>JAUMTR010000008.1:14813252-14844456 GCA_032270685.1 Microctenopoma stevenorrisi
ATTTTTTTATTTTCTTCATTTAAATGAGAAACGTTCTCGGTCAGAGACTTGACCGAGTCCCGTAGTGCGTTGTTTTCTCCGGCGTCTGACGTCACCTACAGCATTTCCGTTTCCGTTTCCGAGTTTTTGAATTATCAACAGCTGGCAAACTGTGTGTGTGCGTGTATATTGGGTGACCTCCTGAGCCAAATATAAAGATGTAGTTTATCAAACAGAGGCACATGCACATGGCCATGCATTGTAAGTTAAAGCTAATTTCATAACGGAAGGTTTAATGACATCATATTTGTTTTATATGTCTTACACTGCCTCTGAAAACACAGTGTTGGTGTTGTTTTTTTTTTAGTGCAGTAGTCGTGGTTAACAACTGCTCCTTCAATCTCATATGTATCACAGTCAGCACAGTTTAAACCAAGCTGAACTTACTGTACACTCTGCTGTGCGAATCATTTTTTCTAAGTCCTTCTCCATTCAACATTTACAACACCCTATAACTTTTCTCAGGGCTGAATAGTAGTCTGCAGTATTTTTTTTATGAAACAATCAATCATTCAAAAAAATAATTGCTAAACAAATAGTCATCTGCAGCTGTGGAGTAAATGAGTTGATTTGTGTGTTTCTCATAAGGTGTTACATAAAAGACATTAGACTATTATACATTTTAACAAGATGACACTAGCAGTTGTGCAAGATAAAAACATTTCCTCCATCTTTGCTCTGAGCCAAGAAGAATTTCTCCTTCTTTGCCTTCACTGTAGCTTCTGAACCAGTTTAAAACAATGCGTGGAAGTATTTACAGGAAGAGTCACTGGGATGACTAGCCCTTCTGTGTAAAGGTGAAACACTTAAAAATGTTGTGTGTAATGTGTTATTTTAGTTGTGAAATACTTTCACAGTTGACTGTTGGAATTTTTAAACACTAAACCATTTGGGGCATTCGCACGTCATATAAAGTAGTTATCTTGCATTAATATCCATTCTGTTTACATTACTCCGCAAATTGTGAATCATTCTGAGCAACCACAACTTCACAATGTTTAATTGAAGACACAAGCAGAGAGAGAAAGGGAGAGCGAGAGTGCAGGAGACTGACCAGAAAGCTGAGAAAAAGAAGAGGAATGCAAGAAGAGACAAAACAGCGTGTGTCTGTGAATAAATCAAACACCCACAACATCCATGTGTGCCAAAGTGAGTGATGACAATAAAGTGAAAGTCACACAGCAACTGGCTTAAGTTCAGTTGTTGTGCTGTAGAGCAGACACGTCTGAGAAATGGACTTGCATGCATCTGTAGACCAAGTCCCAGAAATCCCAACCAGACAAACATCTGCGAGGAGACTCTACCATGATGATGAATCTTCTCTCCGCAGCGCTCAGGCTCTTCTAGCTATTTATTCAGAGACGTTTTAGTGCTGGTAGTTAGGTAGTGGAGATTTATGGGTGGTTAGAGAGGTGTTGCATGAGCAAGGAAAAACACAGTCTTGCTGAATCCAGCACAAAGCAGATCAGTGTGGTTGGAATTGACAGGTTCAAGTTGACTTTATTCTCTCCTGTCATTTACTGTTGCGTGATAACAACTCCAAACAGGAATACTATCCCATAGATTTCACCCTGAACAACGCAGGGCCATGTAGACAGGTCTGTGTGTGCAGTGGGAACACGCACAGAAAATGTATGCTTTCTTGGAGGAGTACCCGCTGCAATAAATATGTCTGGAGTTATAACACAGCCACACATCAACACCGTGGTTTTATCAACGACAGTATAAACAAATACACGAAGAGAAGAACAGGTGGCCTGGTTGGAACGTAAAGTATTTATTTAGATTGAATACTAACAAGAACAACAACAACAACAACAGCATTCTGTACAACGCTTAGAATATAAACATAAAATACTAGAACTAAATAACTCAGTTTAGTTGGCCTTGCTACTAAAATATCCAAAGCAAGCGAGGCTCCGCTTTTATGGTCGGAGACTGAGGAAACGTCTGAGTGGTGAGGACTGGGAGAACATTGACACATTGAGTCATGGCCAAAGCTGCTTGTCTACTCCAGCAAATCATCCCCAGTAAAATTGGCACAATCTTTTTCAACGATACATGAAAAGTGCTCGAGCAATTTAAGTTTGACGTGCACAGCACAGATTTAAAAAATAAAGAATCTAACATTTTGTCCCTACTATATAACCAGCTTCAAAACTGAAAGACAGGATACATCAGCATAATGACGTCTTTAATAATGAGTCACTTTACAGCGTCTGTTTCAGGAAATGATTTTGGTTTAAAATACATTTTCTCCAGTTGATATATTTTATTTCAGTTGTTTTAACAAATACCAAGAGAAATGATGAATTTGCCTTTTTGTCCATTTGTAAGTCTTACTGTGTGGCAATTATTTCAAGGCTCTTTCCACACGTCACACTTTGTTATGTTTAGGTAAACATGATGTAGATGATTAGTGACTTCTTAAAGTCAGTTTTTGTGGGTTTAGAAGGAGAAAGTTTACTGTGTGTGTCTAATAATAGGACTGGAATGACATTGCCTTCAGGGGACAAAGGGAATCTCCACGCTCAGGACCTATAAACACCTCAGCGCAGGCCAGTGTGTGTTTGTGTTTCTACACGTCCGTCTCTGTTTACACACCTACATTGACACACTCCCTTCGCCCTGTGTGTGAGAAACATGCACGCCACACATACATTCACCATATGTGCATGTGGACACGCATTTCATGAGCCATCCAGAAAAACAAATAAACTATCTCTACAATCTAACTGCAATGGGAAACTCACAGGCACAGGCAATTTATCCCCTGCTGTTTATTTATCTGTCTGTGAATCAGCTGTTTTGCCCCTTACGTTAAAAAAACAGACACGGTAAAGGATTTTTGGACTAACGAATGACAAAAATTAAAGAGTAATACGTATTAAGCACATACACACTCATTTTAAATTGATACTCCTCCTGCGTGGTCAATGACGTTGCTGTGACACTCACTGGTAATCTTGCTCCTTCCATCTCTTCTCACCCTCCTTTCCTCTCTCATCCCACTCTCTTCTCTCAGAGTCACGGCTCATTTGAAGACAAACATCCTGACCCTCCACGCACCCCCACCACTCCCCCAGCCCCGTGTATAAATGATCCTTCCCCCTATTCCTCCCTCATCTACTGCTCCCTCCTTCTCAGCTTAGCTTGTAACCATATCCTACCTGCAGCGTATCCTTTACATGCATTCATCAACATCAGCCATTTAGACAACTTCTTAGAGGGCAAGAAGCACCCCCCCTCCCCGCACCTCCCCACCCCCACAAAAAAACACAACATTAAATTATTGTGTGTGAGAGAGAGGGAGAGAGTTGTTGTGTGCCTGCTGATGCGATGTGAAAAGGAGATATCCTGGAGAGAAGGCATGCGTGGAATCAGTAGTATGGCCCCCTTGCTGCGCTTGAGAGTCACTGATTCAGGACACGTCGGTGTCAGTGTTATTTTTCATTGACTATTGGATCCTCGTTTATATTGCAGTTCGCCAAGGGACAGTACAACTCTGTAGGACAACACAACCACGACATGTGCATGCAGTAATGGAGATGATGTTGGGTTCAGTTGGTATTTATATAGATTTACAAAAAAGCTTTTGACACAAAAGATTGCAAACTTTTTTAATATAGAGAAAACTGGAAAAGAAGGTGACAAGGCGGCAGCTTATTCCCCATTGGGGATCAATAAAGTATTAATTATTATTATTATTATTATATTGGAAGATTTTATGGAAAATAGGCAACAAAATGTGCAAATGAATAACACAGCGTGAAGTTTTGGTACACCTTTGGTTTTCCCCAGGTGTCAGAAATTGGACCAAAACCCTTTTACCTTGTATTAATAATGTTTATAACACTGCTGACAATTAAAATGTATTATTTTACCAATTATGCAAATTAGTTTTGTTATTGAAAATAAGGAGCTTTTGAGCGTTACTGAAAGGAGTTGGTAAAATGTTGATGTTGACTCATACATACATGTTAGTTATCTGTTAATATCAAGAAAACTATGAAATCGTAGGTAAAGAAAGTGCACATTTTCTCGCACCATAAGGTTTCAAATAGAACTAAAATTAATCTAAAGATGTGTAGTTTGCCAATGGCTTTTAAAAGCATGTTTAAAAAAAATAATAGAAATATTATATTATAAAAATAAAACAAGTGTGAATGCTTTCTTTCTTTTCTTGTCATTTTCAGTCACCATCACATAATACCTGTTATTACTTGTTAATGGCTTCGGTTTTGAAATAGATGGAGATGGAAATGGGTCACGTGGTTTGAATTTTAATATGGGTGAAAATGTTTCTTACTGAAAATGTTTTTAATATACAGCATTAGTTTGGGTTTGAGATTGCTGAGGTTGATTTAGGTTACTGTTGGCAGACATAATGCCCAAGGGCTCCATTATAAGTGTTAAAACCCCCACCACCCAACCACCATGTCTTCCTGCTTCCTGAATCAATTCCGCACTGACACACCGAGCGCAGCACCAGGAGCAACCTTGCATGCTGGCTGATGGGCTGATTCTCACCTTGTGGAAGAATGACAATCAGAAGGAGATAACGCAGACGAAACGCTCACCTGAACTCTGTGTTTGGGTGCAACCTAAAACGGTTCCTAGGCTTGTTTTCAAGTTTGCTTTAGTACTGGTTGTTGAATTGAATCTGGACAGTGGAAAATGTGAGTACAGATAAGCAGAGCAGCCAGGGAATGGCAAGATTCACAAGAACATTAAAATAAACTTTTGGTGAGCAAGCAGACAGTCTAAATTGCTCTTGTCTGCGGGGAAGTTTGTCTAAGTGAAAGTAATCCTGTCCAAATTGTTTTTCTCCTCCGTGATTAAAAACAGCAGTTTCTTTACAAATAGAACAACTGTTCACATCATCTCTTTTCACTCATGTTGGATTTTGACTAAAGCAACGTTAATGCTAGTTCTGCTGCAGAAAAGAGGCACGAGTTGGACAAAAAACAACTAAAACAATGCAAAAGCATTCATAGAGTGATAATCGAGTGCTCAATCAAAAGTTTTAAAAAGAAACATTTTTCAGGCTATTGTCAGATGAATTGGACGGACTGTCAGGATCAAACGTCCCTGAGTTGTGCTTTGTTTTCCTCTGTGTCTTTCTCTGGCTGAACTGTGACTGTTTGAAGTCAAAGCCATTCATTGACGAGCAGAGTGCGTTGCAGAGCAAAGAGAGGCTCTCTGGAGTGATGTGTCACGCTTTCATCTTTTCTCTTCTTTCTATCAGACGTTCATAGGTTTGCCCATGACAGGAGGGCTTGAGACCTCCTAAGTCACTGAATGAAGGCAGTGTGGAGGTGGTGGGAATGCTTTTGAGGCTAGAGGGAACAATGCGAGGCTGACAGAGGATGGAGAAGTAACTAGTTGGAGATGGTGTGTTGCAACAGATTATTCTAAGTTCTCATTTATACATAAAGCATAAAGTTATTTGAACTATAAAAAACTGTGAAGTCATTTTGACTCACATGTGCAAATATCATCCAAGCCGACCAGTATACTACAAAAGTTTTTAATCATTACCCCGATGTCTCCACTTATTGTCTCCAATGACAAATCTTCTTAATTTGTATAAATTTGTAGACCATGCAGACAGTAGTTAAAACACAGGACAACATCAATCACTCAAACCTGCTGTTGCTCTGGTGGAAATCTACTGAAATTAAAGTAATGAAAGTAAAACGTTATTGTGTGTAAGTTACTGTTCTGTGCTGTGATATGTGGTGCACTGAGGTTGGGTCCTTTTGCATATAATGCATATTCAAAAATAGATAATAATTAAAATATATGGCAGTTTCGTCTGATAGTTATCTTAACTTAGTATTTCCTGTCAAACAACGGGAATTTGAATTGTACAAAAATATGTACTCAAAATCTTCTACAATGCAGTAAAAAGAGGGGAAATATTATTGAGTACTTCCATCCCTGTCTTAATCTCAGTATCTTTCTTTGACATTTTCTCTGTGACTTTTACTGTTGTAGCTCTGAGCTTGGGGAAATTAACAAGGAAATAAAATGCCTTTCTAATTATAACTCTGATTCAATGCATTTGTCTCAGTAATGCACTGCATAGTAGTGTGGTTCCTCATTACCCAGCAACAGCAAACATTAGATCAACATTAACACAAACAAAACACACTCCCCTACCACATGCAATCTATCAAACATGGCAGACTTTCTGGGTGGGAAACCAGTGAAAGATCGACTGTTGATTACAACTTGAATTGAAGTTAAACTATTATCAATATCAATATTAATATCAGGTATTTTGCCAAAATCAAAACAAAAAAACAAAACCATTAAAATAATTCTTAAACCCCCAAATCCTAATTGGGCATTTCTTTACGATGTTGCATCTTTTGGCATAAGAAAATGTAAATGTAGAAAATGTAATTTTTGCAAGATTTTCTATCGTCTCTTATGGGTATTTATACTTTATTTTATACCAACATGGGCACAAATACAGCCCTCATTTGACTGATTTGATTTATTCATGATTTATTAAAACCCCCCTACAAAATATATATTTTGTGTGTGTGTGTGTGTGTGTGTGTGTGTGTGTGTGTGTGTGTGCCTGCTACACTATATAACAACACTCTACTCTGATGTTTGAGATATTTTCTTTATTTCTGTATCTCCATATTTGGGACACAGTTTGTTTTTTTTATCATTTTGGATCAACACTGTGCTTGAAATGTGTCAAAAAAATCCACAAGTACCATCAATAAAGATCAAAGATCTAAAGTCTTGTACATCCAGGTAACATAAGATGATTGAAACAAGGTCCCAAGCACCCTCTGAGTAACAACTAACATCCTTGCATCAACCCTGTCCATGCTTGACTGATGATCTGGAGGACTCCCCTATGACTGATGGAAAGACAGCATGTAGGAGAGGACAAGAGAGCAGGGAGAAGTGGAGAGAGAGTAGAGAGAGGAGGGTGTTTGCTTGGGCTCCTGAGCCTGTTTGTTTCCGTTCAGTGCTGAAAGACTATCCTTTCATCTCTACTCATATACTGGTGTCTGTCGTCACACAAAGGGAAACTCGCAGAGCTTTATCTTGTAGAGATTTACAGAGACATTATGAGAAGACCCAGTGGTCCCGGGGCCCAAGTGTTTAAGTGGTCTAGCTGATAACACCTTCAGAGATCTCTGTCTGCAGCGAGATGTGTAGAGAGATAGTACAGTACAGTATCTCCTGTCGGAGACCAGATATATAAAAAACACAATATACACCAGGTCTAAATTTAAATTAAACCATATATATAAGAACCCTTAACAACATGTAAACTTAAAAAAATAATCATTAACATATATAACTTTCACACATTTGCTATTGAAGCTGATCTTTCAACACTCAGCAGCTCATCCTTCGCGTGGACATGGTTGACTCAGCAGTTCCTGCAATAAGGCTTACCAGACCACGACCACCAGATCTTATGCTAAATAAGCCTCTTTAATATGTTGCATGTGTTATTTCATTATCGCTGTCCAGGGTGCTGAATAAAGGTTTATTAGATCATACTGAATATAAGATCTTAGACCGAGAGGCGTTGAGAATTGTCGTGTGACTGGCAGAGTGTCCTCGTGTAAATGTTATATACCTTTTATGCAACTTGTGTGATGCACATCTGTTGTAGTGAAACACTGCTTCTATTCAGCTTTTTTCATTTGCAGAATATTCCAATTAAAGGCTTAATCATCAACCAGGATAACTTTAGCCCTGCAGTGCAGAGGTTTTTATTAGAGAGACACTTTGAGTGTCACATCACAAAGTGAAAGAGGAATGCATAAGTAAACCTAAAAAGTTGTTTGTTTTCATAGTTCCAAAAGTCTGGATGTGTGCGTATCTGCTTGGCTCCTCAGTCACCCCTCCGAACACACACATTTGGAAGCATTGTTCTGGAAGAGTCTTCTTATCAGGCGAAGAAAGGCTAAACTTTAGTGCTGTGGCAAAAAAAAACAGCCCTGCTGCAGGTTGTGGTCCACCTCCAGAGAAATGTACACTAAGTGCAGTCACCATGAAAGCTTTGCACATAGTTCACCAAGTGGAAGGTGGAGGATTTGTGTGTGTAATGTGTTTATGTCTGACAGTTGTGCAAGTGTTTGTGTGTACGTGCATGCACGCGTGCTGTAGAGTGTTTGTGTATCAGCGTGGTAAACACAAGCGCCGCTGGGTAATAAACAAGGTGAGATGTTGGCTTCTGCATCGCTGTGTGTGGAGTCTGGGCTTAATCACAAGTGTTAAAACACAGCAGTGGTTTTATCAATTGCTAAATTGTAATTGAAAGATCATCTGTTGGCTTTGCTGGACAAAACTGAATTAAAGAAGAGAAGACGAGAGGGGCAGCAAAATATAAAACTCAGTACAAAAGAAAAACCCCTCACCCAGTCTTTACGTACTCACAGCCCAATCAAGGCCACACACCGCTCCACTACCACTCCAGGTGTACTGGGGGTAATTCTACCTTCTAAAATAAAAGAACTGTATTGAACCAGCTTCACTGAATTTCTGTAAACCTGTGTGTCTCATGAAAAGGGGGCCTACTACAACTTACATGGGACTTCTCATTAACTAATCCTCTCACACTACCACCTGTTTCACCTTCCTCCCTTCATCTCCACTTTGGACTCTCCGAAAATCCTGGATCCTTAAGTTCCACACACTCCATGTGAAATGTTTTAAACTCACCTCATGTTTTCTAGTGTGAATTAAAACTGTAAACATTTTTAAAGAGTTGTCAGGACACTGTCTCGACATGTTTTTCTTATACCATATAACAGCTGACATATATTTTCTGTGAATGCGTAAAAAAGCAAGACTTTGCAAATGATTTACAAAGTATCTCAACATGACATGTACATGACAATTGTCAATTCCTCTGTTATATGGAAAAAACATTTCCCGGGGAATAGCTCAAAGGATACACAAATCACAACTATCTCCTGTGTTGTGAAACAGAATCAGAGGTAGAGAAGCAGACCGAGACAGTTACAGAGGGACCAGAGTGAACCAGATGGTCGTCCTTTGATATCTTCTTTCTTGCAGAGGCCATAAAGTCAGAACACAGTCTGAGACAAACAGTGCAGATTTAGAGTCGGGAATGTGGTTTGGAATCATTCAAATCTTTACATCTACTGCAGCTCGAGTAAACAGATGCAGGCACACATTTAGAACAATACATACACAGACGCATAGGTCCACCCACAAGTGTTACACTGTGCACATACACATAAATGCAGACAGACACTCAACCGCATGCAGCTAAAAAATCAGTGGTCTTCAGAGTTTATTAGAAGGGGACGATAGTAATTCAATGTGGTAATCCACTGACCTCTTTGGTATCTTTAGTGGCTGTATATCTATAAATCAAAATTTCCCTAAATTAATATAATAAAGAATAAAAAAAATTTACTTTTACAGCTATTTTGAACAACTAATTTAAATAAATATCCTACTTGAATTAAGCTGTGGCGACTAGTGGTAATTACGGAATTCTCATCCTTTGTGTCTTGGTGTCGTCGTCCCCAGAAAGACTCAGCCTGTCTCAACATGTCTGGGAAAAGTTCTCTAAAAAGTGCAGCTAAATCCTGTGGATACAGAGAAGGCTCTTTTCTTTTTTAACTTCTAACAGGTTAAATTGATGGGCGATGTACTAAGTGGCTATCTAACTCATCCGTCAACCTTTTTCTCAGTTATTAGGATGAGATAAACAGAAACGGGTTGTCTAAGTGCTGGTCTGCATGGTCAACGATGCTGCTTCAGCTGATTAAATAGCATTTAAGAGGAATTCTCACTCATCTTCGCCACGAAACATAATTCTGACCGGTACATACATTTTGTTTCAGAGAGCTTCAGGACTTTGGGGGTCTTAGCATGAAGTCTAAAGTCATCCTTTGTTGAAGAACTCATGTTGCATCTCAGTCTCTGGATGAATTGCTCATCACATTGTGCCTGTAAGGGGAATAATGTAGGACTGTGTCTGCCCATTTCCCCTACGTTAAATATTGTCCTGGCAAACTGGGCATTTAAGAAATAATTCTATTTTATTAGTAGTATCCTAACCTAAACAGCATCACAGGGCAACAATATTGACTTCTGTGTTTGAAACAGGGAAGCTAGTTGTACGTAGAAAATGGTTACAGCAGGCTCATTGATGGGCATGAATTACTGTTAATGGATAATACCACAGGGATTTGGGCTCATTGCAGTCAGCAAAACGTAAATATAGATAGATAGATTCACATCACACACCATGCAAGCTCATAATAAGAACGATTTTCTTCGATTTGGTATGGATGTTATACCTGTGTTACTGTTAAACACAAAGCCCTGACTTCACACAAACTTCAGCCATAAAGTGACTGCAGAGGCGAGGCAGCAAGAGACTCAATCATCAGAAATCCCTTCTAAAACCTTTTTTATTTCTGTTAAAACATGGTAAAGTTTAAAAAACAGAGCTTAATAGGCCATACATTTAAAGTTTCACAACACTTAACTGGTATAACTTCACCAAACCTGGTGGCAATTCATTTCTGAATTTCCTAATTGAAACTGCATGCATCTAAATGTTTGCTTGATTTATTCAGTTTCCTAAATATTATATGAGCACATATAATATTAACGGCATACAAACACACATTTCTCTGGTATTAGCGAGCGGTTTTCATGTGCTTCCTGTGGGCTGCTCACAGTACGTCACACCACAGCAATGTATGGATGTTATTCAATTTCTACAGATGTGTGCTTTTAGTGCTATCTTGCTTTTATTTATTATATGTACGCACACGCACATGCACACACACGCACACGCCTACATAAATAGCAGTATCAGTTCCATCTGCCTCTCATATTGACAGCAGCTCAGTCTAATTAAGGGGTAGTCCCTTCAATTTTCTCTGGAGTAACCAAAGCTCAAGCTTCTACTGTCTGACCAGGAAATTCAGAGGGACATTTTTCTCCCAAGCTCTGCCAGCAGGGATATCTGCCTTTTTAGCCACTTCCTCAAAAATGTGAAAACACACATACAGTATTTCTTGGGTTTCCTAATTAGAAGTGCTGTGTGTTTGACAGTTTTCTTGCTGTCTGAAAACGCTTTTTGGTTTTCTAGTTTCATGTTTTCTATAGGTCATCATCTTCTGCTGCAGAAATTAGCTTTTTTACTTTTTTAAAATATAGGTGAAAAAAAGTAAAAAAGAAACATAATTACAATTGGTTATGTTCATCAGTTTCCATAAGCAGATGCATGGTGTATATTCGGCCACAGTCATCGCACACAGACACGCGCATTGACTTCCGGTTTCTGAACCGAATGCATTGGTCTCTCACAGACGCATGTGTTTCCTAAACTCTCATCAAGTCGTCACAGTGACGGAGAGAGACTTTAGAGAACATCTACATGTGTTGCCTCTTAGGATATAAATCTCTGTCCTCCTGCTGTGAAAGTGAAACGCTTATCTCTGGTAACACGCTCACATGACAACAAGTCAAGTCTGAGTTTTGTTTTTTAAGCTGTCCCATGGATAGAGAAGCGACATAAATGGTGTTGCGACGCACATAACGTTACGCACACCCCGACACATCAGGAACCCCAGTGCCATTTCAAACAGGCATGGCAGCATTGCTGAGCGCTTGTCCAGAGCCAACTGGTCCGTCACCCTTTTACACCACAATCACCGACACATGTAGAGATTTAACTTCAGTGCGTAGGCCTGAAAACCACTTCCTCTGTCAGAATTATGCCCCTGAGCTGTTGTCGTCCACGATAGGTACATTCAGGACTGTATATGTGTGAAGCTTTGCAACACTGATAATCTGGAACTTTTTACAGTAAATGGTCTCAGTCATTCATGTGTTTCTTCCTAAAGGTCCGTCCAAACTCTGTTTTGTCTGTGATGAGACGTAACTATTGCCAGCCGTCATCGGTTTCCTGATAATTGTAACAGGAAGTGTTAGCGAAATGTGGGTTTCTAATCAATAAATGGTGCAACATTGTGATGGAAGGTTTGACTCAGGCCCTCGCTATGTAGGACATATTGTACATATTAGATATAGCTTACACTGCAACTGCATTGCACTCAAAGGGTAAACTTCTTCTGTCGGACTTTGTATCAGGTTGTATTTGTTTGACATAGCAATCCCAACTCACTGTACAGCTAACCCCAAAGGTTTATATACAGTAGACATGTAAGGGAAACAGAGTGTGTGTGGGTTTTTTTTCTTTTGAACAAATGTTGCAGACATCGTTCGCTCTGACAGCAGACTCGGGTCGCTACAGTCAGATTCTGCGTCCCCTTTTCCTCGCCCCCAATCCTCCAGTGGCTCAGACGAAAGTCGTAGAAAGTTATACGACCACAAGACAGATTAATGAGAACAATGGATTCAAGCAAAGGACAAACGAGTGTAACCAACAACCACGAGTTAAAAAACAGAAAATATTTTGTCAATCGAGAATTAACATCAGGTTGTTTTTGCAGTGGGACGATCCAATCATTGTTGTTGTGGGTTTTCCCTCAACATTCATAGAAACCACAGGCTAATAAAGACTAACTTCGTGTGTTCACTACAAATGAGCAGGCTTCACTTCAAAATACTATACAGTAGTCACACGACATTTCCACATTACAATACAACTGTTTTAAATGCCTGCATGACATGAGATGGCGACTGTAAGATCTTTCAGGCTACCAAACGGTTTTGCTTTGAACTAAATATTGTATTTTGTTTAATATTCAAAG
The DNA here is from genome assembly GCA_032270685.1 of Microctenopoma stevenorrisi. NCBI lineage: Eukaryota > Metazoa > Chordata > Actinopteri > Anabantiformes > Anabantidae > Microctenopoma > Microctenopoma stevenorrisi. Next base: position 14,826,047 of record JAUMTR010000008.1, read on the forward strand.
TTTTGCTAAGAGCAAAAGCAGCTTTGATGACGGCCTAAACATTTTTTTCCCAGCTACAAAAAACTGAATTTTTCTTGCCATTGCAGCTCTAAGTGATCACATATTAAAAAGGGTGGTTTTCCTAACACTGTTAAAACGGTTTGTGTGATAATTACATAATTTCAAACTGAATCAGTCAGTCAAAGAAAATTACAGAGGACATCATCATTATTAGTGCCATGCGGGGAACGTGATGTGGATCATTAGTGAAGTGTTTGGACAGACATCTTTCTGGAGGTGTGATTGCATAGAACTCATAAAAAAAACACATAACTTCACTGTATGTCTGAGTCTCATTGAAGCCTGAAATGAAGAGACAAGAATGTAAGAAGTGGTTTGTGAGTATGTAATTGATGTTAAGTGGGAAACTGTTCAAATATGTGGCAGATTATATGCCAGAATCAAAATACCTGCCTTTCTTTGTTTAATTTTGTGGGGAAAAATTCTAGGGGTTTTCCCTGGTTCTTATAACTCTTAGAAAGCCGATGGATATTTGGAATTCTCCTATTTTTTCCTCTCATCAGTCTTGTAATTGAAAATTCTTTATACACACACTTTTCCATGGCATCAAAAATATCCTTTGCTGGATTTTATTCTATTTCATTCAGTGCATTTCATAACACAGTGGATCTGTATTTGCTGTAGCAGCATCAAATCCACACATTTTCAGTTTTGAAGGAGATGACTGATGATGACAGTTTGTCATTTTTAAATTAGGAAGCCACCAGAGTCAAAATAAAAAGTACATATTTTACTAAAAAAATTTATGTAATGAGTGTAATTGTGAATGTAAACAGATAAAGCAAGAAAACAACGACATTTTATCTAATATGTTATTTCACCTTGAATTAGAAACATTTTTCTAGCATCTAATTTGATATATCTGGCTTCAATCAGGCATAATTCAAGCAAACACAAATGGTTTTGTTTCCTAACATCTAAGATAAACAGCTCATTGGTGTACAAGGTCAGCCAGAATCTTCAAAAAAAAAAAAAAAAAATCCTTGGCTTGGTGATTTTCACTCAGGTTGAGTCCTTCATTGTTACTGTGTGTTGCCAGTGACTTCTTTTGGGGTTTGCCTAATAAATTATGAACATTTGCATTCCAAATCAAGATCATTTAGTCCTCAGACAAAACAGAGCGCAGCAGCTAAGCGCAGCCAAACACTCCAGAGACGATATGTTTGATTTTTTACCACATGAGACACTTCATCTTGGATTAATATTAAACAATGCATGCCGTGGCTGTACATTTCTACACACAATTGTCTCCAAATATTCCACAATGTTCAATTTTTCTGTGTGCAAGTAGCTGTAAAAGAAACACAATACAGTACGTGGTATACGATTGCAAATTAAAATCAGGTTTAAAAAACATGCAGTCTGTGTTTGTGATAGCTGTATCAAACAAATCAGAGGCAATCAGCATGATGGAAATCCCTCATCTTCAGGTGATAAAAATCTGCTACACAGATTAATCATTGGGAATGCTTTGACAAAGCTTTGTTTGTAGATGCATCTGTCAGTATCTTGAAATTTGTTTCATTTTTGAGTTTTTCCACGGTTTTATTTATATTTCAGATTCAAAGGGCCTAATGTTGTAAAAAATGTATTGCCTTTTTGTATACAAATGCATCCACTGCCCCCAAAATCCAAAGCACATCCAACTAAGCAACGACTCAGAATGTTAAGACGTAACAATATTCAAAGCTATGAAAAGTAAATGTTTCAACCACAAATGACGCATGCATGTCAGGTTTCCATGTGAATCACATTAAAGCTGGAGATGTTTTCATAACCTTCTGGACTAAGATCTGGACTAGAAAAGGTTGAGGGCCTAATTCTGTTAGCTGCCCACAAGCCAAGAGTTTGGCAGAATTGAGAAGTAAGAGGTTTTCATAACCTTGTGTCCCCGTCTTCCTTTGGTTGGTTCTCTACAAGTTTACAACTGTGAAGTAAAGGTGGGTGATGCCAGGCTGAACTGCTGCTGTTATTTCTAACACCAGGCAGCTCGGCTGTGCAAACACAGTCTTATTTCCTTTGAAAATATTAACTTGGACTAAAAAGCATAGGCAAATAATTAGTGCCAAAGGAAATTACAGGAATTATTACTCAATTTTAGGAGGTTTATCAGAAGATAGGGAAAGGTTGTTGCGTATGCAAAGGTTTGTGGTAGTTTTTAGCCATTCAGTCTTTATCTGCATTTTGAACTTATGTTTACATACAGTATACAGTAGCCTGGGTGGTCACTCATATGGTAAAGTGACAGTGCGGTCCAATAGTCCAAACTGTGTTTTTGGCTAGATTAACAAAGTGACATGATAAAATGCAGCAGGCCAGCTGACCTTAGTTTTATGACAATGTTTTGTGCGTAAGGGTTGTTTGATACATATAAGCAGCTGATCTTTAACACTATAGCCAGGAGACACCAGCAGGGACTCAGTCCACAACATGGGACTGTACATATTGGCTGGTCCCTGCTCGAAGTCCCTAAAGAAGCTTGACAAAATGTACCATAGCTAATTAAATATTAAGGCTTCACAGTCTGCTGATCTTGACTTGAGTAAAAGGGACCAGATGGAGAAATAGAATATGACACTTCCAGGACAATTTCAGCATAATAGGGAGATAATAAGGGGTTAATCAAGTAACGAGCAGTTTATATAGTATAAAGTAGAGATTGTGCACAATACTGTGGCTTTTTTATTATTTTTATAACATATTTGATCAATAAAGTATACTGTCCAAACATACTAGTACCTCTGAGCAGTGTAGGGAATGCAGAGATCAGAGTCTAGTATTAATCAGAGTGATAAACATAGAGACAAATCCAACTCCTCCATCTCTCACTATCACAGAAAACTGATAAGAGAAAAGGGAGAGGGACGTTTTGTATCATCAACCACTCAGAAATAAACTCAACCAAAGAAGCTGGGATACAGATGTAGTTCTAGTGTTTCATTAGGAGTACGGAGTGTAGTTAATAATCCACCACAAAATCAAAACAATGACACTAAATAATCATACCAGTTAATTCCATGGTGGTCTTTGATGAAGAGATGTGCTCTGCAAGAAGAAGCGAGTGTCCAGGTGATAGAAGCCAGAGTCTTAACCTTCAATGTAAGAAGTATCACAAGTATCACACATTGATGCTACAGTTTTACAAGAAGAATTGCAAAAAGTTTATGATTAAGGTTGTGGTCTGTGCTGGTTATATTTTCATGAACGTTAGCTTCAGCTAGGTAGTTTCATTTTCTAACAGCAGTTAATTTGAGAAAGCTGTGTATTGCTGTGCATATAGATCAATAAGGACAGTCTGCTTTCTACCTAGAAAGAAAAGGTTGATATTCTAGACCTATTACATCCTGACATTTAAGTAACCAGATGGCTGAAGGAAATGTTTTGCTTACCAGCTGCTGTAAGTGTGTCTGTGAGGGACCCAGTGCAAGGTAGCAAGAACTACAGGTGGTTTTTCAAAAAATAAGGGGGTTATTTACCCAAAAGGTCAAAACTGAGGTCAAAGGAATAGAACTAGACTTAAGTTATAAGTAAACTGAACAAAACCATACCACAAACTAAACTGACCTAACAAACTAAACAAAATGGTGGGTATATATGCTGACCGACCAAACCATTGGAAACAAAAAGGGGACAGAAACTACTATAAAACAAACAATAAATACAAATGAAAATAAATGTACAAACAGTTTACAAACCTAAATCTAATTTAAAAGACAAAACTAGAATAGACACATAATATAACCAAAAGAAATAACCAAACAGACAAACAGACAGGTCCCGTTCCCCCCTGAGGCTGAGCTGGTGGTTAGTCCCATTTTTCTTCACCTTTAAGGTGGCTCCACCCTCTGCCACCTCCTTTGCCACACCAGAACCGGACTCAAAACCAGGTAACACAAAAGAAAGAAATGAACACAACTGAACAAGGGACAGTAACGTTAACTAAATGCGCGCGCTCTCATAGAGATAACCATGACTGATAAAGTAAATTAGAAACCAAACCCAAACTGTATATGTGTTTAAAAAACTAAACATGAGCTGTGGGTGAGTGTAGTGGCTGTGGAGACGGCCATCACAGTGACAATGATGCAAAGAAAAAAAACAACTAAAAAGTCAGAAAGGGGGCATTTACTTTTTCACAGCACTGCAAATTACAGATGTTTGTTTACACCAGCTGTTAGACCAGTGAGGACAGAAATTTTGCCTCCTTAGCCAAACATGGATGAGTAGGCTGATTATCTCCATTTCTATCAGGGTAGTCATCCGTGGAATTCGTCCCACGCTGGAGGAGGTCTGAGGCATGTCTGGATTTGGGATTGTGTTAATTGAGCAGGTTTTATAAACCGATAAAGAATTGTGTACATTTGCAATGAGAAAAAAAAGCTTAGATGACAAAGTGCTGTATGTGAAACTGTTTAAGTCAGACATTGTTGAAACACACAGGACTATACAAAGGAAAAGAAGAATATCAGTGGTAGAAAGTGTGTATAAACCTCTGGGAGGGTCACGGGAATGCTGGAGCTGTGAGACGTAGGGTCCACCCGAAACAGAGAACCAGTCCACACAGTGCTGACATACAGAGGCAAGCTACCAGTTGTACTTTCACACCTAATTCACACCTTTTTAAAGCAATTTAGGGTCACAAATTAAACATGTAACTCCATGTTTTTGTACTAAGGGAAGAAGGTGCAGGATCAGAGGTAACTCGCACAGACAGTGCATGTCTTTGTTGGTGTGAGGCGCCCGTATTAACCACTACGTCCTGCCCTCTAAACGCGTCCTTCAATTTCCAATTCATTTTCATTCCCAAGGTGGAAAATGGTGAAGTTTTCTCAACCGCCTTTTATGTGTTATACTGACACTTCAGGTACTTTTGATCAGCGCTGGAGACACCTGGAGGGGCAATATGGGTATATGTGTTGGAGCATCATAAACGCTTGGTCACAGTTAGGGAAACATCACAGTGTGGCTGACTTAAGGCACGAAGAAAAACTCGGTTAGTGATGGGCACAAAAAATCAGGGTTGAACATCTGTCTCTGGTGGAAAAGTCCTGCTTGTTGTTTATGTTGACTTTTGGCCTAATGTGTTACATGTGTGCTCGAGGCATATCATATCTCATATTGACACGAGTGAGTTAACATTGCAGTCAACTGATATGGCTGTGCATCAGGTTGCATCAGTATAAGATGCCACTATTGCCCTGGGAATAAGGTCTAGAGTTTACAACTGGGTCTATCTATTACCTCTAACACTAGCACTACAAAATATTTGAATGTTATTAGTGAAGGCAAAAAACTGGGCTTTAATTGCACGGGTGACATCTTGTTTATATGTGGTTTACGCACCAGCGGTTTATGAGCTGGGTGAACACTGACCCACCTCTTCATCAATCATTCTTTGCCTCCATCCATCCATCTATCCATCCATCCATCTATGAGCTTTGGAAAAACACTCACACTTGTCGGGTTCTGGGGTTGCACACATATGTAAAACAACAACATGATGCCGCAGGAATGAATACATTCCTGACATTCCCCTAAATGTGTTTTTGTTGAGACAGAGGAGATGATAAAAACAAACTGCAAAGGAGAAAGGGGTGAAAAAGGAAAGGGGGGAGCAATGTAGAAAAAGTTAAATGCTTCAAAAACCTATTCACACCTGTGAATTACACACACCTGCAGCGCTATCTCTTAAAAATTACATTTGTATAAGACTAAACTGCCATCCCGACTGCATTTTTGTAGAGAACATAGTCAGCATCACGTTTCACTATAGGGAGTTTTGTCTTGTTGTTGCAGAGAATAGTTTTCCCCCTGGTCTTCGGGCAGTCTCTCATATGCCTTTTGTCCGTCCATCCATTTTACATACTGCTTAAAAACCGGTTAGTGCAGGTTTCAGCCATCATTGGACTAATAGTGCGGTACACCATTTACCAGGCCCCCTTCGTGCCACCATATATGCCTTTAACTCAAATCTAATTCTGTTTAAACTATTACCTCTATACCCTCAATTCTTTTCACTGAGGACCACGGGAAGTTTGTTGGACTTTTGTCCTGACATGAAATGTGGGACTTTATATACACGAGTGTGTAGACTCAATTTCTAGATGGATATCGTGGAAAATTAAAGCAAACAGGATACACCTGGTGCCAGGTTCCACAGTAAACGATCTAGACTTAGACTGTAAATGAATATTTTCTTTTTTTGTACAGTTAATCACAGTTATACCAAATGCTAAAGCCATGTGTACAAAGGTGTATCCACACAGTCAAATCTACCAAGTAATAAACAGAGACTGTAGTTGAAAACTATACTGTATGTTAGACTTTGAGTTTAACACTTACTCTTAATCATCCATTTGAATGCCAGCAGTAATATCTCTGTGTCTATGTGGGCGAATGTGCAGTCAGTTACTGTGCAAACTCAGAGCCAACAGCAACAGCTGACGCTGCCACATGCTCCACCCTGTTCCGTCTCCTGTCCCTCCAAGAAGAAGGATCGCTGACGGATCAACAAACAGTCAACTGGAGTGGTTCAGCCACCTCTTGATGGTACAGCATGTGTTTTGCTAAAGGACAGAAAGAGAAATGATCATTTGTCAGAGCATTATGAGAATAAGTTTATGTAGACCTGAAACACAGTGCATACAACCACTCAACGACTCAACTCTCTACAGTATGTAAATATATATTTGAACATGGTTGAGGAATGATGTGTGCCTTTCTAACAATCTGAAAAACCTGTGTTACTTTTAACAAACTACAGGCCTCACTGCTGATTTTCTTCAGTGTCTTTCACAAGAATATTTTAAGGTAGTGTTGGTTTTACTTTGCCAGTGACTGTAATTGTAGGTGAAATGTAGCTAAACAGAAATTGAGCCAGGTGTTGAATATTTCAAAAATACTGATCAATGGTCAGATAGATTGTGCAGAAGGACAGATCAGGAGCGGCCAGACATGTGCATGTGCGTGCTTGGGAAATGCTGTGAGAGAATACAATCTTTGGCAGAAGTGAGAGGTTGTTAGAAAGAAAAATAAATGAATTGGGTTTGGTTTTTTTATCTTTCTGTGCACCTGTCAATCCGTCATATGTGATTTAACAAGTGTCTGAAAAGGTTTGGTTTTTTGTGTGTCTACATTACAGTAACAGATAGTTGAAGCTTTGCCGGGACCATTTATAAACAACTGTATTTGCAATTAAGCTCTAGAAATGAGCTTTATCTTTTATCTATTCAAAAAACCAAGTTTTTATTGGATAGAAAATGGGTGATATCATTCATAAAAGATGTGAGTAGAGCTGGGTTAGAAGTTCATACTTTGAATTTAATTAGTCATCAGGTGGAATCACAGCCATCAGTGAAGTGAGATTCTGGGTATGGTGTAGAGAGAGGAGAATGTAGTTTTCTCAATGTCTCAGATATACGGATTTGATTTGGAAACCTCAATGGTTTCCAGCCGTAAAGAAATGTCTTGCTGCTTCCATTGAAAGGGAAATCGTATCCATCTCTGTTCAAGCATGTGTGTCTGCACTGTCATACACTTCTCACACAGCCTTCTCTCTATAACTCTGTCCAATTGTTTCTCTTTTCTTTTGTCTTTTTTGACTAATCATTTGCCTATTTTAGTTCAGGGGATCCAGGAGACTAAAACCAATTTAATTTCTTTTTACTCAAATCACTACTTTTTTTCCTTTTTTCAATCTGCAAACAAAACACGAACTAGAAGCAGATGTAGTGGTTTGTTTTAGACATGCAAAGCAGCTGAAACTAACCCAGAAGGGTGGGTGTGATATCCCATGAGTCTGTGGGAGCCATGCACATTCCTTTGGCCAAGCTCAGATACCAGCACTCACCTTCAATTAAGCTCTCGGCTTAAGTGCACTGTATGTTTTTTCCCACATAAGACAAACATAATATAGGTTATTATGTTGTCCATTATGATTATTATAGATTGTGTGTAACACTTATCTTCGAGAGACTTAAGAAGATAATAGAATAAAAAAAAGCACAAGGTAATATGAGAGCAGGAAAAAGAAAAGGTTTGAGTAGAACAAACATAAGAGCACTAGCAGCTGAGGAGTTAGTGAATATTCAGCCAACACGTTAACAGCGCGTTGCTTGTAAAACACTTTATGCCTTTATGACATGACCATTGTCGTAGAGGAGGCAGGTGTACCATCCTTTCAGGTAATGCGAAAGGTGTGCCTTACAAAACTAAATCTAAATTTTGTAACCCTTAATTTAATGTCAAGCTAATTGAAATCATAGTGAACAAGAACACCAGAATCGAAATTTCTATAAATAAAGTGAATTTCCAAATTTAGAACGTCATTTTTAACTTTACTTCAAGAATTAAACAATATGTTGAATCATGGCAAGAACCTAAAAAATGATGGCCATTTTTCTGACCCTGTTGTGAAACTAAAATACCGCCAATCAACAAAGAAAGACAGAGGATTTTGGTGACAATAACAGTAATGTTTGGAAATGTCTGAGTCATCAACCGAAGAAAAATAATTATTTACAAAAGTTTGTACCGCAAATGGTCAACTTTTACTTACTAAGCGCTCGGGGAGCAGCTAAGGGGAAAACCTGTGTGAAATTACCAGTGCAAACTTTTTGGAAACAATAATTGTTGTTATTCTCATTTTCTACAGCTGTTATGAAATGATATTGTTTCATTGGTCATTTAACCATCAGTTGTGCAGCATCCCTGTCATTGACAATTGTTTTTCACCAATAGGGGAATTTCAGCCTGATTTCACTACTGTAATATTATATGGAAAGTATGGAAGAACTTTTTCTTTCCTTAGAAATCTATACTTTAATTTATGGTAAATTTAGGGCCAGAGTGTTAACAGAAAACTTAACTGGGTTCCAGTTAAGTTCCCTACAAAAACATTTACAGGAATAGGCTGAATATCAGTAAAGAGATGGCGGTGCCAGAAACACCAACCAATCCCAATTTCATTAAAGCTCTTTCTCTGAGATAAAGACAGGATCATTCCAATCCACTAACAGTTCAGGAATGTTGGGAAGAAAAGTATTTGCTCTACTGACATGATATTACAAGACAATAAACCAGATGAAAATTAATCTAGCCTTTGGAATATAAGCAAAAACATACAGTCCTTTTATCTCTCTGTGTTATTGAGTGATAATTGGCACTCGAGACATAATTTTAGTAATCAAAGCAACGGTATGTAAAAATAAAAAAAAGAAATACCTTCTCTGGCCACTTCATTAAGTAGTTCTGTTGTTTTGGTCAACATATTTACCTAAATGAGAGAACCAGAACATCAGAAACACCTCTTTTAGTAGAGTACAATTTGCCTGTCAAACTGTTTCAACCCAATACTGAGAATTGGCAACCTTGTAAAAATAGAATTCATTGCAGAGCGGCTAAACTGGATTGCAATAAATTGTACAGGTGTACCTAATAAGGTGGCCACTGATGTATGTATACTCCAAAACTTATCTTGTTAAAGACGCATTGAAGAGAATTGGTAGCAGATGTGTTTGTTTGGTAGTTTTTGTGCAATGCATAAAGAAATTGATGAATGTTTCATTCATATTTTTTGCATTTTCAAAACGACTAATACAGCAAAGGCCGTGCTCGTGGTGAAACTCATACTCAGGAAGCTAAATGTGTCTTATAATCTTTTTCTATCACAACCTAAAGCAAAGGTAGTTCCCTTACAACTCTGAACACAAGATCAGTGAAAAACAATGGTCTGTCAATACATCATGACACAAAATATGAAAAGTTGAAATCCAAACAATGACTGATTTAGGTTTTCCAGAAGCAGCACCTTTTTTGCCAAGTTCATTTCTCCTAGCTGATCAATAGTACACCGAGCTGGACAGAGTGGGGAAGTTGTCATCTGGATCCAATGAGCTGCTTAGAGAAAGTCTGCTTGTTGAACTTATTGAAGGGTCTCCCTGACAGAGTTACACAAGCTCAGTTCTCTGTTTCTGCTCTTTGTTCTCGAGTCTCTCTCTCTCTCTCCCGTTTACCTTCTCGTGCCTTCTGATGTTGGGTTCTTTCAGTTCTCTTGTCCTTGTGTTCTCGCTTCCTCGTTTTCGTTCGTTTTCTGATTCACTTGATCTACCACTTAGCAGGAAAAATATGGTTCAAATCAGACACTTATCAAAAACTGAGCCAGTCTTTCTTGGCCAGATGCTTTTGAAAACACTTGGCTTTCATATCCTAGCTCGACATATCAGAGGCACTCTAATTTTTTATTGTAGATCGTTTGATATTGTTGCATGCCAGGGTGTTTGCATGTTACAGAGAAAATGTCCTTTAGTTTCTCAGAATATTGGTAGGTAACTTGTAATTCTTACTGTGAACAGCCCTTACAGCAACCTCCTCTCCTCTCACTTTGTCAAATTGTAAAGTAAATAAAATGCAGATATCTACTCCAGAGCTTGCCAACATCCAGCAATATACACAGTTTGCTCCTGTTTGAGTAATGCTTCCTCAAAACAACAACAACAAAAAGTCTTTTTTAAATAAAGGAATTCAGGACGAGTTAATGAGTTTGGAGAAGAAGAGAAAATAACAGGTTAGGAACATTGGCACATGGGCATAGTTGTCTTTTCATAAGGCTTGAATAGAATAATAAAATATTTTTTTTAAGACATCCACGTGAAGCTAAGCTACTTTATTTAGTAAAAAGTGTGTCCATGGTGTTGCAGGATGACATCATGGTTACATAATAAACAAGACTAGATGAAACATACAACTCTGCTCAGATTGTGTAACGTTTTTGAGTCTTAACACAAAAAGGCTTGATGACAAAAAATGTATGAGAACAAGGTTTTAGCATATTTCACATCTAGGCTGGTAATTCTACTAACACTACTAATTTCTAATAGTCCACAGTAACTTTTCTTTTAATTGTGTAATTGTTTAATTGCCTTTACAAACCTCACTTTCATTCCCTGGTGTCACTTACACCAAAGTTAAAAAACAAAGCAGAAAATGCAAAGCATTCAGTATCACAGCCATAAAAATGACTGAAGGGCATTCAGGGAAACCAATGCCACATGTGAGATCTATTAGAGAAAAAAAAGTTTAACACTTGACGTTTCCGCTGCTGCTGTTAAAAGCACGATCCATTTTCAAATGATTCTCACAGATCTGCTGAGGTCAGTTTGAGCACCGTGAGGAATAAGTGTGTGCACACGCGTGCGTTTCTATAACAGAGAGGGTTAGTGGTCAGGGTGGAACGAGGAGGGTCAGCTGTATCATGTAAGGCTCTCCAAACAATAAACTCACTGTTTTAATCTCGATCCCCCAAATCCTTATGAGATGGGCAGTCTCTCTCCCACCCCCATGTCTAAACACAGTGTGCTCAGTCATCACCTCATCCACTACTATGTAAACTCTGGCTTAATTAGAAAAAAATTCCACAATGGGCAGTAATTTTCCCAAAGTCTTGAAAAAAAGAGAGAAACATTTTGCTGACCAACTAAACCAAAACAGCCAAAAATGTCTAAATTATCTGAATAATAAATGAACCAAAATGCCTCAGTACCCTCTTAACTTCAGTGTGGGCAGAAGTCAACCCGTTAGTTGGCGTTCATTTAAATAAAGGTGGAAAATACCCTGTTTGTACCTCAAGCTTGACTTTGTTTTTCCCTCACTTCCTTCCAGTAAAAAACAAACCTTAATAAAAAAGAGAAAGTTTCAAATGTATCCTGCTGTTTGTGTGACCGCCACGTGACACAGACAGGGAGGAGTGACAGAAACAGGCCTTCAGACTCACGTTAACAGAGATTTTGTTATGGTCTGCTTTAGGTCATGGGTGAAGGTGGCTGCAGGGTTAAGGTGGCTGTCTCAGGGAAGGAAATTGCTCTGTGTGTGTGTGTGTGTGTGTGTGTCTGCACAAATGGGAGCTAGACGCATAGGAACCTCAGTAATGGTGAAAGAGCAAACTAACCTCCACCGTGCTTGGGTTTGATAAGGGCGTCATGTAAACATGCTGAGTGTAATTAATGGCAGAATTCTCTTGTGAATTCTCCTTCCCTCCCATCCCTCTACAGCCTCCACCCATCACTGTGCCTGTCTGGGGCAGCCACATTGCTGTTTTCTCTCTCTGCGGCTCGGCCTACCTTTTTTATCTGTCTGTCTGTCTGCGCAGGCCTCAGCACCCTTGTTCAAACCTAATCTGTCTGTCTGTCAGTGCCTGGTAATTGGAGCTGTTTAGGAGGTCATCTAGCCCAGGTGGGCGGGCTGGGGGAGTGTGTCTATGTGTGCCTGTGTGTGTATTTTTCTCTAGGTGCATGTTCATGTGTGCACTCAGGGACAGGAATGCGTGTCGGACCAGGAACCCTCGCTTCCCACGGCTGTGCCACCCGTGAGCCATGGTTGACAGGCATACTGAAGAGCAGGCGTCACACTGAAGGACTTTACAGGTGTACCACAAATTTAATACCATAGTTCAAGTAAACACTTCTTTGACCATGAGATTTCTCCTTCATAGATGTTGATATAAATGTAAAACCTTATTGTTGTGGTAGGAAACATTGCTGAAACACATCCTGTGCAGGTTAAGTGACTTTGATGTTGTTTAAACAAAATACAGGCAATCATGAATTTTCCGGATTTCTTGACTGATACCTCTATTTGTCACTCGTGATTAAAACCTCCAAATCAGATCAAGGGGTTTTATACTCGATGGGGCATGTCAGGTTTATCACAGTGGAAACTGGTGGGGGAATTTACAATGTGTAGACATGGTTTCAAAACTTGTTTTTGTCTAAAAAAACCTGTGCTGTGTTGAAATTGCAGATAGAAAGGCCTGATATTATTGTACACACATGCAGTTTCGAAAGCCATTCCCAGGGATTGCATGCCTCAGTTGAATCTAATTATATTGATAGGCTACATACGTATACTAGAGGAGTGCACACCAAAGAAGTGAAACAGTCCCAGAAATAAGAAGATACTAGAAATCAACATCAGACTGCAGGAAAAAGAAGAAAATTATTTTGATTGCCTGGAAGTAAAACAATGCCACTGACCGGTTCGAGGACTGTATCAATTATTGATGAATTTAGGACTAGACCATCCATCCCTCCATTATCTTCTGCTTGGAGCCTATCCCAGCTGTCCTCGGGCGAGAGGCGGGGTACACCCTGGACGGATCGCCAGGACCCGGGTCCTTCTAGCTGTGAGGCCACAGTGCTGCCCTAAGACTAGACCATATTTTCATATTTACTTAGAATCTCACCTTTTAAAGTGAGATAATAGATTTCAAAGCTCAGATTAACCTTGAACATATTTCTCCTTGTTTCATACCGTACAGGCTGGAACAGCTTCCTACACCTCTCCTGTGCACCTTAAAGTCAGGGCAGCCAGAAAAAGTTGAAGAATCTAGACTTTGATCTCCGTCTCCCCGCTGAACACACAACAACATCTCTGTTGCTGTACACTCTAGTGTGACAGATACCTCAGGTGTTTAGAGGAGAAAGCTGGGAGCGTACAGAGCCAGTTCCAGACAATGGTAGTTTGTTGTTCAGCTGTCTGTCTGTCTGTGTGAGCGAGGTCGAGCTGCGGGGTCAGGTGAAGCCACCCATACTTTGCTGGAAAGAAATGATCATTTATCACCTTGTGATTCACAGAGATTGAGTTACAGGAGCTCAGAGAAAACTGCAGAGTGGCGTGTGGAGAAAGCAGAAGGAAGTGTTACAAGAATGCATGGATAAACCGGCGTTTCTGTTTTTAAACTATTTGAAGTGTTGTTAGGACCCGGTGTTTGCATGACAATCAAATATACAAGCAATTTGCAATTTGAGCAAATTAAGCATTTCTGACTATAACTGAGTTGACTAACGTTGCCCAGGTGCACGTGGACACAACTGATACAGGTTTCTTTATCATTATTCCTGTCTGCCTTTTAATGTGAGGCCATTTTCAAACTGAAAACCAAGTTACTATGGCCACACCTACTGAAATCAGTAATCTCAGTGCCATTTCTATGAAAATCAGTCAGTTGTGCAGACAGGAACACCTCAGGTTCAGAACCACAATATGCCGCTTACTTCCAATAGTCTAAATTTCCAGTTTATGTAGAGTCGTGCCTTGTAGCATCTCGGACAGCTCGACTGTCAACACTCGTGATGTAACAGGCGCAGCACACCCAGCCTCTGCTCGGAAGAACAACAAAACAAACACCCACACAATAACAGCTACTGAGCAAAGGTCGAGATGGAAACAGTGTTGGAGCGAGGCCGGTGCATCTATTCCGCAGCAACGACAGCTGTTAATTGGTAGCAGGTAACATCTGTTCATGAGAAACTTTGGGTCAAACCTCAGCTCTGCCTAGTCATGTCTTCCAAACTCATTTCCTCTGTGTGCATGTGTGTATGTACTGTTGTGCTGCAGGTTGGTTGTGCTTGTGTGGCAAAACTGCAGGAGACCTAAAGTAAGTTTGTAGATGAGGAGAAGAAACAAAGCAAGTATGTGTGCCTTCATTCATGCATATTGTGTGCGTGTCAGCCTCTTCTCTTTAGTACCCAGCTGACAGTAACCAAATCCCTGTCAATGTGTCTAGCCAACAGATCAGTGAAGACTGCCTGTCAGAAGCAGTGACCTTGCCCTCCCATGCTCTTTAGCTGTGCATCCACCATGGAGACTGGAGGTCATTGACAAGGGTGGGGGTTTAGAAGCTGGTGGGAAATGGTGTAGTCACCAAGTAGACACCTTCAAAATGTAAGCACCAATGTGAACACCAAAACAAGATGGGATGTCAACTGTGGGAGTAACTGCAAAAACTATTTTATAATGGTGTGAATAACACATACTCTTTTCCCGAAGCTCCCGTGTAAATGTTTTAAAAATGTATTTACCCAATGACTTTGGTGATCCTTTGACATTTCCCCCAGTGCCATATTGAGGTTATCACGTGGTGTTTATGAGTTACATGTCTGAATGTGACCATGGAGGGGTACAGACATTCATGGACACTTCAACCCACCTGATGCCATCATCCGGCATGATTCAGGTACAGCCATTATCATGACTGTAGAGTCTGGGCTTTGTTTTTTATTGTTGTAGGATAGTTTGGGGTAGCACTAAGGACAATCTTATGTGTGTGTGTGTGTAAAGTGGGGTACCTCTGTGTAATTTTGACTTTCGTTTTAATAAAATTGTCTTCCCATTGGACACATTTATTTATCTGTTATAATGACACTACTTTGTTTAGTTACGGATGTGGCTTGCATAATACACTGTATTACCCTCCACAGCAGAATTCAGCAGACATTACGACTTATTTAGACATTTCCTAATCATGACAATCCTTTGAATGCTCAGATCCGATTTCTAAATCTTTGTCCAAACCCCTTTTCTCTGATTATTCTCTCTCCCTTGGCTTCCTCCCTTTCCCTGTTTCTCAATCCATCTGTTTTGTAATGTGATCCCTGCATCGTTATGAGTTATAGAAAGCAGTTGTTGTGGCTTCCCAGCTATGTGACTGTTTATCTCCTCTATACACCACAATGGGACCTTGTTATTGGGATAAAAGACCTTCCAGACAATAGAATTTGGCTAAACTTTCACATTTCCTGTGAGTTAAATCTACAGTGTGGCCAGTCCAGTGTGACTGGATAAACCTCACATAGAGATGTCACATTGTTAAACACTAATGAGATTTATTTTTTAGTGCTCAAAAAAGGAACACATCATGCTAGATGTCTATACTGATGTGGAATGTGTTAAGAACAAAAGGATGACAAATCATTGGGTGAAAATGAGGAGGGTTAACCTACATAGGGCTCAATGTAGGCTGACTAGTGGGCACATTCGGCCAATAGTCTGGAGGCATCTAGGCCTGCTGCAGTTGGGGTGGAACATTGGGGTGGATGATGCTGTCATCGACCTGCTGCATAGGGCCTTCTCTCAGCCGGAGAACACCAGGAGCACTGTGACAGTCATGTTTTTTGACTTCTCCAGTGCCTTCAACACAATCCAGCCCCCTGAGCCATCAGTTTTTCTTATGACTAGTAGAGCCCAGTATGTGAGGCTGTAGTACGGACTCCTGGACTGTCAGGTGAAGTCCATCGAGTAGGCTGCGGATGAGAGAATGGTGTCATGAGACTACATGACTACATGAGACTGTATGAGCCCCGAGCAGCACGTTCAGTAGCAGACTTTTACATCCACAGCAAAGGAAGTAGCGCTACTGCAGGTCACTCTCACCGGCAGCTGGTTGTTTTATGTTAACATTTTTTTGATTGATGTGTTCCTTTTTGAGCAGTGTATATTTCCATTAAATTAGAAATACAGACCATTTGAATCTTGTAAAGTTAATGTTGATTTACTATTATGTTCTAAAGGGTGATTGACTACATAGTTCAGTCTGAAAGTTAAGTTTGATTCAGTTGAATTGGACTGGAAATGTATAATATTTCAGTTGAGTTCAAATTTTCATTATACTGTGTCTAATTTGATCAGTCTTTGATATGTATGATAGTAAGTAGCATATTTTGTATTTCCTTATAGACATCACATCTATATTAACTAATTTAAATGGAAAAAATTCAACATATGGCTTGTGTCTATGCCTCAGTATTTTCAGATACACATTCTTTATGGTAGAACATCACTGAAGCAGCGTTGTGTTTCTTGGCTTACCCACTGTGATAGAAGTGTCCCATTGTGTTTTCCACAACCACAAGACAGCCACTGGGGAAAGAGAAACGTTGTACCCATAAAGATAACCTGTATTCTTGCCAACATATTCTCTGCAGCATGTGCTCTACAGGATCAGTTGCTCTTTTTAAATACGTGATTGTTGTTTGAGTGCTGGTGGTTAAAGTGCTGTTTAATTGATGGATTGTTAGGGTATATGTGTGTCCATGCCACATCCACCCACTCAGAATCGGCTCCCACATGATAATGATAACAGTGTGTACCAAATATGTCTCCAAATCCAACCATTTAAGTAAGCAGCCATCTATGTTGTTTGAATATTCAGTAACTTTGAGAAAACTCAGAAACAGGGTGGAATTGCTCCTTTCTTTATGTCAGTGGTTTGCTCGAGTGTTTGGAAATACACGTACAAAGAGCTTTAACGCGCTCTAGCAAACCACTACTCCTCTACTCATCTACCTAAGTCTAGTACACGGCTGGACTTGGAACCTACAGTGTACAACCACGAAGCACCAGGACACTATGCTTATAATTGAACATCACAGTGCAAAGTCAATCAATTAATGATGTGGGTTAAATACTCTTTGACCATGGCACACATGTCTGAGCCCTTTCCCAATGCACAGTATCAGTGTCACACAATACTAATGAAGACTTTATTGATCCCCTTGGGGAAATTGTTGTTTGGACAGCTGCTAGACCCGTGTCTGCGCTACTACAGTGTATCGGTGTCTCCTCGACGTGTAGCTTTGTGGACCACTGACGCTAATGTTAAAAGACGACTGCTCTACCCTCTGAGTTTTAATGCCGCCCCATAATAACTCTTCTCACTTGGTATCTGAGCATCTGTATTGTTATGGTATAAGATGCACAAGAGACGTTAAATAAACGTGTGAGTTTAAACATTGTGAGTTGTAGCAAAACTGTTCCAAGGAGTACTTATCCATCCAGCCATCTTATTCCGCTTATCCAAGATCGGGTCACAGGGGACCTTTTCTTTATTTATTTAGTTCTGTATATTTTTTGTATTTATTATGGGAAACCTTTTTGTCATTTCTACTTATAAATGTTCTTTGTTTTCTTAGAGGGGCAGCAGCTTGCTTCCATACAAACTTACTAGTTTTGTCTATTAACTTACGCCTGAATGTTTTGTGTCTAAGAACCTGCTGTTATTCCCAAGGCATCAATGACAAACACACCAGATCAGATCGGTTTCGACCCGTGTCTTAAATCAGCCATAAAATACCCTCAGACAAATATTCATCATGCAATTTGTTTCTGAGCTCTTGGTTACCATATTAGGCTTCCTTATCCATGAAAAGATTGGTTTTAATATTTTCTTTGTGACCCTTTGGGCCTTTTTTTTAACAGAAGACCTCATTTTACCTCAAGAGAACTTTATAAATAAATATAATGTTGTTATGTTACATGGCTCTTACTGAGGGATATTAAAACAAATCTCTTGAATAAAATTAAAAAAATATATATTATTAACTTAACAACTTTAACATTTGTGGTGTTGCGGGTCAATTTTGACACAAACACATTCACTTCAAATAAAAGGCAAAAAATAAAAAAGAAAATAAATAGATCTATTAGCATGTACTTTGCAGTGATATTTCTTCAGAAGGGCAGAACAGACCTCAGAATCTTTAAATTCTTGTAGAATCAGGGTCCTGGGGCACCTGATC
>JAUMTR010000008.1:14844556-14863165 GCA_032270685.1 Microctenopoma stevenorrisi
AACAAATGTATGTGGTACTTACATACATCTAAAACTTCAAAACGGGTCGGTTTCGACCCTAACACAAGAGGAGGGTTGAAACAGGTCTATTGTGCATTTTAAAAACATTTTAACTCGTTCAACATTTGCGAGATCGAAAAAACTGACAGTGGAGATTCTGCTCTTTTGAGCAATAATTGGGTTATGTAACACAAAGTATGTGTTCACAGCAGCACTATGAAAACGAAAACAAGTTACTCACACACTTACTGCGGTCATGTGTGTTATAGTTCAGACTTCATATTGAACCTTCCAGATTTAGTATACATGTACCTTTTGTCTACTTTATTCAGTAATAATGTGTAAAATTTCAATTCTGTTTTTTGTTGCTGTCTGTTATTACACTCCATGCATTTATCCACTATTCGTCCTTCTCTCCTGATTGATATTCCACCATCACCAACGATTCGAGCTCGCTTTTTGTGCTAACGATACACAGGAGTACAGACGTGGCTGGACATGTCTTATAACAGCAACCTTAGAAAAAATAGAGGTGGCGGCAATAAACTGTAGATATGACGGCTCAGATATACCAAGGCTATATCTCACATTCACTCATCGTGTGTAACCTTTGAAGAACTGGCTACAATAGCAATCAGCAGGTACATCAAGTAAATTGAAACTGTTTGAGAAACAAATCTTTCATGCAATCTAGGAAAAAAAAAATCTCTTTATAACAGCAACATGAGTTTGAGTTTTAGTTATCTCACAACAGATTTTCTGTTTATTTTGTTTTCCTTCTGCTCTTCTCTGTTTTAAATTGGGAAGACCTCAGTCACACCTATCCACATATATAACACTAGTCAGCAATAACTGATGGTTTTTCTGAACTATAACTTTGATTGTTGCTTGTTTGGTCATGAATAATAGTTGTTATAGAGATATAATTAAGATGTGCAACCAAGTGAATTGGGGTCTTAAAGAAAACCACATGCTAAACAGGCTTTATGATAATACTGCCTGGTATTGCATGCATATAAAAAAAAAAGGATTTCAATCTGTTCAATCTGTTGACTGTTTTTTAGCCACAACAGTCTTTCTAGGATCAAGCCTACTAGTCACTGCCAAATCTGCAATTTTCTGGTTTGACAGACTGATACATTAGAAACAAAGGAGTTTTACTTCAGGAACGTAGCCCTAAGCCCTTACATATCCTGTATTTATTACACCTTCCCTGCTCGATTTACTGCAACTACTTTAATAAAAAGGGGTTTGATTACACAAAATCAAACATTTACATCAGTTCTTCCCATAATTTATCAATATGCGTGCCAGCTAAATTTCATGAATTGTGGTCCTCACTGTTTTCAGCCACTTCATAGTAACTTCTTTTATAAGAATATTATTTATTTATTATTTTGCCATGTGAATAACAGTTGTTAGAATCTCTACATGATAAAAAGAAAACGTTAGCTTGTCCAGATTTCATGAATCATTTCATTGCTTTAAATAACTCGTCTCTGATGGAGTCTCATCTCATCCATTTTGCCTTAAAGTCAGCCCCCAGCAGCCCATTTAGCTTTAACCATAAATCCTGCCCTTATACAAACACATTGTACCATATATAATACAGTATATACATTTGTTTAATGAGTGTGTACACCAAATCAAACACAAAATCACGAGCAGAAAAAGGAAAGGTCAAGTTGTCTCCACATGCGTGGAAGCACTGACCTCGATATATCAATGTTGTAATTAAAGCTACATTTCATGTCTCCGTGGCTTTCCGCATAATATTTACACTCCTGTTGCTGCAGTTCAAGAGAATTCCCCCCTGCATGTGATACAGCAGTGAGGAGAATTCAAATAAACATCCACTCAGAGGTAACAGGTTTAAGATGTCGCAGTCAGACAGTCATCCATCTTGTGGTTGAGGTCTTTGTCACCTGCACTGCAAGTGAACAAGACACCCTGTGTGTGTGTGAGTGGGTGTGCGTGTGTGCACGTGTGTGTGCAGCGGTGAGTGTACGTACACACTCAGGACTTTGCGTGTGTGACTGTGTCTATACATCAGGGAAATGGCAGCCCCCACCTCCTCCACCCCGACATCCCGCGAAAGATCAAACGTGGAAATCATTAGGCCGACAGTAAATAAAGTGGAGATGAAACAATAAACAGCGAGCAGCACTGAGACAGATGTAGCAGACGATCATCAGGCCTGGCTGTTTGATGTCTGATTTTACCAACTGGCTGTCAACAGTATATGCAACACAGAGCCAGTGCACTGAATACAAGCTGTAGCTGTACTGCAGCTACTGAAATCTCTCGTATGAGTTAAGTGGGTGTTACTCTATGACTTTAACTCAAAATATATTATGGTATTTATTTGAAAAGCTTTCTAAAAGGATCCTGTTTATAATGTATAGTATGAGGGAAATGTTGTTTGCTAAGTCACGTCACAGAAAAATGCACTGGATTTAATCCAGGTGTCTTTGTGCCCCCTGAGCATGTTGTGGGTTTGCTATGGGTGCTCCAGTTTCCTTCAACAGTCCAGAGACACGTGGGTAAAGTGTACAGGCAGGGTAAAATGTTCAGTGGCAATGTTTTTTTGAGTACTGACCTCTGCCTGACTACTTCACTATCACATGTACATCACGTAGTAATAAAGGCAACACTACTTCCTGCAGTGATATGTAGGATAGAACAGCAGTCTGCCTGAAGTGTGTCTCACCTCACAGCTGATTTGTCCTGGGACAAATAGGATTCCAGCCTCCGCTGATCTTCAGTAGAACAAAATGCAAAGCTACTGCTTAGGTTTGTTCTTTTTATAGACACAATACCACATTCTTGAAAGACATCCTTCGTGAATGACATCATCCAGCTTTTCTTCGTGCATTTCACTGAAGACACTCACAGACACGAATCCCAGCATTTCATCCGACAAGACAAATATATGGAAAATATTGAAGTTTCTCTGTTTTTAATTTTACGTTGAATCTCTGCAAGAAACTAAAAACAGACTGCTGGTTGAGGTTGTGAGTTGAGAAGTTCTGAGTTCTGGCAAATCTTCACGTGCATTGCATCACTTTGAATTATCACACTGATTAAAATGCTGCAGATCCAGCAGGCTTGTCAGATATTGTATTCTTTATGACCTGTTAGCAGACAGAGTACATTACAATAAGGACAGGCATTGTTACTGTGAGATGAACTAAATCATTTCTCTCAGTCTTTTCCTTAGCTCAACGTTACCTTCTGCTATTAGCTATTGTTAATCGTTGCCTTGTCTATGTATCTCGCTCCTTTCTTTCACTATGTAATGTTAATACTGTGTGTCCAAGTGCCCAGACTTCCGGTTTCTTGCTCTGATAAGTGATAATATGTGAACCAAGAATAAAAGTCCCTTACTATGTTGACACTGATACAAGGAGACTCAATTATAACAAAAAACACACAGGTTGACGATTCATGTATATTTTAGGCATAATAATGTGCTATAAAGACAAACACATGATCTAGAGTTCAAACACAGCTCTTTCACAGCTTAGAAGGGCCTTACACAAACACACACATGCTCTCAAAAAAGGCGGTGGGTCCTCTGCACTGGCCACGGATTGTGGTGATAATAGCAGCCACATGTTTCAAGACCTGTTTCACTGTAAACACACACACACACACACACACACACACTGAACACATGCAGGGGAGCATGAAAACTAGCACAGAGCCATGTGTAGACTTCCCCTTCATTTTTTTTTTCTTGTACCCCTTCACTTCCAATGTGTCACAATCTACCTTATCTTTATTTCCCATCATTTGTTTTGCTTTTTCATCTTCATCCCACATCCTTGTGCTCATGTCTCAGTGTCAAATGTAATTCCGGTAGTTTTCTAAATACAGACCCAGATCAAGTGAAAAGCCAAACTCTACACTGGGACATCCAAAAATGCCTTCCCTACCACGCAATCAATATATCCTCAATGTAAAATGTTAGTATAATGTGTAATGTACAGTCAGATATTAAATTGATACCATCCTGACCTACACTATCTAATAAAGGATCACTGATGTCTGCAGCTGTTGGCAAGATTTTCTTGAAATATGTGATGGCAGAGCGATGAAAGACATTTCATCATACCTGATACCTGCCATAAGATTAGCTGATAGATAAAAATGCTTTTCAGCTCATACGCATAAAAATCTATTTTACAATCTACTGGCAAAATAGTGGAAAAATAAAGAAGTCACATTGTCTGGCAAGAGTATGTAGGCTTTGGCTCAAAAATGGCTACAGTAGATGAATTTCCCACATGTTTTTACGTTGCAATGAAATCAAGATGCAAAGATTTGCAAGGTCAGTGCAAACAGAATAACACTTATGAGTAGAGAGATTCCTTCATGTTAACTTTGTGAAGAAAGCAGTCAAAGCAGTAAAAGCAGACTCTCTGCTCCTCGTGATTTATAGTAGGCTGCCACAATGAGTGAAAGAACACAGTGACTGCATGTCAGTATCTCTCCCATTCAATAAATGAAGGTGAAAAATAGTATTACTGGGATTTACTGTATACAGTATGCCACCATATCGCGTTATGACAGTGTAAAAGAAAGAATATAACACCTGTGCTTTCTGATTATTAAAGGACAATTCTGTAATTATTTTCTGCTTATGTTTGATCCTGTTGTCCTGCTATTAACATTTAAAAAACATGTTGTAACCTGACAGGATACACTCAGGGTGTGCTTTATAGCCGTTTGGTGACAGTGAACATATAGACACTGGTCCAGAACGGCACCCATCAATCTGAAGATAATTTAGTCTATTGTCTCTGAATGTCTATAAAATAAAAAAGTGTTTTTTATTTAGGAAGTCTCAGAATACTGAGACTGAGTGTAGGAAAAAAGACAAATAGAGCATATGGGAGATGGTAACTTGAAACATAGTGCAGTATTGACATTCCTTCACCAGTGATAGATGAGTCCATTCGTGATGAGGTGGAGAAAAATCAACAAACTAAAATCCCTATCAAGGATTTTGCAACCCTGGGCAGCACGGTACTGCTAAATGTATGTGTGTGTGTTTGAGGAAGAAAGGTATCAATAATTCCCATCAATCATCCACTTCCTGCCTCAGTCAGCAGCTGGTATGTAGGAGAGCTGTGAGAACCATTAATTACACACACACACACGCACGCACTACGCTCACACACTACATCATTACTGTCAACAGCTGTCAGGCAGGCTTTGTGAGTACCCAAATAACATCATTATCATTATTCTTCAACAGTGAACCCACCTCTCAGCCCCCTCAGACCTTTGCTCTACAAGGAACCAGAAAGAATATGACTTAACTCCCTGGTCTGATCCACCCAACCACACCACGGGGCTTCAACACCCCCATGCACCCCCCATGCTCTTCCACCACTGAGGTGGCCTTTGACCCTGGGGGACGTGTCAAAGAGAAGTTGGGGCGAGTGCTTGTGAGAGGATGCTGGCTGGGAATAAATAAGTGAATGTGTGTTTACGGATCAGGGACACTGCTGTTGTCTATTTTTTTGTGCATTTATGTGTGCAGTATGTCTACAGTCGTCACGTGGGCTGTGCTTCTACTGTACGTAAATGTGATTGAGAGAGGGTGTGTGCTTGTGTGGTGGTGGTGGTGGTGGTGGGGTTTAGTTCATCTAGGGGTGAAAGTGTCTGACCCCCTCGTTCATCATTGGTGACAAAGTGTAAAAGTCCGCTAGAGATTTGAAAGACTAGAATTTGCTCTTAGCTTGTAAATCACAATGTTGGGCAAACACACACACACACACACACACACACACACACACACACACACACACACACACAGTTCTTCATTAAGTGAAATAAGTGGTTTTCCCTTTTTCTTTTATTCGTTAATTGCCCCTTAATTCTATCAATACGAGCCAGGAATACGAGCAATAAAAACGATTAAACATAAATATAAATACATAAAACATAAATGCTATGTAACAGAAAGAGATTGTACACAATAACTGTGATTATAACTAGAACTACGCGCAGTTATTAAAGGGGTCCGAGCGAATGTGGCACATCACCTACGCTCGTAAAAATTCCTCACAAAGCATATATCTTGAAGTCCCGCAGCCCCGCTGTACTGTTCTCCTACAGTGTTTAGAAATTCTGAGTTTGACCTTTCATTGTTTCTTGCATTGAAGCAATATTTATGTGTGCGTGTAGTAAAATCTGCTAATTAAACAATACAAAATGTTCTGTCTATTATAACTAAACATTGATTTCATTAGTATCAGAAATACTAAGGAAAATTGAAAGTCACGTTAAGGGTGGTCCGGTTTGCCAAATTTCAGAATTTCACTTGAGAAAGCCCTCTGGAATGGAAGGGTGAAACGTCGTCAAGGAACCTAACAAGTCCAGTTGCAGATACAGATACAACAATTGACTTGTTGTACTAACTTGCTAATTAGCCATGCCCGCTTTTTAAAATCATTACCAAATCACATGTGTGGACCTTGTGTGGTGCCCTACATATAATTTTCAGAGTTCAGTGAAAATCTATAAATAAATCTATAATATAAACTACTCCACTGTATGTCACCCTAGGAGGAGATATTAAAAGTGCATTTTCTGTTCCTTGGACCCCTAATAATAATAATAATAATAACAAAATTACACAGTATAGCAATGTCTGCACAGTGACAAAGACTGGCTGGGAAACATTTATATTTTGTTTACGTAATAAATCTGAGAGAGATTTTACAAAGAAATAATTTTTTGCTCCTGCTTTTTTAATTTAAAACCTCTGGGATCCTGGGATACAAGCAAACATACAACCACTGAAAGACACAACACAGCATCAACAAACTCTCACCCAGCCAGCACAGTCTCCCCAAACAGACACATACATACTGTAGTAATGCCCCTACTTAAAGAAGAGCCTGTGGAGGATGTGGCGGGTCAAAAATATTAGCGCAGCTCTCTGATTGTGAGGTGTTAGGATAGTGAGCTGAGAGAGTGAGGGGGGGAGAAAAAAAGATAAGAGCAAAATAGAAAAGATCCAGACAATAGCAATTGAGTAAAAGAGAACAAATGGAAATCCAATAAGTAATAAAGCCCTGAAGTATGGATGTAGTGAAAGTAAGGAATGGAAAACTGGATGACAAAACCAAGATATTATAAACAATGACATTTTTTTACATTTACTGATCCTTTAGTTCAGACTTCAGCATTTTCATAGGCAGAAATAAATCGGTGATGATATCTCATTTGCAACCTTCCAAGTGTAACCTTGTTAATGCCTGCTTTTATTCCGCCCTATGTTGTGGTAGACTGGTTAAATTGGTCTAAGCTGGAGAACTGGTTCTCAAGCAGAGTCACGCAAGGTCAAGAGTGCCAGTCTGATAGAGTTGCCCTGGCTGCTCTGTCACTTACAGCCGACAGAAGATAAATAGTTATTTATGACACTGACCTCATCTTTTTCTAAAAGACATGATACACAGACACCAGAGGTGGTCAGTTGTGCTATTAACTATACGTATTATGCTTGTCTTCATTGTTTATCCTCCTTGGCTGGCACAAATAGGCTAACAAATAGGCCTGCTGTACTTCAACTGTAATGTGAGATTTTTTTTATTTACGCTTCACATCGTCAAATGTTTGAATTACTTTTGTCTATGTGGCCAAAGCAGACGCTAAACAAAAAGTGAGTTTTGGTAAAAAGAATAAGTAGACTTAGCAGCAGAAAAGTGCAGTAATCACTCACTTCATGGTACAATTTATTCTAAAGTTCACATCTGGTATTTTAATAATAACTGACATGCTTAATCCCGGCTTGGGTGGGACAAGTTGAGCTAGACTTTAGCTTGACAAAATATGTCCAAATGTTATTGTGTACCATGCTTCTCACACTCATGCCCTCTATCAAATGACAAACCACTGGTATTATTTACTGGATCAAAGTACACAGTTCTGCTTTGTGGTAGTACCCAAGACTGAATGTCAACTTTGGTAAGGTATGTGAATGCAGCCATTTATGGCTTTCTCCTGGCAATCAAGGTTCTTTAATCTTGCCAAACATACCAAAGGACTGAAGTTTAGAGGGAGCAAACCAAAGATGAACAGCAGGAAGGCGCTTACTGTACAGTCATTTAAAGTTCAAGATAAGAAACAGTAATATTGGGAAACATTTAGCAAGCAAATTATGTCAAGTAAAAATTTCAAGGGAAGCATGGAACCGATGCTTCTAGTGAAGGGGTCCGGAGGATTCGCTGATGGAGCAGTAGAGAATAGCGTAAAGAGAAGGGGGTCAATAGACAAACAACTCTCAAAGCAGAACAGACTCAAAGGTTGTGACACAAACACAGAGCGTACAGTTTATTCACAGTCCTATATCCGAAATCCAAAATCCAGAATCCAAAACCCAACACCAGATGTGGATTGTTTGTGGTCAGTATAGCAGACAATCTCGCAGGGGAGAGGAGCTGGCAGAGCTGCTTATGACAGGAGGAAAACAGGTGAGAGGAGTTGAGATGATTGCTGGTAATTGGTGAGAGCAGAGGGAGAGTGGAGTGATGGGAGAGAGGGACAGGGTGTGACCATATAAGATAAAGACCAGAGAGCAGGACCTGAGGCTGTGACAGACACAAAGATGAGACAGATAATAGTTGAGGACCATAAGATGAAAAGAGACACTGAAAAGAGACAGACTGAGTGGTCAGACACACAAAAGATACACACACCTGCACAATATTAATGTATTCTTAGATATTCAAGTTGAGAAAATGTATAAGTGGACAAAAAAAACAAATGAAGAAAGAAACATGACATAAGGAAGCTGACAGAAAAAAGTTGAAAGGAGACTCATATGTAATAGTATGTAAAGTAAAAATATGTAAAGTATAAAAGAAGATTTGTTGAAAAGTAATAGCACACCATAACACACGTTTAGAAGTTTGAACAAAGTTTCTACAACTTGGCAACAGAAGTTACCAAGCAAATTAAAAAAAGTCATAAAGAGAAAAAAGATCTCTTTTTAGCCGCCCCATCAATAAAGATGAAAAGATGATCTCCATAATTGTGGTGGAGCTGTTTCCAGCTCAACCAATACAATTATAGTGTCAAATGCATCAGTCAGTTAAGGAGGAACTTGACCGTTGTTCTTATTGTTCTTTGGCCAGCTGTGGAAGCCACTGAGGGCAAAGGTCAAAGCTGTGGAAAAGAAAATCCGGTCATCAGCTGTGAAGTCAGTAAATTCTCATGAGATGCAAAGAAAAAAAACTCAACTGTGGAATGAGTCAGAGTATGCCTCAATGACTGAAACCTAGTAGAGGAACAGGAAACACGTGTCTTGTTTTTACTATTTGTTTAAATAGTGATCTACTGGCCAGCAGTAAGGAACCTTCTCCTTGTGTATTTCTACCTTTCAAACTGAATAATATATTTTACTTTTTATCTGTTAAATCCTCAGAAAGCTTGGTGTCGACTTTGGTTATATTTTGTCTCTGGAACATGTCAAGTGTTTGACTTGTCTAGATCACTGTAACTCTCTGTGTCTCGTGTCTGTAAGCTCTTGAGCAGCCCTTCATAAAGGTCTCATACAACACCAGTTGTCAGCTCTTTATCCTGGCTTCTCTATCAAATGCTCTTGTTTAATTTTACAACCCCGCACGATCTATTGTTTGTGATGTCTGAACTACGAAGGTGTTAAATAAAAATCACTTACTTGCTCTGTATTGTTTCCTCCACCTAATCTTCCTTCTCCCCTCTTATCTAACCTCTTTTTCTGGGTGTTATGAATCTTTAAAAAAATGCCATAAAAAGGGAAACACAAAACTCTCAGCTGTGGCAGCAATGCATCCCTGTGAAATCCTAGACAGCCAATAAGCTAATGGGGCTCTCTGGCTCAGCCGGTGGTATAACTCAGTTTTCAAGCTCTAGAGCTGGGACTAGCCACAAAGGGGCCCCGTGTTCCAGTATGTTGATGTAAATATTGCACAGTGTGTCAACTTCAGAAAGAATCAAATAGACTTGAATGGGCAACTCTCACGTAAATAGAATTAGAGACAGGTGCCAGGTTGTTTTTTTCCTCAGCGTTTCCAGAAAATCGTTCATTCAGAAACATAGATCTGTTTATTTCAAAGGAATCAATGCTTTCAAAACCATCCAGATCAGATGAGAACATCCCATCCTGGAGACCTGAGATAGAGCTCCTCGTGAGAAAAGTCAGCCGAACCTAAGCTTTTACAGTCAAAAACATTCACTGTGTTTACTCTGTGTTAGCAGACCAGCACGCGCGCACACACACACACACACACACACACACAGACCTCAGGTGGTACCGGAGCGCTCAGTCACCCCCTCCCTCCTCTTGCTAACCCTGTCTGCTTGCTCAAATTTTTTTTAACAGGAGGGGAAGGGATGATACCATCCTCAATTAGAGGGGAAGTGCTTTTTTATGAGCCTCTCTGGAAATACACACAGACGCACATTGTGAGTGTAAACTAATGAATACAGAACAATGAACATTTCTTTACAGAAGAATTTATAGGGGTCACTGAAAGTGCCCTCCCAAGCACCTCTTGTGACCCCTGTATGCTGCAGTTTATTGCAGCCATTGATGGAGCTCAATTCATTTTTAATTTTCACAACATGTTAATGCTATAATGGGTGTAATGTGGGTTGTTTAATGAGGGAACATTGTCAGAGTTGGGGGTCATAATGTTTGTGGTGCAATTTTGTGAAAGTGCAATATTAAGTAATAAGAAGACAAAAGAATGCAGAAAACCAACAATAAAAAAGAGCAAAGGGTTAAACTTTGAATATGACTGTTTACTGAAAAAAAGAAAAATGTGCAGAATGAAATGAGAGCGTTCAGAACCCCTGAGAGGCGTGAACACAGCATTGCCCCCCCCGTAACAAGGGAGATCAGTTCAGTTCTCGCGCTCCTCCTCCTGTACGTAGGCGTACTTCTCCCATCCTCCTTCGCAACAATGGGAGAGTGGAGGAGTGTGGATCCTGTCCATTCTCAGGGCCCAGAGTGTAAATTCCAGTGAAGCCCCATGGCTCCGGATAGAAGGGGAGACTGAGCTCTGTCTGCCCCCACCTCCTGGTGGCCCTCAGGGGGCTGGAAGGTAATGAAGACTAGGCGGCAGGGGCTCTTCGAGGTGGAGACACCACAAGATAGTGTGTGTGTGTGTATGTGTAAGGGTTTTTTGTTATTTCTTTGCAGACCTAAGGGAGGGGATTCCAGGGCCTGATCTTCTCATCACCTCTAGTGACCATGGGCTAATTACACAGCATGATACATACACACACACACACACACACACACACACACAATGTCTCATGTTTTAGACTTGTGGTGTGTTCACTTTTGTCATGTTTTTGCAGTTCTTGCAGTTCACGTTGCATTTTATCTCAGCCCATGCTAGTGTGTCTCATGACTCTCAGTAAAAATTCTTCAAGGACCATGTTATAGATATCCACAAAATGACAATCCACTTTCTAACTCTATCATGATGTTGGCATCTGGGGCTTTGAGTGAAATGTCCTGATAACTATTGGAAAATCTGCCATGACATTGTATACAGAAATGTATACCCCCTTTGGGATGTCTTTAAATACAGGCATGTGGATGGTAGTGTATGTTTAAACCTTTGCTAAACTGCAGGTTCTACAGACTTACAGCTTTTAACATTTGTTTTACATAGAAACGTAAAATTGGAAGTTTTGTGTGAAAAATCCCAACTATGCTAGTCTAAATCAGGTCTATTCTCCTCACACACAGACACAAATTAACATTCCTGATTCTATAAAACCACATTAACACACTAATATTGTGCTAACATGCTAGTCTCCAGGGGTGGGCCATGCTTTGTTAGGTGGTGGCAGAGCAGAACCAGCAGATTTAACTGTATTTAATTACTACTCACACTACTGTTTACTAGCCGTCTAGAGCATGAACCCAGGCCTCCCCAACATGCACACAGACATAGGTTAGGTAGGTGAGACAGCGCTGCTGCACATTTACACATTGATTCATTCCAATAAAAAAAACATACATAAACACACATAGCTACGGTTCGGCTATGGTATACCTTTAATTTCAGAAGCAGCTTAGGCGTCCATGTGCAGACAATACCCCACACACAGCCCTCACAGGTTTGGCCTACAGAGCAACAAAACAGCAGGAAGTGCACTTTTACATCTGATTAGCCCACGAGGCTCTTTGTGGCCTGGGAACGCCTACAGACTTTATGGAAAACTTACACGACCATATTGCACTGATACAGCTGTGGTTCCACCATCCTGAGATGACTTATAGTAAAAGTAACTGATGTACTACTGCAGAACAGTGAGTCAAAACGTTTGCACTCTCAAAAACAATGTTCTTCCACAAGGGGATGAATTCTACATTTGTGTCGTCTCTAAAAGTTATTTGTTTGTAATAATAATGGAGAACAGCTGACTAGATTAAAAATTGCCATCTACACAAACAACATTATTGAAATAATTCTAATTTGTCCCTGAGGAGAAGCAACTAAAGCTGAGCTGATTAGTTCATTTATTAATCGGGTGGCAGAAGGGTAATTAATAAAAATAATAATTTAAAATGCGATAATTTACTTAGATGTTTTGTCAAGCAATACTTTCCCAATACCAGCTTCATAAAATGTGGTTTTGCTGATTTTCTTGGTTTTATGTAATGGCAGATTAATAGATACTTTTCTAATGATATGAATGCGTTATTAAATTAATGTTGATAGTTATTTAAATGCATTTAACACAGTTTTATTTTTATTATGTCCTAATAATAAAGCGTTAAAGCACCCATCTCTAAAAACATACACACATAAATTATATTTTTACTAAAACATATACCTTTAAATAGCAAAATCAGAGAAACCGATCATTTTGCAGTGGAGCGTCATATATGTGTGACATTTTATAGACCAAAAGATTAGTACCGTGCTGCACTGCATTGAAAGGTAGGATTTTAATTAAAGGAAACTACATCTGTAAACGAGATTCATTTCTGAGCAGGGTAGTCATCCTCCTGTGTGGTGCGGCTGCCCAATAAGAACAGGATGAAGGCAAAGTGATAGGGAGGAAGCACTGGCTCTGCGGTTAGAACCACAATGTTACCTCATTTGTCCCTCACAGTTTAGAGATTTGAAGGGAATGCAGCTCTTCTTTCATGTTGTCATGCATGAACATGCTATATAATGAAATCAAACCTTCTATTTATAAACATGCGTGATCATTAGCGTGTTCGAGTATCTAAAAGGTCGAGTACTAAACCGTTGTCTATAAGATTTGTTCTGCTGTGAGTGGTAGGTGTCTTTCCTCACAGAGGGGGGGGTGGCAGTTTTACACACACTGGAGTAATAGCATTCTGTTGTTGGAGTGTGCGGTATACCAAGGAACGTGCGTGTGGCCGTCACGTATATACATTCACAGGCCTTACAGCTGACAGGCATAAACAATCAGACGTAATTCTGAAACTGAGATCCTGACTTTGCAACCTAGAAAATATGACTGATCTTGGTTGAATTTTCCTTTAATATCTCCACATGTATGTAAGAACTGAGACTTGCTATGTGACAGGGGTGAGTTGTCTGCCAGTATCTTACTACCAGGTATTTTAAATAGATTACGCTTAAAGTGAAGTCATCATTCGAAATGAAACGATTTATGGTTTATTTTTGAGTAAACTCTCCAAAATATCTTTCACATTTCCACCCTACTGTGAAGTGATGTGTGAGTAATTTGTGGTTGTATATCTGGAATATGTTCAAGTGAGATTGGTGACCTCCTGTCTGTTTCCTTTCCCTGCTTTTCTAGAAGAAAACTTACTGTGACACGATGAACTCTGTTGATGCATTAGTGTTATATTTATGACTTTTCCACTGGGAAGATGATGCTGTTGAATGATTGCAGTTGAGTCATAAAACAAGTGCAGTAACTTAGTGGATATCCTCAAGAGAACGGGTGTGTTAAGTTAGTTACAAACCGGCAGCATACACGGAGTAGACATGTGACATGTAATCAGACTGAACAAAAAGTGGACAGGACAACCTCAAAGACATGCACATGACAAAAACAAATGATACAAATACAGTAATTAAAATCTAGACTCCTTGATCAAAAATGGCGCCATCGGAGTGGAATAAGCATAGAAAAGGCTAAAATACAAGTGAAAGGGAGGACAGAGAGAAGTGGTAACAAGCTTTGAATTAGAGCTGAATAAACGGTGCTGTCTTTCGCAAACTAAACAAACCAGACAGAACCGACCCGAGGGGGTAAGCAAGCTAAGCACCTGCTTAGAGCCCTGGTTACCACTAGGGGCCCCCCAGGAGGATATTAAAATATTATCCTATTGTTTTTTTGTTTATTTCATGTGTGGGTGTTGGTTGTTATATTATTAAAGGTATGTTATTGTACAAAAACACAGTCTGATGTGAACAGAGCTCTGCTGGTGCTGCTGTATGTTTATAGTGACACTGCGCATCCAAAGAGCAGGTTGAAGACGCAAAGTCGCAAAAAGGAACAAATCCTGCAGCAGCGAGGAAAAAGGAGGAAGAGGAAAAAAAAGGTCTGAGATTTAGTTACTGTCATCAGCTCAGGTCATGGACCCAAACCATCTGTGTAACTTTGTTTTATCTACATCATTGTTTAAGTATTTGTTTGTTCACTGCTTTGTTTCTCAATCATAGATGAGACTAAAATTTTTCCATTTGACGTTGTAGACAGTTTTTTTCCTCCATCTCATATGTGTGATATTAATTGACTTGACTCCAGTTTAACATTCGACAATCTCATGTGCATTTGGTTAGTTTAACCTAAACTTCAGCTTTAAAGAGTTGGTGCTGGCTGATAACGAAACCCACCAATAGTTGCCTCTTACTAATTACCATGTTTCAGCTTGTTTATTTAACTGCGCGGAAGCACAAACTATCAAATATCAGTATTACTTTCTAGTAGTTTCTTCCTGCTGCTATGTTTACTAATGCAACCTTTTGTAATCATGGTAACACAACTGAAGACACCACTTCATGACCAACACGATACTTTCTGTTTGTGCTCGCAGGCAACCGTGTGACTGAACAATCAGTTTTGAGGATGATGTGGACCAGAGACCCTGACTGATGTCACCGACGCCAGCGGAGAAATCCCCTGTCTTCCCACTCAGGTGTTTATTTAGCTGCAAACATGTGAGGAGCAAACCAGGTGTTTTCTGAAAACCTCTGTTTGCTGTGGCGTAGAGGGACCAGACAGTCACAGTGTTCAATCCATCTTCCCGTGATGCTGACACTGATACTTTTAGTTCCACTCATACACACTGGATGCCCACAAACACTGCCGCAGACCAGATGAAACAGTGTGTGCCAGACACAAACACACCGTCTGGTATGCAAAGTGGACAAACGTGTATGTAGATTCTTGGACAAACAAGTGCACGCTGAGAACCAGATGTACTGATAGATGTATGCAAGACCCTGCAAAAGCATTAGGCTTCGCATTTACTGCTCCACTAACACAATATGCACATACGCTGTATATTATTAGAGATTAAAATATCAATTGAAATACACATATCATCTTCTTTTATTCTGAGAACGCTTAATTAGGAAAAATGTCAATCCTGATTTATTCAGCAGCACTACCTGGAACCTGAAAGGAAAAAAAAAATGGACAAGACAGGATATTATCAAAGTGCAAGTAATTAATGTAGCATAAAGAGATGGTGAGGAAAGGAATTTGAGGTAAGCAGCAGCTGCTGCCCCCTTCCCTGTCACCATGAAAGCCACCGATGACAAGGCCAAGATGGCATCTGCTGATAAGGGCTGCTCATCAGCACGTTTATTTCATGGGCCACAGATAGGGGGGAGAAGAGGGTGTTGGGAATGTGTGGATGTCTATGTGCTTCCAGTTTTCAGGAAAGCAGGGCAAAATCTTACTTTCATCATCATTCACTGCCAGGCTTATGACACGTGCAGGGCGTCTTGGTAACATCATGTGGCACCAATAGTAAACATCGACTTCTATGACTTTATTCCTACAGGCGTATCATCCAGCTCTGAAAAATAAACCAATCGTCCCCCATGTCGATGCTAAGGAACTGTGATTGTGTTGGCTGATTTCGCAACTTATATCCAAAGTAATTGTGGATGTTGGTGACAGACAATGTTATGTGTGTCTTTCATGCATTAGGCAACTGGTGTATTATTAAGAATAATTAAACAAGATGAGGCTAGTAATTTCCCTTTGTTTTCAGTCTTTGTGCTACGCCAGCTTCTGGCTGTAGGTTCACCTTTACCTCACCCACACGATCTTTATCCATATTTAGTCGCCAACCTTATCCATACGTTAACTCCTAACTGTTTTTGGCGGTCCGAATAATAACCTTAATTTCCTCTGGCAGGGATGTTGCACTATTTTTTCTTGAACTACATGCAAGGAACATGTTAACCTGAAAGAGGAGATGTAGTGAGTAACTCTGACTTCATGTGCATTAATTCCCTGCAGCCGATCCTTTTGCCTTTAATATTCTGTTAGGACACCACCTTACATAAACTAGACACATTTGTTACAGGGGTAAATAAACCCTAGGGACTGAGCACAGAGGTAATAAATAACACCAGGATGATAGATATGGGAGGTGGGGGTGGATACACATACAGCACACGCAGAGGGGGAGAGAGAAGGAAAACAGGTTTTAGCCTGGATCACATTTTCTTTGATCTGTTTTCCTCCACATTAAGATGAAGTCAAAAAACTTACATTTCATCACAAAAACATGATGTTTGTCAAATAAGTTGAGTTACAAAACTTTAAGCCATACATACCTGCTATAGAAAGGGCATAATACACCCTCTGAAACATGATGTGGAAATGTCGTTAGCCATGATGGATGCTGTTAAAACTTTTATTCACATTCATTTTGTGAGGACACTGTATGAAATAACTATTTTATCAAATCACCAGCCCTCAGTCTTTCGCTGACTCTATCCCACAGCTGTGACGTCTGATCCCAACCAGAAAACACTTTAACACCACTACTCACATGTCTGGATGTTGAAATGTAATGTTGGACAAAAATACGTTACATGTGAACATATGATCATTTGTTACCTGTATGTTTTTGTACATCTACAAAAGCTTAATCTGAAATGCAGGTTAGTTGTGTAGGGACTAAATCTTTAGAAATCAGGGCTTTCGTTTAGTCTTTAGTTTGCTCATGAACATTTAAAACATGGGGATGAGTTTTAAATTCTCTCCTTTGGTCTGGTGAGCTGTTTGAGGAGGGGCATGCTGATGTTGTTTGTTGTTGTGGAGCATAATGTTATGGGGCTGTTTCAATGCTTCAGGCACAGGGAACCTTGTTTGGGTACATGGGATACAAAAAAATAGAAAACTATTTAGTACATCCAAGTTGGTCCAAAATCAGAGCCCAGATCTCAGGCCTATTGAGAATATCTGGCAGCGGCCCAAAGCTGGGCATCAACAGCATTTTCAAACACTGCATGTAAAGTGACGTGACAGTTGCATCACAGTTGTATCTGTGAGTTTAGAGTGTGTCCCTGTTTGTTGGTGTGCTACTGCAGCTTCGCTTTAAACTCTCTTATTTGATTATTTAGTCTGTCTTTTTTCACATTCATTCACTGACTCATTTTCATATTTGTCACTTGGTTTTCCATCCACCCAGTCACTCACTGACTTTGTTGTTGTGTGTGTGTGTGTGTGTGTGTGTGTGTGTGTGACTCCCTCCTGGCAGACCTCCCCTCCATTTATCTGTGTGTTTTGCAGTCTGTCTAAATATCTGTGTGTCTGCTTGTCTTCCCGGTTGTCTCTTTGTCCATCTGACAATTTATCTGCATGTTGGTCAACAGCTGCTTCTCTTTTGAGTCATTTCAACACCATTTCCACCCCCTTTCTCTCTCTCTCCCTTAACACCATTTTCCAAAACCAAGGATCCATTCACTGTTTTCAGAAAGCGGTGCTGTGTGGACGAGAACACGAGATTGAAATTATTCAGTGCAGTATCTACTACATAGGCTGCAACTTTAAAATGTTTTCCGATTAATCATCATTAAACAAGTGCATCTCTCTCCTTTCTCTATGCCATGCACCTTCCATCTCCCATCTCTTTAACCTGGTCATCTCTATATGATCAGTTTCTTTACCTTTGCTTTAAGCATCTTGTGCAACCAGCAGTTATGTACCCTAAAAACTGCATTCCTATGCAAGTAAACAGCAACTGTGATTACATTTGTAACCACTTAGTAAATTATGTTCTGATTTAACAAATGTTTGAATTAATGAAGGGCACCAACAAAGTTGCTTGGGGTGAATGAAAAGAAAAGAAAGACCACAGATGACAAGCTAGGTTGTTATTTTATTGATATATTAACTATCAACATGTTTGGGACTCGGTATTTCACTAAATTAACAACACATTCTCATTAATCAGAATTACATGTTCTTTGCAAAACCTATTTTAGTTTAGTTAAAAATGTGACTTTAAGACACATGTTTGGGAACCAGCACTGTGTGTCAACCAGGTGAGGGTTATAATACATCTGAAAAACTCTTAGATAGCTTTTTTTTTGGGGGGGGGGGGGGGGGGGGCGG
>JAUMTR010000008.1:14864743-14881698 GCA_032270685.1 Microctenopoma stevenorrisi
TCCCTACTTAGGCTACTGCCCCCGCGACCCGATCCCGGACCAAGCGGAAGATAATGGATGGATGGATGGATGGATGGTCTTCTTTTTATGCAAATAAAAGACAGTTTTTAGTCTATGTAGTCTTATAATTTGGATTTGTAATACATCATGTATCTGCCTTTTTATGAAATCACACGTCATTTCGCTGTCTTTTTATTTGGCCCCCTCTCTGTGTGCGCCTCCTTCTCTCTCTCTCTCTCTTTTCCCTTTTTCCTCAAAAATAGTTTTTTTAAACAAGTGGTTCTCCCACACGGCCAACATCAACATCTAATAAAGCCCAAAGATAAACATGGACCTCGGTCTACGGCAGAGTTGATTTCATCCCCAGGGAGCATCAGCCAACTCCTGTCCATCTGCCCAAACACAAACCTGCTGCTTTTTACAGAGGAAAAAAGGAGAACATCAAAACAATGCTGTCAGATCAGCAGTTCTTGGGTTTTTAAGTATACGATTATGCAGTGGTTTGTGAATATCAACTACCATGGCTTGTTCTCAGTGTTTTACCTCTGTTCTGAAGGGTCATTACGTCTGGTTTGTGGACAGGATATGTTTAACTGCAGCCAGAAAGAGAGAGTAACAGAGGACAGTGGCCAAGAAAAGAAAAAGTATTTTATTGTGGTAAAATCATCATCGTGAGTGGTGGGTCTTTCAATGTCCTTGGCTCTTTAACATTGACAAAAAGAACCATCTTTATGTTGGAATGGAGTTCAGCACAGTGCATGGGCAGCAGGTGTTCCATATCATCCTGAACAGTGGAAAATAGTTTCAGTCACAGACATACAACGTTCATAAAAGAAAAGCATGGTTTGAAAAGAAAAACACGAGGGGGAGAGGCTTAATAACATATTTAGTCCTGAGAACAGAGGCCAACTTGAACAGTATCACAGCTAAAACAATCACATCTGCGTCCTGGAAATTACACGATAACCTTTTGCTTGATTTGTGGTCTTTTTAACCTAGTTTTGCTTTCACATTTTGATATTGTAGTTCCAGAGAAATAGTAGCTTTGTAACCGTATTTGTTGTGTTTGGATTTATTGTTTGGTTTCTGGCTGTTTCAATCTGAGTCATGATTGGAGGTGTGCGTGAATCTCAGCACATGGTTTTCTAGCTTACATCTCATCATGTCTGTGCTGAAAGCTGACTCATCTAGTACCTGTGACATACATATACAGTGATACATTTGTTTCTGGGTCTGATTATTTTTACTGAATATGACCATGCACACCTGTGTGCATGAGTCCGTGTGACTGAAGAGTACGTACGTACGTACGCACGTAAGTGTGCCCGCATGTTTTTCCATGCACCAATCTGCAGCAGACCCATTGCTGCTCTGTGCCAGCGCACACATGTGCGGCCGCTGTCCTTTCAGCAAGAGTTTGTCTGGAATCTGCAAAGATAAACAGAGGGAAGCATTCACACAGAACAACAAGTCTGCGATGTCTGACAGGAGAAAAGCGGTGTCTTATGTAGAGGCCTGAGAGACAACTACTCTTAAAAATACAACTAAATGCTTTAGCTTAAATTTAGAAACAATACATGCAGCTCTGTGTTAGTGCTGACTCTTCGCCTCACCTGAAATAAAGACAGCTTCTGCCTATTATTGCCTTGTGTTAAAGTTAGTTTAGACTTGCAATCGACCTGCTGGTTTTGTTCACTCGGTTTCTCTCAGGAAACTGGTTCTTTTTACAGATCACAACACGAAAGCCATACATTATTTTCATTGTCAGGGAAAGACAGTACATTTGATAAATGCTACAGTAAAGTCAAGTAAGGTATATGGTTGGCTAAGTTATAATATGAAACTAAAAACTGATGAGGGCCCCTTAGAGTCTGCTTGATGGATGGATCAACACGGAGGCATCTCTAGAGATAAAATGCAAAAAAAAGGAAAAAGAAATTGGGGTTAAGAGTGGAAGGACCAACAGGGAGACTTTCTCAACAGGAAAGAAAGATAAAACAGATTGTAACATACACTGACCTGAGAGGCTTTGTGGCAGAACTAGTACACCCTGTTTTAGACAACAAGGCACAGGATGCTTGACAATTATC
This sequence comes from Microctenopoma stevenorrisi, assembly GCA_032270685.1. Classification (NCBI taxonomy): domain Eukaryota; kingdom Metazoa; phylum Chordata; class Actinopteri; order Anabantiformes; family Anabantidae; genus Microctenopoma; species Microctenopoma stevenorrisi. The sequence continues at coordinate 14,866,834 of JAUMTR010000008.1, forward strand.
ACAGAGCTTGTAGTGCAGTTGTCTCTTGTTAAGTCAAAACCACTGTAATTCACCGTTAAGCCTGGGAGGGGTTGAGCAGATAGGAGCAAATCATGTTGTGTCACATCACAACAGCTACACTGATACTGAGAGTTCAGTACATTGGTTAACTGAGGGGGATCGTTCTGCAGACATGCCTGAAACTATGTGTGCAGCCAGTAATTCTTTAAAGAGGGACCTTGATCTAATTTAGCCCATGACATTCACATTATGAGGTCACTGTAAAATTCCACGTTCTTCGATGTCAGCAGCGTGCAACTGCAATTGAGTGGCACATTATGTAGTAAAGCAGGTCTGTAAAGGAAAGTCTTCACAATATAAAAGAGAAAACCAGCAATGTCAAAACATCCTCCACCTGCAATCTTAATAACGATCTGCCATCACAGTGTATGTGTAGATGATATTTCTGCTTCAATATTTGGTTTTTCATGTGCCCATCCTGTCATCCTCTTCACATGCACCTAAACACATTTTTATGATAGTGTCCATCACGTAGTGACATGTTGATGTTAGTTAGACATAAATGTGAATCTGCGATGACTGGCAGAAAAGCGAGGACCCCTAACTGTGAATGCAGGTTTTCCAAAAATAAGTTGGAGACTGACACATGCTAGTGTTGTCTTAGTGTCAGCCTGGAAGAAAGAAGGCCAAGGAAAACAAACGGAAACCGAAACACTGTCAAAATATTTTGAAATCTTATAAAGCAAATTTTATGAGGTGGTAACCTCAGAGAACACAGTACTCACAAATCAAGTTTTACTAAAACATCTTAATTGTTGTAGTTCACAATATTGTAATTGACAATAGTCAGCAATTGAAAAAATGGTTTTAATTGGCTTCAATGCATTTTTAGCAGTTGATTTAAAAAGATGTATTTTTATGATATATGGCAAAAATATATTAGCAAAACAATGGAAGCAAAATAAGGAAAAAAAACTTGTAACACTACTTTTAACTAAACACTCTCAGACTCAGCCATGTACTACACCACTGTAGGCCATGTTTTACCTTTTGAAAGACAAGCTTGTACCTGATTAAGTGGCACATAATAAAGACTTTTTGACAGAGAATCTGGTTGAAAATATTCTCATTCTGATGTTTCACAATTTATCAAATTGCCTTAATGAATGTTGTTTACTGATAACTGTCCTAAGTAAATATTGAGTAGCTATATGTACTATAAGTACGTATAAGTACTCTTCACATCAGTTATACACAGTCCGTATTTTTAGTTTTATCAGACTGTTTAAGTTTACATGCTCAGTGGAATGAGAAGACATGGCACCAGCAGCTTATAGACTAGGAGCACAATAGCCACACACACCCTTAGTGACTACCAGGGTAGAGTTAAGTATGCCATCTCCATTCTTCATTCTCATTCCCCCTTCCTTTCCACTTTCTCATTGCCCCTCTCAGTGTGACGTGTATTGTTGCGTCGAGCTCATGCAGTGCCAAGGACCAACCGGCCCTCCTTGTAAAACCCCATGTCCAATTTCAATTCTCCAGCTCCTTCCACCTTTTGCCTTATCTAATTAAATCTGCACTCAGTGGGTCCTGGGCACTGGAAACTGCATTGTGGGATCCCTGGACAAGCCAAACAAATGGAGACCCCAGCATGTGGAGATTAGAAGCAGACCCTCCATGTGGCTTTTGTATGTATGGAGAAAAAGCAAGTCTGAGTGTGAAGGAGGAGAAGTGAGGGGTACAGAAGGTGGAAAAACTCAGAAAGATAAGGAAAAAGAAGGAATAGATGACGGTAGAGAATGAGGAGTCCATGTGAAAGTGGTTTCTCAAAGAAAGAAAGAATTGTCAAACCTCCTTTCAGCCTCGCTTTTACCATTAACATTAAACTGCTTCACCACATGCATTTCCCTGTCAGTTCATATCCAGATGTGTAAATATGTGGATATGTTAAATGAGCCGCAGGCAAAGTGCCCTGCATAAGGGTATCTGTTAAGCAAACAAATAAACACAGGCACTTCAATCTCACAAACTGCTGTTATGTTATGGTGAACGCACACAGGCACACACACACACATACGACTTTCACACACACACAAATACGGGAGCTGCGTGAACAATCATACCAACGCTTGCACACGTTCACAAAATAACATGCATGGATCTATTGGTGCTCATACTCAGAGGCAGATGCACATATACACACAAACATACACGTGGGGCTATGTGTGTGTAACCAGATCAGGCGTAACGGTGGTTTCTGTGGTCGTGTTTCTCTCAGCCCATTACCTGTCTAAACAACAGCTCTCTGTAAGGACTCACGGCAGCATGTCATCCAAGAAATCTTCACAGAGAGGTTTGTATGAACTTTTTAATCTCAGAATAATGTCAATAAGAGTATTTGGATGTTATTCCAGTGGGAAGATCTGCTTGGACTATTAACCATAAATAAGGTTATGTATATTATTAGATCATGTACATAACAAATACCATTAGCTGCAGACAATCTGAAGAAGAGTCTACTTTGTGGTAACTTGTTTATGTTGTTGTGAGCAACTTGGATGCATCTTGATGCAAAATGTTATATATAGTTTTGTGTTAAGGATATATAGCTTTGTTTAGGTTTTGATTCTTTTTGTTGGTGACTAAGTAGACAAGGGGAACAGAAATCTGCGATGCACTGTGTGTTCTGGCACCTGTTGATCATGGCCAGCATTCAATTTCTCCTGTGTTGACCCCTATTGACCACAACATTAAAATCACTAGATGGTGATGATGGTATTACATATCGGTGTATGGCTCATCTTTCCCTGTCACCGTGGTAACGCAAACAGGACTCAAATAGCCAGTGAAAATGTTTAATTGTACCCATGATGTCATGAAAAAGTGGACTTTTAGCGTGGTTTCCACTTAATCCAACTTAACTTGAGCAGCAATCAAATAAAAAAGGAAATAAATGAAATGTATTAACAAGAGAATAATTAAACAAACCAACATGAAGTGGGGGTATCCTGTGGAAAGCGCAGTCTTCCTGGAGTTTATTGCATGACTAAAGTTACTGTTCTCTGTCCAGACAGTGAAGAAAAAAAATAAAACCTTACAAATGGCAAAAGGGGAGAAAGAAAAGCAGTAAAAACATATGTGCTGGAATTTGCAGTTTTTGATGGATGTCTTTGGCGATTTCCAGTGCCAAGTCTGGTTAGTTTCACCCAGCTGGTCACTTTTTCATTCATTTTTCTTTTTTGCTTCTTGTACTGTCCTGCTTTAAGCTCCTCACCTCTAATGATACATAATTCAGGCTGAAATACAGACACTTCCTTGTCAAAGTAAAGAGCACACAGATGAATGGCAGTTCACGGGTGGTTTTTTTGTGTGTGATCATAGCTGCAGTTTTGAATTCCTTGAATGCACTGATGGTTCATTTGTGTCATGATTTACAGGCACCTCCTCAGCTTCTCCCTGCTGTTACAAGACACATTACATCATCATTTGTTATGGTTTTACAAATTTATGTCTTCCCTGCAAAATACAGTCCAAATATCAGATAATGAATGTGATATGTCTGCTGGAGAGGGAGATGAGAGGGCATTGCTCTGTGTTTTAGCAGTATTGCCCTCTGCTGGTCAAACGGAATTTGTTTTTTGTGTTTGTGTTGAGTTGTATGTACTGTATGAAGTTTTACAGACAGCACAAAGTAGTGCTACACATACATATATGTGCCTGTAAGGCTTACGTGATATGTCACACACTGTCCTGACCACTGTCCTAGAGAGTGGATAGAAAGTGATACATTAATTTATTAATGACTACTATTAACATTAATTGATCTAAAATAATAAAAAAGAGTAATGTCTTACTAATATTCCTCTCCAGCCTCTCTTCCTTTTCACTGTGGAGTTGGAATCAGCAAATTAACTACAGTTAGTGCGCACGCACGCACACACAGAGGGCATATTAGATCAATCCCCTACAGCCCAATTAGGCCTGACGCTGGGATTAAGGAAGACTGACTCCCCAGGTCACATGAACTGTTGTCTGATACAGTTTCACTCTGGAGACACACACCGTACTGATAGAGACATGCGTGTGTGCTGACTTGTGAGTGTGTGTGTGTGTGTGGAAGGGGAGTGCGAGGAGAATCATTTGTTATCCCTGTGATATGTGAGTTCTGGATGAGGTATGCATGCGCACAAGTCTGAGTGGATCTGCAGTCATACTTGTTCATACATGTGCACTGGTGCAAGAAGAAAACATGCATATGTTACCCCCTCTACTAAATCCTGTGGACCCCTTCAGTGTATTAAATTACTATATAATCCATCATGATATCATTACAATATACCAGTATAACAACGTTGCGTGATCTAAAATTTCATCCAGATATGTCCTTACATACAAGTTATGTCTATTTCATAAAGCCACAGTGATGCTCAGTTACACTGTTTACACTGTTTGTTTACAGATGATCGAGATCTACACTAAATCAGTGTAATTGCTGGAAAGTCTGTTACAGAGCTACACAATGTGTTGGTAATTGTACCTGCAGTTTCACTGAACCGCAGCAGTATCCACATTTCATTGGTAACACACTATCCATATTTTATTACCATGCTGGTCAAGTTATCCAATACCTAATATCTGGTCAGCACGAGAGGCCTCAGTGGATTTGCCTTATTTCAAAGCTGCCTTAGTAAGCATGCAAAAGATAATAGACCTCAGTGTTTTCTGTGGCTTAGTGCCAAGTATTTTGTTTTCCATAACTGGTAGAGGAGGGAGAGAGAAAGTCAAAGTGGTTACTCAACCATGTGCCAAAATGTAAAGTATTAGCCCAGTTAAGTGGCACAAATTGTTTATTCGAAGCTACTAAGTAAAAGCAAAATCTAAATACATAGAGAGGCCTGATACACAAATCTGATAATGTCTGTTAGGAGGTAAGAGCGTGTACACATGTACATGTACTAACATTTCTTACACGACGAGAGAGGGGAGAATACAGATGTTCAGACTCTGAACTTGGTTTGATTTTGTGGTAGCATCACTTTCAAACATGTTCATAATAATCAAAATCACAGAATACTCCTGTGACTTTGAAGTCGATCATCAAGAAAAAAACCAGGCCAACTCACACATCTGCAGCAGACAGAGTTTGAATCAGAGAGGTCACATAGTAGAAGTCCATGTGTATAAGGTCCAAAAGGAGAAGGCATTCAATCAAACAACTTTCAACAGAGATAAAAGGATTTAGTGAACCGCTGATCACACTGAGATAAGAAACAGCAATACAGAGTGTCAGGTGCACAGACTCATAGGGTGATGAAATATGTGTTTTCATCAGTAACACGTAGCAGATCATAAATAAAATTCTTTCAGAAAACTACATTCTCCAAAAAGCTAATGTATGCATAATAAAACCAATATTTCTACTAGGAAAAGAATAACTTATCACATGTATGGGCATCAGCATGTTGGTGAATGTGCGCTATACTGTATGTGTTCAATATGTATGAATTTATAGCATTTATACCAAAACACCACCCATATCAAGCTTTAGCAAACTGCAAGAATGTTCATCATATGTGTGTTTTGTATATTTAGGAGGAAGTTCCGTTACATGTGTGTCTATGGGTCTCTGTGGGGTATTCCTTGACCTCAGGATTCACGGGAGACTTCATTACAATCAGCCACAGAATGGGCGTACACACATTTCATCTCTCAAATCTTACAACAAATGTGAAATCATGTTTCTTATTTTGGTATTAAATCTAATATGTGATGTGAAACATCCCCAGAGCTGACTGAAAATCAGCCAACATCAAAGTTGGACAGCAACTCAGTGCTATCACTGTAATTGAACATGAACAAGGCCTAGTCTCTAAGCATTTCTTTGGCCCTGACAGTTCACTAATGAGGGTATTGACTGACTGGATCGATGGACCAGGCGCTGTACAATGACATCTGTTAACAATGCTACATGATTAAATTAATATGCGGCTTAAAAATTCAATCTCTCTTTCTCTCGCTTTAACCATGTCACTGTGGAGGTAGCTCCCACAGAAAGAAGATGAACGTTTGACGAGATGCAATTCGTTCAACTTGAGCACTGGTGAAACGGAGAATGAGAAATTAGTATTTAATAACTTCACATTTAAGGCCACTTGCTTTTGCAATAAAGTGAAAGACATCAAGCTCGTAAAAGTGTGATGCATGTTCTGTAATATGCCTGCAAAGTTACCACTCTATGTGTTGTTGGTAACTTTAATAGTTTAATAATTACATTTTTAAAAATAATGTATTACTTTGTAAAAATATACATTTTAAGGTGTTTTAAACATTTGCTGTGGGTCTCACATAGCATTTTTCCACCATGTTGTAATGGCTCTACAAACTGAGGTCTCCGATTCCACACATAAACGTATACTTAGAAACACACACGCAATGTTGGCTTCCCTCTTGTCTCGCCATTAAATACCTCTGCCTTGGATTAGACCAGGAAATTGTCTTGTTTGCAGGGTCTCATCCATCTTACTGCGACTCATCACAAAAGGCTGAGCTGGGGGTCCACACCAGAACCACACAAGTCCAGGACTAATACAGTTAAACAAAAAACAATGACCTCTGTTATAAACTCTGAGAACTGAAATGAAACAACTTCAATGAAACAATGAAACGTCAGATGTGATTGTGGGACGATTGTAAAAGAAATATTGATAAAATAAGCATCCTAATGACCAAATCTCTCAGTCATGAAGGAGAGGAAAAGAATCTCCTGACTCTATTATTTTATGAATTAAAAATAACTGCAGGTCTTTAAATCAGTCGTATAAATATCTCCATCTCAGCCAAGAGAAAATGTTTACTTGCCAAAAAAAAGATGAAAAGACATGTCAAATATTTCCAGCTTTCTTGGACTTCTACCTATCATTTTGTGAAAGTCTGCTACCCTGCTCAAACTTTCGTATGTTTCTTGCTTAGTTTTCAGCAAAACTGAGTTCAGTCATCATAGAAATAAAACAAGTCATCATCTTACTGCAACTGGAAAAAACAGGACATAACACATTAAGTGCTGGGCGACGATTAAAAACTAGTCTCATGACTTTTTTGCGATTATTTTGCGTTGTTAATGAATTTATTAATTGCACTGTTGCACTTGTATATCTCAACAAATATTAACTTGTACGCATGTTACAACCAGTCAACCCCTCCTGTGATCGTTTGTTTGTCTCTATGTTTATTCAGACCCTGTGAGACTCATCATCATAATAATAATAATAAAAGTGCATAAACCCGCACTAAAGTAAATATCTGCATTAATTAAGTAATGCAATAATAACACGTTAACGTGGCCAGCCCTAATTACATTAATGATTATGCTTTTACGCAAAAATGAAAAAAAAAAAAACATTGCTGCCCAAAAGCCTTCTGTACTGAATTAGCAATATGGACACTTGATTTTCAGTAGCTATGCTTAATAGCATGTGTTTATTTTGTCACTATGGGTTATTCATCATAGATTTGTGAATCACAATGGCACATTTTTCTAAGTTAAAGTTTAATCTACAACATGATAAAATGTGCAAAAAGTGAAAGTGTCGCACCTTTGGAAGCCACGGTATATACAGACCTCCCTAACACACACACTAACGAGTACACAACTACAGATTACCCATATGTGACATTAACTTGGAAAGAGTATATGTTTCAGATATTTGTCAGAGTAAACTTGGGGACAACAAGGTTGGGATGTAAGCCACTGAAAAATAGATTTACATGTGAACACACACGCAGACACACGCACACCATTAAAACACTCAAATGTCAAGGATACCTTTGAACCTCATCCAAGAAAAGTTTCCAAACTCTGCTAATGATTTCAATGAAAAGAGAAAACAAACAAATTTTTCTTGTGTGGCTGCATCATAGACATTTGGGGGCAATTTTAGGGCTATTAATACTTCATTTTCATAATTGTAGGATCATCTCTGGGGTGTCTGGATATTTCCCTAATAGCCGGCTGTAACACTGAGTTTAGTCTGGCCTGAGAGATAATCAAAGCTCAAAGCCTGGTTAGAGTTACACCATTTAATCAAAGGTGATTTTTTTGGCACTTATTTTAGTAAAGTATACAATAAAGACTGACAAGTAAGATGAGAATGACAGGAGTGATTGTAATCTACTGAAACAAACCCCAAGTCATTTTGTTTATAGAGAAAGATAGATTATTTCCTAGTCACAAAAATATATAAAACAATTTGTTTGAGAATAGGAAAGCATTCATCTTGCACTATAAACAAATAACTCATAGAATATATATATATATATATATATATATATTTATATATATATACATATATAGGTGTGTGTGTGCCTGTCTGACATGCCTATAAATGTATATATGTGTATATATAGAGAGAGAGGCTTGTCAGACAGGCATGTTACTGGGTCAACCACAATCCACAACTGGAGTGATTAAAGGGAACTCATTTCCATGCCACCAACTTTCTCTCATCCGCCTTTCATAACCTGGTGTTCTTCATGGACGGAAACAAGTCTGAACAAAACATGTTTTGTTTTTTTTTCCACCAGAACAATATCTAATAATAAATTGAAAAACTCAGCTAAATGTGTGGATCCACAATACGCACTACTGTTTTCCATTCAGGGCTTAGTTTTAGAAAGAGTAAACAAGCACACAGGCCTTAGTAAACTTAACCTGAGTGTGACTGATGACCTGCAGCGAGAGAGGGAGGGCTGAATGTGAGAAACCCTGAAAAGCAGACAGAGTCGTATTTCCCAAAACTCGTCCATTTACAACTCAGCACTTCTCTCTTGGTTGTCAGCATAGGATTGTTCAGTTTAGAGTGTTGACGCCTGGATCATCTGTCTGTCCACCACTGTCAGTCTCAACTCCATTAGATGGATGGAAGGCTGACTGACAGTTTCATGGGTTTCTTGCAGCATGCAGCCAAGTGTTTTCAAGTTCGTTCAACCATCAAGCATGGCCCAAGCCACGCCGTTGCAGAGGGGAAGCAACACAACGTGTCCAAAGCTGCTGCTACCACCCTGTATGTACAGTATAAACACCACACAGGCGTAGAGTGCACTACAAGAGACTGCATCATAACATTTTCTCATTTTTAGCATCTTTCAATTCAATTCAACTTTATTTCTATAAAATCACAACAAACATCACCATAAGGCAATTTACATTGTAAAGTTTAAGAAAACCTAACAATCCTTGAGCAAAAAAACTATTTTACTTTATACTATACTTGAGAACTACTGTATCTATACAGCAGAATCAGAGTTAGGGTGGACGCCCAACTGCCTCAACTGATGGGGTGAGTGGACAGCGGAGAGAGAAAATAACAGGAGACAGCAGAGATCATAACAACAACAAGGAGCAGCAGATAAGGCAATGTTCATGTCAGTAGGACCAATGACTGCAAATTGAAATCATACCATGTTCATACATGAACATGAAGATTGTAGTAATTCTTGAACCTAGCTTTTTAGTGATACAGGATCTAGGATCACACACAACATTAAAGAAACTGGCATGAAAGGCTGTACTTCACAAACAGTAAAACTTGACTTAAGGCCGGGAAATGTGGATCTCACCAGGCAATGATCATTATATAAACTGGACCAAACAGTTGTTCATTTCTACTGCACACCTAACGAATCCCGTGATAAAACCAGGAGGCAAATAAATGCCAATTAAATCACGGAAAACTGTTATGACACCAGATCAAACCAGTGTGAAGGAAAGTGGGCTGGTGTAAGAGAACACTCACTGTTTCACTCTTTTCTGTCTTTATTGCCCGATTAGACCCCTGTAAAGTTCTGTTACTTGCAGCCAGGGTCTCCTTTTACATGCAACAAGTGTCCTGAGCCTTAAGGTCTAAAAATCCGAAACCAACTGCCCTAGACTAATAAAATTAACCCATTATATTAGAGAGGAAAGTTTGATAGAAAAAACTGCAGACAGAGACAAAGACATTAGCATGAGGAGCATTTGGGGTTAGTTCATCAGTTCAATACTTTAGTCCAGACTGAAAAGCCTATACCAACTATTTGATGGTTTGCTATCTTTGTACAGATGTGCATATTCCTGAGATCATGTAGCCTAATCACTTTGGTGATCCTCTGACCTTTCAACTAAAACCACCAGCTGGTAAATATCTCAACATGTCCTCTACTGTGTAGGTGATTTAACACATACTTTGTGTTTTACAAGATAACAAGCTATAATATTGTGGTTGACAAGTGAGCATTGTCAATATGATCATGTTATTGTGCCCGTGTTAGCATTCAGCTCAAATCAGGAGTTTACAGTCTGAAATCCCATCGTGGTTGCACTTTGTCCTAAATTAACTTCCTCGATCACTCTTCCCAGTAGATCTGAGTGATTGCACGTTCCAGTAAGACCAAAGTGGCGACTGCTGGAAAGTGACACACATCCACACACGCATGCAGTACAAAACCCACTTTTACCACATTAGAAATATAGACCTGACGTCTCATAACTTGAGTCACTGCTGCCCCTCACATCACACAGGCACTACAGTACATAAAAGGCACCAAAAACATACTGACCTCTCCAAAGGCCACACCAGGAAACCGGCAGCATCTTCCAATTCAACTCCAACATGATAGTTACAGTAGCGTGTGGTGGGGGGGGGGGGGGGGGCGGTGACTAAAAGATTCTGCTTTACTAAAGAGAAAATATTTTACAGAGCACCTGTTTATTACAATCATTAGCAAGCTATCTGAACAAGAGGCTTTGGGTTAAGTGCATCTGGCAAGGCTTAATATAGCACGCAAACTACTGCAAATGCAAGTAACCATAAAACCACACATGTAGTAGTTAATATCCACCTCACTCCATACCATTAAAAACTGATTAAGGACTTCAAACAGCCTCCATTACAGAAGCGGTCTTCTGCTCTGGTTAAGGAGAAAACAGTGAGGTCTCTATAAACAGTTCTGGACTGTTGTGGTCTGATTGGTGTTCTACAGAATTAATGTGGCCATAGTTAGTCATTATGATTGAACTGTACTTGGAATAGGGCTTTTTTGTGTTTTTTTTAGGAAGTCTTTGGCTTTAATGTGTTTTTGCTCTTGTATATAAGCGCATAGACGCACTACCGGATGGATTTAATGAGTCAACCCACCCTTTGCTGGGGAGATTTTTAGAGCTGTACAAGTGAGCTGTGGTGACACAACATTTAGTCACACCAGCTACTTTTGTGACCCTGATGATGCCGGGTTAAAACTGTTTTTAATGTCTTTATAATATAACGACATGTATTACTCCTAGCTCGATTTGAAATCCTATTGTCAACCTCCATGTCTAAAATACAAAGAAATAGAGTAGGTAGAAGTCAGAATGATTTGTGGTTGCTTACTTAAATACAAATTCTATCTCACACAAGCACGGATAGTACAAGGGCATTCCAAACAGACATGCACCTGAAAATAAACTAAAACAGACTACACTTAAAAAAGCTTCCGCATTTTTCTCTGCTTCAAGTAAGTGAGAGGGCGGAAAAAAAATCATTCAACATATGTTAGGTACCACTGCAATTCTTTCACATCGTCTCCCAAAAAACACGAAGTTTGTGAAACATCTGCAAGGCATTTGCAAAATTAAATTAAATAAATTAATAAATAATAATGGACGTCTGGTTTACTGCCAGGATTTGGAGTCCAGTTTAATGGCACATGGCTTCATGGTTTGTATTAATTTACCCAGGGCTTTGGTGTTTGGCAGCAGGCTGAAATTAAAGAGACTAGCCATGGGCAAAGTACATAATATTTACTAGCAAAAATACATGTTGAAGTTGAAGGGTTCTTATACTTTTTCCATTCGAAATTACTGAGTTTGAAGTGCAAATGCATCAGTGCCAGGTCAATTTAGATGTATCTATATACAGTCAAGCCTATTATGACATGCTGGTTGAATAAAAGTAACTTTAAGTCAAAATATGCCAGGGGTATGATTATTATGGGCTTTATATATATCTATATATATATATAGATATATCTATATCTCTATATATATATATAGATATATATATATATATATATTCCAGCAGTGCATACCAACAATCATTGACAAGAAGCCTGATTTCATAGAATACCATCTCAAGCATGGAAACACAAAATATATTTTTTATTTATATCCCCACTACATTTTATATAATAACATTCAGTTTACACCAGACATTAAATAATGATCAAATGGTATTGACACTATTTTTAGTGTAAATGGAGGCCATTTACAGCATATAGCACAGATGGTATCACATACCTTATTTCTGATGAAATATTATGGAAATGTTCTAAAATAGCTTCACTGCTTAGTGTTGGTAGCAACTTCCAATGTTTTTTTGTGTTGTATATCTGAAAGCTTTGACAGTTTAACTGCAATGCCTAAAATGAAAATTAAAGAGAAGATTAAAAATACTCGATAGTCCATATACAAGCTATTGGACACAAGCTATTTAAAACTCATTTTCCGCTATACAAAACAGGGATTTTTGATAATTAGCAAGTCATTTGCTGGCCTCAACACGTTTTTCTACTTTCTGCTTTACACTGGTGGTGGCTTAAGGCTCCGAAAGGCGATCAAAGGCTCTTCATACACCATTAACCAGGAAGTGCTGCCATAACGACTCTAGGCTGTTGCCAGTTTCAACACACTTTCCTGAATTCTGCTGGTAGTTTGCGCTCAAAATAAATCATAGAATAAATAAAAGGTTTAATAAAAGTTACATTCATTTCCAGTGTTTTAAATGTTTTGCAAAACAATTGAGAACCGTGGTACAAAGTCATATTTTAAAATATGATATAAAAACAAAAAATGTATATAAAACAGCTTTCTATTTGTAAACAATGCTTTCTCACAATCAAGTGTTTTTGTACTATTTAATGATTTGATGCTGCTTAAATTGTCGGGTAGCAATACAATGTGGAGACACTTTGGACTGACAACTGCTATTCCTGGGCTTGGTGGACTACTTTTGTGTTAAGATATAGTATGTAGTATAACTGCTGATGAGAGTTAGTCTCTTACTAACATGTTAATTGTGTTTACTTCATCCATTGTAAGGTCAAATAAAAATCTGATAGCTCTCCTAACTTAAGTCAATTATTTAGCTTTATATCTTCTACTTACTAGTTCTTATTCATTAATTGCTGGTGTCTTTGAATGATGCTAACTTAAAATAAATCAAGTACAGTAGCAACAAAGGAAGCAATTACATTTCTAGACCAGTGGAAGTTAGTAACACAACAAACTGTGTCTAAGATAGAAAATGAAAGAGTTATTTTACAAAAAGGTGAAGCACTGTGACACAATTCAGACTCAGACCTGAACCAACTCTATGCAGTTGAAAAATCAAGATCATTGACCTTACCATCTGCACCTGCTCCTGGAACACCCTCTGCACCCTTTGGCCTGTACACTTTAGCAATGAACTAACACCTGGATCACATGTGTTCAGCCAAACAGAAGCTGTAAGTGAAGGGATTGTGGCATAATAAGTAGCCCAGTGGCCTACGTGAACCAGGATTGCCCGCCACAGTGTTAGGGTTATCCCATCTGTGAAAACAGTGACAGAGACAGCAATGACAGTGAGAAAGAGTGGTGGCTTTGACAATACATTACACCAGTCAACAATGTGTGAGAACAAGGTAGGATGTTTGCTTAATTTTCTCTGTTATTTTGTACTATTGTGCACAATGTTACTACTGTTGGCAACGGGCCTGATTATTTTTTTTTATTGTAAATCAGTAAATAATGGAGAATCATTTTCAGCATTTACCATCAAAAGGTGTGGAGTATAGGTGAACTGGTGTTTGAAGCACAAACTTTTATAAGTAATAGTTACAATGTTGTTGTAAAGCAAATGGTTTGCATGGTTTTAACAAACTTGATTGTTGAGGAAGTAAACAACAAAGTAACTTAGAAATACAAAGTTTGTAATTCTAATTTTTAAAATATGCACAGTACATTTCACTGGAAATGACTTAGTTGTATTAAATTATAATTCAGACTAATCTACGGTAAATCATACATTTAGGGCAATTCGTTTGCATGCTCTTTTTCAATTAAGGTCAAAAAGTTATAACTTAAAGTGTAAAATGTATGTATATGTACATAAATTAACATACAGCATGAACTGCTAATTTCATGTTTCATGTTATCTCAAAGGTGCACAGTGGGGTTTGTTTCGCACTCACTCTCAGTCTTTCACTCTCAGGTATTGAGACATACACATAAATACCACAGTCTGCCTTTCTAGAGGACTTCTAGAGATTAAATATGTTATAAATTCAAGATTCAATTCAAGATTCAAAACACTTTATTAATCCCTGAGGGAAATTGTTTGCCATGAATACAGCCGCTCTCATTATAGAAAAATGACGTGTAAATCAGGGACATCCAGCACATGAATACAGCTAACTAATGCACGCTAACTGAGCACATCACAAACACTAAATGCTTTACACACAAGCCTGTAGGCTAATCCTGACCCTGAGAGAGAGAGCATCTGTCGACTGTTGGACTCTGCAACCTGCTTTGAAAGACCTCCAGAGTTGATAGCTAAGAAACATAAAACAGGTGGATGCAAGCACAAAGAAAAAGAGGGGAAATGGCCCCCAGACTTTGACAGAGAATGTGCAAAGGGTGATTTTCCTAGTCCTGCTGAATATCAATGCATCTTTTTCTAAACACCAAAGCACATGTGCAGAGGTGTGCGGCGTTATTTCTGCATGTAAAGGGGTGAGAAGTGCTTTTAACGGCTGCTGCTTGTGGGATAAGACACACTGTGAATTAATGTTCCAGTGGTCTATATA
>JAUMTR010000008.1:14882111-14899493 GCA_032270685.1 Microctenopoma stevenorrisi
GTATATATATATATATATATATATATATATATATATATATATATATATATTTCACTGCTCCCCATAGTGATCATGTTGCTACATGAATAGTTACTGAGGTTGATGATGACAGAGAGTCTGTGAAGGAAGGATGTCACCAATCTGGATGATCTGGGAGGAGGTCAAGAGAACAAGTGTTTTGTCATTCTGTCTGACAGTGACACTGAGGCAGGGGACCCAGCATCAGTGCCCTTCTACAGCCCAGGGGCTCCAGTAGGAAGACCAGCTCTACACCCTGGCCAGGATCCTGGAGGGGGCTTGGGAGTTTGCCCAACCAATTCACAGTGACCTCCATCTCTTACTGGAGCCGGAAAAGGGTGGAATGTTCTCCCCCAGTTGGAGACAGGGTGCTAAGTATCTTGGGGTCTTTTTCTCGAGTAAGGGACGAATGGAGCGGAAGGTCGACAGACGTATCGGTGCGGCATCCACAGTCATGCGGGCTCTGCACCAGTCCGTTGTGGTAAAGAGAGAACTGAGCCAATAAGCGCGGCTTTCAATTTACCAGTTAATCTACGTTCCTACCCTCACCTATGCCCACAAGCTCTCAGTAGTGACCGAAAGAGCAAGTGGCCGAAATGGGTTTCCTTTGCAGGGTGGCTGAACTCTTAGAGATAGGGGGAGAAGTTCGGTCATCCGGGCATGCCCCACTGGGAGAAGGCCCCGGGGCAGACCCAGGACACACTGGAGGGATTCCATCTCCAAAGACTAAAATGTGCATCATCATAAAGTCTACTACTTCCAAATTCAATTAATCAGTAGTTTGCTTATTTGAAAGGTCTGTGTAAGGTCTGGTAACTCTGAAAAAGAGAACTTAAGGAAATGAGCTCCATGAAAATGACTTTCCAAGAAGAGGATTGCTGAAAGAGAAAGAGAACAAGCAAGGGAGTTTGTTTGCATTCCCACATAATGTTTATATTATCATGTGCCATGCAGTACAGCCCTGCACTCTAGGACCGTGTGTGTCTCCAAGAGCGTGTGTGTTTAAATCATGAATCTCTCTAGGATTTGGTGCGTGTCTCTGACAGCAACCTAAAAACCATTAAAACTTGTGTTAGTGTGAACCAAGGACATTTCATTCAGAAAATTCAATGAGCTTTACATTGCTGCATGATAAAAAATCTTTTTCTCTATTATGGGAAAAATGTATCGGTGGTTTGTTTTTTTTTTTCAAAAGTTTAAGGCTATGTTTTATATAGTTAGTTTTTTGTGCTCAGTTCACAAACTAAAGCAAGTTGTCCTCTACAGATACTGTACAGCTATAGCCCAAATATTATAAATCAGCGTTTGACATTTTCAGATTTCGGCTTATTTGTTTTTTACTGTCTGGAAAAAGTTAAAACCACTTATCTTAGTTTGCAGGAAACTGAAAACCAGCATGGCCTGACAAAAGTAAACAAAAAAGTATATTACTGTACTCATAAAATACAATAAGTTATCATTAAAGCGGCCTAAAAAACCTGTAACAGCAAAATGAAATTGAATATTGCAAAAAGCAATAGACACTGTTCTTTTCCCTCAGGTGAACTATGTTCACGTAAGAATAAATCAAGAATAATCCATTTTAACTACCAGTCTACAACAACACAGCTGCAATAGCAAAGGCCAGTCAGTCCATTCCCGTGGTGTCAGGGTCCAGGGGTGTCGAGAGAGCTGACCCCTAACACACAGCGTATAAAACTGATTTACTACTGCTTTGCTGGCCGCACCACACTTTATAAAACTGTCCTGGACAGAGTTATGACCCCAGGTAACAAATACAGGCACATGAACAGTACATGCACATGCAAACACACACACAGTGCTTGAAGATACACCCTTATGGTACACTAGTGACTCACTATTGTATATTTAAGCAGATTCTTTAACACAAATACAGAGACTGACCAACAGGCCTTTTAAGGTAAAGACTGAGATACACATAAAATGATAACAATCATGGATGTTAGGTCACAAATTATCCCTTAAATGCATGAGCCTGTGTTGTTGTGCTTTTCCATAAATGTCTTCTCCAACATCATCTCTCACAGCACCACCAGTAATTTAGCTGTGCTAACAAAAGATAAGAGAAATGGTTGAAGAGGGACTAAATGCAATGAGATGCGAAGTGGGGCCAGAAAGCCAGAATGAAGCGTAGAAAAAGCCCCGTCAGTGTGTGCGCGTTTACATGTGAACGTGCAGGTTTTGCTTGCTCAGTCGTGCCACGCTCCAAGGATGTTGTGCAGGGCCGAGGTACCGTGGAAGGGTGAGGACAGTAGAGAGAATGAAACAACATGTAGGAAGGTACATTCGGCCTTATTGTGAGTATAACAGTGGTTAGATGATTCATTTTGATAATCCCACTTCACAATAGGTTCGTTATTATGTGTCTGGTTTTATTTGCTCAAATGTCATCGCACAAATTAGTTTTCAATATTTGTGGAGACATTCACTTCCTGGAGACTTAATCTAACTTTAACTATAACCACTACTAGCCCTTAACCTAACCTAACCTAAACCAGGAATTTATTACCACACTCAGTGATTTGCATGGTTATTACCAGCACACACACACACACTCTCTAAATGTTCCCTTTATATACTACTATACACATTTGGAGGGTAAACACATGCACTTTCTCCAAAACCAACACTCCATTAGTCCCCAGTGCTTGGACAACACACACATGCTCAGAAGGCAATATTGCATAGACCTATGCATAAAACCCATAATTTTCTAACCATCCCCCTTTTTCCAAAGGAGGAAAAGCAGAGCCATCAGCTCATGAGCTTAAATCACCCACCATTGCTACATACTCCCCTCAACTAGTTCATCCCTCCAACCCTCTGCTGTGGTGGATGGCTGACACTAAGCAGATGTGCCGTGTTTTATCTTGTCATGACACAGAGCTACTGAAGGAAACCCATATGACTCAGGGGTTTAGCCTGAATTTGATTTTCAGTACTACCTGATACCCCATTAACTGCAGGATTGTGTGTAATGGAAATGTAATAAACTAATGACAAAACGTCAGCGTTTTGACATTGAGCAGATAACTGCTGGAGGTAGGTTCAACTATTCTTTCACTGGAGGTCTGGTCTACTCATCTAATTCAGGAGTGTTTGTTTTTTTGTTGTTGTTAAAGAAGCAAACTTGTGCCATCAGCACACTTACGCAGTAATGTGAGCCCATGTTCCTTCCTCCACTAGTAAAGTAAACACGATTTGTGATCTATCCATAAATGACTGGCATTTCTATTATAGTCTGAAGCTTGTCTGCTTCTGGTTGTTCACAACAAAGCAAACGTGCTGCGTGTTATCATGTCATTCTACAATTTTACCAAAGCCTACCCCTTTTTTTAGAGGGCCCTGACTGTCTTCTGCCCTTCTGGTTGGACTGTGATGACTCTGACATTTTTCCTTATTAATAGCAGCTGTCAGTGAAATAGGGAGCCGACCAGAACCATTATTTCCTATTAACTCTTATTTAAAAGGCTATTTAGACAGAACTAAATTGCTTAATATTTAAAATCTAATAGCATGTGTCATGTTTGTGCCAGAGCTGCATGGTCCTTACAAACACAGTGGCATGATTAAAGACACTTTGAGTTTCTGTCTGGTGCATAGAAACCACACAGACAGACACAGGTTAGCGTGTGTGCGCCTGGTGTGATTTATCTTGTTAAGCCCCGGTCTGTTGTTTCAGCCTGAATTAAAGCACACTTATGAAGTATAGATCATCATTCCACAAGAAATGACAGAGAGCATGTAAGCTATGGGGAAAATGTTGCAGCAAGCCTTGATCACCTTATACCCCGACATACCAGACTGACAATTACATATACTCAGGCTCACTTGTGTCAATAAATAGCTGCCACTACTTTCACTCTAATTACACTCACAGTACATGACACTTATGTCAGCGTCCATCTGTGTTCTTCTCTCTGTCCTCCCTCTCATGCCCACCTATGTTTTGTGTGGTCCAGGCAGGATAGTTGGACTGGAGAATCCTGGATTCCCGGGAGAAGCTCTGATCCCACTCTGTCACACACAGATGAGAAGTGATCCAGGAATTAGCTTTGCTTGTAGAAGATGGATCACTGTAGACATAGTGGGGTTGGCATAGAAACACTAGAGACAGATGGGGAAGGAAGGAAGTAAGGAGAAAGGTTAAAGGAGGCGGGAGAAGGTATTAAAACTATAGATACACATACATTAGTACAGCAGTGAGGTTGCCTGGTTTAGGATGAATGTACGGTTAATTTGATTTGTTTCAGTTTATATGTTGTTATTTTATATCTCTTTGCAAGTCTGCACAGTTTGTGCATGTTTGCTCTTCCACTTGTTTGCCTGCTATTGAACGGTAAGCAAGGATAACTCCACCCGCTGAGTCGATTTCAAGTTGTTCTGTTTGATTTGTATTTCCAAATCTCCCAGACTGCTTTCAGAAACAACCTCGATAAGACACGTTTTCCTCATAAAGTACATTTCTGTGATCTATTCAAGGCTTTTTGAGAGCTGGTGCTCTATGACATTGATAACCAGGGTAACAGAGAATAAGTGGATCACACCAGCCTGCTCAGGAGCTCCTCTCTCCACAGGTGCAGCACCTATTCTGTTTCAGACAGAGGTCATTGTCACTCCCTCTGAGGGATGAAGGGATGAATGAAGCGACCAGAGGACAGAGCCCTTCAGCGCCACTTTGTTTGATAATGGGTTGCTTCTGCCTGGCTAAACAGTGGGGTTGTGTGTGGGAGGGAGGGGTTAGGAGTGTGTGTGTGTCTGTGTGTGTATCAGAGTGTGCGAAAGAGAGAAGTGGTTGTTACTTCATGGAAGTACCGTCCTCCACATACACACATAAACTCACAGAGACCCCTTCACTCGCGTTGTGCTCTGACCTTGTCCTGACCTGAGCCAGTATCTGGTTCACCTGTCCACAGGGGATCTCCTCATCCCTGTGTCAACTCATCACTTTATGTCCAACCATTATTCCCGTGTGGCTGCAGACTGGGCAGAAAGCTACTTACTGTTAGCCCCTGTTTGCAGAAAACCGTGACACAAGCTATAATGTAATAGACAATGGAAGGAGATGCATGTACATTTTTTACTTAAAGAATTTAGATTAAAGTAGAATCATTAAAAAGAGTGACTTTGCAGGTGTGGAACATACCTGAACTAGAAAATGTGGTTGAATGAGAAATAGCCCTTTTGCTCCCTCCTGTGGGCAAAACAATTACTGATGACAACCTGTCAATCTTGTCCAGATCTCCTGTGGAAATCCAGAAGTTGTGTGAAATACTATACTGAAAACACTTTTTCATTGCAGTATACCACACTGTTACATGACTATGACTGTGTTTTTAATATCTTAAGGATTGATACTTAAAGTCCATCAAAAGATGCAACATAGAGGCAAATTTTCCATCCAAAATAATTAATAATTAATCATGTCTGATGCCAGGTGTGTATCAAATATTGATCACACAAAGCCTGGTAAAAAAAAGTAAGATAAATAGGAGCGACACTGTAAATGAACACAGGTGATAGAGTGGTTTAGGGTGGTGTGTGGAGAACAGGAGGTTTCTGGAAGTGACGGTGTTGTCTAGATGTTCCAGAGTGAGGGCTAAATGATGGAGAGAGGAGGGCATAGCCCTCACCTCTGCATGACACCCATCCATCCACTGTCGTAACAAGAGCACATCAGAGTGCTGCCAATGTATGGGTGCTGAACTGGTTTGAGTGTGCACTCACCACAATAAAAGGTCATGAAGAATATCTGTGTGTGTGTGTGTGTGTGTGTTCATGACAGAGACATCCATGGTTTGGTCTACTTAGCCTCTGTCCTATCATCAAAGGACACAGGTGAGAGCAGCATTGTGGGTCCTGAGTTCTCATGTTACCCTTTCAACTCAGGGAGGGCACATCAAAGACAACGGGTTAGAGGACACAAAATACATGCGCACATACAAAATCACATTAAATGTGTGTGAGAACGACGTAGAGGGATATAGACATAAATTATGTAACTCATCCCTCCTTTTTCTTCCGACCACTTTGAACAAGTTGGTTTCTATCGCTCAAACTTCGTGCCACACAGTGATTCACGACATACTTATATACACTATATACAATTACTGTGGGCCACAGACTTGTAGTCTTCCATACATGCCTTTACAAACTCGCCTTTATTGGTAAAATATGAATGTGGGCTTACAGTGTGAGTTCTGCCTCGCCTCCTATAGCTATGATGTAAGGATCCCACAGGGAGCAAACCCACCAACTTATTATTTAAAATCCATCTTCGAGTGTTTTCCTCTTCTGGACCTGCATGAAGCAGACCTGTCAGGCCCTGTTAGCGAGACAGTGGGGATATGCCAGGTGCTTCATAGCAGCAGCCAATATATGCTTGACACACCATTTGCAGGGACAATAAACACACACACACACAAATAACCACACCAAAGCTCACTCTCAAGCGCACATGCCTCAAAACCAAAAAATTACTAAACTTTATCAACTATAGGGAGATTTAGAGAGAAAGAATAATGTGAAAGGCACTGAGTTCATTTTAAAAATGAGCCAAGCAAATGACTAAATGTGACTTTTTCATTCGGTTCCTTCTGGTCTGTGGACAGAAGATCATAACAGTGATCACTGAGCTTGAAGCCTCTGTGCTTTTTAGAGATCAGTGTGTCAGGGAGATTGAGTGATACAGGTCAGAACTGTTTATATGCTCACAATACCTCAGCTTGTGCAAATGAAAATAAATCGTGTCTCAGCCCACTTTCAGAAAAGCAACTCAGTGCTACCATCATTCTTGAACATTTACCCACACTGAAACTAAATTTGCCAAGAATTTATTTTCAGCACATTTTCAAACTGTAAACTCACACAGTGTACATCTTGGTCATTAAAGTGCTTTTCAGTCAGGGGTGCAGGGGAAATATTTACTCACTGATTATTCCAAATTTTCTTTATATTGACTGTCAAATCTCAGCGATCACATGTTTGTCATTATATCCCTAAATATTACATCAGAGAGGAGTTAACTAGATTGACTGCATGTCAGCTTCGACTTCAGGAACTCAGATGAATTAAACGGTAACACATAGATCTGTTAGTGTGATAACTAGACTTAAAAAGAAGTGGAGGTTGCATCGTGCACTGAAAAGCACAGCAGACTGAAAGAGACAATTTTATCTATAAAAGCTGCAGAAAGTAAAGGCTCAGTTCTTTACAGCTGAGCAAACGTGATGACTCTCCTCTGTGTCCCAGAGCAACACTGGAGCAAAGCTGCTGTTACGGCTGAAACGCACTTACATTTTTTTTCTTGTTGGCCCTTTTTACCAAATAAACTTAACATGTTAAACATATAAAACACATAAACCCACAGAATGTATCACTACACTTTTGGAGATCAGAGAGTTTTTCGGTGTTTTCCCTTGTGAGCACCAGTGGAGGTTGAGAGCCTGATGTGCACTTTGTGGTATGTCTTCTTTAATTAATGTTGCTTCTTGAAACTTGTAAAGAGGTAATGTTTTCCACTTGGCCATGGAGTTGGTCTTGACAGAGGTTGGCACATTACAAGACTCTCAAGTCAGATCTAATCTGATCCAACGTCAGTTTAAGTTCCTGAGACACTATCTGTGGCTTCGTCAGCTCTCAAATATGCATTTAGAATGAGACGAACCGTGTCCAAAGTATGGATTTACCTTTTTCATTGCTGGAGGACTTTATTAAAATATAAACAAGAACCATTAATTATTAAGATATGAATGGTTCGGCTGTTTTAATATTCCTTGGTCTGTCTTTTCCACTTCCAAGAGAGTGCTTCTACCTGCACACATGATCTACGTGCATGTACAGTATCCTGCTGACACTTGTCTTTACACTGACAGATGCTTTTCTGTTAATAAACAATAACTAGTAGTTTGATGATAAAAGATGTGACCTAATAATGTATTTAATGGAGGAATAGCTTGTATAATGAGAATACATCATGTTTCACGAGTCAGCCCTACAATTAGATGCCATCTGAATCCATATTGTGGCTGATTGCTACTGTGTTTCCTTAGTTGTCCTAACTCGTTAAGTCATTATCCATTAACATGACATATTCAAGATCCAGCATACAGAATGTTTTAATTAGAATTTAAGAACATTTTATCTTATCAAAAACTGCATTATTTAAAGGTTTAAACGTAATCCCTTAATCTCTACATATTATAGTGATCATCTTTGTGATGCTATGCACATCAATAGCAAAGGGAAGACAGAAACGTGCAATCATGTTGATTTATGATACAGCACCCTAATCAGAGCTACACTGACCATATACTGCAGAAATCATTAATTCGCTCATCCTTTGGGGACAACTGTTCAAATAATCCAGGAGCTGCAGCTTGAGGGGACCCACAGCCAGCTCCTTGGTCTGTCCCACGGTAGCAACGATAACTCTCTAATTCCCTCAGTGAGAGCACTAACCAGTACTGCGATGAGAAAATAAAGGAAAACACTAGTCAGTTGAACAATACCTCCAAAGATGACCTGCTCACAAGTGTGAAAAAAGGGCCGACAGACAGTGAAGCTAACACTCACAAAAAACTGTTGTTTTCCTATTTCCCCACTCACCAGTAAGCCTTGCGTGTCTGTGTGCGTGTTTCAGTCTGATAATCATTACTTCTCCTGCACATTCCTGAGTCAGTGCCCTGTGGAGAGAACAACAGAACAACGTGTGGCTGAACTGCCAAACTATACGTTTGTTATGCTCTATAAATAACCTCAATAATTAATTACCAACCATCGCCATTGACTGGATTTTAAATCACAGTTTTTGTGGGCGGCACATGTGCTGGATCTGATTTCCTGTTATCAAGAAGAAACACAGCACAGTAGTCCATTACCTCAGGCTTTAAAGGCTTCGCTGTGAAGTAAGAAACAATGTGGGTCTAGAGAGTGTTTATGCCAAATACTCACAAAGCCAACTTTGTTTTGTTGCCCCGCTGAATGAAAACAGGTAAAGGAAAAACAATAAGGCTATAATAACTTTTTATTTGTGTAAACACAGGGTTCATAGTTGAACAGGGATTATCAAACTGTTTCATCTTAGATCCTACATTGTCTGATTGTTTTATTTAAAATACACACTATGCTATCATGTGGGTCCCTGCACAAAGGCAGGACTGTGATCTCTTGTGGCTACTACTCAAACTTTGCAACACCTAAAGAGAACCCGCTGCTCACCTGTTCAGGATTATTCAGGGTAATAGAGTTAAAGTCTGTGCAGGACAAAGACATGTCCATACATCTGTTTGCACTGAGCGTCAGTAACTTTTATGAGGATGACCTGCTCTTCCACTTCTGTCTCCCTGAAATTCCACCCCAAACTTTACACTTTTGCACCATGTTAGTATAAAAAATGTCTGGAATATTATTGATGGATGATGCTGAAATGTCAGCTTCATGTCATTTCAGGCAATTCTCACAAGAATTATAGTGCCAAAATGACAAAGGCAGAAACATGACTGACCTATGCTTTACTTTACTTTGTTTGGCAGATGCTTTTATCCAAAGCGACTTACAGGGAGCTAGCGCTGGGGGTCTGGCTCAGGGACAAACCTGGAAGGGGATAGATCAGGAGTCAGACGGGGTCGAACCTGCGACCTCCCACATCCCACTCTGACTCTTAAACCACTGAGCTACCAGGCCGATCTATGCTGTGCACACATTCTCAGCATTTGTTTGATAACATCTTAACAGTGGAAAATTGTACCTCAGCTCAGGGAACATGGCAGTATTCAGCTATTAGGAGCCAAACCAGCGTTGGTGCATTTGGTTCTGCTCGTAGCCTCATAAAAGCAAAAGGCATCTAAAGCTCCCTCATTTCATCCAAGCCCTAATTCATTCCTTATAATGTAACATTTCCCCCACCTTCACCAACACCACCTTGGGGATTGCTGGCAGCAAATGAAACGTCACCTCTTCGCCTCCAACATGGCATGCCTGTTTTTTATTACAGGTCTAAAAAAAATGTTTTTTTCAAAATTTCCCCTCTGAGTTTTCATTACGACTGGTTCTTTTTTGGAAATCGGAATATGATGATGAATGACTGTTGGAGGCACACATGGCCTTACACTGCGGGCACATGTACCTTTGATGAGGAATGGAGGGACGAAAGGTGCATGCGTGAGCCTGGTGAGGTGGAAGATCATATCATATTTCAATTCATAGTTAAATTAGTCAGAAGTTGGGTAAAAATTCACACTGATTTCATCCTTCCCATGAATACAACTGTGTTTAAATGTGTGTAGAGTGGCACAGATCTGGAGCTAGACTGCCATGAGCACTGAAATCTGTTAGTGATCATAAAAGCACCAACCATTCAGAAAGCCTTTGTGTGGACCAAACCAGGAAACACCACCAGTTTAAACACCCACCAACACCTGCCTGTCATGCTCACCATGGCTGCTGGTTGGCAATCCTCCAATCATCCTTTTTAACAACAAGTCTGTCTGGAAAGTTCTGATGAGGTGCTAAGTGTCTAATAAAGGGTGAGATGAAACTATATAAATCAGGACATGACTCCTTCCATGCTCTTTTACAATCACTTTATCATCTGCCAAGAAATGTACCCGGGTCTGACTGGCAGCGTTGTCAAGTGTGTTCTGAGAAACTTAACCAAGCAACAAAATGTCAGGTTTGCTGTTTGCTCTCTAATGACCATGTTCAACTGTAGTGCCAGAATAGTTCACAGTGAACAAGTGAACAAAGCAATTTATGTTCTGTTGTTTGCTCAGTGGCGGTCCAATTACAAGATTTAATGAGCAGACGTCATTTGTTGCTACAGACTGTGTAACACATGTACACACAACTATGAACATATTTAACTTAAAAGGAGAAATTGTTTATCTCGCGATCAGAAGCTGTCACGGTGACGTGCCCTCATCTGAACACCGTCACTTTCTTTGGAAGCCATATTCTAAAACCTTCATGATGTCTCACTCAACATCCTGCTGTGCTGTTGGCATCCAGAGCCATCTGGTTCAATTCTCAGAGGACGCACCACTAACTTTAAAGTGTGGAGCTCACTGGGGCATGCCTACAGACAGAAATATATGAGAACTCAATATTAATATCAGCTTGTGTGCAGGTACAAAAAATCTACTTTGAAGTGAAACCGAACGATTCTTTAGTCCAAGCATTTACAGCCATTTCAGACAATGGTGCATTACTTTAAATAATAGCAAAAAAAAAAAATACATTTTTCAGGAAAATATTGAAGACAAAGATCATTCCAACATAAACAGCCTATAGAAGACTGCCAAACTAAACTATGAAAGGAACCGAGGTAAACGACCTTATTCATGCTATGGATGATCTATTGTGTAAATGTTCTGTGTCAGCAAAAGATATGCTCTATAGATTAGATTTTGGTGGCCAAAGGTCAAAGGTCATGGTGCGATGTCTCTGGAACACCCTATAGTATTTTCATCTGACAGAACAGGACAAATTAGAATAAGATTCTGGACAGAGGCAAATCTTTGTCTTACTGTGCAACATCAGGCAGAAATTCTAGGGTTGTTTTTGTTTAACTGAGAGATTTCTGTTTGGCATGTGGAAAAACCCTGGACCACAGAGAATGGCCATGTTACACCTTGACTGAAATCAAATCTAAATAAAACTGAGTGTTGGTTTTAGACTACTGGGTTTGGTTGCTGTTTTATGGCAGATGCTGAATCATCTCCTGAGTCTGGCAGGTGGGAGGCAAAAAGCATCAGAGGAAGAAGAAAACAAGAAGAGTGCAGATTCCAACGAGAGCACCTGGAAGAAAAATGTGCAAGCAAAGAGAGAGAGATGTTCTGGAAAGCCCCCATGCTAGGAACTGCACAGATAGTCAAAATCACTCGCACACACACACAAGCGTACAAACACAGTCACGGGTGAGCAGACGCCTACACACACTAACATGCTCCTGCATGCACACGCAGAAGCTTACACAAACACACATTTTATTTATTTAGATTCATAAAACCTCAAAATGTTCAACAAAAGCTGCACAAGATTGAAATAAAAAAATCAACAGCAGCAAACTTTTCATCATGCAATATCTAAACACTGAAAGTAAACCACTGTAAGCAACTTCCCACCAGCCTCATATTACAAGCTGTAGATTCTAACACGCAATATTCACTCGCTGGCCACTTTACAAGGTGCACCTGTACTATCTAATGCACTCCAGCACAGCATGCTGTCTGCGACGAATTCTACTTATATACGGTTAGCATTTCTAGCTTTTTGTGGAAACTGTCAGAAACGTGATAACTCTATGAAATCTACTACATTGAGGTCATGGCAGGAGATGGAATAGGAAGCTAGGTGCACCTAATCAAGTGGCCAATGACGTGAAAGTTCACACGTTTGCGTGGTGGAAGAATGCATTACGCTTGGACATAAGCATAAGACACGACTGTTGAGTCAAAGAACTAGACGACAGGAGACGAGAATTCATGTGGTTCAGATGTACTCGATATCCTGGATGTCCCAGCAACCTGGCAGTCCAACAAGCAAGGCCTGGTCTAGCAGCAGGATCTTTTGTGGTCTGTAAATTGTTTATAGTCTTATGGCAAGAAGAGGTAGCATAGCAACATTGTTTGAAAACAGCAAAGAAAGGAGAAGAACAAAAATAAACAGCCTGTCTTGTGGTTTCTGTGGGAATGCTGTGTTTTTTTCTGTTAATCTGACCATAACACTTAATTTGATATTAACTATTTAAGATACCTCAAGAATCCTCTTCCTCTACTCTGCTGTTTGCTGCTCAGAACTTTATGACATTTAAAGTTTTAAGTCCCCCTGGGTAAAATAAAAAGCTGACTGTTGGAGCTTACAAGTTGCCATTTGTTATCTACTATAAGCATGGAAAGACAACCTTCTGACAACCGAGACACATTTCACCAGCATAATAGTTTTCCTTGCTACTTTGCAATATAAAACACCGTTGTTATAGCTCTGGACAGCTGGATGAAAGTCAGTGTTGGTCCTGGGCCGCGCCAAGCCAAAAAGCTGTAACAACAAGAACAAGCACTAACTCAAATCTACGGGGTTTATTTGGTTTGAGTTCCACACTGTCAGATGCTGGCAAAGCTGCCTTTGGCCACAAAACAGAACAGGGAGGAAAATGGAGTTAAAAAAGTGCTTTATCCCAGCATTTGATTCATTGGATTTATGACTTTGTCAGATCGGGAACTCTAAAAAGGAAATATAATTAAATACAAGTTTTTATTTCTACTTCTGGTTTGAGGAGAAATGTTTTTCTAGCTCAATATAAATCACCAGGTAAGAAGCTATTCTTCTAAACATGTTGTATGTATAAGTATTTTTGTGGATGTTTTTCTTGTTGTATAAACTCTCAACCTTGAGAATCTGGTTTATTTAAATAAAATGTCTGAGGTTGTGAAAACGTTGCTTTCCAGTCATACACATTCATTTATTGTTTCCATTTGTTAAATAAGACACTACAGACAGCTTAGCTAAGCAAAAAGGGAAATGACGGAAACACCTAAACTGGGTGGTCTGTCCTAAGATAGATCATACTTGCTTACTAAATAATAAAGATTGTTTGATAAAACCATAAGAGAACACCAAAGTAAATCTAAAGTGTAATATATTTAGGTAGTGTGTCCAGCACATAACTGGTTGTAATGTCACAAATGTTTACAATTCCATTCGAAATACAGAAACAAGATCTAAAGGCTCAGAATTTCCCTGTTTCACCTCTTTATGCTAAGCTACGCTAACAATCGCCAGGCTGTAGGTTTATAATTAAGAGAACAGATAAGTTCAACGTTATCATCTCACAGTCTGCAACAAAGCTAACGACCACTTAATATCAAACTAACTTACTTAAAAATAATAACTGCAGAAGTTTTTTGATGCATACAAAACAATATAGAGACGAGAAAAGAGCAAAGTATCGAAAGCAGAACTGGACAAGACAAAGCAAAGCACAGAGAGTCGGGCATGCAGGTGAGGTGGGCTCAGCTGGTGCTCAGCAGGCTCACCTGTGCAGAAAAGACAGGTGTGAGTGTGTCGGTAGCCAAGAGGCACCTCACACATTCACCTCAGTCACTCCTACAGTAATAGGGGTGTGATGGCCTCCATGTGTCCCAGAGGAGAAAACATTTTAGCATCGTACGTGAATCTCAGTCCCAACTAACGTGGACCACCATGCATAACACATTCCATCCAGCTAAACAGGCGTGAGAGCAGTTGGTGTGATCAGACCAGGACATACCTACTCATCCAAGGATGTTCACAGGCACACAAGTGCCTGAGGAACACATATACCCCTACACCTCAATCAGACCCTCCCAAGAGGCACTGAGGTGCATCACTGAAATTCAAACCCTGCACAGACAACACTATTTGCTGCTGAGAGTCGGAGCAGCTCATCCTGAAGATGTACTTTCTGTGGGAAAGAGGTAATGTGGGAGATGCAGGGACCATGCAAAGTGGGACTTTAGGAATACAAAAAAACTGCTGGTTCTGCTGCATGTTAGACTGGGGACAATACAGAAATGCAGAAGGCAGGGTCCGGCAAAAAGTCTTGTTCAAAATGGCTTTAATACAGAACAGAACATACAGTCGAGAGTATATCAGTATTTCCTTTCTCGTGATGTACTTCTCGTGTCCATAGATATTTCCTTGGGCAGCCCCAGTTTCCTCCCACTTGGCAAATACCTGGCAAGAGACTAGAACTAAATTTGCTCATTAGTGCGAATGTCAGCAGAAGGGTGTGTGTTCGTATTTAATCCAAGTGGAATAGTAATATGTCCAGGCTGCTTCACTCCTTTGAGCCTAATGCATGCTGGGATTGGCTTTTAGTATCCCCTGATACGGAGCTATAGAAAATGTACTCGCATATAAAAACACTGGTCGTGTTATGGCTACTTCCTTAGTGGTGTCTTATATTAGAACCATTAGGACTTTATGATCCTTGCAAGAGTAGGAGAGGAAATGTGTCCCAGCCATCATGTTGCCATCTTGGCTCTGTGTATGTAAAGAGGGTGGAGGTGGGGCTGGGGGGAGGTTGGGGGCTAGTGATGTGTATGTCCCCATTTGGCAGTTAAGAGTCATTAAAAAAGGGTGCGAGGGAGCCAATCCAGCGGTTTCTAGTCATTAATGAAGAACAGCACTGACAACCGCAGGCAGCCACAAATACACACAAACTCTATAAACACAAAATGAAGCACATGTGCACCCATCCAAATACACCCATTGACTGTTTGTTCTTGGCTTTTTACTCTGCTGTTTTCTGCTAGAAACAATTTTTCCCCTCTTCTTCTTTCCGGTCGTATTAAGTGTGATGACCCCATAAACACACATCAAGGCATGGTCACAGAGACAAACATGTAATTTCACAAAAACAACAATGCATGTGTGAAGTGCTCTGGAGAAATTTAAGGTCATGTGTTCGAAACATAACAGGAAGAGAAGGAGCTGCCTCAACCACAGAGTGGGATTTCTGCCGGTTTATTTAGACCAAGACAGTCGTCGTTAAAGCTCCTCTCCAAAGAAACGTTGCATATTGTCACGTTGACATATTGTTGCATGCGTGTTCATCGTGAGCGGGCCGTGAATAGGTGAGAAAATGGATGAGGAAGTTGTGTGACAAGGCGTTCAGTCACCCCCTTTACTTCCTGGGCCAAAGCCCCCACCACTTTCACGCGGGTGTCTGAAAGAGGATGTTGTGCGTACAGATCTGCTCTGCACTTTTTCAACCACAGCTCTATCACTTCAAAAGCCGAGCCCTCCGAACTGTTTGTTTACGCTGCACAGCATTGATTGTTCGACAAACAGTGCTGTGCAGCGCACACAGCGCACAAAGCATTTCTGGCTTTGCTCAAGGCTGTCATCTAGTGGCACCCACTCCAACAGTGCTCGAAAAAAAAATGCACTGGAATTCACTTATTATTGATTGCGAAATACATACATTATATTTTGCCTCCACTTAATTTCTCAATTATCCCAATAGACTTTTCTCCAAGCTTGGTTTGAGTTTCCCACGGCTGCTCGACACGGCGCTCTCGTGGTGATTTGTAGCGGTATAATGGCTCTTCCTCAGCCGTGCCTCCACTCCCAGACACAGAGAGAACAGCTCTCACCTTACCTCGATCAACAACTAAAGAGGCTGTGGAGGGCTTTCTCGGGGGTGGATGAGGTCACGGTGTGACCTGTGGGCGGGGGAGGTAAGGCGAGAAGGGGTGGAGGACTTGCAGGTGTCCAAACTCCCCTGGCTACAGACAGGTGCAGTGCACCTGTGCCACATATGTTTAGACCCTCACACGTGTGTGTGTGTGTGTGTGTGTGAAGTGTGGACACTCCTGAATACCAGCTGTGTGCTATGAAGTTTCTATTCCCTTCATATACATACCTCATACACCTCCCTGGGAAAGACACACTCATACCACCATGAGCGCCACACGCAGCTGCGAAGAAGATTAATTCATGTGTGATCTCGTGCCACTTTGTGTTACAGGTCAGCAAGTGTCTAATCACTTACTATCCGTCACTGGCTCACAGATGTGTGGAGCGTTATCCATCAGATCAAACCAGAGCTGAGAAGCACACCATGACACATGCACCAATCCATCTGACTGCAGGCTGTCCACATGTTGCTTCTAGTAATCACACGTATTTGTTCTGCTACAGGAAGTTGTGAAAGAAGATTGATATATTCATTCACGTACATGGATTCACAGTGAATATGAGAAAACAAACACAGTCAGCAGCTTGTTCTCGTAGCATGTCTACAAACACAAACAACGGAAGGTTCAGAGAAGGTCTCACTGACACGATCATCATACAGCAATTTGAAGAAGTCGTGTTGCCAAAGAAAATCTAAACTTGACGGGATATTACCTCGGTACTCCAGACACACTGTACTGTACCTAAAGGATAAATGCGTTGTCATCTCAGGGTTACTAACAGTTTGTGTGTCCTAAGCTTTTTGGTGAACCTGCTACACTGAAGGTCAGCTTGTAACAGGGAGTATAATCAGGAGCCATTGTTCCAAAAGAGCGACCTTCACCTCTTACAAGGACTTCCTCATTTGAGAAAAACAAGACTGGGAAACATAGTGGACAGTAGTGGGATAAAGATCATAAAAATAAAGACCTCAGAAATGACTGTTTTTATTCACAGGTCAGGTCTAAAATCTTGTCACTGAATTACATCAGGAAACTGCTCTGTTGCACTTAGCAACTGACACAAACCAAAAACAGATCTGACAAGTACGTACACACACACACACACACACACACACACACACACACACACACACACACACACACACACACACACACACACACA
>JAUMTR010000008.1:14899870-14920093 GCA_032270685.1 Microctenopoma stevenorrisi
CACACACACACACACACACACACACACACACACACACACACACACACACACACACACACACACACACACACACAGAATTTCCTCAACGTCTGGACAGCATTACACGGTGTAGAGAGGAACCCCGTACTCAATCGGCCTCCGTAATTATAGCGTGCTTCATTGGAGAACGAGAGCTCTTGAGAACACGTTTAGTGCTGCATTATGGAAGAACAAACAACACACGTCTCCTCACAAACAACACAAGACAGCATCTGCATTCAAACTACAACCTTCAACACAGAGGGGTCTCCTGTAGAGAATGCAGCGGGGATTTCTATGTGATGAGCCACGAGACTGCACGTCAAGTGAAAAATAGAGAGCGCGGAGGCCTCTACCTGTCTCGTGGAATTTTTTGACTTGGCTTAATGATGATGGACAACACAAGGGCACTGTGGGAACTGTAAACAACACACACCGCAAACGATGGTGAGCCGGGTATCATGTGATGGTGCCTGGAACTCTGCCTGTGAAACGGAGCAAACAGGGAAGTGTGGTGGAAAGACAGAGGCCCAAATGATAAACAGAGTTGAGGGGTAATGTACATAAAGCACTGCTGCATCGCTCTCAGGAAATGAATAATGAGCCAAGCAGCATGTAAACTGTGGTTGGAAAACAACAAAAGCTGCTGACTAACTGTAGTGGTGTGTGGTGAGGTGGGGACGCCCTGTGATTTGGGCTCATGCCTTCACAGTGAGGCCTCTCACGCCTAAACATGCTCCTTTTGTCTGAATTCAACAGAACTATGGACCTAAATGCACTTCTAAATTCTGTTTTTAGGCTCCGCAGCTAAATCATTAAAGGCACTGACAACGAATATTGGCTGCAATTTAGGAAGTTGCATGATTAAGATTACATAACCAATTTTACACATAAAGAGCAGTTGTTTAGGTTTGTTAGGTACTTATCAGTCTTTTTGATGAGCTTTGACGAGTCGGACAAAACAGAACGTCATGATGACATTGTTCTAGTCTCTGCTGGTTTGATTTGAATTATTCTTATTGCAAACCTGCCTCTCTCTATCTCCAACTTTATGAAAGTATACAACCAAATCATTTTCAGCTTTAGAAAACAGCATTTAACAATAAGGCTACACATTTGTTTCTACTTGAGAAAAGACTTTTCATCAATTTATTTGAGAAGAAATATGTACAGGCATAAAAACAATGAATTAAAAAGTTGATCTATAACAAATATTACACTGTTCCGCATTGACAGCGTTTGATAGTTTACAGTATATCATCGTATAAAGAAACTCACGGGAGCTTTTCTCTGATCTCCATTTCGAGGCATCACATGTTTACTCCCCATTCACAGCGGATTTGTGGGCCTCTTTGCCACATCTCTTGTTAAGTCCACTGAAATACTTCTCTCTGAAGGCGTTGTGTCCTTGGTAGGGGCTGAAGCGTAAGTCTGCTACATGATCCTGGCCGTCCAGTTCCTAAAAAACATATGTGGAGGTTATCCGCCGGCGTTACTAAAGAGTTAGGTTCTGTTCGCAATTATTACATGCAATACAATGCATGCAGGTATCCATGGTAACCACAAGTCCTCTCATCATTTTCTACCTTTTCACCTGGATAAATATGCGGCAAACTAGTATTGTGACACGTTTCCAACGTCACTTCTCTGTTTTGGGCGTGTCCAATAAAGACATGACAAATTGCAACTGTGTTTTATGAGCTTAGAAATCTTGTGTTTATTTATATCGGTGTGGTTTCATGACAAAACTCCGAGTATGAATTCGAACGCACACTACATGTTTACAATAGAAACATGACTTCATCCACCCTGCTTATTCATACATCATAGTCTTCCATTTTTTCTGCTTGGTAAAGTTATGGAAAAAATTAACAAAGTAAAAATAACCCTGAATATCAGTCAGCTGTACATATTTCAGGACATGCACTGAACATGTGTTTGCAACTCTGATAACACTGTATTAATATAAAAGTCATTTTTATGTGAAAGTCTAAATAGGTTTTTCTTTTTTTTTCTAGTCAGTGAAGCAACTCCCAAGAAATGTTTCTTTACAACACAGTTTGTGTTGTAAAGAAACATTTGTGTATACATTAATAATGTATATGAAAATTTGTATATGTATATGAATAGCGTATATGAAGTTGTTATGAAGCCAGTTTGTCCCGTGAGGTAGATGCTGGACAACAGATGAGTGGAAGAAAGAAGAGACAGAGGAAAAGAGGATGAATAAAAAAAAAAGATTGTATAGTTGGAAGTGATGACTCCAGTGCTGGTCCTGTAAAATATCAGCAGCACCTCTCTTTTACTTGGAAAATGACTCAGACTTGAGAAAGCCCTCTGGAATGGAGGGTGAAACGTCGTCAAGAAACCAAACAAGTCCAGTTGCTTTGGATAAAACCTCTTTGAGATACCCATGACCTGGATGACCGAGAACCTTCACAGATATCAGGAAAATGGTTTCCGTGATCACTCTGAGCTGGTTTAGGAAACTCTGGGTAATAACACCAACAACCTAACCATGACCACTTTTAAATGAGGCTCAAGGGACATGACTACAAACGACCGAAAACAGAGGAAGTGGCTTCTTATAGTCTATGCCAACGACCATACAGGTGGACGGCAACATACACAACATTTAAGAAGAGTTAAATTAGGCAAATAGGTTATAACCAATATACACATTCTGTCAACAAACAAGAGAATGTGAGGTTTCGATAGTTTCATTACAACATGAAATGGTTAGAGCAGTTTGGCCCCTCATCATCAAAACATGAACTGTAGGGACATGTGCTCATATATCATTCATGATCACAGGATTTGATTGTACACACACACACACACACACACACACACACACACACACACACAGACAGTGAATGGTGCATTAGGTGTGGACTCAGGCCTGTTTGGAAAGTAGAAAGTCTCCAACCTGAGATAGATACCAGTCAGATAAGATCAAAGAACTGTGTGTTTGTGCGTGCGTGTCATACGGGGCCCTTTATGGGAGCAATTTAAGGTTTTGAAGTGGAATGGATGACAGATCCAAAGATGGATTGTTTTCCATACAATGTGTGATTATGCCATTTAGGGTTCCAGTATAAAAGAAATGAGGCAACCATAGCCAGATGGTGAGGATTTACCCCAGACAGACAGAGAGACACCATCACTTCTATTAGGATGACATGTGAAATATATGCACGTACTACATCCTTGGACATGACGCATACTTATGTGGTTATATATACAAACAAGTCTGTAAAATACACATTGAAAACAGGAGGCACTCACACACACACGCTCATTTTGTGTAAACTAAGTCATATCTGTGTTGCTGTTCATGCGCACACATACAGAAACATTTAAAAATTTGGCAGCGCACACAGGTTGGCACCGTGCACATATGTTCCCATTTATGACTATGCGTTCGCAATACATAACTTGAAACGACACATTTAGAGAGTTGCGCTTCCAGACAGAGGATGAAATACTCAGATTACACGCTCATAGATTCAGTACGAGTTGGAACTGTCTCTTATAAACTCTGTAAAGGGAGAATAAATATTTGCTCGTTCAAAACAACGCAAAAAGATTAAACATACATGTAAATGCATCTCAATGCATGCTGGAAATCATATACACGTACCTCTGGCTTCTTGATCTTCTCCATGGTGATGAGGCGTCGTGATGTATGGCTGGAGAGCGGCTGCTCACAGTTACTGATGAGCTGGAGACATGGATGAAGAGGAACCATCTCCTCTCTGTATCTGGAAATGGGACACACACACGGTCAATAAAAAAACGAAAAATAAAAAGACAGCTCACAATTCACTGACAGTGCACACCTGAAGAAATGAATTAGGGGATTTTATAATTAGCAGTGGTGGCAGTCCTGTAATTTGTCTAAAGGTCATAAAACGTCTGCTGAGACAGGCACAGACGAATCCTGTCAAAAGTTTCACCTAGCTAGCGCCAGCTCTCTCCACATGTGACCAGCACAGTGCAACAGTGATTGTTAAATCTCAGTTTGTGCAAAGGTGAAGCTGGAAAAAACGACGCTGGCCCGACAGGTTGACTGTGCTCCGGCCAGGTTAGGGCCCATTGTTGGCGGATGATGTATGTGTTTGCATATTTGTGTCAGTAGCAATTTCTCTTTCTAACCAACATCACAGTAGCAACAGTCCCGACTCTCAGCCAGATTTGCATGTCACTGTTTGTCTGCCCTGTTGCCATAGCCACACGTGGGCCTCAGCAGTGTTGGGATGTTTGGTTGTCACGGTGACTGGCGCTGATGCTGCCAGGCGATAGCTCTGCACTGCCAATCAGAAGTTGTTAATGGTGACTTTGACTTGTTGAGGTGTTAAAAGGTGTTTCAGAACTTCTTTTTCCACAAAAAGAAGAGTGTCCACAACTGTGTGAAGGTCATTTTCAATCTAAAGGCTGCTCGTCACAAGCTCCATCATGGAGAACTACTATTTATTTTAATTTCCTTTTTCCTTTTTAATGCTAAGAATGAAACACAATGATGCTCTTGCATTTCAATGTAATGCATTTAATGCAGACGCACATAAAGACCTTGATCATTATGAGATGATATTGTATTCAAAATGTATTACAATCCCTTTATTGTGTCCTACAGTATTTAATCTACTTGTGTAGATAATGTGTAATGCAGGTTTGACATGTAAACCTGATTTCCAAAGCAGTGGACAGTGGCATCTACTAAATGATTGGCAAAAATGTCCTAAATGTGTACTTAAGTTAAAATTTATGACCTGAAAATAAAAACCTGGGTCATTCATACTCGATCACTGACACAACTATGGATGCATTTCTGACAATAGTCACTTTATGCATGCGCTTCACTTGTTTAGGTTACAATTAGGTCACTTTATGGCTGTGACGACTGATACACCATCATCTGTCTTGATACTTTCTTCTTTCATTCATTTTTAACGGACAGAAAGGGAAGAGAGTTTAAGGGGTCTGACCTTGTCTAGACGACGACTACTGCTGACAGGACTTTGTGTCACCTGTCATCACACACGCACGCACGCAGACACGCACACACGCACACACGCGGCCTCCGCATTCTCACAGACACAAACAGTCCCCACTGTTTCTATCATAGTCACTGCTGCAGATACACACATATGTGGGGGTGACAGAAATCTGATATCTCCCCTGTAGAGCCCCAGATTAGACCCAGGAGACATGCAAAGCCTAGCCCCACACACACACACACACACACACACACCAAGAAACATGAATGTGTCTGTGCAGAGAAAAGCACACATAGCCTGCAGACCCTAGAGACAGACAGTTCACATATCGGACTTGGCTGGACTCAGACGTTTATTTTGGCACCGACAGGCACAGAGTCAAGCAAGCGGTAGATGAGTAGCAAAGACAAATGTGTGAACACGATGACACACATAAATGCCTTTGCTCATACGCAGGACCCCACACGTTCACGTTATCAGATGAAAAGGCATGTCACTTAAAAAAGGCTGTGCTCGTTCCCTCTCTCATACAAACTCAGATTCTAGAAACTAGAGGACGTGTAATCATCTCATCTCCTTCCTGGTCATGTAATTATTAAGCCAGAAGGAGTTTTAAGCCCCGAGGGTTTTTCCTCCCCAAATGTCCGTTGCTGCTGGTGTCTGTTGTGGTTCATACCTTCACAGTCAAACACCTGCACTTCCAGCCGGCATTTCACTTTCTATTAACGCACAGAACATTGAACAATGCGCGACTATGTTGAAGAATACCTTATATGTGGCCAACATATAAAGAAGCTCAGCACTGTCAGTTGTGGTTCACTGAGGCCCAGCTGCATGGGCAGGAAAACCTCAACACACCTGTGTACAGTTGTGTATACACATGGTCATTCACACAGGTGGTTACACACATAGGAGCAAAAATAGAGTTCAGCAGAAAAGTCGGAAGGTGAAAGACCTAAGAGGAATAATGTGGCAGAACGTTCTTTGTGTATCCGTCTACTCAACACGTGA
The DNA here is from genome assembly GCA_032270685.1 of Microctenopoma stevenorrisi. Lineage (NCBI taxonomy): Eukaryota > Metazoa > Chordata > Actinopteri > Anabantiformes > Anabantidae > Microctenopoma > Microctenopoma stevenorrisi. The sequence continues at coordinate 14,905,900 of JAUMTR010000008.1, forward strand.
AACAACTGCAAAGACAACGCTGGGTTTTTAAAGCATTTAGCAGCTTGTGAAACTAAAGCTAATCTGATAATAAGCATATGTCTCTTGGTTAATTAATTAACCAGACCAACAAAAGACTGAAAATATTTAATGTTTTTCTTACGGCAGGTCTGTGTTGAGCAGTTCTGTTTTTTTGTACAAGCCTGCCCCCTAATGGTAAAAATATTATTTGCTGAATTGCATCACTTCAGCCAACACTTCTCCCTCTCACCCATGAACATAAACAAATCTTTAAATGAAGTAAGACCATCCACTGACACATATACAAGCTCTAACTTCATCGTGACAGCCTCACCATAACCACACTTACTCTGAGCGGTAGACAGGCAGCCAATAGACGAGCCTCCCACCCATGACCAGGTGGTGTGCAGAGAAGTTTAACAAGTCTGTGAAGATGTCACTCAGGTGATATGCCTGGGACACAGGAACATGAGAATCTACATAGCTGGGCAGAAAAGAAAAAACAGAAAGAAATAAAAAGAGCATAACAAATAAATTGATACTGCGACATTCTCGGACGTAAACACGAGGCTTGCTGTAATTGATAGTAAGTCGTATTAGAGGCACAGGCTTAGACACAACAGTACAACACCAGTGTAAAATATCAGGTGAACTTACAAGCCCTCTGGGGGTTTGGTAATTTCTTTGTTGGATCCTGTTCGCCGTGTGGACTCACGGATACCATATGGGGCTGAAAAGAAGAGGACACAAAACCACATGAATAACTAAAGACAAGGTTATCTAGTTATGGGAGAAACAACAATAACAACTACACCACATCTATTCACACAGTCATAGTCATACGACTCACACATCGTGTGTGTGTGTGTATGTGTATAATAGCAGCTTGGACATACGATCAGTAATAATGGCATCAAACAGGGCCGCCGTCCTCCACACAGGCTTGGATGCATCAGACACCATTACGTCTACGTACATCTTCTCTGTTCCATACTGCTGAAGATTGGCTCGGATATTCTCGTCAGGCCCTCGCCACTTCTGGTTCTTACGACTTGAACGACCTAAAAGGAAAAAGGGGGACTTTTTAGAAAACACCAAGCAGACTTCAGCTGATGTGCCATATACGTTCTGTTAGGTTTAAGACATACCTTTGCCATGAATAGTGTTGTAATCAATATCTGTTCCACAGACATAAGCTCCAAAATGAGAACATGCGACCAACAAGCTCCCTAATATAGATAAAGAGGCAAAGACAGACAGAATTTACTGATGCTAAGGACACGAGATTGTTTATGGGCGTGTACTGTATGTGTACACATTTTAGGCACACAATTAACTCACCTGTACCAACAAACGGGTCAAAAACGAGGTCATTCTCCCTGACCCTAGCGTGGTTGGCCATGAGGAACGAGAGACCGGCATCCATGCTGGTGTTTCCTATGAAATGTCTGTTCTTCACGCTGTGGGAGCGAATCAGTTCACGCTGACCATCTGCGATCTGGTGCACGATGTGAACACAGATGAAAAAAATTAACGTACAGGAAGATACTTTTGAGCATATGGACATACGCCAGACACCTGCTGGACTTATTTAATGAGTTTCTATAGACATTCTTACAAAGACAAACACAGAAGTTCTTCTTTTCTTCTCTAACCCATTCCTACGAACAGTCTCTTGTACATATTGTGTGTATTTGTTCTTCATTAACGCTATACTGCACTGTACAGAAGCAGACACAGTAAATACACAGTTTGTATCTCACCCATCTGCCAAAGTAGATGTAGTCTGGATGCTCTGGGATGTTGTTGGGGTCTGTGCCATAATCTTCTAACAAACAGAAGATGTGCTGAGAGCTCTTTAGGTTCACTGTGCCCTTGAATGGAAGATACTCCAAAGCCTGGTGTGAGAATACAAAACATGATGTTCAGAATATAAACAGAAAAATACAGTCCAGCGGGTGAGCTTTGTTTTTTATGTTCCATGCTTTAGCACATTTACTTTCAATTAAAACAAAACATTCAAGTGCTTGTCTCAGCTTTAACGTGACTTAATGTATTTAGATAGGCATTGTTTATACTTTGCACCCAAATAATTCAAGTAATTGTTGCCATGAATCAACAGCAGTTAATAGACAGAAGACCTCATCTGTCAACAGGAAGGCAATACTAAAACTAAATAACAAGCAACCTTTGAAAACAGGAACTATGCAAGTCTGCTGGTGACCAGAATAAAGACAGAGAGAGACCCTGCTACAAGATAAAGCTTAAGGTAGCTGCAGTGAAAGAACGAGAGAGCATCACTAGGGAAGCCTCAAATCAAAGTTGAGTTGACTAACTCATTCACTTCCATGCAAACACATTCACGCCTCACATCAATCTTTTTTATTCTGTCTGTGAACTCCAGAGTCTTGTTGAAAGTGTAGACGTTGATTCTGTAGGTGGAGTCTTTGTGCATGAATGCACTCTGTGGGTAATGCAGAGGAAAAGCACAAATTAAAACCTAAAATGAGTTTACACATTATACAGTATTTCATAAAACAAGTTCTCCTAAAATGTCAGGTATTTGTCTGTCTAACAAAATATAAAAACCATGACCAACCATGTTCTCTGATGGGTAGTTCAAGAGGGATGTTCTGAGTTCACTGTGTGTTCGTCCGTGGCCCCATAACTCAAAAGCAGCCCTAGAAATATAACACCAATTAAACTACATTACAGAAAAAACTGCCACGGTAACAAGAGCAACAACTTAAGATGTGTGGTAGTATGTGTTTGATACTATGTGAGATAATTCCATCGCAACAGACACTGATTCAACAAGCTCGGGGTTAAGGCAGAGGGCCCATCCCCCATATCAGGTGTGTCCCTGAGCGAGACACCCAGCGCTAGCTCCCCAAACTGGCTGCTCACTGCTTCCTCCAAGGGTTGATAGGTCAAATGCAGAGAATAAGTTTTGTTGTAACATGCAGAAATGTATCAATGACAATAAATCGTATTCTTCTTCTTTTATTTAAATCACTTACTTTGCACAAACAGATCTGGCCATGATGCCACGGACATCGTCCTCAGACAAACCATTCAGACACCAGAAAGGAGACTACAGAGAAGAGTTCCAGAAGAAAAGTGACTGTGGTGAAACAGGCTCTATACAACAGAAAACCACCTCAGCTGCCAAATTATCACTTTGCAGTAAAACAATTATCAGAGAACAGGGGAAACGAAGGGTCAGGACATAAGATATACAAACCTTTTCTTCGAAGTTTTCACAAGGATGGAAGAGTTTTCCTCTGAGAGCAAGGAGAGCCTTGATTTCCTGCAAAAACGCACATGAACCGGTGAAACATGCAGAATATTTTTTGATTTATTGCAGATTGAACCACGAACCACACAGTTGTGTGCGCGAGCAGAACTTCCTGCGTTACGTCACCAGATCTTACGCGTGTTAATCTTATCATTTTAAATTTGACTGAGAGACAATTTTAAATGAAGAGGACGTTTAAAACTAGCACATACGTCAAAATACACTGAATGTGAGTCTGCTTTAACAAATACGCACTGACTTAGCGACCAGCTAACCGGACGAGAATGTGACTTAGACTATGTGTCTATCGAAATCTTTTTTTTCACTTCATTAATGGCATTAATAGCTAGATAGAAATTATCAGCTGCCTGGAACTTACAGGTAACCTAAAGTCCAGATTGTCCTGGGCGAGATGTAAAAGATACTGAAGGCATGATCGGCCACTGGAAGTCGCCATTTTGTGTGCGGATTCAAAATACGTCCGGCTTGAAACCGGGATCAGAACAAGTAGAAGGAGCTCTACCCTAAATGGTAAAAGAACGCGCTTTCTGTCTATTTATTATAAGATGTATTAGTTTTTTATTTGCACGTGTTTTTTTTTACTTTTGTTTTGATATTCTCAGTATCATTGATGTTTATTTACATTATCGCTGTGTTATCTATACTGGCTTTCATTGTATTTGTTTTCTATATTTATAACAAAAAACTTTGATCGGTTTTGATGGGTAGATTATTTAAACTGGGATGAAATGTTTTCTCCTTTTCAGGGTGTAATCTGCTTTACTTCAGAGGCAGCTTTTTGTCTCCGCCCTCACTGACCACTGATTGGCTGCTCTAATCCTTTCTAACAGTTCATTGGTAGAGATACGTGTCCGTCACAGTGGTTTCACATCGGGACAGAGAGGAATCCGCACTTCAGCTGCTGTCAACACTGCTGCAGGATTGTTGTGTTGAGGTTGTCAAATGTAAGTTGGAAAGTCTTATGTACAGACATAGGTACTTTTATAGCAGGAATGTTTATGTTTTTATATGTTCAGAGGTTCTTTCTGCTGTAGTTTGCGGTGTGTTTTGTGCTTTATGCCTTTATCCACTTTGGTGTATAAGTTGTAATTAAAAAGACATATATCTTAAAAAGTGTCATTTATACTGTAAGAAACTATAATGAAGATTAGAGAAGATTCAACATTTCTTTTATCCAGTCCTCTCTTCTTTGTCTATGTCGTTTTAGAGACCTTGTCTACTATGGGCAATTATTCAGATGGATCTATGTAGTTTTTTTATTAACAAAGCAATTAGAAAGACTATTAGTGATTCTAAATTTGTATTTGTGTAATTGTATATGTAAAAATGACCAATTACAAATGTATAATCTTCTCCATAGACAAAAGTCATGTTAAACAGAGCATCACCATCATGGAAACTCAAGATGACAGACCACCTCCTTCTCAGTCCAGTGAGGACACTGCAGCGTGCGTTGTTTCTGTTAAAGGCTTGAAGGAGAACTGGCAGAAGTGGTCCAGTGAGCACTGGGAATATCAAAAGCACAACCCCTTCAGTCATGACACCAGAGCCAGTGTGGTGGTCACCCAGAGAAGCCAGTATGATTATGGGAGGCCCCTGCAGCGCTCCTTGACAGAACAACGGGGCAAGGACGCTCAAACCCACATCAGCAGAGAGGTTCAGGAGCTGTGTGCGGTGATAAGAAACATTGGAGTGGTCAGAGAGGAAGGTGGGCATGGAGACAGCAGCAGAGGGAAATGGATCAGTGTGGAATTTGGGAAGCTTTTCGAGCATTATGTCACTGTTTCTAATAAACTGGTTGGAATCCTTTTACGAGCAAGGAAGCAGAGGCTGGTTGACTTTGATGGGGAAATGCTATGGCAGGGGAAAGATGATCATGTATTGATCCATCTGTTACAGTGACTAGAAGCACGAATTATTTTTGTTGCCTTGATTTATGCCGCATCTGCTCTTACTGTAAAAAAATTGCAGCACTAATTGTTTTACAGGCATGTGATGGCACTTCTCAAAAGGTATGATAAAAATCTTACAAATCCTCAGAGGCTACTATATCTGAAAGTAAAATACATCCACAGAGTAGACAAAGCCACAGATATACAAATGCATTAAAGGCATTTTTGTTAGGAGGGGGATTGACATATAGTTTGGTTACTAGAACCACCATGATTAGACACTATTACGTCTTGCTTACAGCTTACATTTCCAAACTAATTCAGTTTTTAGCGTTGCTAGGTGATGCTTATGTAAGTATAATAAAAACAAATGCATCGTCCTGTACATTATTGTTTCACTGTAGGGGCTTTGTGACCTGTAAGCCTATACTGGCTTAGCTGAACATGAAAGACTTTGTAACTATGGACTTTATGCTCGCTGCATCAGAAACACACTGAGAAATGAACATAGCTGACACAGAATACTGAGAAGCAGCATCAAATAATTTATTTTAAATTAACATTTCTGAAAGTGCATACACATGTACAGTACATACAGTATCATTCCATTTATATAGTACTGAATATTATAGTGTAGTAGTAGTATTCAGTTTTTGCACCATCCAGGTAGAGCAGAACCACATCACAATATATATTATACATTTTAACATAGGACTTATGTAACTTACATTTCAGTGCTTGCTGAGATCACAAAGTGTACTGCATGTTACCATCAGTGTCACAGGAGTAAAGGAACCTTTTAAATAGATAATGATGTCAGCTACACCGCATAATGCCCGTGAGTAAAGCGAATTCTTACTCAAACTATCGGAGGCAGTCATTGTAGCTGTTCAGAGTTATTCCAATATTCCAAATACTAACTGTAAACCCTGGTTTATTAACATAAAATCACACTGGTTTAACATCAGTAAATCTACAGTTCTCTTCAGCTCACTTTTCCATCCAGAACATGTGCTTTCAGCATTTTCCTTGGCAATCTGAATCACACTGAACACGGCTTGGTCCATCAGGTAAATACACATCATAGTAGATTAGAGAGATTTGATTTGCTTCTTTTAAAAACACAATAACTGACTTCATTCAGGAGTTAACTTGGCTTCCATGTTTGACTACGTGAACCAGCTGTTCACCAGGTAATGTACTGAAACACACGTGTACGTCATGTGAGTATGTACCATCCGACATGACACGGACATGGATAATAATTTCATCAGCAGCATGAACTGGGTCCAAGTAATTAGTTGATCTCTCCTTTAGAGTTGAGAAGCTCAATTAGCTGGTCTGCCTGAAAAATATTAATAAAGGTGGACATGAGTGAACAAACAGAAAACAACACTACAGCTAAACCTTAAAACTCTACCTGTTTTAGAACCCCAGGTATTGTGTTACTAAAATAATTAATAAATAGAAAATTAAAGAAATTGTACAAAAATGTTATTTTAATTATTTTGTCTGTATTAGCACTGCGGTGATATAAAATGGCATTCTGTAATGGAGCACAGTCAAAATAATAAAATAGGGGATTTACCGAGATAAACCAATAGGAGTTGAGTCTGTAGAAGAGGCGGGACAAAAAGCCCATTTGACTGGCAGGTGCCAAAACATGAAGGTGCAGGTGTGTGACAGAACAGAAAGGAGGCCAGTGGAAACCAAACCTGCAGACAAGGGAAAGGGTTTTTATGCACACAGATTCACTCCTAAAGACAGGATCAGATTTAAAGGCTACATAGTGACGGTGTTTCCCCAGATTAAGTGACAAATCAACAGAGCATGAGAAACTGTATATTTGCAAGATGAGAAACAACATAGGAGATTTGATCTTACAATTTCTAGATTAAGGATTATAATTAATTTGGTAGTCTTAATAGTTTACAATTACTTTTTTTTTTACTCTGATGATGACTAATCATTAATTACAATTATCATTCTATATCATCTACATTCTATATCAGGATAGACACAATAAACACATGTTAATAACTAGTTTTGAATGTTATTAGAGAGCATATTAGAGAGAATCTTCACTTCTTTGTAAATGGAAAAAATTGTTACCACTAAATGCAGCCCACCTCACATCACTGAGATCTGTTACGTTGTTTCTCTGGAGAACGTCTTTCCCCATCTCGACCATTCGCATCACTGTGTACGACAACCAGAACATAGGACCCTTTTAAAAAAACTTGCAATTAAAGTACAACTTTCCTAAAAAAACCCTTGCTTTGCCATCTACTTCATATACTATAACTTTACAGAAAGAATTAGCTACAATCTCCTGATCACAACATTATCGAGCAATGCCATGACAGCTGTCTCTGTGGGCTTACATTGCCGTAGTACAATCCTTTATACATGCACCTGTGACACAGGACAAACCTCACCTAAAGGCACATGTTCTTTCTTGAGTGATTTACAGTTCCCAACATGTTTCGTTGGTACAACCAGGTAATGGTGTGGAGCTCCAGGTTTGATGTCTCTAAAACACGAGATCTCCTCATCCTGAAACAGAGATACATTAATAGTTCGCCAGAATATCTGAAACTCTGAATACAGATTCACAAAATCAATATTTATTGCAGATGTTTGTGACGCAGCCCCCCAAACACAGCTGAATAGCAACATGCTAACGCTAGCTCGCTATAAGCACTAATATTATTCAACTACTACAATATATACTCACGCAGTGAAGCAGCTCCGTGTCCACTTCTTTGCTTACAATCTTGCAGAAGATACACTTCTTGTCATATCCCTCAGCTGGCACGCTGCTAGCTTTAGACACATCACTCTCGGCAGGTTGTGTAGTCTCTACTTCTGCCATTGTCATACACTAGTAAGACCTGGTCAGTCGATCCCAGAGCTGGTCGAGTTCACGAGGCAGAAATAAAAGATCGTCGATCTAAGGGAAGAAATCAGCCACCAGAGAGCGACGTGTTTTAGTAAAATACCTGGTGAACCTCTGAAAAACACAAACTACGACTACAGACATAGCTGATCCTGTGACGATTTGGTTCAAATAAATAGAGTGACTAAATAAATCTAATTTCCTAAAGTCATTTTTATTTACACAGCACTATTCTTATACAACAACAATTCACATCAGCATGCACATGAGCACACCATAAAGTCAAATCAACTTAAATGTGACACAATGTCAAATCGGTCCTTGTCTCTGCCTATCTGGATTCTCAGACTTTTTATCTGATTTAGTTCTTTGGACAGAGAAAGTGATTATGGTTGGTGACTTTAACATTCAAATAACGTTTCAGTTTACTTTATTGGACTTTATATAAACTAGAAAAAACTATGGTAGATATGTATCTGGAAATGCTGTCACCAAATTAAAGAGAATGATCCTATTGTCTTTTAATCCTGTGACATGTACCGATACAGAGGAGGGCAGGTAGCTCAATAGTTTAAGCGTCAGACTGGGATGTAGAAGGTCGCAGGTTCGAATCCCGTCTAGTCCATCCCTGAGCCAGACACCCAGCTAGCTCCCTGTAAGTCGCTTTGGAGCGTCTGTAAAGTAAAGGGCAGTAACCTGTACTTCACTCCAGTACAGGTCGACGATCTAGTTGATAATGCTGCAGCATCAATAAGTCTGATACAGGATGCTGTTGGCCCTCTTAAAAGAGAAAGTAGTTAATAAGAAGAGGTTAGCTCCGTGGTATAATTCACAAATCCGTAGCTTAAAGAAGACAATGCAAAAGATTGAAGGCAGGTGGTGCTGCACAGGCTTAGCCAGGATTTATTTCATATTTAAAAGCCCTCCGTAAAGCTAAAACATAACATACTATTCAGAATTTAGAGCAAATCATAGTACAGAAACAGCGCGTCCTAAAGTTGACAATGATCTTCTCTTAGCCTTGGACAATTTGTTTCTATACTGGTCTTGTTAGATCTTAGTTCTGCGTTTGACACTATTGATTACAACATTTTATCAGGAGAAACAAATACATTAGTCAGACTTCAAGTATGTCTAAAAGACATAGAGGCCTGGATGTCCTGTAACTTTCTACTCCTCAACTTCAGGCAAGACTGAAGTTATTCTATTTTGTCCCCAGGGCCTGAGAGACAAGCTATCCGATCAAATGGCCACCTTAAGTGACATTGCATTGGCCTTGAACACTACTGTGAGGAATCTTGGCATTATCTTTGATCAAGATATCTCTTTCAGGAGCATTCTGTCTTAAAGTGATGCTGAGAAATTAGTTCATGCATTTGTAACTTCTAAACTGGACTACTGCCCTTCACTCTTAATAGGATGCACTAACAATTCATAAAATACCTCCAGTTAATCCAGAATGTTGCAGCCAGAGTTTTGGCTGCTGGAGTAAGCAGGGGAGATCATAAATCTCCTACATTAGCTGCTCTCCATTGGCTCTCTGTAAAGTCTATAAGAGAGTTTAAAATCCTTCTCCTCACATATATATCACTAAATGATTAGGCCCTCAACATATCTTAAGGACCTCATACAACCTAAGTGTTTTTAAATCACAGTTAATCCTAAGGCATTTGATTAAGGTATTTTTCAGGGCTATGATTATTTCTAAAATGCACATTGTACACTGTTACATTATTGTGTAAAGGATAAGTGATATCAAAGTCATAACAAAATGACTTCAACATTTTGCTAATGAACAATTGTTATAATAACTAGTCATATATTTTGGTATTTATTGGTTATATATTTAACATGTAAAACAACAAGACAGCTTGGTGGGAATGGAGCTCTGCTATAGTAAACAATACTGAACAACAGTGGCCATAAAGAGTAATGTTTGAAGCCAACAGTATTAAAATAGTAATAATCATCTTGGTTGACCTTATAGTTACAGTAAATTCATTCCAGCATTTCCTTGCATGTTTATCTTGATTCAATTGACAAGGTTATTTTCGCGTTCACATCAAATACCCCTTCCTACAGGGGTTTACATACCAGAGAAGCCACATCCATGCGTCATTGCCATCACTGTGGTTTTCTGTGTTTTTTTTTGGCTGCTACATTTCAGTTCAACCTCATTCAAGTTCAACTATTGCTTCAGTTCATTCATTTATACTTTTTGAATTTAAATGACACCACATCTCTCCACATTTCATCCCAAATGCATTTGTTTATTCATAAGAAAATATTGCTTTACTCTTTATCACCAACAAAGACACAATTTTAATGTGATTCCACAGAACTGACGCAGTGCCAGCACTGCTGGGCAGTCTTGGATTTCCACACAAACATAAGCCAAATGTCAAATAAACAGACACACACAACAAGATAAAAATACATTTTGCTTTGAACGCTTATCAACACATAAATATAAAATTTGTGTAAATGAAAATATGTGAAATATTTTCCATCTAAGTACATAACCAAGCAAGTGTTATATCTCTGTGCCATAACATCGCATCATCCTGTAGCAGATGCAAATGTGTTACTGTTTAAAAAACAGAAGTGACAGTTAACAGTTACGGTCGCTTCCTCCTGAACAGCACACATCACTGATGATTATGTGTTTATAGTGTAACTCTGTACTTTGATTGTTGGATCTGACAGATTAGTTCTTCACCTGTAATTATCAAATAGAGAACATTAAACATTCAAACAGACCCTGGGTAAGGAAAAACTTACAACATATGTTACAGTGTTTTCAACATAAATAAAAATGATTACTTTTTGATCTTAAACTTTTAGTTATGTGCCAAATAGTTTCATAAATCTTAAACACATGAAACCAGATATAACATAATAAATACTAAATAAAATATAAAATTTCACCAAGGTGTGAAAGTAAAATATATTTTTCTTCTCTCAATTCTGAATGTGCTTACAGCAGGTACAAACTTTTTATCCAGTGTTACTGTGAACTTTCAATCACAACGCTTAAAGCTTCAAATCCCATTTACCTAATGGGTTTAGCACAGGGCTACTGGCGAATAGCCGCTCGCTTAAAGCAACGAGACCCTGAATCACAGGATTTCATCTAGCCACCTCTCTGTAGCATGCACAGATCAAACCAGTGTAAACAGAGGGACCCGTTTGAGAACCACTAGATCAAGCATCATACTGTGTGTGAGCTAATCTCAGCCAGGTACACGGATGATGCAGTGGCAGCTGCTTCATCAGGTTTTGTACAGAAGTGGCTACACCACATGTACTCTTTGGAGTCCTGATGTTCTGTTGCTTCTGCAGGACTGTGGGACATCCTTCAAATTGTATGCCACCTTTTCAGATTTCTCAGTTCAATACTGCACAGTCCAGACCTCGAGGTCTTGTACAATAAAGTCTTCCTCTGTGGAGAGAGGTGCGTTGTGGAAGGTGGGACAGGAGAAGCTTGCACCGTGATACAGACCAGCATCCAGCCACAGGGCGAAGCCAGTTCTGCAGAGCAAGAAAAACCATCACTATAACATCAAACCATAATAACCTAAAGTCGTTTATGCTTTACAGGTGGTACTAACTCAGGTGTCTCAGGTGTAGCTTATCTAACAGCATTTTATATTTATCTATATTTTATAAGTGAATAGCCAAATAACTTACCCTCCTCCACCGATCTGCAGGGATTCCAAGCTGCCACTTACAAAGTATGAGTTCTCCCCACTCCACCTGTATGCCTGGATGAATGTCAAATACAAGATATAAAAAAATAGTTCATACAATTCAAGAATTTGATTAAGCAAGTATTATCTCTGAATTGAAACATGCCTTTTGTTAGACTTGCTCATAGACTACAGGTAACAAAAGAAACAACTACTCCTCTCTTACCTGAAAGTCAGGGTTGAAGCTGAACAGGAAGGTTTCTCCTGTACCATAGCAGTATTTACTGACTCGGAATGAATCAGAAGAAAATGCCCCAAACACCTGGGAAAGAGAGACAAAAACTGGTCACTAAAGACACATGCACAGATTTAGCTACGGATAGTATGTGTGTGTGTGTTCGACTGCCTTCTGTATTGAAAAATGACAAACCTTTTTGTGCATGTCTTTGACGACTAGCAGCACAGGACAGTCCAGTCCAGCCATATTCCTGTATAGTGTCCGCAGGCTGCTCCCATGGATGGCGGTGCTGTAGGCCAGTTGCCATGGATATCCATGAGTCCTTGGTGGCATTTGAGTAGCAAGCTGTTGTACAAAGAGTTATTCATTTAATTTGCCATGCTAAAAGGTGATAGAACATAAAAACACACTATTAATAATAATATTCGGTATGCAAAATCAGCAACTTACCTGCTGTAGGTGAAAGTCATCCAGTAGCTGACTACTGTCACTCAGTGCAAGGACAGCATCTTCCTCCTGGTACTCACGCTCGTCTGCCTCAGAGTCCTCTGAGCTGGACAGACTCAGGCGACGTTTTGACTTCTTCGCAGTGATAATCTGGAAGAGGGCACGAATACAACAAATTAGTTATATGACACACACGAACAATATAATATACACTACGCAGATTGTGGTTTCAAATAAAAACTAGACACGCTGTTGTTCAACCCATTATAATTCCGAATGAATTCATAATTTGATTGCCGATGGTAAGTTAATCAGCAGGTACATACAGATGATGACAAAACAAACTTTTTTCTCTTTTCTCCCATTATAATTACATAAAGTGTGATAGTCCTACTGTACCTCCACATACGGCTCCACACAGTTGCTAGCATAATAAAATACTTTTACGTTCTCCGGCAGCAGCAGCATATTATTACTCTGTCAGTCTCTGCGCACATGCTAACCAAACCGGCGCCATCCATGCTTTTTGTACCCTGTGGGTTGCTTTCACTTTCTGTGTGTGAAATACCATTGGTTGGAAATATGAATGGAGAGGTTTCTTATTGGTGCACACTAGTGCGGTGTGGTATCATTTCTCACTAAACAGGAAAAGGCTAGAGAAAGGAAGTGTATATATGGCAACAGCTGGATTTTCCACATCCTCTGGGACAACTGCCAGACTAGTTTTGTCGTTACTGTAATGTGGGTTTTTTTTTCAAATGGTTATAAAACTAAAGATAATATATAGTGTCTTTCTTTTGACTTTCTATTAAAACCTTTTAATTTAGAAATAGGTATCGCGTTTGTTTTGTGTGTGTGTCCTTACCTTCCATTTCTCAGGAGTGCTGTTGACAGGGCTGCTGAGGATCTTGTTGATCACAGCCACCTTATTCTTCTCCACAACCACATAACGGTTCTGCTGCTCCTCTGCGAATAGGTACTGGGGCTGACAGGGCTTCTTAGTGTCCTTACTATATATGTCTGGTGACCACTGCACAAAGAAGGTGTAGAGGTGGTCAACCCTAAAGAGAAAAACAAAAGAACAGCGTGCATTTTCTTTTAGTTATGAATAATAATGTATCTATGTAAATAGATTGTGTTTAATACAGTGTTTAATAATAACTCTCTGACGGTAGAACACCATATGTGACGTGATGTTAATGAAGAATACAACAGCCTACGTAGGAATGAGTTCAGGCAAATAGTCTTATTTCTGATTGGTTTAACGCATTAGTCCCACTGGGTCTCAAATACTTTCACTTGCTGTAACATGGACGACAAGAGTAAGTTAAATGTTTGTACAGACTCTGTTTATACACGTCTTCTCATGAATTCCAGGAAAGTGGCTCATGCATCACCAGTAATCGCTCGAGGTCCCGGTTAGATGTTGGTTTTTTTTGGCCATTGTTTTTCAAAAGAAATCTACTAAGAGGAGGTTCCAACAGTATTTAGCATTGATTGTATGGATATTTAAATAAATAATCAAACCTCTTTTTGTAACACATACACTTATTTCTATCACTGGATAATAATAAAAAACTAGAAAGTTCCTGCGGAAACTTTAAAGGTGAATGCCACCTTGCGCCTCTGAACCTAGACCCATCTCCCCGACCAGAGAGCAGGATTTACTGAGTATTGACAAAGATAAAAGTTGACAAAGTCAAAAAGTTG
>JAUMTR010000008.1:14920193-14930700 GCA_032270685.1 Microctenopoma stevenorrisi
AAAAAGTTGACAACTGTAAAAAGTTTGCACAAAGCTGCAAAATGGACAAAAGGTTGATGAAAGTTGACAAAGTGAAACACATACACAGTAATAAACACAGCAACAACAAGAACACTGATTACTTTCATGTGACTATGAAAACTGTTTATTTCTTAGGCTTTTTTTTGCATTGAAAATCCAGTCATAATTAAATAGTCTTTGCAGTAATGAGCTAATGTCATCATCTCAAGCAAATCAAAATACTTGATACTGAATAAATTACAGATAAAACATTGTTTTCAGCATAACAATGTTTACAGACTCAGTATTCATTTCACTTACTCTCCAACGCTGTAGGCGACTCCCATGGCTGATTTAAAAAGAAATGTCTTGATGATAAACTTTCAGCAGGAAAAGCGGGTAGTTGGTTTAGAGTCTCAGTGTTGAAGCAGTACGTCCACTCTTGAGTCTCTGCCATCTGCTGCACTTTTATACCTGCAGATCAATCGTTGAGATAATCCCCTTTGACCATTAACCCCCCTTTTTCCCCTGACAACTTAACATGGCCTGCACGTATTCACACAATGATTTCACAATTGGAAGCCAAAATCAGTGACACATTAACTTGACCTGCTCTCGGTCCCTGTCCTTAAGTTTGACTGGAGTTCAGACATTCACTGTGTCAAGGTAGTGGCTCACTGACTAAATGAGGTGGCTTGACAGAAAGATAAAGGCCTCTGTGTATGTATATACTGTGTGTATTCATGTATGTATATTAGTTTGATTGTCTTTTCATTGTGCCATTGTAGCTCTCAGTCTTTGTAGATAGTCTAGTCTTTCCTTTAATATCACCAGTACTAAAAATATCCATTTTCTGTGCGTCCACTTTATTTCAAGGAGAAATGCTGCTTTGTTTATTTTATAGATTACTATATTTAAAACCTATAATCATCCTCACATGCCTTAATCTTAATAAATATTTTGACAATCCTGGACATATGCTTATGTGTATGTCTTACTACCATTTAGACAAGAAGGTTGATAATCATTTTGATACAGTTAATATTACTTTTAATTGATTTTCTTTTACTTTGTGGTAATTCTCATTTTACATAAGCTCTATTTCCACTACTGCATTTCACTCCCCTTATTTCTCAGACTGTCTGCGAGAAAGGTTTCTGTTTTCAGTAATTTGATGCAAGGAATAGTTGGGATCTGTCCTAACAACTTACTTGGAGCAGGACATGGATTTAGGGAGGTTAGGAACTTCCCAAAACTTACGCAACATCTGGGAACGCCCCAGTTCTCGCATTACACGCTGCCAAGACGAGGGGTGTGTGACTACATCAGATCACTAGCTCATTGTTTAGGATCACAGTAAAGTTTACAGTGTGGGGTGTTTGTTTTTTAGTGGTTTCATATACCATCACAATTAAGGGGTTCGCCGACACTTACATAAACTGTCATTTAAGGCTTAAACTTAGCTGTCACCACTTCATCAGGATTAGTCTCAGGCCTAATTATCAAGATTTAATCAAAGTAAACTCTGATTGCAGTGCTGACCACTCATAAATGATCAATGTTCAATACTAACTATTCAGACTTCATCAGTTTCCAGTGGAGGCTGTTATCTTTCCACACTAATGCTCAAACAGAATCACAGAGTTGTTTGTTTCCTTTATCTGTGGTCATTACTGAGATTACTGAGTAAACACAAATAAACAGACTCAGGCGCTTCTATAGACCATCTGATTGTTTTGAGCTGTTGAAGCAGTAATCCTATTTGTGTCCTGTTGTAACAGCATCTTAAAGTTAAAGTTGACAATTAAAGTAAACAATGACTTCATTATAATATCAAATGACAGCCCATCTAATTTGCAAAATAGCAGCTGATACTGGTCCCACTACTCAAACACAGCTGTGGTCACGTTCAAACAGGCCTACGTCAGCTACAACAGGGACCCTATGAGGTCATTACAGCTGTGATGTTCTTACACAGGAGAAATGGAACGAAAAGGAAATCAATCTGAGATACGTCTTCGGTAAACACAGACACACAGATACACCTACCACATACAGATAGGCTATAGGTCCCATGCGCAGGCTACGCTGTATGTGCACGCAGCAGCACGCGTGCTCCCACCGATTCACGCACCAAACGTCACGCCCGCACGTGCGGACGCGCAATCGGCTAAAGCCTCCAAAACGACGCGTTCGGTCTGCGCAGAAGAGTCAGTCTTCCTTTGATCCGCGTTTTTGCGATAACGTTTGGAGCTTCTCTGCATCCAACAGTTGCAAGGGATGCAACTGTTGGATTTCAGAATAAAATAATTCCTCTTTTACCATCTGCAACATTAAAAACACACATTAATGCATCACAAATAATTATCCAATAATACCATGTTCACACGCCATTAACACCAGGATGATATTTAACAAGCACTACTGTGCAAAGATTACTTTGCAAGTGATTGTTACCTAACACAGGACAGAATTTGAAGTTCAGATTGATCAAATAAAGCTGATATAAGACATTTTTTCCTGATGGCCACTGAATGACATCTCAAAGGACGCTAAAATGTCCAGTGATGTCCACTGTGCTATGTTAACAGTCCTGACAGGCACCTGCACGCACTGTTGGAGTACATGAAACACAAATTAATGTTTTAACATTAGAAGAGTGTTTCTATAATGATTTTTCTAAATGATTTGTTTATAAAGGGAAAGGCTCCAGCTGAATTGAGGTCAAGTGACTAAATTTGCCATGTGGGTTACACAATATTTTACTGCTGTCAGTAATATTTGACTCCCTGGTTGCTTTAGCTGTACATTTCAGCTTATGCAATGTGCTGAAATAGAGAAAGACTCCAAAAAAATGCTGTTGTTTAAATTCCACAATTTATCCAAATGTTTGTAAGTTTAAAAAACTTGAACAATGTTTTTATGTAAATTAGTCAAACTCAAACCACCACAACAAATTACATTTGTCTGTGAAAAGCTTTCACATTACCTTCCTCATATTCTTTGTAAGAAGGTTTTGGCATCTGTTGCTGCAGAGCTGTTTCTGCTTTACCCCTCTTCCAATTCCCACAAATCCTCTCTGCTCTGTGCACTGTTCCAATAAAACATGGGAGAAAGCCACCATAAGCCAGAATCCTCACCTCTCTGGGTACAGCACACACACGTACACAAACTGGCATCACTCTGTAAACTCACATGTTTGGTCTTATTTACCCTTGCAAACAATTTTGGAATTTAGATGCATTTTGTGTTGAACAGAGTTACTCTCAGCTGCAACCTATACAGTGTCAGAAATCACTTCCTATTCACTTCTCCGCATACAACAATGAACAGTGCAAACTGTAGTGAACGGCTAATTGAGATTTTGAACATGCGATAATAAGTGACTTCACAGTCAATAGTTTGAGCTTCCCTCGGTGTACTACTTTTAGAGCTGCACTGCGGGGTATTTTCAGTGCACTATGTGGGTTATGACAAGTAAACAGCCAACATCGGGGCAGGCTGCGGCTTAGCAGGTAGAGCTGTTGCGTGGCACAGTAACTGTGAAGGCACACATATTACATGTTGGTATTTGTAGAAAATGACACAGGCCCAATTATGTAGCACTAAGTACATTAGATCTGTGACATTTGAGGCATGTTTACCACTGTGGGGTCTGGTTGGAAAATAGTTTCGAAAAAAAAAAGGAAATAACAGAAGTGAATCATGTCTGTGTGTGGTTTAACATTTCCTCCCACCATCTGTTACCAAGTGATTGAGGAGAAGATTAGTATTTATGTTGTAATTGTTTTCAGAATGGAGAAGTTTTCACTAGTGGTACCATCATGGGGCATTGTTTTTCCAGCTAGGTCCAGCATGTATGTATGTGGACATGGTGAAATATCTGTTCATGTTATTTCACTGACTGAAGTGGAAACATACATATGTGGTGAAGAAAAAGAATGTAAACACAGATGTGAATTCTTTTTTGAGACAAAATTCACAGGATTAGTATAATAATGACAGAAATGTTATTTGCTCCCTTTTCTTATATCACTGTGCAGTAATAAGAAATATATTTCTGAACATTTCATCATTTTTTACCCGCTTCACTGCGGTGTCCTGTTTCTTATGAATCTAGGGTGCACGAAGGTAAAACCCGTGCAGAAGTTGTTCAAATGGCATGACCACAATTTAAACTCTGCAGCAACATTGATTGTTTTAAAAATCGATGCAGTTTTTGCAAAAACCTACAAAGTGCAAGCACATGCATGCAGTACATGAGTGCGTGTGTGTGTGTGTGGGTGGGTGCGCATGCCTGATATGACCCTGATAATTAGTGTGAATTATTGTGTCTACATCTATCCTGCTTCTGCTTGTGGGTGAGTGTGCAAGTGTACATAAAAGCAGCAAATAAACCAGTTGATGCAAAGGTTAAAAGTGTCCAAGCCTGGGCATCCTGCTGGATCCACATGAAATCTGTAAGTTTTTTAAAGGCTTTTCAATGTTTATCTGTTAGGAATATTACAAAATCAGGCGAACTCAGTTAAGCTTTTGTGCAGTTTTTTGCCCCTACATCCTGAGAAGCCCATTCTCAGGGCTCACGAAACTGGTTTGGACTGGATTAAGCACTTTCAAACTGTAGGTGTGTGTACGTGTTGAAAATACAGAAGCAATGCAAAACGTTAGCAAACACGTCATAATATGTAGGTTTACACTCGAGTTATAGTGAGTGTAAACCTACATATTGTGCTTATGGCATCTTTCTCCTATTGTCTTCACTGTTCCAGTTCAGTCCAGTCCACCCTCCTGAGGAAAACTGCTCACCTAGCACTTTCTTCCCAGACACTGTACTTTTAACTTTAAATACCATTCAGTGACTTATGCAATAGATTTAAGTCCAATGAGGATGTCATAGCTTTGACTCTGCCATGCAAGGCTTAATTGGTGATGTTATAATTACAGTAAGGTTTCCATTGACCCACATATAGGCCACGACTGCAGCAGCATTGTAGGAGACTGACGTTAAGAAAGACCACAAGCAAACCATGTGGCACTCTTTCAAGCAGAAGCTGGAATGAAACGTACTCTGTAACTGAGGCTTTGCTTCAAGGGAAATTTGAGTGGTTACAGACGAAAGGAGGGTTAAACCAAGAAATGGGCGTTATTTCTAACTGTAGCGGCTCAAAACTAAATATGGGGTTTTTGCAATGGGACCTACAAGTCATGGAACCTAACTTAATTTAGTATCTAGTAATTTATGTATGTCTGTCTTCCTCGTCACTTCCAGTTTAATTATTTAATCATTTCTAGGTATGTATCTTGTCTGTGAACATTATAAGTATGCACACTGACTTTTGGCTGTATTGCCATGAACTTTTACAAGACCCCCCCAACTACATCTGTGCGCTCCTCCCTAAACTTTGCTGCTATCCATTACGCACGTTTAACTTTTGCTGACACCAGCCTGGCACAGATTGAGACCATCATGCTTGCTAAGCAAAAAATCACTCGCCAGACACTTATTCACTCATTATTATTTACTTATTAGGTCAAACTTGCCTGTAGTTACAGACTTGAACAAATACATGTCTGACTTGTAATTTTTCATCAAAGCTTGTGGTCAGAAAGTCCGCATTTGCCCCTTGCATGTTAGCATTGTCGTGTCGCATTTTATGAACCTATCCATACGTATGCTAAGTATGTCCATGTCATTGTTTGATAGTATGTGGGTTTTATCTTTAAAACCTGGTAGTGTGCCAAAACCAACGTTGCTCTCAGCAAACTGAGCAAAAGTCACTTTTGATCTTTAGACCCGACTAGACTTTGTATAGCGACAGCCAAGGCCAGAGTTATGGCCCCTGTCCATTTTTCTGTAGCCATGCAGTCTTTTAGGGAGTGGACTGCAATAAAAGCAGACAGTCTTTCTGTATGTGTAATGGTTAAAGATGCAAGCTGCAAAAAAAAGGGAGAACGGCGCGATGGTATTCAGGTCAAGTGAAAAATTTGTGCTCCCTCATCACAACTACTGCGGTGCCCATGGGCAAGTCAATCCCAAGGAGTGTGTGTGTGTGTGTGTGTGTGTGTAGGTGAGTGGTATCAGGGCATCTCTGCAAAACACTGTGAACCTTCCAGTGTAAATGACCTAAATAAAGAGAAAAAAGTGTTGTTAACTAACAGATTATACTGTTAGATAAGTAGAAATAAATGTTTTTTACATAAAGAAACAGTTCTTGTTTTCTCAGTTCCAGCAGAAGCAGCGGTGCAAAAAGAAATCAGGACACTTTAACGCTTTTTTTTTTCTTACGGTGGGAGTGTGGTGAGTGTGTTAGCAGTGTGGAAAATAAGTAGGAGTAGACTGACTTCTGACAGTAAATGAATACATGTATCCTCAGAAAGTACCTGTTTGTGTTTAGGTGGTAGTGAAAGTTCAGGAACTTTCTAGGCACAGCTTTTCTTCCACGCACTGTATTACACACAACACTTTGTCACAACACACATTGGTTTTCTTGTCATATCTGCCCAACGACGGTTAAGTGAGCGGGTTTTGGAGGTTTGATGACCACTGGTGAATCCAGACTTACCGTTTTCGTTTTATACACTTCTGGTCGAAAGGGAAGTTTGTTGGTGACCACAAATGAATTCTCCACGTTGGTTTCATCTCACACATGCTTTGAATAGATTTGTTAAGTGAAACTAAGGCAGGGGAACGGGTGTGGGTAGATGTAACAGCCCCACCGCTGGCACCTCCTCATCCCCTCTTTAAGTGAGGCCAACCTGGTGGATGTGTGAATTATACTGTGATAATTCTACTACGTGTTTGTTATGTTCATATGGTGGGATTGAACTTTGGCGCACGTTGCTAATAACTTTAATTGCAACTGAGAAATTATAAACTAATATCTAATACAGTATCTCTACCATAAAGTGTTTTGGATTGACTCAGATTAAGTGGTTTGTGAGGGTATATCTACCTCAGGCTGCAAAATGTAATAAAATATAATACACACTTCAAATTAAACCAATTGTTAAATTTAATGAGCAAAGTAAAACACTGACAGAGTTAAAAAGTTATGTTAATGTTCCACCAAACACAACTGAGACAGATTAGCTGATTCGGCACTATGTGTAACATTACAGACACAGTTATTGGTCTATGGCACCTGCTAAATGGTACATGCAATCACAAGAAAAGGAAAAAGTCATCTCATCGTCATCAAAGAGATAAATATCAACACACTTAATATTTCATATTATTAATTATTTAGCATATAACACACAAATAGTCATGATTTATGCACTGGAAATGCTGATAAATCACGTGCTGGGAGATGTTTTAGGTTTTCATGTTGGTAAATTCAAAATAAAGGGAAATTTTATTGTGAAATCAGCCTGTGATCATTTTCATAGAAAACTTACTCAAGAGTTTCCAAACATTGTATGGTTTTGGGTGTAAACGTGAAATGTAGCATGAAATTCTGTGTTGCAAACTGAGTGCAAAGAACAAATCTCCTATTTGTTTGGTTGTTTGCATTTTTTACTATGAAGTATTTTATAACTGTAATCACTTCTTTTATCAAAGATGTAGGTGCAGTATCAAAAATGTAATAAAAAGTCTTATGAAAGCTCGTTCAGATTTAGTGAAGGAAAGAGGAAGAGAACTGCTCTTTCGTAACTCAGGGTTTGTAAAAAAGATTTAGTAATGCGATTAATAGGGTTAGTTATGGTGACCTGTAATTGTGCCACTCAACAGTGCTGTTGCTCTAACAAGAGGGTGTGTGAATTAAATTAATACAAAATGCACAATGAACAAAACTGACTTGATAAACTGGGTTCAGTAGTCTATAAAAAGATTTTTTTGGTTTTCCACATTTACTGTAATCTGCAGATTTACTGTCTGCTACCCACAGTGCAGTGGTGAGAGAGCTGAGCATGATGGTGATGACACAAACAGATTGATAGTTAATAAGTTCCCCAAATCGCAATGTATTGCCCACTAGTCAGTAAACGGCTGACTGTGTATTACTGTGCATATAGTGCATGAGTGACTGAGAGAGTGACGTTGGCCAGAGCCACCACCAGTCTGAATTATGAGTATGAGCTCAGTCACATTGAGCTGGAATTCATTTTACACCTGTGCTTTTTCATGTTGTAAGTAGTTAACAGGCTTGTGGGTAACACAAGTTTAAAAGACTGACAAAGACCCAAATTATGTCACAAACTAAAGTGAAACTACTCACAGCTGCTCGGTCACTATAAGATCATATGATCTTCAGAGTCACAAGGTTGTCATCTGCTGGTGAGGAGAGGCATGACATCACATTGTATTATTGTTTCACTCCAATGGTTTTTTATGGTTTCTTATATTTTAATAGCCTGTTCACCGTTCATATTTCACTGAGCTCTATCTACTCCACATTTAAGAACCATACATTATGGTGGTCATTAAAAACATAGCAACTAAAGTTTTTTAAACAATTGCCTAAAAAAAATAAACGAATACAATAGTATTTTAAAAAATATCTTTCTGCCTGTTTCCCTTTATGTAACCAAAATAAATTAATATTTTAGGACATAATATAATAAATACAATATAAGACTATTAAAAGAAATGCTACACATATCCATTTTCTGCTCATTTTTATTAGACAGAATTATATTATTTCTAATATTTAAAAGCTACTGGCTGACATCAATTATTTTATTAGTTTGAAATCAATGTATGTACAGCAAATGTTTCTACTCCTCCTTCTACCTGCTCAATATATAACACACAACATAGGCAACCAAAGAATTTATGAACTGAGTTTCCTTTGTCTAAATGTCTGAATACAGTTGCTGCAAAACTGGTCGTGATGAGACTACTGCTCTTCTCTTGTTTTCCAGGCACAATAGCTCAAGTAGCTGCTTCCTGCATAGCACAGTGTAGTCAGAAATGCAAAGAACTGGCAAAAGTAGCAGAAAAGATGGGAAAAGACAACACAAGAAAATAGTGTGAGATGAAAATGGTTACAGGGACTAAAGGTCAATTTTATATCTTAAATCATGAGTTAGTCTAAACTGAGAAAGGTCACTGATTGTCTGTTCAATCCTATATTTGTGTGTCCACATAGCACAGTGCATGTCTACACTAAAACAAATGGTGTGTCTGAGAACTGTCACATACTCAAAATCAATTGTATTGTGCAACTAGTTTCTTCACGTGTTTCTTTGCACATTACACACAAAATGTGCCATAAACTGTATGTATGAACCTTTAAAGAGGTTGTTTCTCTGCCCATTATTATTTTTTCTTACAAAAATGGCCCTAATGTGGCCAATCCACATTACTATAGATACACTTTTCAGAGTATCCTGATTTTAGACCAAATGTTTTGAGTTTATTTCACATTTGCTTCACTAGAGGTTAATACTATGTGCTCACACAAAGGCTGCACTATAGCCCTAGTGGAGACATATTAAGGCTAATATTTATATATCAAATTCAGTTCAGGCATGTTGTACTAATTTGATTTTGTTATAATCCATCTCTTGAGTTTAAGTTTTTTTTAAAGTAATATTAAGTCGTTATATCTCAAATTAATAAAAAACTATACTACTAAACTATACTGACTTTTTCAAACCACAGCATCTGTTCGCCATAAAAAAACTAACCCCTTATTAAATGAACTCAGTTAAACTTCTATATCTATATAGCACCATATTACAATATCGCCCCAGGGCACTTGACAGTTTAAGGTTTAAGACATGGGACAATATAAGCATGTACAGAATAATGTAGCAGTAGCACTTGGCAACAGCAGAAAGGAAAAACCTCCTTTAATGGAGAAAACCTCCACCTGTCTAGCTTGAGTCATTCTTCAGCTTAGTCTTCTGCTAATTCAAACTCTTTTTTTCTTCAACGCTGCCGTGCTGTTGTCTTAGGAGTTATGTGTAGATCTGTAGAAGAGGCTGTGAAACACAGAGAACTAAAACTTTCTGAATATTTCCGTCAACAGGTTCTATGGTCTTACTGAGGACGCCGCCCAGCAGTTGTAGTTGTGTCTCCCTCTAATGGCCTGGTTGACTGAGAGAGCATCAGCTACTGCTGTCACCAGATAGATAACGGTTACACTGCTGTTCACACACAGCGACTAGAGGAAACAAACACACAAACAGCTAGTTATGGATTTTTAACAGCGACACACCTCATAAACTGCTAACCTGCTGATTATTTACATGAACTGAGAGCAGAAAGCAAGAGGGCTGATAGTCACAGTGAAGAAATCGTATGTGTGTGTGTGTGTGTGTGTGTTACCAGTGTAGTCCAGGGAACTTGTGGCAACCTGTGCTGCGCTCCAGTGAGGTAAATTATAAACAGGCAAATGGCCATAAACCAGCACAAGATGGCGACAAACATGACCCAGCCAAGTGCAGACACGTGAAAATAGTCTGTTCCCCCAATCAGAATCCACACTAACATACCACAAATCTGAGAGGAGAGGAGAGGAGAGGAGAGGAGAGGAGAGGAGAGGAGGGGAGAGGAGAG
>JAUMTR010000008.1:14930800-14941503 GCA_032270685.1 Microctenopoma stevenorrisi
AGGAGGGAGAGGAGAGGAGAGGAGAGGAGAGGAGGGGAGGGGAGAGGAGAGGAGAGGAGAGGAGAGGAGAGGAGGGAGAGGAGAGGAGGGAGAGGAGGGAGAGGACGGAGAGGAGAGGAGAGGAGAGGAGAGGAGAGGAGAGGAGGGGAGAGGAGAGTGATTATATTCATTAATTTTATGTGTTTTGCAAAACAGAGATTACACTATACAACTGAAAATAAATGCTGTTGAGAAACAAAGTGGATCAGACAAATAAAAGGAAGGAGTGGTGGGAATATGAAAAGAAACAAGAGCGAAGAGAAAGTGAGAACTTCATTCTCTCTCATTTTTAATTTCTTCGGTTTTACAGCAACGTCTACTTTGCTGTTGAGGGATTTCCTAACTTTTTGCACCCGATTTTTCACTGAATCTAAAAGTTGTGGTGGTGTGCAGGCAAATCTCTTTCCTCCAAACCCACCCTTCCTGTTTCAACGAAAGAAGTCCTGCTGGATGTATCATATAACAGGAAGAAAAGCTTTTTTGATGTGTAACATGACTATGAACCAGGCTGCTTTTATATCCATTTTGCATCATAATCAAGTTGTTTTAGTCCACATTTATTTAACCCATAAACTAGACATTGCAAATAAATATTTTAGACTTCCATTGCACAATACTTCGTCTTTCTGATTGCACAAATAAACTGTTGTAATCATTTCCAATCAGATTACCTCAGCTGTGGCATGCCCAGTCTCAGCATGGCAGCCAGCCAGACTGTATTTAGAGAAAGGCTGCCCTGTCTCTTTCCTTCAGCTGATTGGAAAAGGAAGAGAGACAATGAGGGAGCAAAAGGAGGAGGAGTTGATTTGCTTGGTGCATTTTTGGTTAACTTCCTATTTTCATCGAAACACACAATAGTTCATAATTGTTTTTTTTTCTAGTTTTTCTTTTACTTTGTTTAATACAGAACAGAAACAGAATCTTGTCATTCATCCAATATGTGATTATTATTTCTCTCATCAATATCAGATCCATTTAATCGACATATATTTATTAAAGGACACCTGCTCTCACATGTTTCGATGAAGACTGAGGTGTTTAGTAGGAACTTGTAACATAGCTGTAACTTACATTCCTCCTGTGCCAAATCAAACTTGTTCAAAATAAGGACTATTAAATATAAAATCTTTTTAGATTTCCAGCATTAACCACTTCACCTCTGTCATGATGTTGTTTATGCTGTTTATTTTCTAATGATACCTTCAAATGCAGGACACTTACTATCTCGGCCAGTAGAAGTATTCCTTTGGCAGTTGTGGTGAAATGCTGGTCAAAGGCCAAGGTGGAGGTTGAGCTGCTGTACTCTGGTAGACTCCTGCGGGCCGACACCACGGCTGTTCCCTCCATGGTGCACTGATGCAGACAGTGTGTACTGCCAGTGAGGTTGTCGCTGCAGCAGAGGAAGTTGTGTTCCTGTCCCGGAATCCAACAAGGACACCCCTTCTAAGAAATCATAAATATTGCAAATGAGTTTGCACATTAACAACAATTCTATGTCTTAAAATGGCATTTTCTCTGTTACATATTTAAAATGTTTAGAGAGAAAGATGTGTTTGAGTTATTATTCTGTGCCGGCTACTTTATTGCGGTTGACTTAAAACTGTTGGTGTCACTATGCTGCATTCCTTATTTGAACTGATGCAGATGTGACAATAAACAGGAAGGAAATATAGCTGACGGTCCTTTCAGAGATAAACAGCTTAAGGCATGTAGGGGACGTAAGTAAAATCGTGTTCAGGAAACACAGAAAATGACAGTTCTGCCACTGATGATAAATGGTGCTGATAGGCAAGAGGAAGAGGTGGCGCCAGTGTGAGGAACGACATGATGCTACTCATAGTTTTGCATATTTTAATTAATTACAGGCATTAATAATTGAATCTGGTTCAGGGTTTGTCTTGAGTGAACATTTAATATTGATAGAGAGCTGCTATACACCATCACTGCAAAAGGGGTTCGGAGCTCTTTATCCACTAACTAGGCAGTCAATTTAATAACTAGTTGAACTACAAGTGCGTGACTCGCAGTCAAACAGTCTGCTAGTCTATATGTCCCCAGCTGGAATCTGGCTGGACCTTTGTTGCATGTCAAACACGCTCTCTCTCCTTCTCAGAGCTTCTCCTCAGTTGTATGTTAATGGTACATGTGGTGATCAGCTCTTTTAAGTTTGAGCATTCACAGCAACACCCTTCTTGGGAAATGCAATAATTTGTGTGATAATAATAACAAGAGAATGTGCACAAAGTGAACAAAGTATCAGATCACATGTTCAGAAACATTTATGTATTTCACACTGCTCACCTCCTTACAATTTCCTATTACATGAAAATAATCTAGCAAGTTAAACAGTTGAATACAAGATGCCTCCTTAGCCCTTTTGTTTCTGCTTCAGCATGTGATGAACTTGAAAACAATCTGGAGTGGGGAAGCCAGACTCTGCACAGAATGTACATCATTTCATATAGTCAAGGTCAAACATCCAGGTGGACTAATCATGAACACAGACACATCAGGAGAACATCCACAGAGATCTTCCCGCTTCATTCACTAACGTCTGGCCACTAATGGAAAAGAAAGGATTTTGGTGAATTTAAATGCGTGCCTCCCATCAAAGTTTGCCTGTCTCCTGTGCAGACACAAAGACAGTATATAGTTTTGGCCACTGGGGGGCAGTAGTCACACATGGATGGAAACTAGATCATGGTTTTGGATTAAATTGCAGAATATAAGGACAAAAGATACAAGGTGGAGGCCAGCAAAACAAACTATAGCTTGTACATAAAAAATATCCATCAAATGTTTATATGTTTTGTTTTTGTTAATAACTACAGCAGAATGACATTTATGAACTCACCATTTACTCCCCAGTGCGGTGGATTTGGTCTGATAGAACTATGCAGTGATCAATAAATATGACCTTCATTTAGAATCTTAATAAAAATGATTTGATTTGTGTCGTTTTTTATCAGTAAGATCACGTGTTTCTCCGTTTTGGCTGCAACAGTTACTGGATGGCTGAAATGACCAGGTGAATTTAAATGTAGTGTTCTGATTAACTCAAACTCATATGGAGATTGAACAAAATGAAATTGTGCAAAATCAGAAATCTGGCTTCAGTTGAGCGCGATATCGCAAACATCAAAATGCTTTGTGGTCTTCTCCTGCCCTCAGTATCTTAGACTATGCATTAACTGATTGGATATTTTACATGCATTATGTTATGCTACTTGATAGACTATTTCTGCCCTGCTGGGCACATTCTGCTCGCTACAGCAATAAGCTCCACTGCAGCAATCCATACTCTGCATTAGTCTCTCTCTCTTTCTCTCTCTTTCTTCATTTACGGAACATCCAGCCAATACAATAAAAAGCAAATGGCCAAGCGAGGCATTTCTGTACGTAGGATTGGCACTCAGCGCCCAGAAACGTTAATCTTTCTTTGTGACCAATAGATTTTCTATATAAATTGTCTAAAAGCTAATTATCACAGCAAGACTGGGGTCAGTTCACTTTTATTCTATTAATTAAAAACGGAAACACAATCTCAGTGTCATTTACTAATGTCAGAGCACATAGCTAATTATTTAATGCCAGAGAGAACGTGACTACCTTTTAAAACTTTCATACTAAATAGAAAATCCTGTCTTTTGTCTCATACCTTTATGGTGTGCATTTAAATGAACTACTAAAGTGTAAAATTCAACATAACTTTGTTTAACTAGTAATTTGGTCCAACGCGTTTTATACACTCTAAAAACCTGGAAGTGGTATGTTTGCTGGGTACCGAGAAGAATAAATAGGATAGAATTATCTCACTTGTCATGAGTGTCTAGTAAAGGGCACCTTTTACCTTACATAACACACATTAAGCAAGCTTTTTAGCTAATGTGTCCTCCACGAAATGTGCTGCCAACACACTGTATCTGTACTGAATGTGTGAATAATCGAAGCCACTGTCAATGTGCTCACATTTCACTATTCACATGGGACAGCCATGATTGATGACACAGTCAATTGGAGTTTCTCAAAAGTTATTTTAGTGCCGTGTTACTCATTGAGTGTGTTTCCAGCTTCCTCAGCCAGTGATTTCTCTGTCTTCTCTCCTTGCCCCACCCACTGCAACAAGCGAGTGTCTCTTCATGACTTGTTTTCTTAAAGCTCTGATCAGCTGGTGCCACTGTTTGTCCCCACAGTAGTCCCTGTTTGGTGAAATGATGTGCCACTCACTGTCAACATGTACAGTAGATTAGAAAAATGCACCAGTGCGCTGGTAGAAAACCTTTTTTAATACCAGAAAGTCCTATGATAATTAATGAACTTAGAGGTATGGAAGGATAATCTGAATATCTGTTGGATGTAACGGACGTGACCCACCACAGTCCATAATAGAGCAGGCATTTCTACTCCTGTAGAAAGTAACAGTTACATTTTAGTCCACTTTAGCTTCCTGAACTACAGGTGATTCTTGGTGATTCTTAGCATGGGACAATTTCTCTGTGTGATGTTACACAAAAGAAAACCAACAAAAAAACATGTCCGACCTTTTAAAGAAAAACGTGAATTCATAACATTAACTTTATTCATGCTGCAGCATTTCAGTTCCACTATTTAAATGAAATTGAAGTGAACACATCCCTGCCAGCTGCTCACAACCATCGCGTTAGTCAGACAGCAAAGTAATCACCGTCTCCCAAAGATTTAATTGAAAAACTGAAAAGTAAAATAAACAGAATTAGTTTTCCACCAACTCCTGGGGGAATTATGCAATAGACTAAAAATGTGCAGAGCTGTGCCTTTTGTTGCCAGGCTTGTACTTTCAGCGAACACCTTCTTTTCTGAGCATGTGGAGTGTGGAAGAGTTTTGACATCTCTGCTGGAAATGACAGGGCTTTAATTTAGTGTTTCTCCTCTACCCTCTGTTCCTATAAATGTCTTCTCCAATCTCAGCCATTGTTTTTTCATATTGCTTCACTACCTAGACTTCTATCTCTCTAATTCTCTCTCTTGCTCCTCATGGTGTGTGTTTAGATTGTGCTGCTGTGACACAAAGCCACACACACACACACACACACACAGATGCAGCACCATTTACTGAAACTCTACATGCTAAGATGTAAATAGCCTGAACTCCACCTGAACCTCCCCACTCCTTCCACAAACACACACACACACACAAGCGCGCGCACACATACGCACACACTAACTGTGCACTAACCTTGATGATGCACTGTAATTGGCCACTGCAGTTTCCTGCTGTGGCGAAGATATTTTTAATGCACATACTTAAACTCACGCACACAACTAATCCCTGCCTCTACAACATCTGCCACATCCCCCAACACATGTGCCGGCTGAGTGCAGCCACACACATACACACATCATGCGCACACTCTGTGTGACTACACAGGCGGCCCCTCCCTGTTTAACCACCAGCCCTGACATCAGTTCTAAATAAAATGATATGGTTGTTCACCAAAAGGCACAACCTCGCCCTCGGAGACTGCAACTGCTGTTTTTGTATCTTCAGTAGTGTTGCCCTTGGATTGTGATCTCGGCTCTGTGGATAGCTCTCTGGGATACTTCTGGACCGGTTTTACGGTCATGTGTCTCTAAATCTTCATGGTGTCATCTTTGAGATTGTCTAAAGATGCTGTGCAAATTTGTCATGTGACAAAGAACCTATTTAACTGACTATTCTCCTCTTGTTTCCTAAACTTTAGCGCAATACTCGATATGGAATATCAGCTTGTTTTATATCAGAAAGACATGAGGTTGCACAGGCTGTTTTCATATTCTATTGTTAGACTAAACTTGCTTGGAACTGTTTCAGGTTGGAGTTCAGTACAAACTACTAAATGGGTTAAACAGACCAACACAATATTCCCACAATGACCAGTTATACCCAAAAATAAAAATGTGATATCTACTAAGAAGACAAATGTATGAAATCTCTACTATAAGTCAGTGCATTTCTACCCCCCAGCAGCAAGTCCGTCAAAATCTGCCATTTACAGTCAGTGTGGGGATTCTTTTTGTGAGACAATGATTTAGTATGCAGTGAAGAAAAGTGTGGAGATGCTTTGATTTCTGAAAGAATTGTAATGTTTTTAGCCAAATTGTGGATAAGGTAGCATTCTTTTTAATCAAAGTCATGTTTTTGTTTGGGTTTTTTTGCACTGCAGAATGGTTGTGTCCTGAAGGCAGGGCTGGTTTGTCCAGGATGGGAGAGAGACTGCTTCTCCATCTCTCAATGAGCATTTATTATCTACTAACCTTACTAGTTAAGAGAGACAGAGGGGGGGTGTGGGGGAGGGAGGGGAGAGGGGGGGCGAGGAGGAGGAGAAAAAAAAAGAAAGAGAGAGAGAGCGATGGATGTATCAAACAGCAGCCCCCTGCTGAGCGGGGAATGGAAAAGCTGCTGGCACCAACATGAATATTTCAGCAGATAGCTACAGCTCTCTGTACCCTGCACCCCCACCCGCCTCTCTCTCCCCTCTCTCTCAGTCTGTCACTCTCTCACTCCCTCTGTCTCTCACCTTTTTCCGTCTTTTCCCTTCCCTCTCTCTTAACCCTCCACCACCTCCACCCCCTGCTTCTCTCCCTTTACTCTCTTGTGGAGTGGACAGTGATAATAAAGAGAACGATGGAGATGGAAAGACCCGAGCAGACTGAGTTCTGGGTAACTGAATTCAAAAATGGCTCCCGCATGTAAATCTGAGAAGGCGGCGGCAAAGTGTTGCCTCAACTTGGCTGTTTCCCCAGCCCCCCCTGCTAGACACTTATGATGGTTTGGCCCGGGGTAGTTAGACAATAAAAACAGAATGAACGGAATAAAACAAATATCAGCAGGCAGGGAGTTTCTCAGGAGACCTAAAGAGATTTGCTGCTTTCCTTAAGTACTGTTTATTTTTAACCATATTATTCTTTCAATTTTAAGTGTGTGTACATGTGAGTGTTGTATATACTGTGGTAACAATGGCCACTGGTTAATGTATGGAAATTTCATGATCAGTAATAACTAACATTACTGATAATTGCATAGAGCTAGATGCAACATCTGGATGCTGAACACACAATAAAGGTGAGCTGTTGCCTGGAGGACCAGTCTGTGTGATGTCAACTTGTTTTGTTTTTTTCCCCAAAAAATAAAAAAATGAAGCGCTGTAAATTTGTCTAGAAAGTGTACGTTTCAAGCTCGAGTAAAAGAAGTCACTTGAGATTGAGAAATATATTTGAATAATATTCAAACTCGCACGTATTTTTGGCATCATACCAAAAATAAACAAAACCCTTGGGTTACCAGGAGTTTGTCATCAGAAACTTTTAGGGAATAGGGAATTCAGTGTTCCTCGTGCATCACATTTAAAAAGCTCATGCAACTGATTCACATCGTCTTACAAGATAAACTATCACCTAAACAGCTTCGTAATTAAGCATATTTCAGAAATCAATTCTGATTTAATGGCATGGATGCAGAAATTCTACTTTCCATTTATGGCTGATGTGAAAAGAAGGAAGAATTTCAATAAATAGTTGCCATTTATGTCATTTTCAAGTCTCAAATTTGGGAAGATGTGACACCCACACAGACTAAAACCTAGAGGGAGTATGGCATTACTTTGGGCAAATAGTAATCGTATAGTATGTTATAAATACTGACATTCCTGCTCAGCTTGTTGTGCTATATCAACCTAATGGAAGGGCTAATTCGGTCTTTTTCTGTTGGGAACAGACAGACGCGTTGCTGATAGTGCCAATATAAGCAGCCAGCCAAATAGCCTCCAACCTAGATATACTATAAACATACAGCCTCATTATTTGTTTATTTTTCTCCATCAGTTTTTGTGCCAAGGCCTCTGCAGGTGGCTGACACTTACTTGGAAAGCAGTATAAATAACATAGGTTTATTCAAACAGGTTCCTCGCACTGCATTCCCATTTAGAGATATTTAAAAAAAAGGTAAAGCAGAGGTCAGTATAGTCTGGCTTGAATTCCCTGCCACCATATTGTTTATAATTGATCATGTTGCATTTTGCAAGACAGCTGTTGTTTAGACAATGACTATTAATTGTCTACAACGGTGGAAACTGGTGAAAAGAGCTTGGTATTTACACATGCAGAAAAATGTGGACTTGTAGTCTTCTTGTAGCTGTGATGGTCTTGGTTTTGTTTGAATCACAGGCCACTTTAAATGAATATCACTCAGAGCGTTCTTGCATGTGTTCCCAGTGTGGTTCTCTGATTCATAGTTAATAACATGTTGAGTTTGCATCATGCAAAATGAAAAGACCCACATTGCTTTTCACTATAATACTGAACAAAAACACTCAAAGGAAACTGCAGATGCGCTGCAAAACTCACACTCAAGTTAAATAATGAATGCAATAGCAGTAATTAAGTTTTCATAGAAATCGCTCCAACAACAGCAACAAAAGATAACAAAATGTTAAAACTAAGAATGAAATGATGAACACGCAGCTCTCATATAGCTTCGTTAGCATTATTATTTAGTTGGTCACTGACTCCAGCCCCGTAGTGCTGTCTGCAGTTGAACCTTCTCCTAACCTGTCTGTTGACGGTGCAGGCTTAAAGTTTCTTCAAAGATGCATTATTGGCTTCCAGTCCAGCATTAGCAAAGTGCTGTGTTTGAGTGTGTAGTGTGAGGTTGAGTGGTGGGTCACTGGCTGGTTAGTTTTCCATCTGCAGATATGCCTGTCATCATACAGGTCCAAGTGCTCGCCCCTGGCCAAGATATGGACCAATCGTGAACTCTGATAACAGCGCTGCTAAATATGATGTGTGTGCATGCATGTGTGCATTGCGTGTGTGGTCAAACAGATAAAAGCAGATGTGTGTCTTTGTGTGTGTGAGCATGTGTGTGTGTGTGTGTGTGTGTTTAATGGTCCGCTTAGTGTTTCATGGTGGTAAATCATTCGTTCTGTCTCATCTCACACACCACTGGACAGCAGAGTCTGCGCTAGCCTGATAACACACACATGCACGCACAAAAGCACAAGCCTTCTCCACATGCACACACACACACACACACACATGGGCCAAGACTGAGCACAGACTGTGTCTCACCTTTACAGACCAGTAAATACTGCAGCCTGCAGAGTATCACCCAGTGTATTTGTGATACCACCCAGTGTCTGACTGGTTGCTGTCCTGTCTGTCTATTCCCTTCTACCAAGGTCATTACTGGTAGGAAAGGCTCCTACATTTGTGAGTCTGAGAAACCCTGAGCTGCAGTGAGGTTCAGGTTATTCACAGATAACATAGAGGCTAAAACATGGCTAACCTCTTTCAATACAACCAAGGTTGGTTTTCCAGTATTCTGTTTTGTCAGTATATACAAATAATTTGACTTAATATTAGATTAGAAACATACTGATCTAACTAATAACAAAAATAATAATAACACATCTTAAGAATACAACAGAAAAGCTACAAGACAAACAAGACTGTGAAGTAATTTAATGAATTAGGCCTAAGAGCTACATCCCTGTTTGTAGAATTCCACCTGTTGAACATTCATAAAACTTAGTCCTGTTAAAATATTTGGCTTTAGGAAACTTACAGATGTTTGTGTAAGCTCACATGTATAACATATTGTACTGGGTATGATTTTTATCGTAACACTTAACTCAGATTAATTGAAAACCTGGACGACGAGAAGACAGCTGGAGCAGGAAAAGGATAAAGAGATGGTGGTAGAAATGAGAAAGTAAGATAAGACAAGTGAGAGGGTCGAAAAGAGCCTGAGATGCAGGTGGAGAGCGCCCAGCTGCTGGAAGGAGAAAATGGAAGGAGAAGGAGATGAGAGCGGGCCACATAGGTGAACAGTAGAGGAAGAAGGAGCAATCAAATTTTTCCAACACAGAAGTTATTAAGCTATTGAACTCACGTTAATAGAAGGCAATGAACCCTGTGTGTGTGTGAGAGAGAGAGAGAGAGAGAGAGAGAGTGTGGCATATGTATAATGGAGGGTTACTACTGCTGGCTCTTAATGGTAATTCTGGCCTGTCACTCTTCTAAAGGCCATCACTGTGGGCCATCAGCCAGCCGCACACAACCTCCAGCACACTGCAAATGTCACCATTATCACAGTGGGCTCCGTGTGTGCATGTGTGTGTGTGTGTGTAAATTACTTTTCTGTGTTTTGTCCAGTCTATCCTCTTTTCTTGATTTTTTATTCCTCTGTGTGCCTCATTGTCCTCAACCTTCACCCTCTCCTCTCTCTGACTGTAAATATTTACATGTACAGAAGCTCCATCCATTGATCTTTGTCCGTTTCGGTCTCACCCTAACAGGGATCACTCACAGTTCCAGCTTTCTCTGTAATTGGCTCTTTTTTCTGGCCACTGTTCATTAGTTATATTATCAGTGTCTTCAAGAAGCATGACACCAATTTAAAGATTTCTTTTAAGTAACTGACAGCCAACATCGTCTCATGTGTAGGAGATGTTTTATTACTATGGGGCCGAGCTGAACCATTGTTAAGTCGGGGGAGAATTCATTATATTCTATATTTCTAAAATTAGGAGCATCCTGTCTCAAAGTGATGCCGAAAAACTAGTCCATGCGTTTGTTACCTCTAGGCTGGACTACTGTAATTCATTACTGATAGGATGTCCCAATAACTCACTCAAAAGCCTCCAGTT
>JAUMTR010000008.1:14941583-14967602 GCA_032270685.1 Microctenopoma stevenorrisi
AACCTTACACTGTAAAGTGCCTTGAGATAACTTTTGTTGTAAAATGGCGCTATATAAATAAAATTGAATTGAATTATTACTTTAGGGTGTTTTGGAGATGCATTATATCCACAGATAATGTACTGTATATATCAGAGATGCTTTCGACATCCGACCAGACACATATGACTTGTGTAAGACAATTTTCAGAAATGTACTCAGACAATAAAAAATATTCACTTCACAGACTTCTGTCTGAAAGTTAGTTTTTCCCTTTAGCTCATTTAATTATGTTCTATGTATCATTCATCACAGAGCCTTGAGAAAAACAAAACATAAAACATTTACAGTTTATATTGGTAAATCTTTGTCTTTGTGTTGCGAGGTCTGAACCTTCTCCTAAAACAATATGAAATAAAAACAATTTTCAAGGCTTGCTGGTAAGGCTAAACCATAATACTTGATTTCAGTTTGTATTCAAGAAAACACTCCCACATAAGTGTCAAGAGCTTGAACCCTCAGCTCGCACAGAGCTTTTAACCAAACAAGTTTGTGCAGTGTTATACGGCATCTTCTTACATAATCAGTGTTTTGTTTATAGGAATAACTGTGTCATAACCTTTTTCACAGAAAGGACACTATCAGAAATTAACTTGATGTTAAACTCAACACATGCTAGAGTGTTGAAGTTAATGCAGCTAATAAGCACAGTAATTTTGCTGTTACATTGTGTCTGACATTCAGTACAGTCAGTCGTAGATAAATGTCAACGTGCTACAACAAAATACGGAACGCATTGTTTTTAGCCTTGTTGTATTTCTTTACTTGCTTCAGGTGCTTTTTTGTCGGGCTACAATGTGAGGTATACTTTCTTCACGTTTTTTAACTCCCAGATTACTCTCTGACTGACCTACAGATACAGTAAACCGTGTAATAGCTTCATCAGTGGTAGAATAGAACACCAGAATGGATGCTGACATCTTGAAAAATTGCAGTCTATTGTTATGC
Organism: Microctenopoma stevenorrisi; assembly: GCA_032270685.1. NCBI lineage: Eukaryota > Metazoa > Chordata > Actinopteri > Anabantiformes > Anabantidae > Microctenopoma > Microctenopoma stevenorrisi. The sequence continues at coordinate 14,942,571 of JAUMTR010000008.1, forward strand.
CGTTATGTTGTGTTAGCAGCAGCGTGATGTGGTGTGTGGCATGCTGGGTAAGGCTTCCTGACCATGGTTCTCAATAGACTTAGACAGCTTCCAACTGACTGAATAGGAATAAGACTCCATTCATCACCGCACCCTAAAGGTCTGACCCCTGTTTGAGTGAGTGTGTGTGTGTGTGTGTGTGTGTGTGTGTGTGTGTGTGCATACTGGTGGTAACATTTCACAGAGGGCCCAGTATTGTATTGTCCTCTGGGAGATCAATGACATTCCCCTCCTTTGAGTCTACAGATTATCTGTCTGCCAGCCTGTCTGAAAGTCTGTCCTTAAGTCTCTCTGCCTGCTAAGTTTTCTCTTTTCTTTCTGTTTTGTAGCTTTTCACGCTGCAGTAGTTTCTTCCTGTGTGACTCACTTACAACATTGCTGTTGCTCAAAGACAACTTCTACACACGATGATGATGTAAATGTGTACAATGATGTCCCACAAGCTGCAGCTATTGTAGTAAACTAATGTCTCTAACTGACTTTTCTCAAGATTGCTTTGTGACCATGATAATGAAAAGTTCCACAAACCTGGCTTCACCTTCATTCAATGTTCCTCGAATAACACACAACCAAGTAACAAAAGCCTACAGATCTCCATGCATATAGAGCAAATATTTGATTTATAAGTAGGAGATCCAAATCCAAATTTTTGAGTTTTATTTTCTACTGAGATGTGATTCTATACGTTACCGACGTTTGTGCTAAATGATAGACGAGTGATTATAACCCCTGCTTCTGCAACCACATCTCTCTCTCTTTGTGGCCTAAGGATAAAATTCTTTCTCCTATGGCCTAGGTAAAGAACAGGTATGCTAATGATGAATAGATAACTCTTAAGATCTTAAAAAAAAACCCACAAACACCGTGTAAACAACAGGGTTTTGATTTATGTGTATCTGTATTGTAATTAAGTCATAAAACACCAACTTGACATGCTCTAAACTTGCTTTAAAGACATGTGACTGAACTAAAACAGTAGAAACGAAAAGAAATTTCCCACAAAATATAATTATCTTATATTATTTATATAACACATTCTGCACAAAAGTCCAAGTCACCAAAGTAAAGTGAGGCCAATAAGTAATCTTTGATATGAATTTGTGCATCTTTGGTGTGTGACTACAGGCACCAGCTGATATTTAAAATGCTGGCTAATTACTGAATAGTACAGTATATAAAGCAAGGCTCCGAGTTAGAGTTAGACTCACATTCAACCAAGTTTTGACCTCTTGCATTAATATACCAATGATGTTTCCAAGTGAATAGCATAAAAACATCTTATCTAATTAGCTCAAGTAATCAAATTCAATAAATGAAAAGCCCTCTCAGTGTAATCACATCTGTTTATGGTGAATATGGAAAAATGCATATATGCATAAATCAGAAAGAACATAAGATGCACAAGTGAAGCTTTGTTTGTTTTAAAACGTGGTATCACAGTACTGAAATCAGTCAAATGTATCTGTCTGTCAAATGCATTAACAAAAGCATTACTGCTGTTTAATGTTGTGCCAGATGTAATGAGAATTCCTGAGAGACTACTTCAATAAAATACGACAGGTGTGAAGTTACAGTGACTTTAACCTTTGACCTCTGACAGCCAAACTCATCATTCTAGATTTCAGGTGGATCTTTGTGCCAACTTTGAAAAAAATCACCATAAGGCATTCCTGAGATATGGCAAGAATGGTACCACAGCAAACCAGCATTAGCAATCAATTCAGCCCATCAGCACGGTTAACGGGGAAGGTTATTTACCAATTAATAATTAGGTTAGTGGGTTAGGCCTGTTTCAGTAACTCAAAATGATGAACCAGTGTTCACCAGCGGAGATGAGGCCAGTTATTAACATCTTGCTTAATCACTGGTCAACTGTCCATTTGTATGTAACTCTGTTCAGCTACCCAGTTTTTGTGATATCTCGGGACTACTTGGAGGAAGCACAGCTGTCAACTTATTCATTTCATGAACTGATTTGGTTTTTGTGGCCAAAGCTCAAAGGTCAGGGTTGTAGTGACCTCATCTTCATCCAGTCACTATGAACAAATATGTGGGTATACGCTTTTCCTCAATTTTCCACATTTCCCAATGGTCAAAGACCAGGGTAACAGTCACCTCATGTTTATCATACAAATGCAATTGAAGCTTTTCTATTAAACATGTGCTCTAATTTATTCTGGTAATATTCTGGAATATATGTATGCGTGTGAAAGGGCCAAAATAAAGAACTGAGGGGTAAAAATCGTGATAAAGAGGTGAGCTAAAGAAAAAAAGATGTAGAAAGAAAATAAGGAAAGATGAAGGAGGAAGGAGAGGAGGAAGGAGAAAGGGCATGTCCACAGCTGATGCTACTCTCAGCCAGAGGGTTCAAGAAAAACGCAGCTATGCACATGTGCACAGACACATACAATACACAACAGCTCGTTGTCTACAGACACAAACATAAACACGCAAACACACGCAGGTGGGACTAAGGAGTGTAGTGTGCCAATTTGTTGTGCCCCTGGTCCCCTCTCAGGAGGCTCACAGGCCGGCATCCAGCCATGCCAGGATTGGCACTGGTCCCACTAACACACAAAAACGCACACCTCCACTCCTACCACACTGTGGCTGCAGGCACTGCAGGGTTGTGTGTGTGCATGTGTGTGAGTGTTCCTCCACTTTTTTCCATTTTCATGGACCACATGAGACAAATGCTGAAGAATTGGGAGCATGTGAAAGATACTCTAGTCTTCTCCACACATGGAAAATAGATCACTGCTTGCTACAAATATCCGTGGGAGGTTATCTCCCATACGTAACAATTTCATTTCAACTGTTTTCACACATGGATGTTGTGGAAACGGTAGATTTATTTTCCTCCTTGTCCACAGTGGTGACTCTGATGGAGAACAGTGGTGAGGACTGAAGGATTTTATAAATAATTTGGCATTATTTAACCCTTTAACTCCAAAAGGTCTTAGCCATGTTGTAGAAAAATGCATTGGTGGGGACATGTTTCAGGAAATAGTGAGACATTAGAAGGATCCACTGTGTCCAGTTTGTATTTCCTGCTCCGTCGCAGGATGTTACAGGAGCAATGCAGCAGCATTCAGTCAACTGGTAAACAGACGTCCACAGTTTTTGTGAACATCTTGAGGTAATTTCTTTAAATTTGGCACAAATGACAAACTGATTAGATGTTGGTGTTTAAGGTCACCCTTCTCGTCCCATTCTTGTAAACGCAGTATCATAGGTATGTCTTCAGACTAGTCACAAACTGAGTCAATTGTATTTTTCCCATTTTATCACTTGCAGAGGATTTTAACATCAGCCACAAAGTATGTGAATGAACTGATTAGAATATGATTCAAGACAACAATACGTGTAAACTGCAACTTGACTAGTAGACAAAGGCACCACAAGGCTGTAATTCTGGCTTGTATACGGTCACCTGTGAACACAAAATTAAATTCAGATTTCCCACTGAGGAAGATACGTTCAAAGTAAAATTAATTAGAAAGTGTACAATGTAGTCAGTATTCACTGTTTAGTAGTACGTTAGACACAATGTGCAACCCATTAAAGGTCAGGACATGTTTTGCATACAAAACAAAAACAAAACAAATTTAAAATGTATGGAATTGAGAAAGCTTTAACTGAACGACAGCTAGCAGCTCATTTATCCATGTTCCAGCTACTGGTTTAGATTTGAGCACATCATCATTTTCTGCTCTAGGGACAATTCAACCTCTGTGGACGTAGTCTGCTGATCCAACAAGACAGTTTTGTGCTGCTCAAATCTAATTTCTAAAACAAAAACCATGAGTCCTGCTCTTCTGTTCTGCTCTTTCTCACTGTGCTCAGTGCTGCTAATGTCATTGTCACTGTCCTCTTGGCCAATTATGCAGCATGCATTGTCTCATTTGACTACATTTTGTTTCAGCAATCAGTGCCACTCAGTAAATGTATGTCTAAAGGATTGTGTCTATGAGAGTAAGTGTGTATGTGTCTTAATTCATTATCTGGCGCGATATGTATCTACGCGACGAAGGTGGAGAGTATAGCAGAGATTGAAAGATAAATCAGAAAGAAAGAAAGACCTGACTCCTGTCTTTCTGTCTTTTCAGGGGCCCAGTTTGGCTTTAATCAGGGAGACGCAGGGCAGACTGCGCTCAATTATTCACTCATTAGTCAGCAAACTGTAGAGGCCACTGAAAGCCCAGTTTCCTGGGTGCTGCTGTTAACAGAGTACGTCCCCCTCTTTGTCTCTTCATCAGTCCATCATTTCTTATTTTTTAGATACACAGTGTACTTTTTCAACTTAAGTTTCCAAGCTATTGCTTACTGACTTGGATTTGAGCAGTACAATACAACTCAGGACTTTTAGTGATTGTAAATTCCCTAAATCTGACGAAGAAAACGTTGTTCCTTCTATCCACATATTTTAAAGACTGAGAGAATACCAAAAAGCAAGTCCTATTTGTCTGTGTTTTCAGCTTTTGCTTTGACACCATCACAACTATTCGAGGGAATATAGCTAGACAGTATTGCCCTCAGCAATAACGGGATTGGCAACTCAGACAAAATCAATGAATATAACACAGTGGGCTGTAAGGGAGCAAAGTATCACAGAAAAATACTGTTGGTCCTAATCGTTGGCTAAATTGCCTGTCTACTTTGGCTCCAAATGTTGTCTGGGTGCTATAGCCTTGATTTCTGCCTGTGGAAATAGTCACTATCATGTTGGCACTCTGTTTTGAGCCTGTCACTCATTTTGTTGGCATGGTTTACTGAACCCCGCAGAATATAATGAATAGGTGAACAGACAGCGGTGTTTGGTAAAGCATCAGCAACCTGGAGTCTAGGCCTATAAAAATATATGAGTTCCCCAGTTGTGTCATAATCATCGTTGTCTGTGTAATTGTTCTCATTCCTGTGACTTGTGTCCACACTAGCACCTTCACAGTAGGCTACACATTTTGGTTAAAGCCGTGGCGAATATATAATTTTACAATAGATCTGCCCCAGGTTAATGTTATGCACAAAGCTGCAACAATATTATAAATGTTAAATTAAAAATCTAAATAGTAATAGTTAACTTTATTTTTACAAGTGTTGTTTAACAAAGACTTGTAACTTTCTGCAGTTGTAGTACAGCAGCTGACCACTAGCCAAGACCTAAGAAATGCTTTCATTGGATTTCCCTCATGAAACAACGTTTGCAAAACTAATTTTGTAAGCATTATACACCGATTTATTAAAAACAAGCTAGCAGTCCCCTATTTATCAGCAGATTGCTGCATAAATCGTGTTAAAATTCAAGTGAGGCAAAGACCATGAGTCAAGTAGGACATCATCTATGATTATGTGTATGCATGAATCTGCATCTTTGTGCATGTGCACAGGATATACTAAACTCAGAAACTCCTCATTTGAACCTCAAGGTCTTATTTCTTGTTATTTTAATGATTAAATAGCCTGTCTGTTATGTTTTAAAGCCATTATCAACTGACCATTTTTCAGTCAGTGGCAGAATCAGTAATGATCTGAAAGGAAGTGTTTTTTATCTTTTGGACTCACTATTGATCTTAACACTGATAGTTAAGTTACATCTCTGTATCAAAATACTTGTGGCATACAGTTATCTTCATGGCATTTATTTGCTGGTCTACCTTAAAATGTTTCCTGAGTTAACAATTTGTTGTGTATTCATTCATTCATTCATAATTAGAATCAATTATAATCTGAAATCACCTGAAAGAGCTCCTCTTGATGACATCATGAATTAATATCGGGTCTCACCGTCGTGTCTCTCTATCTAGCCTCCACTATCTCCCTTTGGCTCACTCTCTGCCTTTGGTCCCCCTGTGCATTCACCTGCACACTCTTCACAGCAGAGCTGTCAGCAAGGCGTGTTTGTGTGTTTCTCTGCATGTGTGTGTGTGTGTGTGTGTGTGTGTGTATTAATGAAACTGGTAAATCCACTCTTGCTACTCCTCCCACTCCAAACCAGACCTGACAAACAAATGAAATATGCATGCTCAGCAATTTGTTTCATATTTTCCAGGCAGACTTCTGCCGAAGCTTTCCCAGAAAAGTATACCTTAACACTGTCAAACAGCTTGCAGTACGAAGCTGCATGTTTTTCACCCTGTATGGTGCCATCTCTTAGCATCGTATAATACCATGCATGTCATACAGTATATAAGGTACACACCACGTACCATACAATATATGTACAAGCAGCAGATGTCAATACATGAACACTGAGATAAAGGCTTCTCTAGCTCCTCAGTTCATAAAAAAGACAGATTGATGATCATATGTCAGTATATGTATTTGCAATATACACAAGCTCTTACAATAAACAACTCTCAAATTTAGAGCAACTTTTCATATATATTCCACTTACTACCTAAAATGCATAATGATAGCCTCTTCTCAATAGTTTAGTTTGTAGGCTTACAAATTTACTGTACACCCACAATGTCTACACTTTGTGTGCATAGGCATGTTTTCTTTAGATTGCATTACAGATCATTCAGTTCATTGCCTAAGTGAAATTCAACATGAGATTTTATTTGACAATAAATATTCCACACAAACATTTACACTAACTAATGTATGAAGTACACTTGCACCCAAAGTTAGTCTGTATCCAAACAAAAACACACACTTCCTCCCCTCAGCCATGCAGTGTCAAACACCTGTGTGTTTGGGTGTCTGTGTGTGTGTGAAGGCAATGAGGAGGTCATGTGTAACCCCACGGCAGTTCATTAAAATGCATGTGTTTTGGGGAATGTTTGTCTATGTGTGTGTGTGTGTGTGTGTGTGTGTGTGTGTGTTACTGCTCCGTTCACATAACCGTTTACATAATTGATGAATATGATAATGACACAAGCTGACACTGTTCTCATATGGGCATTTGTGTGCATGCCCGGGCGTAGGTTTGTTTGTGTGTAAGTGGATGTTCAGAGCTAAGGCAGAGGATGCCCCGATCGTATCGTATGCGCATTATCTTGGCACTGACAGTCTGACCACTGACAGCACTTTGTTCTGTTGGCAGACAGACAGGCAGACACAGAGACAGGTAGACACACATGCTGACAGCATATGGTGCAAGGCAGGAGACCTGCGGACCTATGTGGTTGCAAGAAAAACACTTATTCCTTTCTGTGTGTCTCTCTCTCTTTCTCTTCCTTTCTCTCTCTCTCTCCTCCCCCTTGGCATATGTTGTGTGTGGTTGGCTGTACGCCACATGCCAATCCGATGCCCTCGGCACTGCTGGGGCTCCGTGCCACCTGTGCCACTCTCTCTCAGCAGCCTCCCAGCTCCTCACACACACACACACACACACACACACACACACCAAACACTAGCTCTCAGTTTGCACCTGTGTCTGTGGGAGAGATTTTCAGACAGGATAAACACAGACATCATATTGTCCTCTTATAAGTTCAGTGGCCCGTGTGATGGATTGTTTGACATAAGATCTAAAAATTTGACAATCTGTTTAAATTATTATAAAAAATAGGTTTCTACCTAAACAATACATCATATTTGATTTTAGTATCTATCTGGTCTGGAGCAGTATATTCTCTACTCAACAGCTACAGTTTGGTATGTTTGACATTTAGCATGAGATTTGTGTACTGTGCTATGCATTATTAAAGCATCACACTGTGTGGCTGGATTGGTTTTACATCTGGCTGTGCACCACTTGATCTGACTAATCAAAAGCTGTTTGTCTGAGGATGACATCTAGGGATAAATATCTGAGTGAGTGAGGCTTCGGGATTTGAATCACCTATGTGTGATAAGATACATTTTTGTTTGTTGGCACCCTGAGGATACAGTAGGCTGCTGCATGTCACATAGAGACTATTTACATTCATTTTCACACCAACTGGCCATTCAACAACCTTCCTTCTGTAAGTGAACAATGCTAACCACTGCTCCACCGTAACAGGCCCCATGACACCTTTTTGAGAAATACAATCCATCTGTCAAATGTAAATCCATCTTCCAAGAACTCACAGCTTTGGTATTTGGGGGAATGTTTCACAGATTTGTCAGAGTCTGCAAATATAATGTGTTAGCGTTCTCCACTTAATAGAAAATTGGTAGTTTCACCATTTTGTAGGTCTTTTGTCGTAATAGTTCACAATGCATTGCCTTATGTTAACAACATTAACTGTGCAGAATGTGATTTCTTTTCAGTCTTTTACAACTATGTAAAATTTATGCTCCATTGATTTTACCAGTGGGTTTCCTTTAACACTCACACACACATGATTTCATTGCAGAGGGTACACTAGCTTACCCAAAGTATAAATTGTCCCTTGAGACTGTGTGTGTGTCCAGATGTGCTGCCAACAGTGGAGCGAGCTTACTGAAAATTTAGCACACGCACACACACACATCTACACAGAGACATACATAGATACTCACACACATCACATATAGGGGTGTGCACACTTCTGGTGGTGCGTGTCTCTGTATGTGAGTCGGGAAGAGAAAATAAAACAGAGATGTAAAGAGATAAAGTAACAGAGCTGCAGGTTGCGTGCAATCTGGGCAACTAAACAGAAGGCAACAAAAAGACTCATATCTTACATGCCCTACTCTTTCAAACACACATGCACATGTACGCGGAATAACTGCAGGCAACACCTTTGTTCAGTCACTAGTGGGCCCACATACGGCATCAGGCAGCCATCACATATTTGGTCTTCAGTGGAAATATTATTCATTTGATGAGCCTCAAGCTCGCACAATGTAAAAGACACAAAATATGGTTATCATCCTTTGATGGAGATAAGATCATGTCATTCTAGTCCTATCTGCTGCTGGCACCTGGAATAACACAATGTCCTCCTGTAAGTTAAAATATTATATGAATCTGCTATGTTGCTCTGTTCTGCACACGTGACAGTCATAGCCTGTCTGTTCATCGTGGACTTCCATAGGTTCCCTCCCCTTTTTGCCAGTAAAAGACATTTCTATTGTCATCGACTAGCTGAAATTGTCTTAGAGGCCATTTTGTCAGCATCTGTCAACCCCATGCTGTAAACCGAACTGTGTTCCAGACAAATCTAAGCTAATCCCTAAATTCTCTTGTCGGCTAACACAGCTGACCCAAACATACAGGCAGGCACATTTTGCCAGATTAGCTAACAAAGAGGGAAATACCACACCTGACCCCGCTCCGCTGTCTCCCAGGCTGTGTTATGCCAAGACTAAAGGTTACCTCTTTACATGCGCTTGACCGCACACGTGCACATTTTCTCCCTCTCGGATTTAGTCAGAATCTGACAAACTGATTTGGCTAGGCTGTCATTACCACACCTGACGCACTCAAAGACACTCAGGTGTCCCTGGGACAGTCTCACTTGGCCAAATAAATCTGTGGAGAGTTAACTGGATCAGCTGTTATGTGAGGAAACTAAGTGTAAGATGGACAAGAGCCAATATAGACTGACTGAGGACTGAATGAAAAACAAGGTTGTTAGTATGAATACGTCTAGAGTCAGTTTTCAACCAATCATTTTTGGATTTTGTGCAGTAGCGATAAGAATATTTTACATAATCAGTCCATTTATTAATCGAAGCAGCTGCAAAACAAGACTTACAGCCAAATAAGATCAGATGACCAAATCTCACCATCCATGTAAAGAATATTGGCACACAGTCAGTGAAATATGTACATGCAGGCCACACAGTCATAGAGCCACACTCTTTAGGGTTTATCTGCACCTACATATGTGCTGGAGCATAAATAATACTGTAATGTAATCAAAGTAGGCCAGAAATATAAACATGATGGAATTATTTTATTTTAGTGATGATTCATTCTTGTTAAACCTTGTGGCTCATCGCGATACTACATGAAAACTACGTGAAACGTATAGCATGGTGCACAATGTTAGAACAAAAGAGTCTGAAGAATAGAGATAACTTCTTGTAACTTGTAAGTTACAATATGGCTGACTATACAGTCTCATCTGGTCGATGTTGACTGGAGGAGCCTGGGCAAGAGTTGCTTCTGGATAGTGTGATTCTCACTTGTAAGTCACATTGGATGTAAGTCTCTGCCAAATGACTCAATGTAAATGTTACACTGCACAAGGGAAACATCAATATTTGTTGCAACATGAACCGAGTGATATTTAGCCAGAGCGCTCACAGACCAAACAGTTGTACCATAAACGAATGTGTGATGCTTGAAGTTCAGTTGTGCAGCATGGAGAGCTATAATTTATTTCAGTGTGGATGAAAATCATTCGCCATTCAGGAGAAGTCATTTCAAGTGTTGTCAACACACTGTGTGGCTCATTCTTTGTTACCTGCAATTACGTCGTTCAGACCACCCGAATCTTTGAACTGGTGTTTAATTTCACAGTTGCTTGTTTAAATTTATCATGCCCTCAGGTTCCTGCTGCTTTGCTTTTTATAGTTCATGTAATGGACAATAGAAAATTACTTGGTGTGACCCCAAGGTGTACATGATCTTGCGCACACATGTAAAATGACTTCATAAGAAATTACTTCTATGCAAAATACATAATGTGTAACTGAGTAACCTCCCTCTAGTCTTACTATGTCCTGTTTTATTTTTCACTTCAGTATGATTTTCTCGTGTTGTCTTTCTCTCTGTGCTTCAAACCTATTTTAAAGAAATTCTCCTACACGTGTAAACAAAGGTGGACACGCATGGAGAAGCATCGCAGCTTAGAGGAACTACCCAGCGGCTGTGAGCCACCAGCCAATTAAATCACCACATCTCTCTGGCCTTGTGATTTATCAGCCAGTTAGACAATTGGACAGTAAATACATTACACTCATAAATAAAAAGCTGAGAGTCTATTAAAATGATCAATAAAAAAATAATGAACTCCAAAGAATCTGTAGCTTTCTCTATGCCAAGAAGGCAGCAAAGGAAAAGAGAATATAGAACTGCTGAACATATTTACAGGAACATTAATCAGTGTTTTTTTTAACTACTAGGACAGAAAAGATTCCAGCTACAACAAGTCTAAACATATCATTGAAAACTGTGATTTACATTTTAATGGCCAGTTTACACATCTCTGTAAATAAAATGAAAGTGGCCATGTTTGAAATTAATTAAACTAAAACGTATTAAAGGCGTTGGTCTACACATATATCCATTAGCATCCTGACATCCTACACGAGTGTAAACAAAATAATTAACTGATTTATCTCTTTAAGTTTTCACGATTTTTATGTTTTTTATTGTTTTTAATGGGTGCTATCTGCCACACACCTAAGAAAAAACTAATAATGATAATAAGAACAACAGTAATTTTTATAATAATTCAATGATGTCACGTGACTGTTTTTCCAAACCGCTAGCTGATGGAAGTAAAAGGGCTAATTTAGCTTTGGTTTCACTTTTCCAAGGCTAAAAGATTTTGAACTATTTTGCGATGCTCAGCCTCCCCAGGTCAGAATAAGGATAAGGTTTTCGTGAGGTGTGAATTCTTGTAAACACACTAGATATAATGTCTGTCGTATGTCATTAACCAACCTTTGAAATAAGTGTGGCACATGTAGTAGCAATAAAGAGGTGTTTGATAGTTACAGTAACTTCTCATGAACAGTAGAGACCCTGAGACTGTGGGCAGTAACATAACTATGTTTAATAACTATTAATTAACTGCAAGTGTGCTTAAAAAGTCTGAACAACTGTTGTGAGAAGTCTTTTTTACACTGTTGTCTCTACTGAAAACTGCACACTATACACTACAGCAAATACTTATTTGGAGATGAAATGTTTGTTCAGGTGGAGAGTCTAGAGGAGGGATGAAAGCATAGATTGAAGACCAAAAGCCTGAAGGAGCAGGAGAGTGTTGCAGCGGGGCTTGTTTATGGTTTAGCATTTTTCAAGAAAGTGATAAACAATACTGTAAAACACATTCCTATACAGACACATCAGCTACTGCTCTTCTTGGAAAATGAAAAGGTTGAAACATGAAAATGCTGAGATCACTGTCAAACCCCTTCTAGCTTCTATGGACACATACAATACAAAGAAATCTTATGTGCCTGGAATAAAAAAGCTTTTTTTCTCAACTCAGCTTCTCCACCTTTTCTTTCTTACCTCTCTCTGTCTCTTTCAATACCTGTTGTTATCACTTCTCTTTTTCCATATTAAGTGGGAAGAAAATGCATTTACAGACACAGTATACAGTACAAACAGTATACTTTCAAGTGCTCTTACCATCTATCAGGGTCAGAAACAGTAGGAATATGGAATTCACGTTAAACTATAATATACTAAATGTGCCCTTGCATATTTTTATTAAGCCAAACTTGGGTCACACACTTCAACAATGTAGTTATTGTGAGGATGACATGGATTAACCACTAGTGTTGTCCACTAGTTATTTCAGTGGACACCATCTTTTCTCAGTCAGTGTGCACATCCGAACAAAGAAGTGTGCAAACGCAGGCAAAACAATTATCAAAGAGAAAAGCTTGTTCAAAACTGCTGTTTTTTTCAGCTGTGAATCAAACTGGGGGAGCCTGGTTATTTCAGTGGACAGTACCTTTTAGGGGGTACCTTAGGGATTAACAAAGTCTAATGTAAAAAGTGACAGGTATTGTTTATGGTAACAAAAACATAGAAAATATAATCATAAGTACAGTCAGTGAGGTGACAAACTCATAGCTGTGTCACATAGTCTGCATTATGTCATATACTGTCACAACAGGTGTCTGATAGCGCTCAGACATATCTTGACACTCTCATTACTTACACATATCTCACGCTCACACTGCCCATTACCCTCTCAACATGCTTTCCTGACTGCTCACAAGGCATCTGTGTGTTCCGCTCTTCAGTTATGTTTCTGTGCCCCCTTGCCCTTTTTTCCCCCCATACAACATACCAGGGGAATCAAATCATCAGCTGAGAGACACACGCACACAACTCCAGCACAAGTTGAATGGTCAGACACTAGACTTTAAATAGCCACAACTCTTACAGCGTATCAGCTGACAGCGAGCCAAGTGACACGAAGAAGTTATTCAACAAACCCAGACTGTGCGCTTTATCTTTACAATTTCATTTCTCACAAACAGTAAGCGTAGTTCCTGAATATATTAATTCCCGTGTTTAAGTTAGTTGATTGTTAATACTTGTGTATTACCAGGCGTTGCTCTTCATCAAGGATAAAATTATGATATATTTTTGTTTTCCTTTCCTTAGTATTTCCTTAGCAACAGCTACTGCCTGAAGGAATTAACAGCATTAGCCACCTGTTTGTTTTTCTGGCCTTTCTCTCTAGTGTGTGTGTGTGTGTGTGTGTGTGTGTTTGTGTGTGTGTGTGAAAATGTTATCAGCAGGCAAAGTCCCTCTGTTCAAATAAAACAGGTTGCAGTTTTACTCTTAATACTCTTAGGGATCTTTTTTGATTCAGCTGTGCTCTTTCTAACTGTGCTGTAGAAAAATTTAAATAAATGATGACGACCTCTATGTAGAGGACAGCTGTCAAATTACACTGTATGTTTTGAAAGTAGTGCATTTCACTCAATGCTCTGAAATAATTATTTTTGTATAGCATTTAAAGCATCTTAATATTGTGTTGCTTGTACTGAATAGTCACTTATCTCTGTGCTGTCCTAGATGTAGTTACATGCTCTCTCTCTCTCTCTCTCTCTCTCTCTCTAATGATCTGTGGACACTCAGACAGCATCATAAACAGCATCTTAAGCAGAGGAAAATGGTGAAAACTCAGGTTTGTCTGACTTGATTTTTGCCCCACCTGTTCCATTTTGATGTAGTTCTGAGGACGGTGCCAGCCATTCAGTCCGCGTTGGTGCTTGCTACTACCAGTAGCTTCGAGTTAGCTCTAGAAATTCAACTGTTAAATGCTAAATAATAATTGGGATTTCCACACTGACTCAAGCTGCATGCAACTGAGAAATCTATAAATAAATAAATACATTGCACACTTGGTGATCACTGTGTTTTTTTGGCTGCATCACCCCTGCTGCGTTAAATCCGTTGTCCTATAGAAATGAATGGCGAAGCTAGAAACGAATGATGCTGCGGGTCTCAACATAGCAGAACAGAACGAACTGGTTGGTTCGTGTTTAACCTTGGTCTCAATGTCGACCATCCGCCTCACGCTTCTGAACCAAACCACTCCTCTTCCGCCACCCCATAACTCCACCACCACCTCCATCCACAGTTGGTGTGTTTGAGCTTCTCAGCAGGGGGGCTTGCAGTTCCAGAGATAAGTGGGGGGCGTTGTGTGAGTGTGCGTGTGTGTTTGCGCACAGGCATGTGTAGCCTTTCAGCTTCTCCCTGAATGTGCTAATGTGATAATTGAGTATTCCAAGTTCTGCCTGCAACTGTGTCACCATGCGCACGCAAACATACGCGCGCGCGCGTGCACACACACGTACACACACACACACACACACAGTTAGCTGGTCTTAGAATAGATTCTTTATGTTTGAAGACGTTGCTCATCAGAGTTGAACAGTTAGTAATAACACACAGTGAATAATTTGTTCTTTATCTGTTGCTATTCCGTTTTAGTTTATGTCTCATCATTTCAGGCTTATTTTTTCCCCTTTCTTAACAATCAGCACCTTAAATGTTAATATGTTATTAACTTATTTGATTTGTTATATAATGTTGATTTTTTTACCAAGAAATCTGACCAAATAAATAATCAAATTGGTTGTTTTTACATAGTTTCTGTATTGTTAATGTGGTTAATTGTAAAAAAACACAACCAATTTGAAAGGCAGACAGAGTTTGAAGGAGACTGCTTTGCTACAAATAGAACATAATGTGCTTTCTTCATGCACTGTCTTATTGCAGGAAGATAAAACTGAAGATGTCTCCAGAATCCCTTTAAAGGAGCCACCAGAGCACCCAGGGACCAGTGAGCAACAGCCAGAGACCAGTACTCGTCCCCTACCCAGAGTGTGAAGAGCAGTGAACAGTTGATGTGTTCAGAAGCCAGTAGGTCATAGCTGCACTCGAAGGCTCCAGGCAAACACATCACAGACATACCAGAAAGGCACTATCTGGCTTTCAATATTGATCACTTCTCACACATTCACAAGCATGCACGCAGACACACACACACACACATCACATGTCAGAGAAATCAATGAGCAGACATATTTACACTGGCTGTGAACCAAGTAATTCTAGCAGTAGTTGTGTTTTTTTGTGCGTTTGTGCGAGATCAAGTTTTTATGCATGACTGAAAAACAAGAGGAGAGGGTTGAAAAGTTGAATCCAAATAGTTCTGTGAAGATTTTTTAACAAACGCTTGGTGTTGGTGGGGGGTGCAACACGGAGAAGAGAAGAGGAGGCGTTGACGGAAGGAGAAGAGAGGAGGGGATTAGGGTTGGTGGTTCGCTGTCGAACCAGCATCGATACAACAGCAGCATTTGCCTAATCCCCTGGTAATGGGAGCTTAGCAGCCTCCTCGGACACACAAACACTCCCACTGCCTCCTCCTCCGCTCTGCTCCTCTCTTCTCCTTTCCTGCCCTCTTCCCTTCTCATTTACATAACATTAGAAACATTAAGGCGACTCCAACAAGGCCCCATTATGTGCGTGTTGGTTTTGGGTCCCAATGTGTCGGCCCCAAGGCTTTGGAGAGGAGAGGCGCAGAACGAGTCAGGACATCACAGAGGCTTGTCCACTGTTTTGTTTAGTGGAGATGGTTTGTGTGCTTCTAAAGGACTTACTGAAAAGCGAGAGAGAGAGAGAAAGCGAACCAGAGAAAGTGATGAATTGTTTTCTGGGAGTGCAGAGTTAGTGATCTGATTGCAGGTGTGCATCCAGAAAGTCAGCTGCAACACGCTTCAAATACACAGGCTTCCGTTTAGATTGGTGTTGTTGGTTTTCCTGACAATTAATTAGGTTAACATAAAAAGCTCCATGACAATGGTGTATTGTTTTTCAGAGCTGAAGTTCACACATCAAGGTGACAGAAAAGAAAAGAAAATGTAACAAGTCGCTGTTTCCTAACTCTGCCACAGACTCATCTTTCTAACCATGAAACTAATATATTTGCTACTCAACACAGCATCGTTTCAACTGTACCAGCTGGTTTTCACGTCTAATATTCATAAATGTGTGCTGTTAAAGATGTGTACTATTGTGAAAGCAGTCATTTTAAAACTATTTTAATACAAACAGTATAGTGTAATAGTGTTTTGCATAAAAAAGAATAATTTACAAATTAGCTTTAACAGCAAATAACTGAATGCTATTTATTAATACTAGTAATTGAGGCCTAAAATGAATCAACTGCATCTGGGATTTATAGGCAAATATATTCTAGTATTAGAGAGTAACAAACTGCAGTGTCACAATAGTTTCTGACAGACATTTTACCACAGAACTGACATATATTTGCAAAAGTGACAGACGCAGCCTCCAATTAATCATCAAACTGCGCACAAAATGCAACCATGAACCAGCAGAGAAAATAGCAACAGTGCTCCTCGTTTCTCTGCTTTTTATAACTTTCCCATTCTCCTTGCTTTCATTTAGTCCCATAAAGAAGAGTTTTCAGTTGGCTTCAAAGCTCTGTGCTGAGCTCGGTTGGGGGCCTTCAAAGCCCCTGTCTGAAGGCAGGTTTAGGCGCAGAGAAAGCTTCTTGTTCTTAAAGGATTTGGCTCACAAATAACGCCCAGCCAGGGCCAAGGCAGCTAGCTTGCACCCTGACAGGATAGCAGGCAGACTTCTGCATTTTAGTGATGTGTTTTGGGGGCTATTCCTACATCTCTGTAAGTGAGTACCTTCTGTGTTCGGTGTTGTGCTGCTGTGTTCTGATGTTTTCTGTGCTGCTCTGCCTTTAGAAAATTCACCTCGTAAATATCTGCAGTAACTGTAACTGATGTTTGCCTTTTTTTTCTTTTCCATAATAGCACTGAATAAAAGTAAAACATGCTATTATTGCATATTGAGTAACTAAATTATATTTGAGGTTCTTTAGGATATGATGTTGAAAAATCGCACTTTTTCAACATCATATCCTACAACATACATTTTCTATTTCTTGTCAGGTTAGTGTCTTAGCCTGGGCCAGTGCTTTTTTAGCTTTATGGTGGACATGATGTTTTGTTACTATTAATGCATTTATGATGGAAGTGTTTAATATTTTTCACTCACAGATAATAAAAATAATACATTAACAGGACATGGTTAAGGTTCTGTTCATTTTTTCTGTTAAAGAGTCAAATTGATGTCTCAGACTAACAGGTGTAGAAAACTACTTGTTAGCTGGACCAGATGCAAACAGTTTCTTAGCCTTTTATTATGAAAATGACTGGAACAGCATTTTCTGGCTCAAGTTTGGTAAAAAAAAAAGAAAATAAAGCATATTTATTATTGTCATTGTCAGTAGTTTTTTTTAAATGGTATTCTCTACTTTACGTTGCCGTACACTGACAAGATTGTTACCTCGTGTTATTGTTTTCAAGTAACTTGTGTATCAGGGGAAAATCCTACGAGTGAATGAGTTGCAGTAAGGAGCTGCAAGTTTGCACTGAAGAGTAAAAAAATAACAGGAGAGAGGATTTGTTGTGAACTGCTTTTCAGGAGCTGGCGTTCCTAATGTGTGAAGCTGTAGTTTAGACTTCAAGTGATGTATTGATGAATGTTGATTCCTGTGATTGATCAGTGTTAACACCGTTTGACCTTGACGTCACCTTAAACGTCAGCGTCATTTTCTAATTGCTACCTTAAGGCAATAGATTGATAATGTTTGGCCTGCTGTGACCTGTTTTCGTGTCACCTTTTTTGTTGGACCTTATTTCTATGTATTATGTATATAGAAAATATTCTTATAATTATAAGAGGCCCGGTCTGCACGGTCAGTTTGTCCTCATGCATTTCTTGTGATTGCTATCATAACTTAAGCCTATTGGTAAGAAGATTAGGTAAAAAGTGATAATATAATGTTATCACTGTGGGTTGTTCGTGTATGTCACTGTGGCCACCTGAGCCAATGTGTGAATGACTCACCAATCCAGGTAACCATCAAGTATCAACTCCACAGGGTTTATAAACCTGCTACCCCTACCAGTCAGTCGAGTGGAGAAAGCCCTCTGTGATGGAGGGCAAAGCGTATTCAAGGAACTAAAACAAGCCCAGTACCCCACTGAATAATATTTTTTGGGATAACCATGACCTGGATGACTTATGATATTTCACACACACACACACAAACCCTGCTAGTTTGCTTTAGCATAAATAAATTCACAAATATCGGTGCATTAAACTGAAGTAGTACATTTATTTCAGTGGGTGAACAATGTGCATCCCTGGTTGTTTGATTCATAGGATATGTGGATACATACTTTTGTTTTGTACTGTGTCTTACGGTTTTCCATGTTATTCCTTTCAGCTGCTTAGCACAGCACCTGTTTTTAAGTTCTTCATGTTGAATTTCTGTTTCTCACTCTTGTGTTTTTTTTACCAGGCTTCAGAGGATCACAGGATTCACAGACACTATAGCCTTTTCTACTGCTGTTCTTATTGTTAGATTCTTTGGATAAGGGCGTCAGCTAAATGCCTGAATTGTAATTGTGAATTGTAGGCCTGCCCACATGTTAGGCCACTAGTCACAGCACTCCTAAGAAAAATCACTGCCGAGAAGCTGATGGGACGAGATTGAAAGAGGCAGCCATTATAATCAGTCATTCAGCCTTTTGGAGTAGACATTCAGTGTTTGTGGTTTGTTCTAAATTTAAAGGGGACCTCTGTGACCTGCTGGCTTTCACATCGGCCTAAAACCACTTCGCTCCCCCGCTCTCCCCTCTGGTTTCTTCCTCGAGTCCCTCATTCTCTAAAAGTCTCTGTTTCCCTTCCTCACTCCCTGCCTCAAATACTCGATCTTCTTCTAAGACATAACTTAAGTCTTACTGCACATTGAAGTTGTTTGAAGTTATGACTTGTGATTGCATCATCAGTGGATTATATTCAGTCATTAGTTTTTTCATTTTAGTTTTTCTTTGTCGAGTATCATAATCAGTCCTACAGTTAGTGGGAGCCGTACAGGTCATAACGATGAAATCCTGATGACATATGTTTGCAGACAAGGAGGAAAAAAAAATTATAGAAGTTAGTTTTAAAGTAATTATTTAAAAGTTAATGATTATTTTCAAAAATAATGTGTAATTCAGAAACAAATTTCCCTTTTATGAAGTGAGTATTGTTGTTATTGACTCTTTAATTAATCTATTGTTCTGTCATAGTGGAGGGGGCTAAGCTTTCCCCACATACAAGAAGACAGGAAAGATTCCTGAACAGGTTGCCTCTGCAGAATATAGACAGATAAACACTCACACTTGGGAGCAATTACGATTCTCTCTGATTTGTGTGCTGTGGGAGGAAACTCAAGCCAACACAGAAAATCTTGTAAACCCCTCACAGACACCAACTAAATTAGCCAACCAGTCAGCTGCTCTGCTTCTCCGGTTCTATTACCTGTCACATCGTGTCTCTCTGTCCTACCGTTTCTCTCACCCCCATTTATTTGTTTCTTACCTCTGCACAATTGGAGGATGGTGCCTGTGCACGTGTCACTTTTCCAGCAAGCTGTGGTTCTCTGCTCTTCCACTTTGCTAATCAGATTTCTCCTGGCAAGTTGTTAGCTCCAGCAGGAGAGGCAGGGAGGGGGCGATGTGGTGGGGAAACAAATACAAACAGAGGAGATAGAAGTGAACACACTTGGGAAATGAGGGATAGATGGAGGAAGTGAGGGTATGAGTGTGGTAATTAGTTAAGTTTGCATTGGTTTATAACTCGCTCACACTTTAGAGACACGGTGTTGCAGTGTACCTCAATCTTTCTCTCTACCTTTGTCTCTCCTTGTCCCTGCACTCGTCTCCCTTGCTGCCTTTAAATAATGCAGCGTGAGAGAGGTGGTTCTTACATCCTAAGGGGTTGTCAGCAGGCAGCTATGGAAACGTCAGCATCATTGCACCTACCCTGATGACACACACGCACCTGCATGAACATCTGTCATATCTGTTTAATGTGAAGCTAAACTCTGCCACTCTGGGTAGATAATTAGATGGGCATAGAGCATTATTGTACAGTATATCATTAGAAACAAACCAACATCAAATGAGGGGTAATGCCACATATTTATACACAAACACATGCTGAAAAACATGCTGGACCTGCTAGATAATTTAAAGGAAGTGCATCAAAACGCAGGCTAATATTTACATAATTTATGGTAAAATGTGTTATGATTAATAGTGACATTAAGCTATTAAAACAATCGTTTTTATACACCTGATATAAAACAAGTAGAGGTTTATTAACTAAATGAACATAACAATGATTCACTCAATAATAGCTTTCAATATTAGAAAAAGAAAATTTCCAGAAAATGTCATATTTGTATTTCTATATTATTAGCAACACTAATTTGCGTCTTTGCATTTTGTAAATCAGTATTGTTATTATTAGATTCTCATTGTTGGATTGTTTATATTTCACCAACATTTGTCATTACAATAATAGGATCATGTTTGTAGTTCATTTGTAGTATTTCACTTCAAACTCTATGTATTTGACCACAGGTCCACAAGAACCACCTGATGCTTAATACAACAAACCATATTGATTAGCTTTGTAACTTTGTGTAAAATTATATAATGCGTACGCAGTAAAAATGGACCACTGATCCTGTTTTTGCAAATGGCAAGATATGATATTCTGTACCATAACAGGGCCATTTGTTCTCATTTGATTTACTGTCAGTCTGCAGTGTTCATGAGAGCCAATTTATTCCACAGTTAACATCTAAAAACAAATGGAGAACTGTCCAATACAAATGTCACCAGCACATTAAATTGATATCAATAAGACATCAACAAGCTACATCACAAAAAACTGTGTTACAACTGCTAAATGTTTTTCAGACTATAAGGACTGATTACCACAATAATATTATAATTTAGTAGATGGTGTGAATCATTGTTAATAACTTTAATTATGTGTGATCTTAGTGGTGAACTGAAGTTAAACAGAAAGCACAAGATTATTTAAATTATTCTTTTGTTTAATTATCAAAGATGAACTCTTGTGGTCATTTCTCATCGCCTGCAGGATGCCTGGGATAAAAATGTTATTATCAGGCAAAACTGAATGTTGAGTTCTATTATACCACATTAATATCGCTGTAGTCTGCCAAATAAAATAGAACATATTTATTTGCATGGAGGTTTAATGTTTAACGTTCCAGCCAACAACATTCTCACGCTACATATTCCTCATGTTTCACAGCCTCTTTGGCCTTTTCTGTTTATTTTCACTTCCAGAAAAGTTTCTTTTTTGTTCATGGCAAATATAGCCAGACACTTTCTTGTGTGTCTGTCAACACTGAATCTGTTGCTACTTCAGTAATCTCAGTGTCAAATTTGTATTAGACAAATATCTAATAATAGCCATTCTGTTAGATAGATGGCTCTTGCCAGGGTTTAGACGCAGAGAGCAGTTTCATACTGTCAAACTGTCAGGATCCCTTGAATGCTGAGCTGATGAAATGGTTGCCTATAATACAATTTAGACTTCATTTCATAAATAAAAGACAACATGTTGACATTGTATTACATTTGTGCACGCCTGTTATGCACGTCCTTTGTGGGGATGGTTAATTATGCTGTGACCTTGAAATGCCACAATGAGGAACATTTAGAAAAGGCAAAGTCAGCAAATTATAATTACATTCACCCCCTTCAGCTCTAACAGTTTATGAAAGGACAGTACTGGAATTAGTTCTGTGTGTGAGTGATTGGATTTGTTATTTAAATAGAATGTTTTATCAGTATGCCAATTTTAATATTAAGTATACAACGGACTAATGTCTTTAGCTTCTATGTTTGGTGTGTACAGGGTTATTAACTGTATAGAAGTTATAGCCTAACAAATTACTAATCTACAGGACGGTACGGTGCAGAATAGAGTAGAATAGATTATTATATTAATAATACTGAGGGGATATTTCCCATATAGTTTGAAAGGAGAATATCACCCACACGACTTTGTACCCATAGCAGAGGCGAGGCTGTCTTTATACATAATTCATATTTCCATATCGTCATGGTGATCATGTGCGATGAGTGTTTGCTCTCACAGCAGGGAAGCTGGTGGGTGATGGTGGTAGCATGTGTGTACGACTGTGTGTGTGTGTGTGTGTGTGTGTGTGTGTGTGTGTGTGTAAGGGGGGGCTGTAGGCAGGGTGTGTGTGCAGAGGGGGGAGCAAGGTGTCAGGAGGGACAGAGAACACCATAAAAACGAGAAAGAGGAGACAGGTAAAAACACCAGCTCTGTATTTGCCCTAATTATCCTTCATCTCAATGCGGCCCATTTTCAGATTTTTCTATCTACAGTTATTTTTACACAGTGGAGACAGCAGAGATGGGGAGGCTGCGAAGAAGCTCATCAGTGGCTTGTCAGTCACACACACACACACCTATTTTAGCAGACATATTAATTGATTGTAACATATTTCTTTTGAATTACATCTGATTATATTGTTTTATATAATTTGAATCTAATACACAATACGACTTAACCGCCCACTATGACCTCAGTAATAAACGCAATGCAGAATTATCACCTTTCTGACAGTTTCAACAAAAACGAAATTATAACCCTGCATAAGTGGAATTCATGGCAGAGCTGCTGTATTGGATTACATTACACTGTACAGGTGTACAAGTGAGCGTCAGTACACTCAAATTCAGAATGCACTCTATTTGCGTGTTGTATCAATAGCAGGATTAACTTGTTAGCACTGGTTTTTCATTTATTCTTAGAGATTTTCTGTGCTTGAAAATACATTTTGGAAAACTACCAAATCCTGTCGTTTCACTAAATGCTCTTGGGTGCACATGATGAAAAATTGGAGAGGATGCAGCCTCGCAGAAATGTTAATGTCAGAGCAGCACATCAGTCCTTGATAGGAATTATCTATAAAACAAAATGGAATGTGTTAGGATATAGTAACATTTTAGTGAAACATTTTATTTTTACTATTATGATTTAGATATTTATTTATTTATTAAATCATGAACTTTGTTGTCTTACTTTTTAGAAATTCATACAAATGTTACTTTACATTAACCTGCTGAATCCTGTATCTGTTTAAAGCCACTAAATAACAGTGTCTGACTTTTTTCATTTAAATAATGTATTTCTTAGGAATCAACTTCAAAATAAAGGTGCAAAGTTTTCTCAGATAGAGCCAGTAGCCTCGAGTTAATCCCGAGACTCACTGTGAAAATTTGAATGGGGAAAACTTCTCCTCATTGTCTTTTACTCCTGTTCAACCCCCCTCCTCTGTCCATTCTGGGTGAACTTGAATCGATCCAGTTGCTGTTCTGAATCTTCTTGAGTATCTTCTTTGCACACACACACGCACACACATATATCTCTTGTTTACTCTTGATTTTCCATTCTCCCAATGGACAAGATGGACCAGGATTAAATAGCCCCACCCGTTAGGGACACACACATATTGCGCTTCCAAATAAAAAAGGCAAAAACACGTTTGCAAATGCACACATTCAATCTTTATGTATCCGTATGTGTGTGTGCTGTTTATATACTGAGCAGTAGTTTGAATTTGCTCATGCTTAGTATTCCCTTGGTGTCTTACAGAGAGATATTACGTGTGCATGTGTTTGTGTGTGTGTGTGTGCATGCGCATGTGTGAAGGCTGGAATTCAGAATGGTATTGATTAAACACAGCAGGGGGTGAGTGTGTGAGCACTGCAGATAGCTCACTCACCTGCCACTCTGCAGACACACACACACACCACACACACAAACATCAAACTGTCCGCTGGCTTCTGCCAGGCTTTCGATATGATGAATAAAATAAATCAAGAATTTTAATTCAGCTTTGAGGTACAAAATATCAAATTTGTGTTTAAAATGTGTTTATGTTCCGATTTTCTTTGTGCTAAATGTGGTTTTATATTTGAATGGTGTTGAACACAGCTGTGCTTGACAGTTAAACACTAACAAAGTTTTCAGCCTTCACAGTAGACATTTTAGTTACTAGTATCCATGTGATATTTGAAATGATCAGTGAACCTGCCTTAACAGCACCTGTCTCTTTGCTTATAGGATTATAAGATTCATTTTAGAGCTGAGCACATTTTCTATTCTCTTAATGCTTATGAAGGCACTCGTGGTTTAAATGAAGGCTTTATAAAGAGGCTGGGGAGAATATTGGATGACAAGAAAAATCTTTTATCTAACAGGTGACTAGGGCTGGGCTTAGGCATGCTAATATAGTATCCAGCCATGCGGAGAGAGGAATAATCACAATGTATATCTAGATTACTATAACTAGATTTCAGGTATAACTCAACTTTTTTAAACAATACAATAATGAAAAATTGAATATCCAAAACAAAGGGAAGCTGTGCTAGTTTCTGACTTTGTTCTGTTTCTCTCACTGCACAGGTGATTTTAATGTTGTGGCTTCTTGGTACAACTTGTAGGTTTACTCACTGAACTGTCACTGTTATTGGATTTGCTGCACTGTTTTTGTCCCATGTCAACACACATTTTCAATTTGTGATGCAAAGAGATTTCTGTGCCTACAAAACCCCCACATCTGTTACTTGTAAGTACACCAGGAGGCTGGTGTAAATGGTTCTTCTCAGTAGGGAGCACTTGCTTATGGTAAATCTGACATGACATAAATGCAGCATGACTTCGTGTTATGAGCCAAGGAAACCTGGTTCTTATATCTGCCCGAACACAGCACACTGGTGATGGATTTGTTTCACTTGAGTGTTTTAGCCACCAGCCAGTTTAAGTGTGACACGACTGTGACTTTGTCGTGTAAAGGTTGAGCTTAGGCTTGCATCATCTAGGGCAGGGGTAGAAAAGGTCGGTCCTAGGGAGCCGCAGCCCTGCTTGTTTTCCAACCATCCCTGCACTTACAGCGTCTGACTGGCTGAACACACCTG
>JAUMTR010000008.1:14968224-15024073 GCA_032270685.1 Microctenopoma stevenorrisi
TTCCTGCTCTTGGTGAACAGCTGGAGGGTTGGAAAACAAGCAGGGCTGCGGCTCTCTAGGACCGAACTTGCCTACCCCTGATCTAGTTAGAGGAATAATAGAGGAGTTTGTAGTTTTATCATTACTTGTGAATACAAACTAGATTTCTGGGACCAGGAACCGATAATACTAAGACCAGTTTAGCCATAGTGTAAACACATATAAAGCGCTTACCTATAGGCTGAAGAGTGAATTATTAACATCTTTGTGAAGTCTATTGGCTATAGACTATTATTGCTGTATGTCTGATTACTAATATTATTCCTTACCTGTGCTCTTGTCTTCCATGTATTTCATCTCTTCTCTTTTCCCAGCCCTGCTCCCCTTTCTTTGCCACATTGATTTACTTTCTTTATTTCTTCTCTTACCAAGCACATTTTCTGTTGTATTATTTTTGTGAGACAATGTTTGTTTATTGGAGTGTTGTTCCCTGGAGGAGAAGGTTGTTATTTTTATTTTATAATTTTTTAATTTGTTATATTATTTCATTGTTTCTTATTCTATGAGCGTTCACTCAACTGATCACTCTATGGAGAGAAAATAAGAGAGTTTTTAAGGAGGGAAGACTCTCATATTCATTCATATTAATCCCATGCCATGACTGGCCCTCTTCAACGTTTTACAAGGCTTTGCATACAGAATGTATAATGTAGCAGCACATCAAATAGCAGGACCGACTGGTGGCTGGATAAGTCTAAGGTTGTTGGTCTCTAATGTTTGTTTTTTTCTGAGGAAATGCACTCTGGGTGATGATTATCTCGAATTATCCCACTTACTATAATGATGATGGTTATTCTGACACAAATTCACTCATGTTTACAGAGATTTGGATCCTTGGATTTCATATAGAAAATTACCTAAACCTATTTGCTGATATTTTGACTCAGACCATCACAACTGAATATCTATAGCTATAATGGAAAAGGCTTCATGAGCAGGAACATGTTTGTGTCCCTGCTCACTGTAGCTCTGTCTGTCCATATCCCTTTCTTTTTCTTCCTTCATCTCACTTTCTCTCTCACTTCTCTTTCTACACTACTGAGTTTTAATCATTGCTGTAATTGGCAACTCCCTGCTGTGCATGTGCACACACACACACAACACACACATGCTGTGCCTAGCTGCTGCAAATCCCTCTGGCAAAGTACTGTATGTGTGTGTGTGTGTGTGTGTGTGTGTGTGTTGTGGGGGCAGGAGAGGGAGATATGGGAGATAAGGATAATGAAAGAAGGAGAGTTTTAGAACTGCAGGCCAACTCACCAACTCAACAATCTGTCGGCTGTGAAGCACTGTGAGGAAGTGGAGCTGAGCAGCCAAATTGTAATTATCTGAGAGAAAAAAGACATGGTTCAAGATTTACACAACATTGTGTTGGAGTTACTGAAGAACCTGGTGCTGCTTCACGTTATAGTCAAACTGCCTTGTCATACTGGATGTTTGCTACATCATGTATACGTTAACATTAAGCCCAGTCAACAAAGATATTTTACTATATTAGCTCATTAAATACAGTAGGACAATCTCCTGAAACTAAACAGACCAGTGCCCATATTTATAAATCATCTTCTTATTACTTATTAGACCTTTTTCCCACTTTCATTGAGAAGTAGTGAAAGTAACAAGAGATTTTTTATGACAGTATAAGCATCAAAGCACGAGCCACTGTTGATTACCTGGATCAGATGTGTTCAGTCAATCTGGACCTTTAAATCTGTATTTGTCTTATTATAGTGTCAGGATATGACACTATCACACAGGATATGAAATTAAGAAAGTTTGAGTCAATGTATTAACATGACTGTTGGTCATCCAGTGGTTTCCCATTCAGCAATATAAAATTCAAATCTTAATGTGCACTAATATTACCCTTCAGGGTACATAACAGTTTAACTGAAGGATTTTTGTCTCAGTTAGACATTCCTCCTATCCAGTGTTTCAATCCTTCCTCTGAACCTGCCTTTGACTGGGATGTCTGTGTATAGGTGAACTGCTTGCTTGCTAATATTTCTCCACTGCTTGCTTCTCTAGTCATATGCAGTAACTAGAGAAAATGTATTTTATAGTGATGTCATTGACTTCACTGTTTTACTGGCACTACATGGGTGAATGATATAACCTTAATCCACTCTTAGTATTCCTAGTATTACAACCCATTTTTCTGATGGCCTTATGGAGAAAGGTCCTTTTACTTCCAGCAACAAGTGTGGCACCACAAAATGTGGTCTTTTGATATGTGTCTATATTGTTAAAGCCAACAAAATGTCTGCAGACACAGGTCCTCTTTGTGCATCTTCTGCATCACTGTCTTTAATCT
This sequence comes from Microctenopoma stevenorrisi, assembly GCA_032270685.1. Classification (NCBI taxonomy): domain Eukaryota; kingdom Metazoa; phylum Chordata; class Actinopteri; order Anabantiformes; family Anabantidae; genus Microctenopoma; species Microctenopoma stevenorrisi. Next base: position 14,970,578 of record JAUMTR010000008.1, read on the forward strand.
ACAGTAGCCTGTCTCTCCCAAATAGACTAGCTACATAGCTAGCTAGCGACCTCTACCCCTACACAGGGCGTCATATGGCAGTGTCATTTTGGAAGTGCATAATTAATTATGTGCCAGGGCGTTTTGCCCTGGTAAAGAAAGTAACTTGTTACTGTCCAGCATTTCTTCTCACTCCCACAGCATCACCATAGGACACGCTGGCAACTCCTAGCCAGTTAGGACACCTCCCAAGCTCTCTACATTTTGGCAGAACAAAAAGTGATAACCTAATTTAAGATTAATTAGAAAAACTGCACTTACTCTTACTCCTACAAGAACTACCAAAATAATATTGCTGTCAGAGTTTTTGGCCAGTATTGCGAGACACTTGAATGTAAATGTGGGCCAGATATAACACTTCCATGACTGTTTGCACATATACATATACATATTCTGATCTGTTTCACATGGTTTGTAGACAGTGTTTTACTGCCAGAGGTCTGAGGTAGAAATAAAGCCAGGACCTATATAAGCCACTTCTCATGTAGTTGGTCATAAGTGCTTAGATTAGGAATAAACATAATAATTATTAAGTTTCTGTAGATAAAAATGTAGTTTATTCTAAACGATATTATTAATAATTAGAAATCGTCTTTCACTTCAAACTGTAAGCAAAACATATGCAATGCAGCGTCCCTGACACAGACCTGAGGGACACCAATGGCTGAAGTTTTGCCTATATAGCCCTATTTATCTACTAAATCTTTATTCTTTACACTTGGTAGCTGTCCAGTACAACCATAGTCTTACTAACCATAGACGACTTTCTGGTCACAAGATCATTTAACTTTCACGTCATCATTTCCCATTGCTTGCAGTTGCTAGCTATACCAAAAGGTATAAGACGGAGAGAAAACAAAGGAAGACTGTGGACGCTTTTGTGACCTACAGTAATGACCGACGTTGCTATGCAAGTACTGCCCAACCGTTCACAGCTGGGATCAATTCTGAATAACAACAGTTTATTATAATAACAGAATGATTGCACTATTCCAGTTCTTCTTTTGATCACCAACGTAGTAGAACCAATTGACTCACAAAGGATCCTAGAGAATGGCTTTACTGATTTTCACAGCACTGTTTGTTGTTGTTTTTATCGTCTTTGTACAAAATAGTCAATATTTAGTATATTTATATATACTGGATTGGAAAAAAAACACATTACAGGCGGGTTGGCTGTGGTGGCAGTAATAAATTAAAGAGGAAATGAGAAAATGAGGGCGATGATAGTAATGATGAAAATAAGCAATTACTCACCAAAAGATGCCATTAACACTTTAAGTGGCCTCACTTACTTTACAACAATAAACCACTTTACAGTCAGTGCTGACAGAATAACAAAATGTACCTTTTACATCCCAAGACAAAGGCATCGCATGTTAATACACATTGTTGTGAGTCAGCCCACAGAGCAGCCAAACAAGCACAGGTGCAGTAAAATGCCTGTGGTTCCCTGTGAAAACTTTTCAGCCCGAAATCTGAGTGGGACAATGATGTTTCAGAGAGTTTGTTGGATTTGTGCTGAAAGTATTGGGGGTTATTAGAGCAGCAGTTGCCTACCAAATCCAAAGCATGCCAGACTCAAAGCTAAAGAATCCCAGCTTTATGGTTATCATGGCACATTGGGCACAAAAGAGAAGTTCCATGCTTGTGTGTGTGTCTTTAATGTGGGTCACCCACCATGTCTAATGGCCCCTTGCTGCGTGCAGCGTCCTGCACTGAGCTGCTCCCTGCTGTCACACTCACATACACAAACAAACGCATACACACAGTGGGGGAGACTTTTGGGGTGTCCCTCACCCTAATACCCTCCACAATACAACACCACTGCATCTGTTGCTCCTGTTCTCAAAGTTGAAAGTTGATCAGTGGAGTGTTAGCATGTCTCTGCTCTCTCTTAGTGAAAAGAGCAGAGATTTTCCCTCTTTCTCCACTATCTGTTACTTTTGATTTGTTTTTTTCTTCCTATTTCCTTCCATGTACCTTTCTATTTTTTTTTTACCTTAGTTTGACTTGGACATGCTTCTAAAGGTTAGCTGATGGCACATTTTGTGTTTTGTCCGTGTAAAACAGGCTTGGTCATCTACAGGCCTCCGTGACACAGACAGCTGTGTGACCTGCTACCAGCTTCCTTTGACAGGTGAGCATCTGCACCACACACATTGAAAACAGCACTGTACCTTGCATTATGTGTTCTCGGCCTATGACTGTGAAATAAAGATATTTGTATAGTTGTGCGTTACTACAGTGCTACATCAGTTTTTTAGACTAACCACTGAAATGATGGTGTTATATATCACAGCTGAGTCCAGTTAGATCATGGTATAAGAATGTTCTATAGGTAAATATCTGTTCTATAGGTACTATCATTAATACTGGTAAGGAAGAGAGATGTTTATATGTATCTCTAAATGAATGCTGTGTGGATGTGTGTTGCTTTCCTGTGTTTAGTTCCCTGTGTGTGTCTATCTAGGTACTAACTAGATAGTTTTCAAGTGAAGGATCGACATTAAAATTCTAGTACTGTAACTTTATTTATAACCTGAATTGTGGAATAGTCTGAGGAGAGGGGAGGAGAGGAGGGGGATGGGTGAGGCGCAGAGTGAGAAAGGAAAAAAGACTGAACATTGAGATGCTGAAAATTCAGATTACTGCACTTGGAACATGCCCATCCCCACTGTACTCCTAAAACACATATACAATATAAACACAAAAAGCACATGAAAAAGACATAGATACGTGCACTTTAAGTACAGTGAATATTCATGTGAGCAGACTTTTTAACATACTCAAACATAACACAGCATGAGGCATCTGTGCTTACAGACACTTTGCTCTAAAACATAACATGCATATTTACGTTTATCCATAAAGCACAGAAACACACTTATTGCCACACACACACACACAGACTAAATCTCAGGCACAGAGAAGGCAGCTACGTCAGTATATTTTCACACTGCAGTAGTGTCTCTTTGTCTGCCTGTTGGCCAGCCAGCTGTAAGATGGAGGGCGAGAAATATGCTTTTAGTGGACGGCTTTGTGAGGCAGAAGACACAGCTTTGTCGTTTTTGTTTCTCTACAGTGCTGGTATTATAGCGACGTCTGTAATGCTATTATTTAAGTTTGCTGCGTGGTGTTTTTGTTTTGTTGGTTTGTTTGCTCTTGTCAGTGTGTGTTTTTGAACATGAGTTTGGGGGGGTGTGTGTGTGTGCATGTGTGTCAAACAATGCATTGACTAGTTCTACGTCTCACAGTTATGTAAGGTCTGTAATTGAGATTGGTGTGTGTCCTTTATAAGAGTCCACAAAAATGTGCAGACATATCCCTGATATGCATTAAAATGTTTGTGGCCACATAAGTGGGGGATAGCGACCTTCTGTCCACCTGTCCACTGCATCAGCTGTTGTTTGTGTTGCCACGCGCACACACTTGTAGTGCAGGGAAAATTCTTTCAGCCCTGTCCTTGGAGAAATGTATAGAGTCTGCATTTGCTATGTAGGGAGCACACACACACACACACACACACACACACATAATGTGAACTAATTGCATACTTGTAGCCCAGTCTTTTCAACACATGCTACCTTTTGTTAATCTTACATTCAGCTTCTTCTATTCGGTGACCTGACTAGCTGCTAGTTTGTGTCAAGAGCTGTAAAACCTTTTTTTCATTTCGTTTTTCACAAGAGAGCTCTTGATTATTTTACTCATCTTAAACATACAGAAGTGACACACTCTTACATTAGATGCAAAGACAACACTCCACAGCCACCTTTAAGATGGTGTCACACGTGCTTTCCTTACCCTGCACCAACAGTCGTTTTTAGTCCTGTTTACAGTGATTTATTGCCTAAAGAGAAAGCCATTTCAAGGGGAAAACATCGATATGTAACACACAAGGGCACAAAATAAAACCCCAGAAATGCATAGCGAGGGAGAGAAAGACACAGAGCCGTAGAAAATGATTCAGATGTATAGAAGGCCTCAGTGAGAGAAGGTTTGCCATTGTGTGATAAACACAAACACAGATGCGTTTAGGCTTTGATTCCAGGTTGCTTTTCACTGCTCGCAGTGGGAGCTCTCCTAAAGAAACAACCCTCACACACTTGCACACACACCATGGACCGGACTGATAGGATTAGAGACTGGTGCTGTAGTCAATCTCTCTCTCTCTTTCTCTTCCTCTCTCACCCCCTTTCTCTCTTGAGCCTGCCAAGCCTTGATTATTCACAAGGTTAGCTCCTGATTGCCTATAGCAGTAGCAGGCACAGGTTCATTATCTATCCACCTCGCCTCTCTCTGTCCTCCTTGCAGTATGATTATGCACAATGGTCAAAAGAAAAAACCTGACTTGTGTAAAAGCTAAATTTTACACACCAAAGATGCACTGGAATGCAGTTTGATTGAAACATTACATGTCAAGTTATTTTTTTACATTTTCAATGGTTCAAAATTAAGTGGTAAAGCAAAAATTGTGCTTTTATCGAAGCGTTTTTTATTTCTGTTCTTCTGTGATTTCCCCTAATTTTCTATTCAGCTGAAACACTGAATCAAATGTTTGATACAATAATGAAAGATTTTGGCTGAGAATTAGGAGAATGATTTTATTATTCTAAAAATATTTTATATTCTCTTTATTTTATCCTCCTTTTATGTGTGTGTGATACATCTATCTATCTATCTATCTATCTATCTGTCTATCTCAATAAAACCTATATTCTTATATTTTATAATATATTACAAATGTTCTGGGTTGTAGGATCCATAACATGTTTTTTTAACATTTGCAGTTGTCAGTTATGTTAATAAAAGTACAGCAGAACCTGAGACAGGCAGGTTTTGCAGAATACTGATGACGCTCTGTGTGTGTGTGTGTGTTTCTGTGTGTGTGCGTGTGTCGCTGTGTGTGTGTGTGCGTGCACCGAAGAATATAAGCGCTGCTGCACCGGGCTTCAAAAGGTAGCTGTCGGCCAGCCCTTTGCTGTCATGGAGGAGCTATCGTTATGAAACCTCCACTATGGCGCCCATATAAATAGCGTAAAAGCAATTTTTTTTGTTTAAAAATTTGATTTTATATAAGAAATAAAGGGATGTTGTTTTTTAAAATATATTTCCCTGTGAATGTAATAGTCCTGCTGCAGTGTTTAGGTATTCTGACAGTGAATGAAGCTTTGTTTATTTGTTCCTCATTTGTTTGTCAGGATATGGACAGTGTTAGTTTTTCCTTCTGTCTGTGGGACAATGTCCCCATTCTAAAGAGTGTGTGAGTGTAGTGTTGACACATGTTAGTACTGGCTGATTAGTTGACACATAAAGGAACACACAGCCCCTCCGTCACTATTCAGCCATTTTGTCTCCCTGTCTCTAACACTGGTGGAGTGGATTTATGTGTGTGTGTCTGAGGCTTTTGTTAAGGTAATGCTGAGGAGAGAGAAAGAACGACGGAGAAGACACCATGAAAAATTACTCAGATTGCAGCAAAAACTCAGTGACCCAGGAATGCAGTTTTCTTCCAATTCCTCCATGTCAATATCAAGCAACTTTAAATCAAAAATGAGGATTTTAACACTGGAAATAAAATATTTTTTAATAAATAATTTGAAATGTGTTGTGAAAGGTAGTGATCATTGGGTCTGTTGTCTATTGTGTGTTAAGTGGATTAACAGAGTGGTCAGAGACAGACAGCTAAAGTGGCAACCATATCCATTGTTTACAAGCTTGTGTCGCTTCAGCTTTTCATACGATACTGATTTGTTTTGTTAGACTTTCTTACAATAGCAGGGTGGAGTTTGTGCAAGATTGTTGTGTAATCGTTTTGATAAGTGCACGGAAGGTGGCACGGTCACATCGTATATATTTGCAGATGTTTTATGAATTTAAAGCTTGCTCAGAGTTTTTGCATGTGGTTATATGAGGTTCTACGTAATATTTACACTTTCTATGTTATGATTTTCACTTTGTAAAGGAGGAAAAACACAGATTTTATGATACATAACCCTGGATTTCTGATGTGGGCTGGAAATAGCATTCATCATCATTGTCCTTTTAAGAATAACAATACCTATTCAAAATATAATAGATTCTGACATTTTTCAAGAAAATTGTTTTGTCAAAACATTATAAATGTCCTAAATAAAATTTACTGTGCAAATTTTAACAGCTTTGCATATAATTCACTGTTTTCCTTAATGTTTTTACAAAGCAATTTCTGTTATGTATTTTGTTGATAAATTCACAATAACATCTTAGCTTTTATTTATAATGTGATCATCACAAAAAACTTACATATGGGTTCAGGGCAATGTTCAGCAATAATCACAATATCAAGCCCTTAAATTAATTTAAGCAACATTTTTTTGATTTTGTGTTAATATCTTATATGGAATAAATGTATATGAATAATAAATAATGAACAGTTATTTCTTATTTCTGTTGCCATTCTGATCATTTTCAGACAACAAGATATGAAACATTTTACTGCATCAGACCTTCACATTAAAATATTTTTCATTACTAAAACACTGTAAAGAAATCCAAAAAATACAATCATAGGCTGCCTCATAGATTTATTTAGTATATATATATATATATATATATATATATATATATTTATCCAATGTTTTTCAGCTCACAAAACAACTGTTACATCTATTGGATACATATGTCATATATTATGATTTTTGTATTAGTTTATGTCGGTGATTGTTCTAAAATTCTTGAAAGTATTAGTAATAAAGTAATAAAATATATCAAATCAATAGACTGTTGTGTTAAAGCATAGCTCCCCCACTGGCTCTCAGGTGGCTTAACATCTCCACAGACCTTCACAGCTACAATAAGATATACGAAGGTGGTCGACTAAATAATGAGATCCAAATGCAATATATTGCACTCCTGTAGCAGAGTCCTTCAACGCACACGATCCTCTGTACAGCTCTTTTCGCTCTTTCCTGAAGACTCACATGATTTCCTAGAAAATCAAGCAACACTGTTGACGGTTTCACTTTTAATATAATTTAATTTTCTTTCATAAAATAGTCTTCAACTAATAAAAAATCTATTATTTTCACTCTATATAAATATATCTTTGTAGCCCATGCAAGAACCAGGTTGAAACAACAAGTCTGTGTTGTGGTTTGACTTGATGTCTCATGGTATGTTTTCTCCCGGGGTCACATCTTTTTTATTGCTGTAAATATTATTAAGAACCCAAAAGCCACATACTGCAAAGAACTGGAAAAAAAAGAAAACCACAAAATAAGCTTTAGCTTTTGATCGGACGTCTCACAGAAATAAAAAAATAATAATTTGAAGTGAAACTTCAAGTGAATTCTTATCGGTATAGATAATAAAAACTCAGATCTTTCAGCTGTATTATCATGTCTCAGGTTTCTTATCTACACAGGTAATATACATTTTATACTGTACATGTCTATGTATAGACTTAACCTTAGCTACGCTGAACATAATGATGAGATTCCTACTGTTTCTTAAGTACTGTGAATTAGGGTAGATGAAGGTGTGATTCACCTTTGAGGCCTTTGAGTATTCTGTTTTTATCTTCTGAAAATGATTTTAGCAGACAAACGCTGCACAACGTTGTGTGAGTTACTGTTATTCAGCAGATCATGTGTTTGAATACGATGGAAGCATCATAGTTCACAAAGTCTGTGATAACATTGTGTGTGAAGCCACATTAGCTTTTAACGTGTAAAAGAAGTGTTGTTCCACCATGGAAGCTATGTCCTTTCCGTCCTGGTAGCTTTGACTGAGGCCTGTGCCGTATGCTATACATGTCCAAACGTCTGAGTGAATAGAAATGTGTCGTCGTGATGGTGTGTGTGTGCTGCGGCCGATTAAACTGCGGTCTAACATCCACAATGCTCCCTCTCTGTTGTCATTTTCTCACGTTTTTTTTTTTGTGTCCATGTCACACATTTTCTCTATTGCAAACTCCCCTACACCAACGCACACACAAAACAGTGTCAGTCAGACCTATGTAGGATCAGTCATGCTAGAGGTCCTTTATGGGCCAACTTGACATTGTTGTCTATAAGCTGCTTTGGAGTGAGAGGAGAACTTTAAAGGACAATTCCAAATAGTTTTTTTTACAAGAAAGGGCTTTTTTGCTTCACATATAGCTCAGTGTGACTGAACCGGCTTTCTACAGAAGGGGGAGGGTGTCGATGCATTTCAATTCATCCTCAGTTCAGCCCATTCCACATGTGAATAGAAACTGCAATTGATTTGCTAATGATAGAGTATTCACTATTAATAAGATGAATATAACAACCTTGTCCTTCTCAGCATTGGGACATTTGGAAGGAAATTGGCTTCCTAAATTGATTAAACTAAAGGTGAAACGGAGCTGGCCGTGTAGATGTAGTTTTATGCTACAGAGAAATGGTTTGCGATAAATATGATACAGATGTTGAAGTTGGATTTATTGTTGGAATTTGATGTGCTTTTGAAATTACAATTATTGAATTATTGTGTAACAAAATGTGTGGAAATGCTCCGTCATGACTTAAGTATTTTAAAATGGAAATTCTCTGCTTGTCGCAGCCAAGGATTTCTGGCTCAGGCTGCCAATATCAGTGTCATCTATGGTGTTAATATTAATTGTAACTATGTTAATAATGTAGTATGTGCCAAGTTATTATTTGTATGGTAGTATTTGCCTAAATTTGGCTTTATATATTTTTTGCTGTAAAGTTTATAATTGTTTATTGATTCACAGAAGATTATGATTTTCTTTCTGCTTCTGTAAATCTATTGGCAGCTGTGACTTTCAGTACTGGCTGACATCATTTTAGTTTAAGTTTATCTACCATAATTAAGTCACACCTGCTATATCATGAATAAAAATAACTGTAGAAGTTCCCCTTTTTATTCTATGAACTATCAAACTAACATTTACTCTCTCTCGTGGCTCGTAAATATGATCTTTTAATTCATAATAATATGACAGTAATAATGACAGTTATTGGGGACTGCTGTGTATGTGACACAAATGGCAAATAAATCCAGATGTGACTGGCTTTAATGAACAGTTGTACACAATAATCCAGCTGATAAGTGACTCTTGGAAGCTTTAAACCCTTCGGCTCCAGTATCTCTCCACATGGAGTTTAATTTGAACATGGGATCATGAGATGTAATGAAATATCAGTGAGAAATGTGATAGCTTAGTGCACCAGCCACATATTCATACTGTCATGTTGATTGAGAGCCAGCACATGGCCTTCAGCTCTCGTACTCTGTCTAGATGCCTTGTATTTAACAAAAACAGAAAATAACATAGACACATTTTCTGCAGAAAAAAGCTCAAACAGCTCAGATTAATAAAAGTGTAGTTGACCATCTGTGACCTTCCTCGTCACCATGTTGCCTTACTGCAGAGGTGTGATGGATACAATGCAAGGAATCTCAGCATGGTTTTACAGTTATATCTCAGTTACACAGCTGCACTATATGTAATTGAGGATAGCTGTCCCAGCTTCCTCTGTCTGCTTCTCAGATCCTCAATTTCCTCTAGCAGAAACCAGTATGAGTGTTACCTCTCAGTCTGCACAGGGTAGATGCGGGATGGAGGACTTTTACCATGGCAACCACTAATGCAGTATGGATGTGGGGACTCAGCCTCTGCTAGCACTGTAATAATACAGGATTCATAGTTGGTAGGTGAAATGTCATCTAGGCTGCTGTTTTAAATGAGCCAAAGTGCTTTTGATGTTCTCTGTGGTCAACACTATATCCCAATTGGCTCTGCTCAGGAAACGAGGATATTGTTTCCTGTATTAGTTCAGCGCCACAGCATCCTTTGAATTCAGTTTCCATTCAGCAGTATGCAGCTGACAGAAAGATCTCTCCGTAACATGGCTTCCTACGTTGTATTGCAGCACCACTTCGTGTCCCCATCACATTGTTTCCTATATCGGCTTATACTGTCCAATCCTCATAATCCCACTGTAGTCTGAGTCAAATATCTGATCCCTGCAGTGTCCTCTCACCTTCTTCTAGGATTTCTGTATCCTCCTCCTCTTCTTCACACACCAGATTACAACTGGGCAAGTTTTAGGAGTGCTACCTCGCAGGTTAGCACGATTTTTTTTTATTGAAGTAGCTTAATGGTTTATAATGTTAATGCTTTTTTATCCAGGAAACAGAAGCAGCTTCACCTCTGTGTTCTGTGGTGAAAACGGTTATGTATAGATGATGCAATGTTTGTGTGTCCTGTGTAAAAGAAATGGTGAATTGAAAAATCCAGTGCAGCAAACTGAGTAAAGTAAAAGGATCTGGGATGTGATAGTGCTAATTGATGCTTAATAAAGTTATCTTATCCATTTGTAGAATTTTGAGATTGGCCTATTTTAGGAAAATATAGAGTCAGTTTGTTAATAATCAAAGATGATATAATACCATGAACACAGCATCTGTGTAGTGACTATGTAGAAAGTAAGAATATGTTTGGTTTGCTGTTCTGTGTAAGAGCCATTTCTGAAAAAAGGCCATAAGTCACAGCCCTCTACATGAGAGTGTCAATGCAAAGCAAACACTGCTTCAATGTGGTCTTGACTGTAACACTTCCCTGACCTGCTTTGGTGTGTGTCCCTCTGTGTGTGTGTGTGTGTGTGGGGGGGGGGGGTATAGGGGTATTTGTTTTGTCTGCCCCTATCTATAGCTCTGCCCTGCCCCTTTCTTTCACAGCTAGAGAAAGGAACCACACCCCTCGGGCCTTCGCCTAGTGTATGTGTGTGTCGTGTTTTGCTCTCATGGGAATTTGGAATTTCTGCAGTCTCTGTTTCTCAGCAATAGCTATGCAGCACGATACATGTCCTTATCGTTAAATGAAATACAGGAATGTTCCTAAAAGCTCAAATATACATTACAAAAAGGTGTCAAATATTCCATACTACGTTATGTACTGTTCCTTCTCTGCACAACACACTGGAGGTTTTAAATAAAACACATTCACAGATAAAGTAAAGGTTGTGACACACACACACATCAAGGCAATAATACACACAAATGCAAGATTGTACACACACATGCGTACGTAAAGACGCCGAGCTGACTCACACCAATAAGAATAGAGCTTGAATGTGACCTGTGCTTCCCTTGTGAATACAAACCCTCAGGGAGACCGAAACCTACATGTTTTTAATGTGCTCGTGTTATTTCTGTTATCTCGAGTTCTGTGTTACAGTGGGCTCGTCCTGTGTTTAGTGAGAGCAGAAGGCATATACACGTAGTTTCCTAATAATGATGCATTAGGCTGAAAAAATGCACGAGTCTGGATGATGGCAGGTTCTGACAAGGTGTGTGTGTTTTGTGGTGGCAGCAGCTAATAATGTATGCAGTGCCCTGCGGTTTGTTTGTGTGTGCTGGAATTTTAATTCTTAATCTCCTTCTCTAATACAGACGTGGAATTTTTTGAGAATTTTATTCCTGTTAATGTTTTAATATGAGAATCTTATCAAAATAGTTCTACAGAGAAATTCTTAGGTGAAAGCTTTCCCTTTAACCAGTGAACGTGTTTACTGAATGGACCCAGGATACACAGTAAGTATGGAAAACACGTCTAGAATTCAACCATGGCATGTCCTGCATTGCAGTTTAACACATTTCTTCAGTACTTTGAAATGTATTGTACTCTGTTAATGATGGGCTTTAAATTAAAGCAGCTTCACATTGCCTTTAGATTGTTATGAATCACATCTATCATTATACAGAAAATGTTATTAAAATGAAATTATGTTCATTACAAAATGTGCTGGCTTCAGTGTTCATACCTAACTACATTTATCAATAAATTGCAGGTGTAAATACTTACTTCTACTAAACTCTTCCTGCTGCTATGATGGAACATGAAACGACCTCTCCAGCTGGAGGAACAAGTGGTGTGTGGGCTCCCTGAAGTAGTGCAGCACTGGGTCACTGGAGAGCCACAGCATGGCTGCACAGAGCAGCCTATGTTATTTCAGCACAGCCTGTTGGATGAAGGGCCATTTTGCAGGCATTATGGATTAATCTTTGGCAGGATATCGCCAGGATCAAACAAAATTGGATGTTTAACCTCACGTGTCTAAAAGCTGAGCGTTGTCCTGTGGCTTGAATGTGACCCACATTAGGATTAAACACCATTTTTGTTCCAAATCTATGACCAGAGTCCATGTCAAAAGTGTTTTTCTCTGTACAGTGGACGTCTTTCCTCAGGTGACTATCATCCAATGCACGAAGAATAATAAATCCATAACATTATGCATCAGAATGTCTGTGAAGATTCTCAGGCATTTTATAAGATACATATGAAATTTAGAAAGTGATTCTACCTGTCAGTTAGTAAAATTAGAAACAGTTTGCTTAATGCAAAATGGGTACACAGATCAGTGGGAGACAGGTGGGCTCTTCACAGACACAGAGTAAGTCAGATTATTAAACTTGTACTCTTAATCCAGTCCCAGCGGTCACATGCACTGTATGATGACTCTGACTCTGATTAAAACTTTATTCTGACTAAATCTCAGCCTGTTGAAACACTGCCAATCCTCTACTGTCTAGATTTTAATAGGACATTTGTACATTATTTATTCCCTGTGTCTTTGCTGTAAGTACAGGCATTGTGTAATAGAAATGTCATACAGTTTTGATTAATAATAAACATATGACAGACACGGTTGTATTTTGAAAGGCCTGTAAACAATGCAATGAAAGATGTCTGCAATTTGATTCATGGTAAATTACCACAGTTCCATCAGATAAGACTTGACTGGTGTACAATATTAATACGCTGAAAAATAAAATGTGCCCTTTATTCTCGTCTGACGTTTGTGATGTCAGTGTGAATGCAAGTTGGGAAACATCTTGAGTTATTCATCATAATGACCAGCATTATAAACAGAAAGGCTTTGGAAATGTATAGGCTGAAAAATACTGTGTTTAGGATGAATACGGTCTGTTTCACACATACTGTAGAAAGCTCGATACTGAAAGATGAAACTCACGAGTACACCACACTACGCTTTGGAATCTAGTCGAAATGTTTGCAGCCCAGCATGTTATGTCATCCTGTTTTGTCAAAGTCACTTAGTGTGACGTGATTTTGTAGCAGTTTGGTTATATCAGTGTGCTCCTGTCAGTTCACATGACGACATCAACTGAGGTATTTAGTTTCATAAATCCTGGTTGTTAAGACAGCAGTCAATTGTCACTGTGGTTTGAAAGAGATTCAAAATAAAATCATCACTCTCAGTTACAGTAAATTTCCATGTTGCAATCTAACACAGGGTGGATTCACTCTGGGCCATGTGCACTGTGAATACTGGCTAAGCTGATGTGACTCCTTCATGTCATATCCAGGAACTGCTATCCTGACTTTTTGTAATTTCTATGGTTTTTAATAATCTATTCCACCTGTGCCCTGTAAATAAGGGTTAATTAAACAGATGACAAGAGTCACCTTTGTTTTCCCATGATGAAGTCAATTTACCTATAGACTGAAGAGATGGTGAAGGAAAACAGAGATTAAGGGGATCAGAGAATTGTTAATGCTTATGTTAATTTCCTATGTGGCCTATCCTCTAACTTACTTATTATTGAGCCAAATAGAAAGTCATCTGAAAATTAACAGCTACCACTGTGTGATCTCAGAATAAAAGGGAGATCACACTATTCACTTAAAGGGCCTCAGCGATGCCCATAGATCACTAATAATTTTAATGACTGGATCTGCTTTCTAATTGGGACCAGAAATATGATTAATCCAAATCTGCAATATTTCGAAGAAATAATCCTTTTAGCATTGCACGCATTGTTTGATCAATTAAGTCTGTAATATAATTAATTGCCTGAAGTCAGATTACGAAGAAGTAGTAGTGAATATGTTCTTATTTTTCTCTAACATGTGAGACTGGATTTAGTCCACAACCAAAACAGAACGTATTTCAGTAATCAATGAAAATCCAGGAATCACTGAAAATCCCTGACTCACAAATGCATCACAAGGTACTGAGTGATCTGCTTTATTGTCTCTAGACACAGTCACGACATTTTAGGGAGACCAACAGATTGCTTACTGAATGTACACTATTGGCTACAATGAGAATGTGATAGACAAGAACATGAACAAGAACAAGTTGGAGTTGTAAGTAAAACGCATCAGCGCTCTGCTTTTATTTTTGTTTATTGTGTGTTTCCCCATAATTTGTACATTATCTAATTATTTGAGTAGCAAAGTAAATGTACAGTAGCTCTGATGAAACACTTGGAACTTTCTATGATGTTTATTACACATACCATGGACTAATTAACTTGTTTTTTAATCTGTAAGGACATTCCACTGGGGTAAGAAGGCAACTGGTGATAAGAGTGATGCTGTTAGTATTGAAGCTCTCAGTGCAGATCTGAAGGTGTAAATGAGTGAAAATATCGTTCTTGCCTCAGTCCAAGAGGCTCCAGCTGCGGGAAAGGGATCGGATTTCCCTTTTCTAGCCTGCCGGAACTTCATTCAATTGTGTATTCATACTCATGCTGTAAACAGTGATGTTTGACATGCCTTTCTTTATTTACTAAACTAAAAGTCACAGGCAACACATGTAGTAATTACGCTACCTAATATAAACATATCTATAGACTTTAGAGTGACGTGCATTAAAGATTTATCGGATTTCAGTTTCAATTTCTTGGAGCTCACGGCAGGATATGTGACCACTGGAGGTGTTCTCCGGTCTATATAAAGACGCCGCCATCTTACATTTAGCAGTCTCTGCTGTTCCAGCGAAGTTACGCTGACTGACTGCGGACGGAGTGGACGAGGGCTCCCCGCTAACGCTCGTCCTCATATTTTCATCGACTTTTTTCCGTTTTAAACTGGTTTTTACTCTCTTGGAGCCGAGTGGACAGGCTCGCTGTGTTGACGAGGGTAGGCTCCTTCAAACTATCGACTTCGCTCAGTTTCTCTGTGTTTTCTTGTCGGGCTGAATGGCAGCAGGAGTGGGGATCGTTGTTGTGTGCGGGCCGACCAGGGATGCTGCTGCTGCCGCAGCTAGCAGCCAGCTGCGTTCACGGCAGATATTTGGGATATGCCAGCCACAGCATAATGGGAACATACCTCTTTAACCAACGGTAGCCACTTACTTTATAATAGTACGGATAGTAAGTGGCTGGTATAGACAATACATTGGTTACAATAACTATATATACGATGGAGGTTTTGTTGGCTTCCAGTCCGTTCGGAACCCTACATCGAGATTCGGGAGTCCTGACCGTTGGTTTGAGCACTTAACAGTAGCTATTGTTAGCTATGTTTTTACTTGGTTAACGTTAGCCCCGGTAAGTTAACTTGGTTAGCCCCGGTAAGTTAACTTGGTTAACGTTAGCCGTGGTTGGTTAACGTTAGCTCTCTGCCGCTGTTGGCCACATTCCACTATTCTGACTCATGTTCCTCGAATTTATTTTCACTTTTTGCTCATTGTTTTCTTTTCCTGATTTTTATTTTTGTTTAATACGCGGCGATGATGGCCAACACAGGTGTTAAGAAGACGACGCTTTGTCGCCGTGTGTGCATCTTCACGTGTTTACGCGAAGTTAGAAAACCTACGTTCACGTGAACCGAGGAAGTGGTGATTTAGTTTCGTCGAAAGTTGAGCCCAAACTTCGTAGAACTGCAACGTGGGACGATTAGTTGGAGCTCGTTGCTTTCAGAGTGTCGCCAAACGTGTATTATAGGTTAATACTGAAGTTACAGTTTAGGTTTGGGAGTGTGTTTTCTATTCGTCCTTTTAAACAAAGACCGACAAATTCCTCGCCGCCGCTGTGATTTGGGAGGAAGACGAGGAGGGGCCACGTGAAATTTGAGTCAGCGGTGCTGGAGCAAGAAAGTCGGGGGCAGCCAGCAGCTGTGGAGGAGGGGGGGGGGGTGAAGGCGCCGTCGTCTGCGTGAACACTTGGATGGTGTGTGTTGACCTCCTGTATTAAAATTAGTTTTGGACGTTTTCTTTGTCGCTCGTGCTCTTTGCACAGCCAGATGTTTGTTTTGGCTGCGGCAGAGGGACACGCGGGTCACTGCTGAGAAAAGTTGGAAACCTCGCAGCTTTTCGTCAGCCGCGGTGTGCTCCCTTCTTTTGGGGAAGAAAGGGGCACTGTATAATCTAGCTGTGGTGTTCTCACACATTTAGTTATTATTTTCATTGGAAGTGAAAATTAGTCCGCAGTTGAAGGACATCTGATTTAACAGATTTTTCTCCCCCCCCCGAATCTTCGCAAGAGTTTATTTTAAAGAATGATTTTTTATATAATTGCTGGTCTAACAACAGTGGCGTTTTCATGCCCCTGTACGTAATGATATGCTCTATTTGTTTAGCTTTCCGTGTCCTCGGTGAAATCCCCTATTCGATTACACAATGGAACAGAGGACTGACAAAACCTGTCATCCTGTCAGCGAAATTTCCTTCTACCGGTGCATATTTTTTGTAAGACGGAAGCGTGGGTGTAGGCTACAACCCCAGACCTGGAGTGGTATGTTTTGAGGTAATCCACTTAAGACTTAGCCCTGACTCAATATTGTATTTTTTTGCCCTATGACCCACCTTTGTGTCTACATTTAGGTGGCAGCTTTAATTTAAATGTAGGATCTTTAATTACATAATACTCTTTTATTTCAGTTTTCTAGTAATTAATTTGAGGTCATCACCTGTTTCCTCAGATGGAGGAAGAATCATGCTTTTCAACTACATTTGCAGGAGTCTATTCTTTTCATATTTGTTTTAAAATGATTGGAAATATTTTTCGTTTTAAATAACTACCAAACTAAACAACAAAAACGTAATGATGTGGAAATTGCTATGATACTGCCTGAAGTTCCCATTTCTCCATAAACATGATTTTGCAGTTCTGACCCAGACTAAACACTGCAGCGGCTGCAGGCATTGAGCTCATTGTATTGTTGGCAGCCAGCAGTGAGTGCTGCTGACCATGCACATAACATGGATAACCTCAGAGCTTGTGGCAGATCCCCTCTGCTTGTGCTGATAATACAGCTTGTTTAGGTCATTTACTTATATGGTGCCTTGTGTGAAGGAAAAGGGGGCTGTGCTGGAGGGGCTGCTCTCAAATACATTTTGTCCTAAACTCAAGCATGGTGTTTTATTTGTAACAATTAATTTTGAATAAATGAAATGCCACAGCATGCTAAGAGACAGTTGAATTGTGGTAAAATGTCTGCAGGCCACAATGGTGAAATGCAATTTACAGGGAGTGTTTCACTGCGATTCATTTTTAATGGCAGCTGTTACTGTACATGCTACCTGAACTTACATTGTGGCAGTTGGCTTCAGATTTTCTTGCAGAATTACTTTTTTCCCCAGACAGAAGAAACTGGGGTAGCAAATTTTATCTCCTAATGTGATTGGTTGTTTTTCTTTTTCAATGTCTACATGTAATGTTTTTGAGGGAAACATTGGTGCGTTAACATAAGGGCTGTGTAACAGGGATTCTTAAGCTATGTCTATTTTTCTCTTTAGCTTCTGTTGCAGTTGCTCTGATCTTTATTTTTATGCTTCTTTAGCTAGCTGAGTTTTTTCATATAATTCTGGAACATGGGCATCTATAGCGTTCACTGTGGAACTGTAAAAAATCTATTGGCCAGATGTTTTTGTTGAAGATGAAATGAACTTTGTTCATCTGGTTTAGTGCCTAATGTTGAGTTACCTGTCCTCTGGGCAGTTTAGCAAGTGATGTGGGGAAATTCTGAGAATAGCCCAGCTTTCCTTGTGACTGTGTGTAACAAAGTCTGTAATATTTCTGTAAAAATGTTTGGTTATATTATGGAATTATGTTTTTATAATTCCCTAGCCTTGTGTACTGGCAACATCATAGTTTCTCAGTCTATGAATTGTTTCCTAATGCACAAAGTACACCCAGCTACACTGCAGTGGTATCAATCTCTTTTCCTTTGTAGAGTGAAAAAGAAACCTTTAGAAACTGGTTTGACATCTTTGTATTTCATATTTTCCTTCATATATTTAATGAACACTGACTTTCTGAAATGAACTACATGGTTTTCCATAGATTGTTTAAAGCGGTGCAACCAGTTCTGGATTCTGTACTGGCGCAGTAAGCTTAAGCACTAGTTGTGCCGACTTGTGGCAGTCACACTTAATTTCTTGAATTGGGGCTTGACTGTGCAGACGCACATTACCGTGTGTCAGAAGGATAAGATTGTTTGATGGTTTTATCTAAGCATGTCTACATGTGACTTCCTCCTTTGTCTTTGTTCCTTTGGAGTGCATATGCTACAATTCATCCCCCATGCTGCACAAGACCATCTGACTCTGGTGAATGTTGTCACTCATTAGTCATCTGGTTTCAATTATATGGGTTTAACTGGACCAGTTTATACACTGGATATCACATCTGGCTTCAAAGAAACCTTATAGTCAGATATATGCCCACACTACTAGCCCCATATCTAGGAACTTTTTCTCTAATGGGTTGTTTGTGTTTTCTTGTTAATGGTAAAATTCAGACTTTTTAGACAAGGCTGCCATTTGTGTCTCAATTGAAGACCAGAAATTTATTGTTGGACATCAAAGACGCCTCGACCCAGTTTCCAAAACCAGATTTAAAGACCCACATTTTCCACCCGTGTGAATGATAAATGGTTCCACTCTGCTTTGATTGCATGTTTGATTTTTATGGGGCCTTGTGTGGGACATATGGCTCTCATTAGGACAAGGCTGGGTTATATAAGGGCAGGACTGGGGAGGAGAGCGTGTGAACAATGAATTAAAGTTGGTGCGTGTGTGGTTAGAAGCAGAAATCTTAGAGCCTGACTCAATGTTGTGTTTTAATGACCCATCCGGGTGGGGTGAGTGTGATAGAAAGGGAATGAATTCAGAGCAGTAGTGTCCTTGGAAGTATTTGAATTTTGGAAGCAATTTAACACCAGACTCCTACAAATTCAGAATCACAGCAAATATTTCAAACAGCCATTTTTATATTTTAATTTCCAGATACACCAAAGTTACTGCTTTCACTACATGTGACCATAACAGTATGAACACAGCTACACATCTGTTGTGTGAAGTCTTGGAGCAAAGAGTGGCTGCTCAAAATCAAATCTAATGCAGTGACTTGCAGTGGGGAGATGTATGAATAGTAATCCTCCAAAAAGGAGTTATAGTATTTTTGCCCTAATGTTGGATAAGAGAGATAGGGAGATAAAAATATAAAAACGTTGTTTTAAAAAGCCTTAATTGTAGTTTGTGTGTGTTGTAGTGATATTTATTTATTGATTTAATGTGTGAAATGGTACAAAACAAATTTAAGGGCATGGTGGTTTATCTATTTTCATGTTAGTGTTGGACACCTTTATTTTCTTTAGGATATAAATTAATTCTTGGCTATGATGTTCCATACCATCATTTTCCCCTTAAGTGGCTTTTAAGCTTCTGCATTTTTGTGTTACTGTCACAATATTTATCTTGTGTGTATGAGTTGAAAATACCCGTTCCAATTTTCCCTGTTTTTTCTTTGCTGGATTAATCTTCTTGCACTCTACCTCTTCTGCTGCCATTGCCAGTATTTACTTTTCTGCACAGTGTGGTATCGGCTTCAAAGCCAGCGCAGGAATGCGAATGCCCTCCTCCCTCCTGTCTCTCTTCTCTCCACCCAGTTCCCCACTTCCCCTGTCCCTCCTCACCTAAGTATTTGCTCGCTGCAACACCTAATGGTAGCTTTGTGTGTGAGTTGCTGCTGTTTGCACATCTGGCTTAAACAAAGGAGAGAATTCATGAAAGCAGGCCAGCAGGATGGAAAAGTAGGCATAAAGTCTTGGGCCTACTGCAGCGTGCAAGGGAAGACTGTCATCTGTTCTGTTTTTCTGCCTTTACATCTAGTGTGATCTTTTTGTTTAATAGATGTTTTTGTAAGGAAAGGTGCAGCATAGAATAGGTTGAGTGGTGGGAACGATGAAAGGCGAAATGGTATTTAGGTAGCTCAACTAATTGTTCTGATTTTTTTCCTCTTTTATTTCAGATCAGGAAGCTGTGTTGGCCGTGGTTTGAGAAAGGAACATGGCTTCTCAGGGTGAGTTGATAATTTGCTGGCTCATACTCATTCTCACACTCGCACACACCCACAGTGGTGTTTGACACTGTTAAGTTGTTGGAATATGATCTGTATAAATGTGACATAAAACACAATCGAATTACTACACAGATCACGAACTACAAAGTAAGTTTAATATGACAAATGTGCACTTATTACGAAAAATTATTTTAGATATTTATCTCTAGCAAAGGTGTGTGCGAACCTGATGGATGGTGATGATGGAGACGCAGAGCGAACTTATACAGAAGCCAACACAATGTGTCCTATAGACATCTAAATAATTCACGTTTCACAGCATCATTTTGAATCCAATCCATTGTCTCTTGCAGCTGATCTGATGGAGCTGGACATGGCCATGGAGCCAGACCGTAAGGCGGCAGTCAGTCACTGGCAGCAACAGTCCTACTTGGATTCAGGCATCCATTCAGGGGCCACCACAACCGCTCCCTCCCTCAGTGGGAAGGGCAACCCTGAAGAAGATGATCTTGACAACAACCAAGTCATGTATGAGTGGGAGCAGGGTTTCAACCAGAACTTTTCCCAGGATCAAGTACAAGGTATGTGTCTTATTCTGGAGTAGAATCTGTCCTTTTTGTTGAGCTTTTGTGAAAATAATGTGTATGGCTCAAATCTCCACATTATAAAATCCTGTCCCCTCTAGACCTAGATGGTCAGTATGCCATGACGCGTGCCCAGCGCGTGCGGGCGGCAATGTTCCCAGAGACTCTTGAAGAAGGCATGCAGATCCCATCTACACAGTATGATGCAGCAAACCCCACCAATGTGCAGAGGCTGGCAGAGCCCTCACAAATGCTCAAACATGCTGTGGTCAACCTGATCAACTATCAAGATGATGCTGAGCTGGCAACCAGAGCCATACCAGAACTCACCAAACTGCTCAACGATGAGGACCAGGTACCTGCCAGAATTCTTTTAATCCAAAATTTCTCTGAATTGTTTATTTTTCATGGTCATTGACAACTTTTTGTGCTCCACCAGGTTGTAGTAAACAAAGCAGCAGTGATGGTTCACCAGCTTTCAAAGAAGGAAGCTTCTCGCCACGCCATTATGCGCTCCCCTCAAATGGTATCTGCTATTGTCAGGACCATGCAGAACACAAATGACATGGAGACGGCTCGTTGCACCGCAGGAACACTGCACAACCTGTCGCATCACAGAGAGGGTCTGCTGGCTATCTTCAAGTCTGGAGGAATACCAGCTCTTGTTAAAATGCTTGGGTATGTAAAACGGGATGACTCTCCTCTATACATCAGACAGTGTTGGAGTAGAACTCTAGTGCCAAATTGGAATTGTTTGCCCACCAAAGGCATAAGAAAAGAACTATGTGAATGCTGAGAATTTATGTAGTTGTCTTGGTGGGACACTAATCCAGTTTATATGTCTGTCCTGCAGTTCACCAGTGGACTCTGTCCTGTTCTATGCTATCACCACCCTTCACAACCTGCTTCTGCACCAGGAAGGTGCCAAGATGGCTGTTCGCTTAGCTGGGGGTCTACAGAAAATGGTAGCCCTGCTCAACAAAACCAATGTCAAGTTCCTGGCCATCACCACTGACTGTCTGCAGATATTGGCATACGGAAACCAAGAAAGCAAGGTGAAAATGGAGGAGTACTCTGAATCTGATAAAGGAGCAGTACTCTGCTGTAGGTATGGTGGGAAAATTAAAACAAAAACATTCTGACTTTCTGTTTGTGTAGTTGATCATCTTGGCAAGTGGTGGCCCCCAAGCATTGGTCAACATCATGAGGACTTACACGTATGAGAAGTTGTTGTGGACCACAAGCAGAGTTCTCAAAGTGCTGTCAGTCTGTTCCAGTAACAAGCCTGCTATTGTAGAAGCTGGTAGGTCTCAAGTGCTGCAGTATGAGGCTGAATGTTGTTTAATTATCTTTCAGTCAGTTAATGGGTAATATATTACGTTTCTGTTCTTCTGTCTAGGAGGCATGCAGGCTCTGGGACTTCACCTAACAGACACCAGCCAGAGACTTGTCCAGAACTGTCTCTGGACTCTCAGGAACTTATCAGATGCTGCCACCAAACAGGTGATGAACTGCTCCATGCACCAACACAAGAGCTTCTGCTCACTTTCTTGGGTTTCAAGTAGACATTGTGCAGCCTTTCCACGCACGCCAGTGTAACAACGGTTTTCTTTCTCTCCAGGAGGGAATGGAGGGTCTGCTGGGAACTCTGGTACAGCTGCTCGGCAGTGACGACATTAACGTGGTGACCTGTGCTGCTGGCATTCTGTCAAACCTGACTTGTAACAACTATAAGAATAAGATGATGGTTTGCCAAGTAAGTACACACTGAAATCTAAGGTGGAACTAACATTAGTATTCATTAATTTAGAAGCCATCAGCTAAAACATGTATTTGGTACGTTTTAATGTGTTTGCTGTATGTAATAATATCACGCTACCGGCCTCTCTGTAGGTTGGAGGTATTGAGGCGTTAGTTCGCACAGTTCTGCGGGCGGGAGACAGAGAAGATATCACGGAGCCAGCAATTTGTGCCCTGCGTCATCTGACATCTCGACACCAGGATGCTGAGATGGCCCAGAATGCTGTCAGGCTGCACTATGGTCTGCCTGTGGTCGTCAAATTACTGCACCCACCATCTCACTGGCCACTCATTAAGGTACACATACACAGCTTTGCCACACGACCTGCTCTTCACACTGTTACACGACCAAGTGAAAATCACTTGTTTAGGCTTGACTGCACCCTCAAATAATGGGCCTAACCCATTGTAAGCTGAGCTTTGGGTTTTTCAGGACTGAATGTTTGATCATTGAGATCCACTTATATCTTTGGTCTTGTCACTTATATAGAAAAAAACTAGGCTCAGATTGAAACACAGCCCATCTGGGGGCTGCTGGAGGGGAATGGATTTTCAAACAAAAAACAAGGAACCAATACCTTTTTACAATGTGACAACAGAGTAGCTTTTGTCTTTTATCCATGACCAGATCTAATAGCTGTTTAAAGCTGACATTTAACTGTGCTTCTCCATCAGGCTACAGTTGGTCTGATTCGGAATCTGGCTTTGTGCCCTGCAAATCACGCACCGCTGAGGGAGCAGGGAGCCATCCCGAGACTGGTTCAGCTGCTGGTCAGAGCACACCAAGACACACAGAGGCGCACCAGCATGGGAGGCACACAGCAGCAGTTTGTGGTAAGAGCTTCGACAAACATACAACCACTAGAAAAAGATCACCCAAAATCAGCCGCTTGTCCTGATGAATTCTTACAGCTAAATGTTTGATTTCAGGAGGGAGTGCGCATGGAGGAGATTGTGGAGGGATGCACAGGAGCACTGCACATTCTTGCCAGAGATGTACATAACAGAATAGTTATCAGAGGACTCAACACCATTCCACTGTTTGTACAGGTAAAAATCTGCAATGAAAATGTTGATCGTGAACTGTATCATTTATAGAAATATGATCTATTAGTAATGTAAGATCACGCTGTCTATGTATAAGATGTCTCTGCAGCAGAACATTGCACATTTCACAAAGCAATTCTGTCTATTTGTGTGCAGCTGTTGTACTCTCCCATTGAGAACATCCAGCGTGTAGCAGCAGGCGTCCTGTGTGAACTGGCCCAAGACAAAGAGGCGGCGGAGGCCATTGAGGCCGAAGGAGCCACTGCCCCGCTCACAGAACTTCTGCACAGCCGCAATGAAGGAGTTGGTGTGTACACAAATTTGTTTACATACAGTTATCGTTAGAACGGCTCAGACTTCACTGTGTTTTTGTCTTGTGTTTTGGGGACTTCATTGGTGTAAACAAATGTTCCAACAGATCATGGCCTCAGACCTATTTGCCCTCTATGATGGAGTAATTTCTATTTTGTAAACACAACTTGATGCACCAGAGAAAGGTGGCTAACCTTGTTGAACCTCCATTTTCCCACAGCCACATATGCTGCCGCAGTTTTGTTTCGTATGTCAGAGGACAAACCCCAAGACTACAAGAAGCGTCTCTCCGTAGAACTCACCAGCTCACTCTTCAGGACAGAACCCATGGCCTGGAATGAAGTATGATGCATCCGTTTTCTTCTGCTGATCAGTATTTTACACATAAAATAGTTGTTTGGTTTGGTTGTCTGGTCTGCTGCCTCCGTTCTCATCTATGACTGCGTGTTGCTTTGCAGACTGGAGACTTGGGTTTGGACCTTGGCGCTCAGGGAGAGCCTCTGGGCTACCGACAGGAAGGTATGTTACCTACTCATCTCTGGCTACGAGGCTGAAAGCACAGGGATGTCATGAATCTCGGAGCAGTTGGGTTGTGACAAACATTTCAGCCGAGATGTTTCACTAATTGGCCATCCAGTCATTGCCTCTCTGTTCTGGGTTATCATGCCCTGCTAGTTTCTATAAACCCATGGGCCTCTCTGTCCCCTCGTCCTATTGATACACAATTAAATATTGCAATAATACAGTCCAATTACTGAGCCCTGTCTATTTGCAAGACCACCGATGACAGGATTGGCTGTTAAAGGTCACGTTACACAGCAGTGAAGGGGGATGGTGCTCTCTGCTTGATTGAATTGGTCACTGCAGTCACTCAGGGCAGCACAGGTGGCTACATCTAAATGTTTGAGGCTCGGACTGTACTCGTCAATAGACAATGGGGCACGTATTGGCTGCTGATTTAATCTGCACTGCTCTCCATTCCCCTAATTGGCTCTAAGCCAGACAAAAGAAAATGACTTGAGCTTCTTTGATGTATTGAGTTGCCACTGGAGAGATGGATTTCTGAGGGTGGACTCGAATCTAAACAGTGACTTAAATTTAGCTGAACCTGGGGCCACTTCAAAACCTTAACAGCTGGAAATTGAAGTGAGTTGATCAGCAGTTTGGGGAATGGACAGTGTGCTGTGTTAGTTTGAATGATCGTACTACTGTGTGACAGCTTGGTTTGTTAACATGCTTCTAACAACTGCTCTGCTTCCCCCGCCTCTACATCTGCACCCCCTAGACCCAAGCTACCGTTCCTTCCATTCGGGAGGTTACGGAGCGGACACAATGGGCATGGAGCCCATGATGGACCATGATCTGGGTGGAGGCCACCACCCTCAGGATTACGCCCCTGTAGAGGGGCTACCTGACCTGGGACATGCCCAGGAACTGATAGAGGGTCTGCCACCTGGTGATTCAAACCAACTGGCCTGGTTTGATACTGACCTGTAAATACCAAGCCAACATTACACTACACTTTCTACTAGGTAAGAATCTGAATCTTCCCGTTCACTCTGCAGCCACTTCTTAAGCGACTTGAGAAAGCCCTCTGGATAGAAGGGCGAAACGTCGTCAAGAAACCTACTAAGTCCAGTTGCTATTGGATAAACCTTTTTGAGATAACCATGACCTGGATGACTGAGAACCTTCACAGATATGTTCTTAAGCAAGGTGTAAAAATAAAAGCACAGCAGCAGGGGTGTTTTGTGTGTGGATCAAATGGCTGAGAGGAGAGCAGATGCTGCATGGTCTGACTGCTCTTAATTCCAAAGCGATGTGATGTTTGTTCTGTGTATGGTCTTTACCAATGCCCGTCTCCTTCCTCACATCTTTTTCCCTCCTTTGCAGCTGTATCATGTGATCTGGATGAACCTGCATCGTGATTCGCCCATATGGAGGAGGCGGGGTTTCAGAAAGTGCCTGAAGATGACTCAACAGCAAGCAGTTTCCTGTCTATGGGAACTCCATTGGGACAAACTAGATTATAAGTGCGGTTCGGTTCTGGTCTCTCAGCCTGACAAGGAGCTGACTTCAAATCCTGACATGACACGTGGAGTTTGATCTCGGTGGTTGATTTTCAAAAACCTTTTTATGTATTTTGTTTTTACATTTGTTTTGCTTTTTTATTCTGTTTTCCTTGTGTCTGTAAAAGTACAAACAGATTCTGGCTTGCCCTTTTTCATTATTCTGAATTATTATACTCTTGTTTTTGCAGTCTTTTGCATTTTCAGTCTCTGGTAGTGTTGTTTTGTTTTTGTTTGTCTCTTTTTAAAGTGGTAATGCTCCATCCAAGTAAAGAATCTGATCACATTTTAAATGGTGTCCAAACACTAAAGTTAAACAGTGAAAATGTATTCTGATGATCAAGTGTAACATTGTGTAGCTTTTGTATAAAAAACATTAATTGGAAATCATGGTCCAAATATCAAATTATTTTCTTGCTTTAAAGGTGGACACTGATGTGTCTCTGCTGTTCCAAAGGAGGTGTAGCTAACCTAAGTTGAATGGATGTGGCAGTGGAAAGACAGGGGGGTGGAGGGCTCTTATTCTGTTACAAAGGGGTGGGGTAGTAGGAGGAGCTGGTTGCTGTAGCCTGCTGTGTTCTGAAACAATAAAATGGACTGTCATTTCACCCAGAGGCCTCCATGTCTCATTTTACCCACACAAATAGTTTGCTCTTCAGCAAACCTGACCCAAGTGTGACTTCTGTCTTCAGCTGATAATTACGACATGTAGAACCATTTTCTCAGGAGAACAGTGTGGAGACGTCTCCACAGTTCCCTGTAAACCACTGTTTGGATTTATGCTACATTGCCATGTACAGTTGGGGGGGTTAAAAAAATTCGCACCAAAAGGGACGATCTATAGCATTTACATAACAGAATGCTTGGTCAGCGGTGAGTGTTTCGGTTGTTTGCGCTTGTGTTCAGTGCACTTCACATCCTGATCCAATTACCTATCCATTTTAAAACCAGTGGATCCAATATTGGTCTCTATTTTACACATGAGAACACGTCTACATCCACCTGCAGAACATGCAGTTCAGTAGGAAGCAAGTTATGTTATCGGTATAATTTGGTGGATTCTGTGTCTTGTCCAGGGACACATCAGCATGTAGCATGCTGGGACTGGGAATGGAACCAGTCACCCTTGGGTGACTAGTAGGTTAACTGCCCTACCTACTAAACTATCACGTTATAGCTTGAAAAAAATATTTTGGAAAAGTGTTTGTTGAACAGTGTTTTTTTTCCTTAAATGCAATCAAAGCTGACTGAATAAAGAGATACCACATGGTCAGATCTTTACTCATCTGATGAAGCGTTAAGGAGTCTGTCCCAGCAGCAGTTAAAAGCCAAAACTATTTGTATCTTAGTAAGCTTTACCAAAAAAGTATTTTATTCCAAAACTAGCAACACAGTCTCCTCTAGCCTCTGATATAGAAAAAACAGGTTTACCTAAAAAACTATCTACCGGTCAAATCATCTTTTAGTTCTGGTGGTAAAAGGTTCCAGTTGTTGGATGAGCTTTGATGGATTGATGGACTGAAGATTAGTAACGTTTAGGTCCAGAGATCTCCTGGAGGATTTCAGCAGCCAGTGGAACCACATCGGCGTGGCACCTGAAAGAAAATGTCAAAAATGTATTTACCTCCTGACCTGAGACTATGGAGACAAACAAAACTAAAATAAGAGTAAATCTAAACCTAGACAGCATTACAATGCATGCACATGTTTAATTACCACCACTCACTCACTGTAACATAAACCTTTGATAATAGAAAACAAAAAACCAAAGATATAAAAATGCGATCTGCCCAGACTCCTACTGTCACCATCCCCTCACCTCTCACTCTCCCCTTCCTCCCAGGTGTCTTTGAGGGCTCCCTGACAGCGAGCCCAGCAGAAGCCCCCCCAACCCCCACTTATTAATTAAACCCCACATAATTAAGCTAATTAACACAACTCCCAGAGGCCTCAGAAATACTTGAAAGTTTGTGAATTTGGAAACAGAAAATGGATCCATAAAAGTTTGGTTTCTCATTAAATGTCTGCACTGTCACAGTTCCAAATCGACGCCCAGCAGCTGCACAGAGGACAGTGGAAAATGGAATAATTGGTTTTAGATTACAGTGAGTCTCTTAGAGCTCCACATTAGACTCTCCTCAGCTTACACCAACACTAGTCGAATATATGTGTTTTGTACCATTTGACAACGGGCCAAATAAACAACCGACCAACTCAGAGTTGGTTCCTTCAATTCTTCATTCTAATTCTCTGTCTCGATGGATGCATCACAGGAACACTAGTTCATTTCACTGTGACATTGGACACAAGGATTCATCTCCAACACTTCAACAACATGCCTAAACTGTCATGTTCCCTTTGAATGGGTTTTATACAGTGATCCAGTCATTTGCCTTTTCAAACACTGATTCGAACTCTTTCCAGGGTCAGAGTAATCTGGTCTCCCTGCTACATGCGGAACCACCACACCTCTGTTGTCTGAGCAGGTATTCTGGACTCCTGGTGGTGTCAGGTTTGACTCAATGAAGCAGTAAAGTAAGGATCAGGTTTTGGGCCTCAAGGCTTTTCTTCAGGATGAAGGACTATGTGTGACACTCCTCCCCTCTCTCCACACTTGGTCAGGCTCCAGGTTTTGAAAAGGCATTCCTCAGGTTGCCATGGTAGAGACTGAATGACATCATTTGGGTTAGGATCTCAGCCCGGATCTCCCCTTCCTCTGCCCCAACTCCTCTCATCCTCTCAATTAAAACTTGCCCTCACCTCTCCTCCCCTCCTTCCTCCCCTCTTCTCTCCCCTCATAACTCCTCTCATCTTTCACCCTTTCTCCTAAAACCTTTGCACCCCTCCTCCTGCTGCTGCTAAACCAGTGGGAGTGTGCCCGTCTCAGCCACATCAAAGTCTAGAGCTGATCTCTGCTTTCATCTACCAGAGTGGGAGAAGAGAGAGCGCGCGCGAGAGAGAGAGAGGAGATGAGGGGAGAGAAAACGCAGAAGAGGGATAGAAAGAAAGTGGGGGGAAAGGAAACAAAATGGAGGACTAGAGAGGGGGAGAAATGGGTATAGAAAATGACAAGAAAGAGAAAAAAGGGGTGACCAGTGAGAAATGAGGGGTGTGGGAGAAGCCTCTATAGCAGCATACAACAAAACACCTTTATTGTTGCTCTGACAGGGTGTGTGTGTAATTGAGAGACAGAGTTTGTATATAGAAGTGGGTTAAAGCATCAATTGTTGTATATTCATTGTGTGTTTGTGAGCCTGTTTGTGAGCCTGTGTGTGTGTGTGTGTGTGTGTGTGTGTGTGTGTGTGTGTGTGGCAGGTTGCTGGTCTCATACATCAAAAGATCAAAGGAAGCATTGTCACTACAGTGACAAAACCCTTGGCTCAAAGTGGAAACAGAGGTTCAGCCCACATACTCATAAAAGGCAGCCAGATGCTAAGATACAGGTGCAGACACACACAAACACTTTCTTTCCTAAACCTGTGAGGACACTCATTGACAGAGGACCTTTCCTAGCCCCTAACACTAACCACAACAATCACACCTTAATGTCTAGCCCTAATCCTACCCCGAACAAACTTCTAACATTAACCTCAAACCCCCCCAAGAAAGTCCTAACCATCAAACAGACCTTTGAAGATGTATGTGAAAGTGAGGACGAGCCAAACCGCTCGCACTCCAAATGTAGAAAAGTCGAACTGAACCTCACATTGTCTAGTTATTCAAGAACATGCACACGTGTCTGCGATGTCAACACCCTCACTGCATCCTCCTGCTTTGCAGATCACTCAGTATGAAAGTGACCAGTGTTGAGTGGACGAGATTATGTTGACTTAAATGTGTGAAAGATGAATAAAGATGTGTAAATATATTGGCACACATCTCACGCTTCCTGCCATTGGTGAGATGTTGAGGTATCATAAACCACGTCCTGTTTTTCTCTCTGTGGGATAAGCTGACACGCTGCCGTGTCACAAGCTTGAAGCCTTTCAATTAACAAGTAGTAAAAAATCAGTTTTGACATGCTGCATAAACATGTTCAAACATGCATAAAAATAATGGGATAAGGGAAATGGCTGGAGGAGACATCTAAACCCAATGATTTATTACTGGTACTCCGAGTTTGCAAGCGCACACACACACACACACACACACACCTTAACTATGGGATCAAATCACGGTCACAGTGACTTCGTGCTCATAGCACAGATTTGTACTTGTAGTGAGGATCTGTACTCTTAAAACAATGTTTGTCTGTTTGTACAAAAGCTTTGTACACATTGTAAAACAGCGCGTGCGTGTGTAGAATAGATCCGCGTCGGTACAGCTCAGTGCTTCACTTTCCTACAGCGTACAACACCAAAGGTACGAGTGCTTCTAACCCTGTCTTGACGCTTCAATCTGATTGGTCGGTCACAATCAGTCAGCCAATTACAGGGCAGACGGTCCCTGTTGCTTCCGTTCTTCAGCTTTAGGGCACCAGTATTAAAAGCAAATGAGTAGAGCCAGAATATTGGGGAAGACCATGTAGCTGTGATTTGATACCTTAGTTGTTTAAAAAAAAAGTGGGTTCTTCTGAGTCATGTCTATGATAAAAAATTAAACCATTTGAATATTACAAATCCATCGAATAAACAAACATGATCACATTAAAACAGCAGAAATACACACCTGTTGGACACAGTTATGTCGCGCAGCAGACCGAGTAGTATTTGCCCTTCAGGACACTCAAACCAATCATATCTGTTTGTAGTCTGTACCTGAAGAAAGAGAGAGACAGGAAGAACAGAGTGAGTGAGGAAGACATTGCCGTGTGGCATTGATTGGACAAAGTTGTGCATGTTACTACAGTTCCACCAGAGCACCCTGCCTTACACCTTAGTGTAGCAAGTAGTGCAGCACGAGTATGTGATGTCATGTTGACAGGCCTCACACACAACTAATGCATGAACATCCCACTGCCTGTTACTCAGTTTTAGCGTCTTTGAAAACACTAAATATTTATTAGTTTGTTTCTACCTTCTTTTCATTGCACCGAGGAAGCCGAACAGCCAAAGCCAATTGTTGATAGCCAACCATAGTTCCACCACAACTAGAAACCAATCATGACACATTTGTGTATGAGAAAACACAATTCACACGTTCTTTGTTATGTTTCACAGCAACACTCAAAGTCATCTTGTGCCACGTGTTATCATCACATGTTCAACTTACTTTGTAAGTTACCGCAACCAACTGCTGAGCGACATCACACTCATTAGTCAAGTGAAGCCTGTGTCACATTCTTGTTCCTCATTCCGTCATTTCATCCTTCAACTCTTAAATAAAGGTCATAATGGAAATAGATGTACACAACTCTAGATCCGTTGAAGAGTATTTCGTTCTCTTCCTTTGCTGAATTCCCCTCCTGCGGCATTTGTTTCTTCTCTTTGTCATCCCCCTTTTTAACTCTTGTCCTTACATGTCTCCCACACCGTCATGTCTGCACTCCACACCCACCCAGAACACCTGGACCACCACAGACACCTGCGCGTGTGGATCTTCTGGAAGTGGTTTAGGAAGAGGGCGGTTACATAAACCAATAGCTAAGTTACAATCTGAGTGAAGATCTGCTTTAAAGCCAATGTCGTGAAAGTTCGACCTGTGGAACCGGTCTGTGAGTGTGTGTTGGTGAATATTAATGCACACAACATGCCCTCTCTGATCTCCTGTGACATCATCACCTCTGTCTCTGTGGTGATGCAGCATGGTTGTTGCTAGGAGACGGGGTTGGAGGCAGACAAAGACCCTCCCCTCGCTCATTTACTTTTCTTGCAAACAAACACGCTGCGGCGTCTCCATCAGTGTGGCAGGACGTTTATGTAACAAACTGACCAGTAAACACACAGACAACTACTTCTGATCCCTTCTTTATCCCTACTCTCAACCCAGAAACACGGAGCAGGATGTTGTTAAGTTCAAAGTACAAAAGTAACTTAAAGTGGATCATGCACAAATAAAACTCATCATATGTGTAATATGAGCAGTACTACAAAAGGCGTGGCTGTTGAATTATTGACCAACAATAATTTGCAAGAACATCTGAGTGTGTGCATCGTCTGAAACCAGTTTCATTGTCTGGTCCAGTGCCACATTTTGTCTTAAAGTCTGTGAAGGTGCTGGGACGATCGTTTTTGACTTAATCAACAGGGACAACAAAGGTTAATGACAGTGCATACACCAGTCATCAGGATTCTTTTGTTGCAGATACACTAGTCACAAACTGACACTTTTGGGGCTGTAATATTATGTCAGACGGTGGGGAAAAGATTGTGATGTTGAGCTTGGATCTTTTTCTTTAAATAGGATTCAATTCATGCCGTCGGCTTGAGAAAGAAGTGAGCGGTGCAAACATACACTATTAGAGAGCTCGTTTTTGAAAATCACTGTAAACTCGTTTTGAAAGAAATATGAAATGTTTCTTTCTTTACCAACTTTTTCTGAATTCCCTTTCATTTAATTAGCATTTTCCTTTAAGCTTTACAAAGTTGTGACTGGAAAGAAATGACGTTGAACATTTTTATCAGACTTGATTCATTTTCCCTCTCTTCTCCCTCGCAGTTTCTAAGCTATTAGCAGGATCTTTGATTGAGATTATCAGAGCCCTGAAATCAATGAAAAATAATTAAAAAGCCTTTGTTCAAGGGCAGGCACTCGTCTGTGTGTGTGTAGGTGTGTGTGTGTGCGAGAGAATATGTGAGTCATTGTGATTGTGTGATGTGTAGAAAAGTGTCTGTTGATGATAATGAATTAGTGTTTTAAGGGGCACTTTGCACTCGCTCAACCAGCCATCCGGTTGATAATCAGATCTAGTGGTCAGAAGTTCTTGTTTAAAATATACACCAATGGAGAAGTACGACGCACTAATACGTTATTTCACCAGTACTCAGAGGGGGAGTAAAACTTTACCATGCAGTCAACAGAATGACTAAATGTGTGGAAAGGTAAATAAATCAGTTCTGCTCTCAGCGCTGAGCTGCTCAGTGACTCACCACTAGCTACGAGGAAATGGATAAAACACAGTTTTCTGTGTTTTGCAGGGGGGGTGGGGGGTAATGAGGAAGTTTGCACAAGAGAGAAATTTTGTTTCGACAGAGATAGAGGTAAGCCTGTTTTTGTGTGTGACAGAGTTTCTGTGTGGGTGGTTCAGGTGGCTGGAACTAATTAGTGAGAGGAAACACACACACACACACACACACACACTCTCTCTCTCTCCTTCTCCCCCACACATACACACTTCCAAAAAAAGCATAGCTTCCAGGCACAGCCTTAAGTATTATCATGTGATCTCATGGTGACAGTTGACCTTGTGTCCCATGTGCAGAAACTAGTTCATGACCCTGCGGCCAAGTCAAAACATTAGCAATGCATTTTACATAATTCATGCCGGTCTGTAGCTAAATTAGCCCATTTCTTATTACAAACTTAGTCATGTTGACTTTCTGAGACTGCCCACT
Organism: Microctenopoma stevenorrisi; assembly: GCA_032270685.1. Lineage (NCBI taxonomy): Eukaryota > Metazoa > Chordata > Actinopteri > Anabantiformes > Anabantidae > Microctenopoma > Microctenopoma stevenorrisi. Next base: position 15,004,013 of record JAUMTR010000008.1, read on the forward strand.
CCAAACCTGCCTCTCTTTTACCTAACAGTTTAAAATGGCATTATACAGTTCCACAAAGCCCTGGATTATGTTCTTCTGCTGTGTTTCTAAATTGTCAATATCAACATTTGAATCCTACAGAATTGGTACCATGACAACTGAAGTTTAGGGTAAAGTTTGAGTGATCAAAATGTCCTGGTTAAACCATTATGCCATCATGATTTCGAGAGAGAGAGGATCCAACATCGGTTTGACAATAAAAGAATCATTAGTCCCCATCGTTCCTTAAAGCCATATTACCTTCTGCATCTCCACTGAGTACAAAATCATCCAACTGGAATTCATTTCAAAGAAAAGCCAGGCTGCAGAATGCTACACTAGATATGGTCCGCAACTGTTTCACAACTGGCTTTGTCTAAAGTAGGAGAAATCCATTTAAATCAGCGTTTTAGTGAGAGATCAGTTCTGCACCGTTGTGTTAGACAGGTCAGTTGAATATCTAACTTCAGTTTCTACTTAAATGATTATTGTTAAGACGTTTTATTGTATATAGTAGCTAGTTTGGGTAAAAAGCATCTCAGTAATTGTCCACCTCCTTCACTGCAGGACAACCGAGAAGTCAGCGATGTTTGGCCTGTACTACAAATCATTTTAACTATCAGAACAGAACAGGCGCTCACACAGAGTGACACCTTTCTCCCTCTTTGTCTGGCGCCTGATGTCAGTCTACCTCTGGTGAAAGTAACCTCTATTTTCTGATAAAACGGTATACAAGCAATGTAGACGAGTGAAGAGTGATGTGCATGCGTTGGTTTGTTACTGCGGACACTGTACTCACCAGTCGTTTGAGGATCTTAAGTGTGACGCGCTGTGTTCGCGGGGGCTCCGTCTGCACGTGTGTGCGCAGCACCTGTGAAAAGTTCTGCAGACAGGAAGGGGACAGGCAGTCACTGCCTTCTCCTCCGTACAGCTGGACCATCAAGGACAGACACTGAAGAGACTCTTCCCACACCTCCTGGTTTTCAGTAGACAGCTACAAAGAAGAAGAAAAAAGGAGTAATAAAAATCCTGTCTCACAAACATCATTGATTGAAATGTCCTTCTCTGCAGAAGGAGAAACATACTTACTGTTCATATCTTAATAAAATATTGAAAAGGAGAATCATTCACACTTTCACACACAGAGGTCAGGGTACTGATGAAAAGACATTTGTATTCATTAAAAAAATCAAAGCACTCTGTGTGAAGAGGTATAATTAATAAAGCCTACACATCTGAGGAAGATTACTACCTGTAAGTGATCTAAGTAAATCATACCACGCATCAATACACATACATTTTCCCATTTTAATTCTATTAGGTTTAGGGATCATATCACTGCTGCATTCTATTCCACTCATTTCTAATGTGGCAAAGAGGCTGTGCAGAGACCAGGGTGTGTCAGCAGCTGCCTTAACGCCGGTCACAACCAGCGACACATACGCACAGACGCCCACCCAACACTCAGTGTGTCAAGTATAAGTAAAAGGCTCTACTGTGTCCCTTGAGACCCTCTTTTCTACTCCTCCCTCTGTCCCTTCTTTCTCCCCTCTTGTTACGTCCTTGGTTTTCTAAGATGCCTCACAGCTCCCCGTCTTTTTAGTATGAATTCTCTCCACTTGTGTTCTTTATTTCTAAACACTTCTGCTACTTCACCTGATCTTCTCTAACTTCTGACCTTCTGTTACTCATCTAAATCACAATTTTTATATGTAATTGCTATGCAAGTTAGCAAGAAAGTTGCAGAAGGCACGAGATCATCATTCATCAAGCTGCGGTTTGATTTTATTACCTCAACCATACAGTGATTCTGAGATGTTGACTGAGACACAGAAGGAAGATATTCGGCATCACATTATTCTTTCAGATTTGTTTTTAAGTGATTATTTGATCTTCAGTGATGTGCAAACTGTCAGAAGGAGTGGGTGTTTTAATGGTTACTGTGATAGCATTTCTACATTTATCTCAGGCCAAGAAAAAGGCCAAGATTGTTCCCACTCTTATTTTCCAATTTTTCAGATTACATCGTGGTCTGTATAATTCTTATCATTTATTATTTTTATAGCTACTTTATTGATCCCCTTGGGGAAGTTCTTGCGGACAGACCGCCCCCTTGAGGCACAGAGCCTTTGGGGTTCTTTCATTTCTCCATCTCTTGGGGAATAATAACTACAATAAATGTGAAATAATATACACTAAGACAATTATCATGGAACAGGTACTGCACAAGGTACATTCTGCATTTATATGACAATCCTATTCTCAAATATTCATAAAACATTTGAAAGTCTAGGACTGTGTAAGAGATTCACTTTAAAGTTAAGTGTCAGATGGTTTTACTGGTGTTGATTACATTAGACTAATTTTATAGGTGGGTTGTCACTCTATCACGAATTTACTGTTACGTCACACTCACAAGGAAATAGTGGAAAAGACTGCTTTACTTAGACGAGGAAATCTTTTGTACTTATCACTTTTATTATTACTACTACTGTATGAATGTAGCACTTAATTATTACTCACTTACTGCATTACATGTTCGTGCATTAATCAAATACACAGAATATACTTAGAACAACTAAAGATTTTTTTAACTTAACTTTTTTTAAATCTATGTTTCTCTCTCTCTTTCTCTCTCTCCCACAGACACACTTCATAGAAATATATACGTAGCGTTCATGTCATTATATGTAGACATACATTAAACAGAAATGCACACAGATGTATACAATTCAGACATTTATGTATGCATGCGATGCACTGACACATACACAGACTCTGTGTTGGTCTCACCATTTGAATGAGGTGTGTGCTGAGTTGGCTCAGGGGTCTGTTGGCTAGGAGCAGCTTCTCTGCTGCCTTCGTCTCCACTACTGGACAAGATAGCCTCTGGCTCTATGCGCACACATTCACACACACACACACACACACCTTAAATCATTTATAGAGATTTGACAGTCAATAATGATGGATTCACAGACCTGCCAAGACAAATTCTGACAGAGTGAGGCACAGAAAGACACTGAGGGATATACAGTACAGTAAGTGTTTTGTTTGCTGTTATACATCATGTTATTTTAACCCTCGCATAATTAGCACCTCACATTGGCTTATTTTGGTTCAGTTCATGCCTACAGTGGAACTTCAGGTCAATTAGCAGTGAAATAATGTGATTAATAGTGGCACAAATTTTCTCTGCCACTTCTACTCTGTTATGCTTTCGCTCTCTTTTTTCTGAAGAATATTTAATCTCTGACTCTCTCTCCCTCTCCTGACCAACAGAGAAATAGTTTGGGGAGAGTGGTCTAGTCACGTCCTCTCTCCTTATCAGACCTTATTACCCAAATGAATTTGGTTTGGGTAGAAGTTTTCTTTTTAATGAGCTTTGCATTTCTTGCAGAATTGATTTCCACTGCACATTCGGCTTGCTCCCTTTTCCATCTCTGTCTATCTTTCTATCCGTCTTCTCTCTTCCACCCAGACTTTTACCCTGCTTCCCCTTTAGTCCACCCCCCCGTCCAAGCATTAATATGTATGTGTTGGGCTGGGGTGCACACCATGGGGAGGTGGGGGATGGTGTGGGTGTGTGTGAGAGCGTATGTGAGTGTATGGAGGCAAGCTGAGGACAAAGCCAGTGGTGATAATGAGGCCGCAGGGACATAGCCAGACAGGCCCCACTGTGTATGCCTGTGACTATGAGCGTATGTGCATGTGTGTGTGCATGTGCACATCCCAGTGACTTGGGACAACCACTTTTTCCTGAGTCCACAACTTCAATATTGCTGTCGCTAGCTTCCACTGCAAACATGAGTGGACGCACACAGACACTCACAAACACACAACGGTACACACATGTCTTCAGGGACATGATACAAGGGAAACATTTTGAGGGAGATTACTTTGTAATTCTGTTGGTGATTCTGTGCTCAACAGAGATAACAGAGATTGACAAACAGTGGTGAATCAATGTGAGAAATATAGTATACTATAAGGACCAATATAACATGATGCAGCAAAACAATTGGCCAGTAACAATCACTAGAAGATATTCAGTGGTACATTCAGTAGTTCCTGTACGGGACAGGGCATAATTCAAAGTATTGAACAACAACCGCTTTGGGACAGTTTCTGCATGGAGGACAGTGACTTCTTATTCTGATGAGCTGTACTTAAATGTTAATACCTGAAGTGCAGAGCGAGCAACAGATGACGTTTGTTTTAGTATGTTGTGAAGTAGTTCCAGAAGAGCTTGTAAAACAAAATGGCTCATCTTCTTTCCGGCATGTTCCTTTCTATCTATGCAGACCAGCGCAGCTTCTGATAGGGCATTCACCACCACCTCTGTTAGCCCTGTGCAGTAGAAACACAGGTCTGTATGAGGAGAGCGTTGATGACATCATTTATAGCAGCATTACTGCTGTTTATGACTTGTTAAATGCAATAGATTACATTTTTTTAATTCTGCAGACTGTCTTCCCACCAAAACACATTAGCAAAATGGGCATTCCATTAGTAAAAAAAGTGGTTATTGAAATATGAAATATTTGTTCACAGGTTTATTTGACATTATGAACTAGTGCAAGGGCAAAATTAAGAGTTCTTGTGGCAGGTGGGGTAAATACTATCTACTGTTTATTAACAATGTGTTTGTCTAATGTGATGCTCTCAGTAGTTTCAGTTTCAGAGAGTAACTGAACTAAATACAAGCTGTTGTAAAGAAGAGCGTGTGCACACAGTGTTAATAAACCTCAGTACGACTGAGAACTTCTAAAAGACTACTTTGAAATGTATAAATCCATGACCAAAAGTTTTAAGAATGACACAAATATTGTTTTTCATAAGTTTGCTGCCTCACTTTTTATAATGACAAAAGGCAGAAGAGTTGTAATTATTTTTAAATTCCATCTTTGGCATGAAGACACACGCTTCCGCTGCAGTTCAGTGATCCTCTTGTTAACACAGGTGAGGAGGACTAAGCTGTAGATCACCCCGTCGGGCTGATGTGATTGCATTTGCACGCACAGCGAAGCGAGGACAATGATCTGGTGTCATGAAGGGCGGCAAAGAGGCCACTTATCTCTGAGAAACCCATTGCCAGGAAACTTCATGAAAACCAATACTTGTGTCATTTTCAAAACTTCTGGCCACGGGCATAAGGATGTGTGGTAGGTTAAGGCAAACATAGTGGGCACTATGGTCAGGCTCAGATTTATCCTAATAAACCTCCCATCTGTTTATTCGACTCCATGTTACTCATTCCACCTGTGGCACCACGTGTGTTGAGTTTGGCACAAAAATACACAGACAGACAAAATACATTTCAAGGTCAGAAAACAGTGGGAACATAACACTGATCATTTCAATCAGGTATTAGAGGCTCTGTCTACCCCGATCCGTCTCACTCTCTCTCTTCCTGTTACTCATTGAATACAAAAAGCGATCCTGAAAAGCCAAGTGACCCACAAAATGTTAGCAAGATATTTACGTAACAATTTGGTGGAGGCGCAGCCGCACTTAGACTATTTAAAATAAATAAGGTTTATAACAGATACAGATGCTGTTTCAGTTTGTCTGCAACATATTTATTTAACATTCACTGAAATGTGGGCATGCGTGTGCTACACAGAATTTCCACCGGATCTACCATTTTTGTCCAATGACATTCTTATAATCTGAAAGGTTCAGAGCGCCACTTTTGAGAGACATGTCAGCCCCCAGATTATTAAAAAGACAAACAACATTAGAGGTAATGATTAAAATCGATGATGTCTTTGACATGTAGACATGTTGTGAAGAAGAATTGTGATGCACAATGGTTCACTTGCATAGAAGTCAGTGAAACACAGAACATTAAGGGAGACTGGTCATTTGTTTCTTTTTCAGTCATTTGAAGACTGGCCATGACAAATATTGGAATGACCATTTTTCATGTTTTAGGAAGGATGTGTCCTCCAGTCCCTCAGTGTAGATTATGCATTTATATTAACATTAAACATTCTAACTACTCAAAGAGAGAGAAATATTCATTTTGAGCCCACAATCCTCTTTTTTGTAAAATATCAATCCCATAATAGCATAAATTTGGTTTACAAAATGCATTACCGTAGTTTCTGGACTTTAAGTCGTTACATTTTCCACTTGTTTTGAACCCTGCAGCTTATTCAATGGTGCAGCTTTTTTTTTTACAGCTAACGGTCACCAGGGCTCACTATCAAGGAAGGGTGAGACAGACAGTATGAGCCAGGTAACGAGAGCAAAAAAACAGGAGCCCAAATGCAGTACGAGAACAAGAGCGAGACAGAAAGTAGGAGACAGAGACAGTTTGCGCCAAGTTAGTGTCCATGCACACACCCTCATTATGGAAGACAAACGGAGAAGTACATATGATGCTGCTTTTAAGTAATAGCAGCGTGAAGATGACAAAGAGGGCGGTGCAGACGTTCGGAGGCTGTGGATTGATGATTCCTATGCCACATGACAGAAATTCTTTCTCATCAATCAATTTACATTTTATTATGACCAATTTGTTTAACAGAGAAAGAATGCTGATTTTGACATTTGAGCCTGTGTTGTATCAACAGTATTAACATACCCAAGTCCTTATTTTCACACAAGCAGCAACACCAAAATACAACTAAATTCAGACGTTCATCTATAAAATATTCTGAGCATTCTGTGTTTTTCTCATGTTTCCTTTCAGTCTCACCTCAGTCTATACCTCCCTAGACAATTGTAGAACACGCTGTAAAGATTCTAACTCTTGCTAAGCCACGAATACAACCACTTACTAAAGGGCCAATTCATGTTTCATTGCTCATTAAATTTAACATGGCACTTAAGACACTGCATTTCTTGGTCTATCGGTGTAGCTACTGTTTATGTCCCTGATGAGTTCTCACTACGTATCTCTGTAGTGACATGACACATGCATTCCAAAAAAAGCTGCCGTTCATTTCTACGTTTGTGCCCTAAAAAAGGATCAATTAAATAATAAATGAATACTGGATTTTCGGGGGAATTTAACCCCATTTCATTCGAACAGATCCTTATTAAGGTAGACGAGTGATGAAAGGTGACTAAAAAAGGGAGATAGTGGTTAAATTAGCCTGCTGTGAGTGAGATGTGTTGTAATTAAACAGAATGGTTGACTTTAGACCTTAGATTGTCAACTGAGATACAGTTGGTGCTGGAAGATTGGGCTGTTATCACTTTACCTGGGCAGGTGGAGGAATCAGACCAGACCAGGACTGGGGTGGTTAAGTTAAAATATGTACCTTGGATATTAGTTGTATTAACTAAATTTAGAATACAATTCATGATATGTGTTATTGTTTTGCTCAGGCGCTTATTCCACCAGTAGAATTCTTTTATAAAAGATAGCTTCACATGCATAGGATGTAACATAGAGACAAACCATTCCACATTGTAATAGATTAGTTGGAACAACATTGTGTTTTTATAAAATTGTTTTTCTCCAGGTTGACATTAATCAAACTAAGTGGTGGTACCTCCTTTTCCACACAAGCTCCCAAACTGAGCTATGCAAATCATCAGGATACTGACCATAAAAAATATTTGAAGACACTGTGGAACCCTAATAATCAGGATGTTCCTGAAAAGGAGAAGCTACCTCTCAGAAAATCAGTGCTGTACAAATGTAAAAATAAATATGTATAAAGTAAAATGTTTGTGTTCGTGTGCATACCTGTCAATTGGAGAAATAATATTTAATCATAGGAAAAAACAGCTTCTTATTGCCAATACTAACACACACATATGTAAAATGTCACATGGTCTATTACCAAATGTCAGTTGCTTATTTTAAGGCTAATTTGAAAACCATTGCTCTGTCCTAGTTTGGGGTTTATGTTAAAAATAGACTTTCTACAATGCTTTGCAATATTATCTATTTATAGACCAATGTAAAAAGAGTTCTTTTATGAAGCAGCAGGATAGATGGCTCTGAGCATTGCTGTCTAGGCAAAGCAGAGAAGTTTTCTGGGGACAGAAAAAACCCAACTCAACTGATTATGTGGTGAAAATGGATCCATGAACAGATACAACAAACTGGTAATGGCTACACAACGGGACATAGTAGTGGAGGACAGAGGAAGAAGGCCATTTTGTATGAATAGTGGCACAAATATAACGCCATAGGGTTAAGGTTCCAGCTGAGCTCTCTGTCCAGACACTAAGACACTACGCAGAACCCGTCAAGCTCCCAGGCCTCTGGCAGTGGACTCAAGCTTGAAGGAAAAAGACCGCAGGGGGCGAGTGGGAATTATATATATTTTTTTACTTTTATATATATTCTCATTGAAACACAATGACCTGTGTCAATGTGTGCTGCCTAAAATGAATCATTAATATGGAAGACACATCATTGTGGTATAAATAATGCCGGGGGGGCTTCTTATTGATTGGACACATATGGACACTGTGGAATTTTAGATTATTTTTATTATTTGTGGAAATAACTTCAACCCAATTTAAATGGACTATTTATAGATGCAAGTTCCACAGAAACTTGGCAACACTGGCACAGAAGCAATTACCTACAAAATTCCTCTAAGCTTCTTACAGAAGGTCAAGAGAAACAACAAGGATTGGTGATGGGTCTAACCCAAAGAGGAAACTCAAAGACCTTGAAGAAAACACAGAGATGCTAAAGACTGCTTTAATTAATGAAAGGACAACCGACACCATGTCAGTAACTCAGCGTAACACAAAATTCAAGGTGATCCTGAAACATTTATTTAATGACATAAACAGTTCTTTACTGTTGTTGGGAATATTCGCTGCTCTGTTAGGATTTCTGTATTGCATTATGCAGTAGGGTTACCATTGTTCCTACAAAACAAGTATCAGATTCAGATTCAGGCAACAATTAGATGGGATTTCTTAATTACACCTAAAATTACCTACCGCTTTTTAAACCTTATTACTTTGTATTCCACATTATCAGACATACTGGGACACTTTTTACTGGACTACTTACTGAAGTAAACACAAATAACTGAACGATGGGAGTACAATTTCTGGCTCAAATTCATGTCATTCATGTTTTTCCATCGACTACCACTCTCCTGGATCTCCCTGTTTTTGGCTTTGTGCTGTTCAATGTCCGCAACTATCCTTTCTAAAAGAGTGGGTTAATTTATTAGAGACCACAATAAAAACCGTATCCCCTAAATTCCCATGGTAATCTCAATGATGGTAATCTTGTTTAAAATGGGCTTTAATCACAGGTTACAACCGAGACTCTACCAGAGCAAAACAGTAAGATAAACTGTCACCAGGAAAAACTTTGTTTACGTAGTCAACTTATTATTACGATACCTCTCCAGTCTCTCTCTTTCCCTCAATCAAACTGTCACTGTCTCTCTATCATATCATTCTTGCTCCCTGTTTCTCACCAAAATGCATCACTCTTTCCACACAACCTATTCTTCCGCTCTTTCACCTCTCTACTACCTTTTTTACCTCCCACTTCTCTTTCCTGGTTCTTTCATTTTCCCTCTCTATTTGCTCATGTTTTTTTCGATCTTTTTCTTTCCCCTATTCTACTCTTCTGTGTCACTCTCTTTGCTCTCTCTATCTTCAATCCCCAGGGGGTATTATCTCAGTCAGAGGCAAATCTGCCCAATTATAAACCTCATCTCCTCTGTCTCTCTCACACACACACACACACACACACACAAGGTGCTCCTGCATACACCACCCACCACATACACATGCAGACATCTTCTCTCTGCTGCACACATACATAGATGCATAGGCACAAATATATTCACACAAACACAAAAATCCCACCTCCCTATTTTGCTCTTCTTCACTGTCTATTTCATTGTCGCCCCACACACACATGCCCACAACCAAACTTCCCCTCCTCTCTGTCACACCTTAAAAAGCCAATTATACACACTTCCTCTCCTCTCCCTCCTTTTTTTGCCATCATCACACTGATCTTGAGTAAACCACAATGAAAAAGGAAGAGAGGAAGAGAAGATATAAGTCAACCCAAAGCAGAGGACAGAAGAAGAAAAGGAGAATACTGGGAAGATGATATACTGTACACTGAAAACTGAGTGGAAGAGAAAAAGGAGTAAGAATAAATAAAGGAGATGAGTAAATACAGCAGAGGCAAGAGAGGAGAAGAGAGAAAAGAAAGACGAACATAGTATTAATTGCTTGGCCAGTGTTATTGCTGGGTTGACAGTTTTGTGTTGAGAGGGGCGGACTGGATGATAATGAGGCTGAACTGCTGCACTGCTGACCCAAAGAAAACAGAAGGAAAGAAGTAGTTGATAGTGGTGATGGTGGTTCTGGTGGTGAGGAGTTACAGTGGAGATGGGGTGCAAAGGAAATGATGGACAGCAGATGAGAGATGCAATAGGATTAGGAAGAAGAAAAAAATATATAAAACAAGCCCAAAGAGAAAATCCCCAAAACAAGTGTCTTCACTTTCCTTTCAATGCAACTAGAGTACACACACACACACACACACACACACACACACACGCAGTCAAGGTTGTTGACCTGAATAAGCATTATGCTGCAGCAGGACAGCAGGCCGGGGAAAACAAGATGTCAACAAGACAAGTAACATGACGATACCTATGGTTAGCAGAGCAGAAACATGATACCAAACAAGATTAGGATAAAAGGGAAAAATATATATATGAATGTACTGTACGTTGCTGGTGAAGTGGCTCCAGATCTAAGAGTGTGTCTCCACTAAGGTTACATAGCAAGGCGACTGCATTCTGGACGATCCCACTTGTAACATCCTCACTGTTAGCCTAGAAGAGAAGGAAGAGACTAGATCAGGTAAGACAAGGATCCATGTACTGTTTATTTATGATGACATTTCTTTCATAATCATGCATTAAAGGCACAACACAATAAACATCACATTGTTTGTGTGGTCTTGGTTGCCAAAATATGTCTACGTCTTCTGATATAGAAGTGCTTTAGGGTTTCAATCCCGTTCCTGAAAACTCACACGGTGAGAGCTGCTATAGTATGACAGAGCCAGTTGTTCTGTGAATTTGTCCCAGTTTTTCCCACAGGCCACAAATAAAAATGCATTTGTGAAACTGCTGTAAAGCACATCAGGTCATTTCCTATGAGTGTATCATCAGCCACACTGTGAGCCATCCACAGAAAGAAAAAACTCTATATGCATTGCATACATTTATCTACTACGTTTAATAAAAAGTGGTTATTATGGTGCTATATTGAGCACATTTATTTGATCTAATAGAGGGTGGTGAAGTTGTATGATTATTGGTTTTGAAAAGAAACAAGGAACAAGCCTGTAATATCCACCTTCCACATAGTCCTTTTCATCCCTTTACATTGCCTGTACCACTCCTCCTTACAAAACTACCTTTCCTTCCTCCTAATACACTTCCCCTTCTCTCCGCTGCCCTCATTTTACTATTTGATCCTCTCTGAGATACACCAGCTCTGCCTGCAGGGTCTGTTCGCATCAGTGTGATCTGTAAGGGCTGATAAGCCTGGCTGGTCCTCATCATGTGCAGTAGCCTGAGGCTGTAGACAATGACATCAATTCACACCTAGGACATTCTGCCTGCCAGTAACAACAAATGACAAAGCTAATATATTTTGATCTTTGTAGACTAATAAGTCACAAAATGAAACTGTGTACATTACTGAAAGCATAAATCTGACAAAGAGCAATGGGGAATGACAAAACAAAATGAATTTTTACTTAGTGATTCAGTGTCATCTAGCTCGTGTCTACAGAGCATTTAATTTACTAGGTACGACTGGTGTAATAAATACAGCGTAAGTGGGCAAAATCTGTAAACGTATTTGACTTCAACCCATACTTTTGCCCCCTCAAGCACAACAATCAACCAGTCAAGAACCCGAGTCTAGTTTGCTTCCTGAGGTCTTTTCATGTACGAAGCAGACGTACTTCATCATCTAGACAAATACAATTAGGTGAGTTTTTCCATGGCAAGTGTGATTACCAGAGACAGGTGTAATCAATCCAGATTAGAGTGTTTGAGGCAGCATAAATCAATCCTAACATAAGCAATACAAATGGCATTAATGGATCCTGACATGACTGGTTCAGATAGGAGTAAACAATCAAGAGAAGAGTTAATCAGGCTGTTGGATAACAGTGTTTTAACATTCTACATCAGTGAGTCGGGGCTGGAAAGGTAGCCATGCAGAATACTGATTGTGTGTGTGTGTGTGTTATGTACAATATAATTTGGGTTGTTTTGCTGAAAACTGATTTTGTTGTCTTTGTTCGTGGGTGCATTAGATTGTGCATATGAAAAACGGGGTCAGGTGAAATAAATTGTTAGCTAGTAACACTGTTATGCTTCACTGATAACAGAGTGCTGTGTATTTGTGTGTGCAATTTTAATATTGTAGTTTATATTGCTACGCTTCCCTCTCTCTATCACTGACCTGCCAGTCAATTACACAAGCTCTCTAATATGTTGACAGCACTCAGACTAATACATTTCTAAGAGCCAGAGGAAAGAAGTAAGAGGGGAAACACAAGCAAGGGGATAGAAAATAATTGATCTGCAATAAAATGGAGCAGGACAAGTATAATAGAGACTGAAATAAATAGGTTTCATTAGCTGATTGCATTTAACGGGCTATACAACCAAATGATTCACTGATTGGATGAATGAAATCAAATTGATTGAATTATTAACTGAGATTGGTTTCTTACCATAATAAGTTGGAAAACTCTCAGAAGGATCTTACTGTGTTTGATCAACCTGAATGGGAAAGAAAAAATACATATTAGACCAGGGGTACACAAACTAGGGCGGGTGGGAAATTAATTTAATTTAGCAGCAATTCACTGCATTCACACACACACACAAACAAACACAAACACGCACACACACGCACACACAAACTGAGTTGTTTCATCTTCATTAGGGTTGGAGTTCCACTATATACAACTCCTGTCTGGTACCAGTGAAATTAGAGAGAGAGAAGCCGTCAAGGAGACTCAATGAGAGCAAATTAAGTTAAAGCAAGTAAAAGAGGTGTGGGAAGGACATGGGGTAAGGAGAAGAGGGGTGAGGTAAGAGAAGCTCACCTGTGGCAATGAGGAAAAAAAGGGGTGATAGAAAAAAGATAGAGATAATTGGACATGAAATAAAGGAAGGACAGCTGCTATCAAGCCTGTGATGTCAGCTTTTATCTAAATAAGATGATTTACCAGGGTCCAACACTGAGATGTCAGAATAAAAAACGACACACACATTACATAATTTATATTCTGTGTTGCTGTATACATTTCATCGTGTCTTGATGCATGCTTAATAATCCAGGTAAGGAAATCAGAGAAATATGCATATTCTACTGCATAACACATTGTTATTTTACAAATTGACCTTAAATAAAAAAATCAGCACTAAGAAATACATAATATATTAAACCTACAGATCTCTCAAGAGAGGCATGCACAAACAAAGCAAGATTGGATCAAGAATTGACCCTTGGGACACATTATACTTAGTAGGGTAAAAGTTGACAAGAAATTGAGCAATTGTTAATAGAAACACAAGACTTCCTATTTCACAAATATGAGAACCAGTCTGGAGCTGTGCCAAATATAACCACACAATTTCACAGTCAACAACAATAGACATGAACACATGCCAGCAACAGCATTCATTAGATAGGCATTTGTGACCTGTGCACCGTCTTTGTGCTGTGGTTTTCAAGAGAGCAAGCAAGAATCTTAGGCGTAAAAGGTAGTTTGGAAATGTAAAGATAACTTTCAGGGAGAGCACGATTTAAAAAAAACTGAAACACTGTCAGTAGACAGTGATCTGTTCAGAATAAAGATCAAATCTCACCCTTAGCAGTCTGTTACTTTAAATAAGAACTTAGCAGAAATGATGTCAAGGGGGCTGGATGACACATTTGTATGATAGAAGAGATATATGTCAAATAGATGGAACAGAACAGAACTCTGATATAGACTGTCAATGTTATCGTACGTTATCAACGTTAACGTTATTGCTATTCGACACTCCAGGAACTCCAGTTACACCTGACCCGTGACAGCAAAGTGTTCTGCTGGGGTATTATAGTACAATGAGGTCTTTAAGATATGATGGAGCTTACTCATTAAGTGCTCTATATGTGTGTAGAAGGATTTAAAATCTATTTTGGATTTTGAAAAGAGAGAAGTATGTTGTCTGAAGCTCAGAGAAGATTGTTGATGACTTTTACCAGTCTGGTTTCCAGACTGTTCCTGCGCAGATGGTCAGATAATTGCTTTGCAACTACTTCTTCAGGGAAGATTGGATATCAGTTTATAGTTAAAGCCCATAGCTAAAACACATCACCCGCTACGTGTAAAGGTTTGGCCACAGCTACCCTAAAAGTGTGAAATGATCAATTTCAAGTCAGAACAGGATTGAGGGTGTGATTAAGACTGTGGGTTTACTTACCCAATGAGCAAAACCAATGGAGTCTATCAGTGAATTAAATGCAGTGTTGAGGCAGATATTATTAATATCTACACAAATGTTAAAGTCACCAACTAGAAATAATTTGTCTGTACTAAAAACTACATCAGACAGAAAGTATACAATAACAGACAGAGCGGTCAGTGGATCAGGTCTATTTTTCAATTATTAATTTACAGTATTATAATGGGATGTGGACTATTAACTTAAAACAAAAGCACTTGAAATAAAGAAAAGTCATCACATGACAATATGTTTTATCACCAGTAATGACACTACCTTTTTATTACTCAACTATTACCCCATTGCCCTCTTATTACTTAAATATGACCTCTTTTTACCTTGTAATTATCTAGATATTACGCTCCATTATCTTGTAGTTTCCAACATAGTTTTTACATAGCTGTAAAGTCCTACATCCAATTTAAAATCATTGTAACTGATTGTACTTAATTTGTTTTTTTACTTATGATGATTGATCTACTGTACTTACTGCTTAGCACTACACTCTATGTGAGGTCTTTCAGAAAGGAGAAATGTGTGTGTGTGTGTGTGTGTGTTGGTGTATCTGTGTGTCTGGGTTTTGTACATATGATGGATGGCCTCCCATTAGGTTGGTGGCAGGCTGAAAGATTAGAGGAGAGGACAGGCCAGTACAACATCATAAACTGCACCACCTTAAACTACCAGCCATACATCAACGGACACTGCACAACGGCACACATTTAAAAAACAAGAACAAAAGACTACCTATGATAGACCAAACACAAATGAGACAACTCCTACTGCATTAGTCACACATCATCAGTGCTACTTTTATAATGAAGAAAATATCACAATATGAATAGCCACGAAACTAGATTGACCTTTGCCTCCACTATATTCCTGCTGTCAGTTGTAACACTTGCTAGATGATTTTGAAAAGGCAACATGGACCTTGATGTTTCAAGTGAAATGATAAAAGTCAGGAGGTTATATTGTAGCAGTTAGAAGTACTATAGTCAAATTAGCCTACACATATCACAAGGCAAAAAAAAGTGATTCCCTAGAAGATAGCGTAATTATTCATAAATGACATATCCTAATGAGTTTTTGTACCATCTAAAGAATATTTTAAATTATGTCCATTTATTCACAGTGACCAGTAAATCCAGTCTCAGTCAAACACAACTACCTTGGTGTTGTTAACACCTTAAGATTACACTTGCATCTGATTATACTTCTGATACTAACTATAATATAACTATACTATACTATAACGTAAAGGTTTTTCAGACCAGATCATTTATCATTAACTAATAAAAAAAAGGATAGGCAAGACTAATTTTTCAGTTAGGAAAAACCTAAGTATATATTCAGTTGATGAGCATTGAATGTGTAAAATGGTTATGCACAGCGGCAGACATTTGGCTGACTGAAATACCTATGAGAACATTTAAACATACATGAGTTCATATATGTAACCACAAAGCATGAGGTTCTTTGGCTAAAGGTCATAGTAAATGTAGTTGTTTGAAGGTGTGTCTGGGCTGTGATAATGCAGAGAGAGGCAGCAGGCTGCCTTCCCAACGTTAATGTTCCCAATTTACTATCTAATTACTGCACGGCAGGCTTCATAGCCACACTTATCTAGCCAAGACCCAGGCAATTTAATTCTTGATTGTATAACTGCAATGATGGAGGGAGAGTTGTGGAGAGGGGGCACATAGAAAGATAGAAATATGGACAAATGCTAATAAATTAGAGATGATGAGAAAAAGAAAATGATGGAGACAGAGAAAACTGTTTAAAAAATGTTAATAGTGTCAGAGGAAAACGAGCGACAGAGAAAAATACAAGCGTAGTGAGAACTGTGCTGACACCAATTTAAAAAGTTCACATCACGCTACTAGTGTCAAGGAAAGAAAAGGGTGAGGGGAGTGGGAGGAAGAGAAGGCTTGAGACAACAGGCGTTAATATTACTGATAAGAAAATTAGGGGCATATTCAGTAAAAATGATGAACTTTGAACTCAGAGAGAGTTGGGGTTTGGGTGTAAATAGAGATGGGAAGAGACTGGGATATTAGTAATAAGAGTTTCATTGTGTTAATATTGTTTTTTTAATTGATAAGCTACAGTATTTGACTCTAGGCATCTCCAGGTCTATGCACTTAATACACAAAAATAAGTGATAACTAGATTTTATAATACTAAGTGGCAAAGAATTAGCAATATGCACATCTTACAGTCTGAGGATGAATTCTGTATTATTAAGATAGAAATACTTTAGCCTTTCCATCATTTGGCTAAAATACCCATGAATTACTGTAAGACATTTTGCTTGCCCTCACTTCAGAGCCATGATGCACAGCTATCATGCTAGCATCACCTCTTACCACCAAATGCATTCTACCTTCATCTCTTCCCATTTCAACATTTTCTCTCCCTTCTAGTACTAATCTTTCTTCACAGCCATCTTTTTCTTTGTTGCACCTTCTATTCTACCTTCCCTACCACATTCCCCGTCTCCTTCTGTCTTCTCTCATTCATGTTCACTTTATCTAATAGGAATATATAGATGACCAGAGAACTAGCCTTAGTCATTTGGATGTCAGATAAATATTTACTTTTTTCTTCCTGAATTTCAAATTACTCTCACATTATGCAATTGTGCCTCTTTAACAATTGCAATAATGTATTTATCTATAGTGAGTAATTAAACCACTGCCAGTGTGTGTGTGTGTGTGTGTGTGTGGAGTTAAAAAACAGAAGTGATACACATTACTGAACTTGGAATGAGCGGCCTTGGCAGTAAAACATCATGCACAGAAAACCTAAAATGTGCCTGTGTCTATTTGTGTATGTGCCTGCTAGGATTGCAAAAACACTTCAATCCTGCCAAAGACTGGGCTTGCATAGAACACCATAATGGTCGAGTAAAGTATCGCTAGGTAGCAAATGTTCTATCCGCATAAACTATCCGCATAAATTTAAGTTGCTTTAAGAAGGAATAATTTACGATAAGAACTGAATACTTATCAGGAAGTCACCCTATGGAACAGGTTTGCTTGATGGCTTGTGCTGTTCAATGCAGAACTAGTTCAACGGTTGTACAATAGGACAGCGGTATATTAGGTTGATAAAACCTCTACAGTCATATAACAGTGTTTTGCTGTCCCCGCACCTGATTGATTGTGTGTAACTGATGAAGTGCAGTACGGTGTGCAGTACCTGCAAGTCTCTGTGCTGTGCTCAGTCATTGATACCAGCAGTTTAAGTGCGTAGAGTTGGACAGGCGCTGCTGCTTGAAGAAGACATTCGTACCTAGACACAAACATGCATGAGTACAACATTTAGCTTTCATTGTGTTACTAATTAATTTACTGTTCTGATCATTAGTAACAGAGTATAAACTGGAACAGACCTGGAGGGAAGGGTGTGGGGGAAAGAAGTGGGTGTAAGGGGAGGGCAGGGGACTGGAGTTGTTATACAGTAGGTGGAGGAAAAAAAGAATATGTGGAAAAAAGAGCAGAGGAGAGAATTTGGGATGTAAAGGGGGGGAGGAAGAGGAGAGCTCTGAGTGCAAGGGAAAACAATTTAGAGAATAGGGAGAGAACAAGAGATAACACATGAGGCAACCACAACAGAGAAGAACGGTTTAAAGGGAGATATAAAAATAATAATGGTATAGGAAGAGTATAGATCCATACAGAAGATGTCAAGTAGTGTGTAGTGTAAAAAAACACAACACAAATGTCAATGTCTATTTTGTATTCTTGTTATTCTGTCATGATATGAGCGTCTGCAAACTGCATTTGTCTGTCTCTTCTCTCCACAGAGAGTGCAATGATTGGATGCCAACACACATAAAGACATATGCTTGTCAGTTACCTGCATCTGACAAGTACAAGGATGTGACATCCCACACAGCAGTGCAACAAACAAAATATTCAATGAAATCCAGTGTATAGATGAGCAAAGGCAGGATTTTAACATAAATAATACCTTATCACAACAATAACATCTCAATATGTGTATGTCTTCTATTCCTAACTAGTTGGTCTATTGGATAAAAATTGGACGTAAACATGATAAAATTCACGACAGGAACATACATATCTCTATAAATATAAATAATAATTTTAAACATTGTTCCATTCTCCTAATTCTATGAAAAAACATAGCTAAGGCGTGATATGTTTATTGATGAAACAAAAATGAAATAAGCAAACCAGAGACATCATCAGAAAAAATACTAAATAATTAGACAAACCTTGGAAGCAGAGATTTAGAGAAGAGAGCGAAGATCGAAGTGAAAGAGTTTTCTTCATCCCTTCCTTCTACTGCCCTTCCTCCTTCCACTCTTTTGTCTTCCTCATCAGCACCACCATTCTGGACCAGCAGTATAAGACTGAGTTCAGTCAGCACCCTCAAAACAAAGACAGACCACTCCACTGGGAGGCACAGGAGAAGACAGGGAGGATTAATATAGTATAGTATAATATAGTACACAGTACAGTCTACAAGTAATAAAGACATAGTATTAATGATCCACAGAAAACAAGGGAGCATAATTTTACCCTGAGCAACTGGCTCCAAACCCATTCTTACTATGCTTTATGTATTACGTTGAGACCCATAGAGACTGTAGAGAAAACAGCAATGACTCACTAAAGGTCCAAAACTAAAACAGCACAGTCGTTAAGTATAAAAAATGATGCTTCTCACTAGCTACAACTCATCACCTAAGAGACTTTTAGAACCTCCTACTGAGCACCACCCTTTCTCTTTGCCATCTCTATTCTCTGCACACCTTCCTATAATGTATGGTCCTAATTTGCTCACATAAGTATGTACTACATCTGTCTTATTTGGCAAGATTCTTCTTCACATATGAGCCTTAGTTTACTTGCTTGCTTACTAAGTCTTGCTGCAAGGTGCACATAATGCCATGCAGTGAATCAAACCATTGACATTGAAGCTGAGTGGTATGAACCATAACTATTTAAACATAACTATGCCCCAGTCATGCAAAACTGCTCTTCTAATCTTTCCAATTTGCTATTTCTGCCTTCCCTCCTCCTGTGCCATTTGTTTCTATTTCTAAATGTGTTCTTCCTCACATCTCTCTCACTCTCAAAAATGACCGACCACTGCTTACCATTTATGCTGAAAGCGAGGGTTATCAGAGGAGGCAGAATAGCAGCCACAACCTTCAGGAAACATAAATAGACAAAAAAAAAACGTTACACGTGTCTCACTGCATTAGTTTTAAAACCTAACATATCGTGAAAGCTGATTGTCTGCTGTAACAAAACAATGCCACAATCTGGTAGAATCAATTATAGTCTGGTAGATAAGTTCAGCTGTAGATTATGTCTCAACATGAAACAACTCAGGTGAAAGCAGAAATTCTGTAGCAGGACAAAAATAGCTTGTGGAGCTAGCAAAACAACTGCCAAAGGCATTATATGTACTTCAAGTTCATATTAAAACTCATTACTCCAACTCCAACTTTATTTATAAAGCACTTTAAAAACAACCGTCAGAGGACCAAAGTGCTGTACAAAGATTA
>JAUMTR010000008.1:15035460-15127892 GCA_032270685.1 Microctenopoma stevenorrisi
ACTGAAGCATAGGCCAACATCTTCAGTCATCAGTTGAGAAGGATGGACTATGCACCAGTGATACCAGACCACATTTTAGTAAAGGAGCC
The DNA here is from genome assembly GCA_032270685.1 of Microctenopoma stevenorrisi. NCBI lineage: Eukaryota > Metazoa > Chordata > Actinopteri > Anabantiformes > Anabantidae > Microctenopoma > Microctenopoma stevenorrisi. Next base: position 15,035,550 of record JAUMTR010000008.1, read on the forward strand.
TGTCAACTAAACATCCGCTTTCCCTCTCCTGCAAGAAAATCTCCAAAAACACTTTCAAAAACCTCTAGACTTATTCTCATATACCATTCAAATAGTAATTAATGAACTTTTTTGTGGAATAACAGTACAACATAGGAGCACTTTTTAAAAAGAAGGAAACATCAGGAAAATTAGGAAAAATGAGGAACGCTGGACAGCCAGAGCACCTAACAGAACAATTACATATATATATGTTATGGAAAACATTTACTTTCTACCGTATAACAGAAATACACGTAACTTTTTGTTCTACACGACTGACATGACAGTCCTGCACAACTAGCGAACATGTCACAGTCATTTGTTTGATAGTATGCAGGGCTTCTACTTTCTCTTTGTTCCGAATGATGTATGCATTTAGGACTTTTTTTCGAATAATATTCATGCTAGCAATCTGTTAGATGCATTGAAACAAACAAATATATATTTATTTGTTATATAGTAACAAATAAATATGTCATTCATTAAATTCATGAATTCATTTTTCATTGTAATGTTGCACTTGGAGTCATTCATGTTAAGGTTTTGGTGTTTAGAAAAAAATCCTTTAAACATGGAATGCCAAAAAGCCTAGAGATGCATTTGTAATTTCTTTGATTTCAACATCAAGAAAATGAACAATATGACCATGCAGAATTCAGAATACAGTATACCAAATGCTGCATGTAGGTTTGGTTACCAGACTTACAGTACATATATTCCATTAAGATATTTGGAAGGAATAACAGACACAGACACTTTTATTCAAAGCGACTTACAGGTGTGCATTTATATTTGTGTGAACTTACTGACATGGCAGTGACTCTGACAGCTTCCACCTTGGAATGGGTAAACAGGTACCATAAGGCGGATCCTATCTCTGTGGTTCCTATGTGCTGCAAAGGGCCAGAAACTGTTGTGGAAATGTTCTCTATTATTTTTGCAGCCATGTGATGAACTGTGGAATCATTCTGCAAGACAAACACACAAACACAAATAAATCATTCATATTCACAATTTTCAGTAAAACAATTTTAAAGTACCTGTTATTTGCTGAAATTTCAATTTAATATTGGTACTGATAAACACTTCTTGGCACAAAATGAAGAGCATATGGTTTCACCCAAATATGATAAAAATGTTTTATTAAGTATAAAAAAACACAACTGACTATTACCTTCTTGAAAATGAAAAAAAAAATATTTGAACATAGAATTTCCAGGTTTAATCTACGTAAAAGAGGTTGTAAAAACTGCTGCTTGAATTGAAAGTCCTTGAAACCAACACTACTAAAGAAATCTCAACGACCTTAACATGTGGAAAAACCGTGAACCATGTAGATACAAAAAAGTATTTGGCAGCCACTGAAAAGATAGGAGAGATCTGTAATTTGTTATCATAAGTACACTTTACCTGTGTGAGACATAAAGAAAAATAAATCCTGGAAATATTATATTACTTGTTGTATATTTTTAAAGCGTTTATTTGTATAATGGTGCAGAAAATAGGTATTTGGTCAATACCAAAGTTCCCCTTAATTATCTTTAATACAACAAGGTGTGTGTGTGTGTGTGTGTGTGTGTGTGTGCGTGCGCATATGCAAGTGTGTACAAGTTATTGTACAAGAGTTTGTGTGTGTCTTATGTGTATAAAACATGTGCCCACACACCTTTGCCTGAGTAGAGAACCGTTGTTTATGTTCTGACAATGGGTCCATGCTAATGAAATCTTTGTGGCTGAGGAAATGAGTTTTTCCAGGAAAGTCATTGTGGCGAATGGAAGTAGAACAGAAGTGCTTTCCCCAGTCAGGTTATTATTGTGTTTCACTGTGTTACATCACTTAGATGCCACTCTCCCCAGATATGAGTTACAATAGAGCCTATTCATAAAACACAGTTAACTATATTTTGTGATAAAGGTTTTTTTAAAATATTAATTTCCCTGTGACAGTTTATTATGGTAATTCTGAAAAGTGGTGCAGTTGACAGACAGTGTTATTATTGTACTAATTTTTGTTATTTTATAATTGTTCAAATTTCATACAAAACTGCAGGAAGCCCATGTTTGTATATATGCAATGCGTAGCATATAAAATAAAATTGTTCTGATTGTAAAGCCTTGTGTTTTTATCCTTTTCAATTTCAAACTACAATTTAGCACAATCACAACTTCCTGAATACAGGCACTATGCAACGTCTGCAAAACCATGTCCATATCATCCTGCAGAAATCTTGATCTTGATTCTGACAGGGCAGAGACACACCACACTCTGTCTGCAAACGGAAACAACTCTCCATATCTACATGGAGGTGGTAGCAGTCTGTTTGTGTCAGTAAACAATGAAAAGACCTTTCTTTTATAAAAAAGATAACACTTTTACTCACACAGGGAGTTTTGGGTTTGGGGACAGGATAGATGGAATGTTAAGATAGGTTGAGGATGAAATTAAACGTGGCATCCTGACTGGCATTTGCTTGCATTTCTTCATGAGCTAATTTGCTAAGACAATTAAACTGGTCAACAACATGCTGAAACAGCTGAAAAGCCACCAACAGACACTCTGAAGGCATGTCAATGACAAATGGCCATCCAAAAGATTGATGTGTCAGCTAAAGTTTTTACCCATGGCTGGAAAACGTTTTATAGAAATTAGAAACATATCATAACATACAAAGGTGGTTTCACAACTGATATATTAACTAACCTACATATTAATCCATTATAGAAAATGACGTGTCTTCAACACCAAGGGACTACATAGCAAGACAACATAATGAATCTTTTGGCCCCCCTCTGGGAACCAGTAGAATGGTCTGTTCCAGCATTACCCAGGCCGTGTGGGCCAAAACACTAATGAGCCCACGGGGGAGCTCCCACCACTGTCTCTGTGTTTAATAGACTGTAGCCCTGCCAGAATCCACACAGAAAAAGAAAGATGGGAGGAGACTCAATGAAAGTGCGAGTGAGAGAAAGAGAGAGAGACCCTTATATGTGGTGAAAAACAAGTGGCTCATGCAAGGAACTCATCGTTATGATGCATAGACAGAAATGCAGGAGACTGAGGAAAGATTTTTATCCTAAATCTTCTCAGTATGACAAAACAAGTTCTAGAGATAAAACTCTCAATATATATATATATATATATATATATATATATATATATATATATACACTCATTGTCCTATTTAACTTCACATTAGCGGAAAGTCATCTTTAAGGCAAATTTCTACTGGCTTTGCAACAGCTTGGCATCACAAATATTTGCTATATTTGAGCAGAACAGAAGAATTAGAGATTAGACATGAAGTTATACAATTATAGCAGTACTATAAAAACAGTACTGTTGTAAACAAAACAGGGTTTCGAATCCTCTGCTGGTTCCTCTTGGCCACATACTGGGGCGTCCTTGGATCAGACACAATAAAGCTTTCGGAGGGCCATAATCTATAGAATTTTGTTGAAGTTTTTGTATGCAATTTCTCAGAACTAATCATTAAGTTTGATGAATATGGAAAAAATGGTCAAATACATGAGTAAGGGCACAAATGTTTCTTTATACCAATGTATGGATGTATTATGAGCTCTTACTGGACTGATGTGATAAAAGACCCATGCATTTCTTCCAAAATGGCTATGCTGTTTACACTTTTCAGTCCAAATACAAGACTCTTTGGGCCCCAACACGGAGGGACTTTACCACAGCAAATCATTTGTCTCTGTGCCACTCTGTTCTCTCCATTTTCCTCTGTCTCTATTCTCTCACATATCCTTCTTCCCCATGTCCGTGAACTTCCACCTGGCAAATGCTGAAAATACAATGATGTACTTAACGTCAGGTGTTTTTTTTTTTTTGACAGGACTAATTGACTTAATGGCAAATAAAGTAAATAAACGTCTCCCTCATTCTGCAGCTCAGGGATGATGTAAGATTTACATTCTCTAAACTGACTAAAACTTGTTTACAGATGAAAAGAGTTAAAAGGTTAGACAAATATGGAACAATAAAATCATGTTTTTAAGGGCCGACCAGCAGATTAGTTAATATCCCAACATGTTTGCACCTGGCCTCTGAGTCTCCAATATCAAGAGATATACATTATAAAAACACTATCACATTACTTGACGCAAGATTTGTCTGTGCGCCTTTGTGTGCACAAGCGTGTGGGTTCATGTCTGATGCAGTTTTTCTCTGTAATTAAAGTCTTTCAGAAGCCAGTGCACCTGGATTTGAATGAGCAGACAGAAACCATCTATCTGTCCCACAACACATCTAACACCACTAATAGCCATACTCAAAGAGAGACAAAGACTGTTTGATTAACGGTCCAACGAGCAGTGACACGTGACAAAAGAGATGTGGACAAGACATCACAAAAGAGCAACAAGTATGGGTGCAAATGCATACAGGAAAGATGCCAGACGATAAAGCAGACACACGTAAACTAATAGGAAATCTAGTACAAGACACGACAATACAACAAAAAGATAAAGAAAAGAGATATAGGTAGATAAAGAGAGACAGATATACTATGCAATACAGAGAGAAAAGCTCTCAGGCAGGTGGAAAGAAGCAAAACTGACAGTGTTATCTTCCTTTCCACCCTTCTCTACATGTACAAGACGTTTGCACTCATTTAGAAAATGTACAAATCAATACAGCTAAGTTTACAATTTGTACTCATGCGTGTGCAGCTAAAAGCATGTGGAGTGGCCATCATATGTAACAGACACAAGGGTAGGACCTGTGACTGCTTTAGACGGTTTCCTCTCTGTTCTTTTCTCCTTTGTGGAAGATAGCAATAAATCATTGATAGACTCACCACTGGTGTGTGTGTGTGTGTGTGTGTGTGTGTTTGGAACAGGAATTTCTGCCTTCTGCCCCCTGGCTTCTATCACTGTATTACTGTTCACACATCATTTCGCTGCATGTACTTGCACACACACAGATTTTTCATCATAGGCAGCAGAAGCATCATCATGTTCAGGCTCATAAATAATTTCCTGCAGCTCAAGTCTGGCCTGGAAACCTGCCTTTCACTCCATGCCATCCACTCCCCCACTCCAAGTACAACTTTCTCTCTTTGACTTCCTGCCATCTACTCCCCCTCTCCCACCACACTGATCCTTCTCTGTCTTCCTCTCTCATTCATTTCCATTGCCCCCCTATCCCAGTCTCCAACAGTAAATCCAATGTGCACGGCCACCACCCAGCCAACCCCTTTTTCTATTAAAAGGATCTCTATCCCTTCCTCCAGTGCTTTAACTTGTATTTCACTTTAGAACAGTAGATAGGGCTGGATTGATCTGATGGGTCAGAACCACACTGCTTCAGACACAGACAAGGTCTTGAGGCTGTATCTCAGCGCTGTCATGCAATAAAGAGTGGCACTGACCTTACGTTAGTAGAAAATGTCCTGTCCTAATAAAACTATCCAAAATGCATCAATCATTATTGAAGACACTGTTGAAGCAGTAAAACTCAACAGTGTAAACAATGTTAGTTCTAAAAAGATCTTTGGTGATCAGCAAATAGTTTCAAATGTCTAAATTTTAGTTTCACAATAGCCATTAAGTCTTTAGAACTTTTTTTGGGGGAAACAGCATTGACATTGCTGCTACAACATTACACCACCCTACAATGTGTAACAATTAACAAATGTTAGTTTTGAACTCTCCAAGATCAAGTAAAACCCAACAAATAATCCAATCAATACTTATGAATCTAAGAAAACCCAAAACATTCGTACTAATAAATGTTTCTTTATTAACATTGAATATACTACAAAATTTGATCCAATTATAAAATGCATTACATCAGTCTTCTATTAGAAAATATGTCCATAGTCAACATTATTTTATAATAAATACATATTCTAAAAAAATACATTATTCCTGGTCTGCATTCACCTTTCACAACTGCCAGTTCTCGTGCCTTGTCGACCCTGCTTCTAGTCCTAATCATCTCTGGTCCCTTACTTGTATGGGATAATGATGAGATGTATAACAGACGTATGTCAGTGATCCGCTGGCCGGCAGGGCACTGTAGGGAGCAGATTTCAATTTGTGGATTACTGTCCTTTATTTTGACTCTTTTTGACTGCTGAAATTGGACAGCATTCATCCTACTGTAGCAGGCACCACTATTTCTACTACAAACGTTAGGGTTTGACTTTAGTTAAATTAGTATTCAGCAGGTCTCCGGTGATTAGGGAACCTGTTAGGTTTACTTCTGTGTGGGAGTCTGCTAGCTTAGTCCAGTCAGGGAAATCCTCACGGTATCAGTGTAGCCAGACCTCTAAAGCTGAGACTGCCACACAAAGACTGCATCTGCTCCCCAACCAGGAGTGAATCATCAGAACTTAAAATAAGATTTACTCCTCTCACGGAACAAAATAAAAACAAAACGATGGATTATTAAATATCAGACCTCTCATCTAAATTGATAAGTGACCATCAAATCGATTTATTTTGTAGATGTTAATAATAACTGTCTTAACAAACTGCATTTAAATCTTTGTTGGAGTCTATTGGTTTAACTCAACATGTAGATAAACCAGCTCACAATTTTAATCACATCCTTGATCTTCTTTGGACTTATAGAGTTGAAACTCATCATATAATCGTGTATTTCCAAAACCATTTGTTGTCCGACCATTTTTATTAACTTTTGAATTTATTATATGGAGAGACTACATCCCTTATGAAGACATTCCACTACAGCATATTTCTGACTGAAAATGCTGTTACCAAATCTAAAGATTTGATTCCAAAAAGAAGAAAGTTTGCATTTTTTACTTATAGGCTGGACTACTGCAATTCATTACTGATACTGATCACAATAACCAATTGAAAAGCCTTCAGTTAATCCAGAATGCTGCAGCCAGAGTTCTGACTGGAAATAGCAAGATAGATCATTTTTGACTTACATTGGCTTCTCTCCACTAACTACTACTAGAATAGAGTTCAAAATCCTTCTCCTAACATACAAAGCACTCAAAGATCAGACCCCAGCAGAGCAATTTGCTCTCAGAGCGCTGGTCTGCTTGTGGTTCCTATAGTTTCCAGAACCTTTAGCCTTCAGGCTCCTCTCCAATTGAACCAGCTTCCTCTTCAGGTTCAGAAAGCAGACATCCTCTCTACCTTTAAGACTAGGCTAAAGACCTTCCTTTTTTAGAAAGCTTGTAGTTAGAGATCATATGCCAATATTGCCACTAACTGTGTGTCTTCCCTCTCCTGTAGTTTTGCTTCTTCCTCTTTGTCCCCCTCTCTTTGTACCTCTCTGCAGGAATCCCTTGCTCAGAGATATATGATATCCAGTGAGCAGCTGCTGGCCCTACCAACTTGCCTCAGTGCTTGCTCAGGTGGGACTGTTCGGTTTTCTACACTATTTTGTATTTACCTATATTCTGTAGGTTCTTAAACCTTGCAATGTAAAGTGCCTCAAGATTTTGTTGAGAATTTGTGCTACATAAATAAATAAATTGAATTAAATGTAATAATAATCAGCTTGATTGTATTTGATTACATTCACAAGTTACGATAGAATGTGTCTACGATGAATGGGAGGCAGTCGCAGGCTACTCAAGAAAACAATTTTTATAGGGGATGGACTGGTGTCTGGCCTGGGATTTGATCCTGTCACCTTGTGCCTCCCAGTCTGAAGGTAGTCCTATTGGGTTACCTGGCCACAATGTAGCAGTAATTCCACAATGCACTGAACTGTTGTTATACATGCCAGTGCAACTACACCTTGAGTGACTTGGAGTTTTTATGCAATCCTCAAATATTCAATAAATATTTGGCATTTCTGCATTAGGAATAATATTATACATGAACAGTACAAATAAATGTCTATGGAAATATAGTAAGTTAGGGTTACCTTGTTAACTCCAGAAAATGTAATACCCCTGAGACAAAGCTGAGACTATTAAGACAGCCCTGTAATATCATAAAATATTGTGCATCCACAGGAAAAACAGGCAGTCATGGAGAGACAGGGGTGAGAGAGGACTGCGAGAGGACATTGAAAGAGAGAGAGGCAGGCTAGGTCTGAGGATGAGTATCTGGTCCCTAAGGCTATATATGTGTGCATATACTGTGTGTGTGTGTGTGTGTGTGTGTGTGCGCGCGTGTGTGTGTACATACTCTCACAGCTCAATAATGCTAAATAAGTCAACCACCTCTCTCCTCCCTCAACCCCTCTCACTGCTCCTGTCATACACACACACCTCCTCTGTTCATCTAGCCCCTATCTACAGTCCCAGTGGTAATGAAGCAACAGTAGGTACTAGTTGACAACTGTGCAGACCAGAGTTTCTATTTTTCTACCTGCTATAGTGGGCCACCACAGTGAGACCCCTTCTACCTTCTTTACTTTACTTTGCAGACGCTTTTATCCAAAGCGACTTACAGGGAGCTAGCGCTGGGTGTCTGGCTCAGAGACACACCTGGTAGGAGATGGATCAGGAGTCAGGCGGGGTTCGAACCCACAACCTTCTGCACCCCAGTCTGACGCTTAACCCATTGAGCTACCAGTCCGCTACCAGTTCTACCTCTGAGAAACAAAACAACATCCATTCCTCTCTTTCGACCTGAACACTGTATCTGTCAGTTTCACTATCCGCTATCCAAGCGGATAGTGAAACTACCAAAGTGATAAAAGAAACATTCACATGTTCAAATTTAATACAAGCAAAGTAGTGCTAAAGTACAGACAGTATTAAAATTTTACTATGTTATACCCAGCTAATATAAAGATATAAAGATATTTTTCCAGCTACCATGCCTACTGTGACTTAGGAGGAATCAGACACCTACTGTTTGAAATAAGAAGCTGCCATATTTTCATTTTAATAGTACAGTACAATATCAACCGAAGTTGATCAAACTTTGCCATTTTACTTTTTCTCTGATGAACAAATGACGAAACATAATCATCTGAAAAAGAAATGAGTAAGTAGAAAGAAAAAAGTAAAAATACCAGAAAATAGGATAGAACTACTTATATTTCTACTTGTGTTTCTGCTCCATCTACTGTATGTGTGTGTCTGGAGGGTCCTAATTGCTGCTGAGGTCAGGCTGCTGAGCAGTAAAGAGTTGTGTTTGATGCAGGTAAGAGAGTGTGTGCATGTATGTGTGTGTGACTGCTCTGCATGCCCTTGACTTGCAGCTGGCAAACAACGCTTTAGGCCCCCACAGCTGCCTCATCATTACCGTTCACAGGGATCCCCTGCTACATGCTTGCACGTACACACACACTCACGAAAAGTGAGGGTGACTTAGTCACAGCTACACAGACAGAGGCACAAAAACAGACACACACAGACATACACAGAGACACTCACCCCTTCCCGCAGGCTCCTCATTAAGCCAGTGTAGGCGGCAGCGGGAACGAACCACAGTCCCTCTGGGGAGCCTCTTTTCTCTTCCTGATAGAGAGGCATAGAAAAGACAGGAAGAAATGGTGAGAGGAGTGAGGAGGAGGAGGGAGTATGGATTTGGGGGAGTCGGGGCAGTGGAGGAGTAGAGTGGGAGTAAGGCAAAAATGGAAGGGATGCAAGTAGAGAAAAGTGAGAAAAAGGGCAAAAAGGACCAAGCTGGGAACAGGGAAGGGAGCAAACTGAGCCATGACATTTTCATTACTTCTCTGGGTATTAAAATGCTTCCATAACTATTTAAATGCGGCTAATAGTTTTTTCTTCAACATATTGATTTTACTTGTAAATATAGCATATAAGAGCATTGTACAGGTTTTCTTCTGTTAATATAAACAACACATAATTTACTGAGGAAAAAAATGCTTCTCTAACTTTCAAATAATGTTACATTAATGTCAAAAAGGTGCAGAGGTTTTCTCTATTTTAGAAAGATGAAAGTAGTTAGGATAATATTTGAAAAAGAAAATAACTTTTATATTATTTGCAATTCAACAATTTTATTTAAAGTTTATATACTATGGTTAAACCTTTAATTACTACTCTGTTTTTTCTAGTACCTTTAAAAAAAGAACATAACATAAAACTGCTGTTAATTTGTTTAGTTTTAAGCCTCTTTTAATATGATAACAATGATCACGTACATATGTTCCACATAGGTCCAGTATAGTCACATAATATCATAATAATGGAACAGTCCTACATTCTGCTAAAGTCTATTTCAACCAATATTTCAAACTTTTCATGAAACAATGCTCTGTTCCATTGCTACTGTGCTAGGCTTTAGGCTATATCTAACCTTGAGGATGAAGACAGCACTAGAGGCTATAGCTAATCGTTGTCATTGACTGGTGCTGCAGAAGAAGAGAGTAGCAGAGCAGGGGATTTGCCTGGGGACACTTAAAGGGCCATTCCAAATTACTCAGATTTGTTTTATTCACAAAATATGTTCACCTGTCAGGAGTGAGCGAGTGCTGTGCGAGTTCAACTCATGTGTTCAGGATTATAATCAGAAAAGCAAAAGTGGTAGCTAATGATGACGAAAGCTACCACTCTTCAAATAATTGTATTACACCTGCAAATTAATGCTTTCAGTGAATTATTTTTACATATGCTGTGAATAATGGACAAATAAATGGAATTCAGATATTTTTCTCAACGGCAATGTAGAATTTGAGAACTTTTTATTTTTAATCTAGTAACAGTTTATGTTACTATGACATTTTTTAAAAGTGTTAACAGAGATATCTAACCTTTAGAATAGAGGCAGCAATGTAGCTGAAAAACCACACCAGACAGACCACCTGCCTGTCCACTAGGGGGCACTTAAGATATAGTGCAAATCAAGTATCTACAGAGTTGCAAGAGCTAATTCCTTGATTTATATTGTAGAAAATATCCTATTCTAAAGTGTGTACTGAAATAAGGGATCGGCCTCAGACAGAATCACACACAGTAACACAAGATTTGTTAATAATTACGATATGTACATATGCACTCAATGGACATTTTTAGTAGTCACACCTGTACAATCAAATACTATGCTGTAAAGCAGATCTGCTATGAAGTTTACTTTTATAATGCTATAATTTCTCCATTTACATAATGAGAGGAAATTACAACCTTGTAAAAGTAGAAATCATATCATTGGTCCTGTATTGATTTCACGAGACGGTACATATATATCTAATAAAGTGGTCAATTAGCATATAAGTAGATATAAATTATTTTCAGAGATTGAAGATTATCTATCATTAGCATAAATAAAAGTCTTACACTTAATCAGCTTCATGTATATAATAGTTTGAGGTAATCACTGGAATCACTGTTTTTAATGTAGTGAAACAAGGCCCCTTTTACTATTTCTCCTTTAATTTGGGCTAACTTGCTTTTAATTCAATTCAGTCAGCATGTACACTACATTACCATATGATGGAGCACTCTGTTTCATTCTTTTCACTGAGGATTGGTCTTTGTCACCAAAGTAATAAGAAAATGTCTTTTGAGTTTCCTTGCATCTGAAATCCAGAGCAGGCATCCCAAAGTAATTACTTAAAAGACGAACTTTCCTCTGAAATATGATGGTCACATCCAAGTGTAAAAGCCATCTTCGGTGGTTCTAATTGCCTGGAAGTGTATGTGCTTACTGGAGTTTTCTATCTTGTTATTTGAGGTTCTAAATTATGAGCAGAGTCTGCTGCATACAGATTTTTTCTCATAGCATGTAATAATATGAATCCATCAATGAATATAAATCTTTTCTTGATTATATCTGTGAAGGTTCTCAGTCATCCAGGTCATGGTTATCTCAAAAAGGTTTATCCAATAGCAACTGGACTTAGTAGGTTTCTTGACGACGTTTCGCCCTTCTATCCAGAGGGCTTTCTCAAGTCAAGTCTTTTCTTGATTATGTCACTATCAGGTCTAATGCAGTGTGAGTGTTTGTCCCCAAATAATAATTCTAAATAATAAAGGATGAAGATTAAATCAAATATTAACCCCTGATTGCTTCTAGGTCCTAAGTGACTTCATGTTTAATATGTCTCATTCTGTCACCTGATTGGCTTTTGACATGCAGCACATACCTGGGAGGCAATGAGGTAGAGAAACTCTCCAAGTGGTGGCAGTAGGAACTGCTTTAGTTTACTATTCCTTAGATTATCCCGCAAGAGATCTGTCAGTGTGGACACAGCCTGGAAAGAGAGAAGATGGGGACATACCTTTATCAGCACTTGTTAAGTAAAAAATGTGTAATAAACAAATTTTACAAAAGCAGTATTCATTATGTGTTTTTTTTCATTAGATTCTACTGCCTTATAGAAGCTTTCTGTTACTTATTTATTAAGTTAGTCTATAGGTATGAGTTCATAGTAAATGTCACACTGGACCAAAGACACGCAGAATGAGAATATTTTTTATTTGTGTAAATGAACAAGAATCTTAGAAGAATAACAAAAACAAATCCATAGGAATAAAGTATGAGAATTTTTATGTACTTTTGCTAAAAAAATACAAGTCAGGAAACATTTTACAACTGATTTCAACTTCAAAATATATTGTGTAAATGTATCAGTCTCAAAACTCTAATAACCCTGATTTCTGTGTCCACATGAAGTTGTTTTTAAGGGAGTTTTGCCATGGTGCACTTGCAGTACAGACACAGCAGATAGAAAAAGTGTAGCTATGACAGTGGTGCGCAAAAGTGAATGTTTTTTCTGCTTTAACTACTCTTTAGTGGAACAACTATTGTATTAAGGGTTGCTGTCTTGATCTATTTTCTGTTGCACTTTAGTCTCAGAATAATAATGTCACATGATTCTGCAGAATTTCCTTGTACAACACTGAATTCATAGGTCCATCAATGATGGCAAATCATCCTGGTCTAGAGAAAGCTAGGTTAAAATTATGACACTGTCACCACCATGTTTTACAGATGAGATAAGGCTCTTGGTGGATTGCAGTGTTTACGTAATACTTCATATTCAAACTGAAAAATTCTACTTTGGTCTCGTACTGAGTTACAATAATGCCATTCCCAGCTTTCTGGTTAATCTACATGACCTTGAGCAATGTAAGAGCAGCTATGCACATTTTGGAAACCTAAAATCCATTGCTCAAATCCATTGTTCTCCTGCTGGTGGATTCATTAATATTGGCATCAGTCTGAATATGTGTCGCAAAAATGTGACAAATGTGCAAATAATTATAAAATCTGTAATGAAACTCTCTCACTTTGGTGTTTATTGTCTCATTATAGGGTTATGTGTAGTCTATTTTTATATTATATATATATATATATATATATATATTCTAACCCATGCCAGGCCATCTATGTAACATGTGGAAAAAAAACTGACTCTGAACTGAATTATACATAAAGTATAAATGCATAACCATAGTGTACATGAGTTACTGTATGTCCATCCAGTATAAAGAAACAACAGACAAAAGCAGGTTTCTAGATTAATGATCTTACAACTTTATGTGAAATGGGAGACTGGCTGATGTTGCAGTGGGAAAGAACCCTCATATACTCAAGCTCCAACTAAATGTACTTAACTTCTTAGCCTTCTACTGAGATCGCCTAAAGTAAAAATGCTAAATTAAGTATCCCTTAACTACAAAAGCTTCTGAGTTATATTATAACATTATAGTTAACATATAGAATCAATAAATACAGAATATAGTTTTGAAATAGCTGCTAATAAATTAAACGCCTAATTTAAGAGATGTGTTTGATGCAGAGCACATACTAAAAATATCTTCACCAATCAATATGACACAATTGGTTCAAACTATTATTTTTACTCCTAAGACGAATTCACAAATGGTTTAAATAGTATTGTCCTGTCTAGTGCCCTCTGAATGTGTGTTTACTAAGATTGCTGAGCTCTTTGAATATATACACTCGATCCCCATGAAACACCCTAAACAGTGGAAGCTTTACCAGCTAAACCACTTTAAGCCACAGAAGACTTGAAGGTGATGAGTGAAGAGCAAAGTCATGTTTTGTTGATTTTGAGAGCACGGCTTCTCCAAGTCATATAGAGACAAGCAGCAAGCTTGTGTTGGAACCATTAACTCAAAAAAATGTTCTACTGATTTATTTCTATTTGAGGACAAAGATACAGGAAGTAAGGGAAGACAGGAAAACCAGAGCCAGAAAAGCGACATACCATCATGTACAACAAAGTATTTATATCATCACAGCAAGTAAAGAGTGAGACAGGAAAGGTGAGGGACAGACAGGTGTACATGTATGTGTGCGTGTCAGAGTTGGGCGGAGATAATCAAAGCATATAGCAGTTACTATGGTAACAAAGCCCAGCCCTGACACTCCAATCAACGAGACTGCAGCAGGAAACCCCTGCTGAGACTAAAACAGACAGACACACACACACACACACACACAAACACACACACTGCTATATGCACTTTTATGCACGTTTAAGTGGTCATCTGTTAGCATTACTAAGAATACAAACAAACACAGAACATCTGAATGCTTGCATACACACACAAGCAGGGAAACAGAATAGAAACTGCATTTTTAAGACCCCTGCTGAGTGCACACACAAACATGGCTCAAAAAACCCATGCACACACCAATAGAGGCGCATGCACGCACACAAACAGAAAGAACCCCTGCTGAGTCTACAGATGGACATACAGTCATAGACACAAACAGGCAGACACACTGTGACACACAGGCATGTGCAGCTTTGTCCTTTTTTTTTAACAATTTGTCATCCTATGGTAGCTGAACAGGGGTAAGACAGGGAGCGGAACATTTTTTTTCCGCCTATAGTCTTTAAGAGTAGCGCACCAAATAAATACTGCTATGCCACAGTCGGCCATTTTGTAAATCGGCGTGAAAACTCAGTAGAAGTGTCTGAACAAGTGGAGAAACAGAGAACCGAAGTGCGGGATCAGAACTACTGCAGACAGATACATTTCACTCTGAATGAAGACAAATAGAAAAAGAGGCAGGTAAAAAAGAAGTTTATGTGTGTCAAGGATTGTCATATACCTTTTACTTAAAGTAAGGAAGATAAATAGTTTTATATCCTTATCAATGCTTTTTCAATACTATCATTTGTTACAAAGGTTTTCAGAGAGATCTTTGGTCTTCATGACTTAGTTATTGTACACGATGCACTCCAATTAAGTGCTAGATGCAAACAGGATGCGCTTCACCACAATTTATATATGAATACTTTAAGAGACAGTTTTTAGAGCTTTTAATGAATTTTAAAAAATTCTGAAAACCTACCTTTGTTATGTTATAATCAGTTGACTGATGTAAAAATGAAAATGCGTGTGTTGTACATTTAATATTACATTTAAAAATGTAATATTAAGTGTGTGTGTGTGTGTTTGTGTCAGAGAAAGTTGGGACAGAACATTACATGTTCATTCATTACATTCTTGTAAGGGTTTAATGCCACCTGCTGGTGCTTACTTGTACTGTTTAGAAAAGCTATTCCCATTCTGATTTTAGTTAAATTAGGAATTGCCTCTTCATGTTAGGCTAGAAATGACCTATTACTGGTGACATGCCCATATGCAGAACATCCCAATTAATGAATCCAAACAAAGCTTGCACTCTTCGAATGTAAAATTAATACCTGGTGTAGACAAACATAATATTTAACAGGACTTACTATAAAGCCGTTACAAGCAGTTCTGCACTGACAGCTGTTTTTTATGTATGTTTGTATATGCATTCATACTTTCAGTAACGGTCCCATGGTGGCCATCTGCTGGTATATACTGCTGTCTCATGGTGCAAATTGGTACTGCATGTTTAAAAATGTTTACTTTCAATTTACATTACATGTGGTTTTAACCTTTAACCTTGTTCATGAGTAACAATTACAATAGAAGGTGTTACATCAGATTGCTCTATGTTATTATTTATACAGCACCAGTGTTGCTCCTGTATTGTACTAAAGATAAACTCTCAGTGCAAGCAATGTAAATTTGAAATCTTCGTAAAAGTTGAGCTATGACAACTGCACTTTTTTCCTGTTAGTTATAAACATTTCACTTTTCATCCAAATAGCTTCATCAGTCTGATGCGACTTATAACTTCAGACAACTTCACCTAGTTGACTGAAAGGTTTTACATGCAAAAATACAGTATGAATTTTACATTTCCATAACAACATGGTGTGTGTGTGTGTGTGTGTGTTTGTTTTACCGACCTCTGATACAGAACAGTCCTCTGCAAGTTCCGTACAGTGCAAAGCCAGAAGACCCATCACTCTGAGAACCTTACTCCGCCTGAAAAAACATTTTTCAATAGTCTCTCAAGCTTGTAAGCATCAGAGACAACAATCAGCAGAACCTGAAAAACACTAGCATTGTTTTAGCATTCATACACCACGCTCTGTGTCAGTGTTCAACCACAGTAACTTAAAAACAGTTAAATAACTGAGAAAAGAGAGGAGGAGAACGAAAGAAGACACTTCTATGTAGGGCAGCCATCCCCCGGGAGCTTGTGGTCCTGAAGTCTGTTTCTTTAGTGTAGCCAGTATTTTGGCTGTTATGTCCGCTCTGGTACATCACTTGCATTTTGGGTTTAATAGTCATGTACCTCAGCTCCACCAAACATTAAAATGTATATCTAATGGACTACTGTCTACAGTAGTGGTAGCCGTAGCAGTATTTCAAACATCCCTGTAAAACGTGCACCATCATGCTCCTTTGTTTAAAGAGAGAATACATTTATTATGTACTTACACGTCCCAATTAGGAGCTTGGTGTAAGTGCTGGGTCAGTACCGGAAGCTGAAATAAGCGAGAGAGGAGAAGATTAGAAAACAAAACAATAATAAAGAAATTATTTTATACAATTGTTCAAAATAGATGTTTGAAAATGTTAAGTTTTATCTCATGGGTGCATCATGAAGGATGTTTGGGGTCCTGATCTACTCCCTGCTAATGATCCAGTACTCTATTTTGCCTGACAGCTAAGGGTGTTAGAAAATTCTAGGCAAATTTTAAGGAAAATATGAGCAAAAAGAACTACAGTCCCACAGAAAGTGTCTGAATCAGAGAGAGACTTCATTTTGTAACTTAACTACTTGATTAGTAAAGTTTATATAGTTTAAAATAATTGTCATTATTGTGTGTGGACTAATGATGAACACAAATAAATATATTTACAAAATTTTACACGTGCAAAAACTGAATGGGACTGAAGACTTTCCAAAACGACGGTAAGTTCACAGTAGTATCCAGTACTCTGCCTATCTTTTAAAACTACTGTCAACTATTGGCAAAAATGCCGTCAAAATATTTTAAAAAGAAAGAAAATCGGCGTTCTCTGAATGATTCAACAAGACTATTGTTGTAACACTATATGACTATTTCTGCACAGCAAGAACCTCGTGTGTTTCAACTTCCTGGTGAAGCTTTATGCTGGCAAGTGAAGATAAATGGAAAACGTGACACACAGGGAGAACAAATACATGCAGAAAATAAACAGAATGAGGAAAAGAAATTTGAAAAACATACTATATGAGTTACAGTTCATAAAACTAAAAATAAAAAAAACGGGATATTTTACAATCTACAGCAATTCCATACAGTTTTAAGATCTTGAATATTTCCTTATAACTGACAAACTGTTAAAACGTAACTAATTTAGCTATGGTAACGTAACACTAATTCTATAGCTTAAATCTTAAGTAAATACACATTTCCTACCAGTATTGAGTTTATTAGTCTGTTTGCAATAACTTTATGTCCAACGACACAGCAAAGGTAACACAGCAGGTTCAGTTTTGACCGAGTGGCTGTGGAGGAAGGAGGAGTGGAGGAATTTTTTTCTTCAAGGGAGGAACAGAGCTGCAAGATGAATGAAGTCCACTGTCCATCATTCAGGGAATGCAGCTTCTCAACTGGAGTAAAGTAACAAGCCAAATAAACTGGAATCAATAACAAGTCACTAAAATCATCTGAGTTTTATTTAAGACACTGACAAAACATCTTAATACTGATGCAAAAAACAAGCGTACCTGAGTAAGCTGGGACACAAAGGGTTTTAGAATCGAATCTCACAGGAGGACTCTTAAGAATCTGGTAATGAGTAAAAACATTTACAGAGTAAGCTTTTTCACCTGAGCCATCTTAGTTGCTCTGGTCTTTTTTTATTATAGTTACAGATTAACAGAAAACAATGTTGTGTTTAAAACAACTAAATTGTGTGAGGAGGTTATAATACAAGATGAACAGCAGAAAGATTTCTGCTACAATTCTTGAAGAAAGTTAGACCTTGATAATGCGGCATGTCTATACCTTTGGGTTATCCATGATTGGGGTCACAGTCCGATCAGCGTCAGTGTGGAGAAGAGCTTTCACACATGCTACAATGTCAGTACCAGTACTAGTCTAGAAGTAAGTGAAAAGAAGACAAAAACAGAGTCCGCTTCAGCAAACTATTAGTGTGATAAAAAAAAGGCAGTAGTGTGTCTGGGTTTGAGCATAAAAACTAAATTACCCAATTACTATTTGCATGAATCCATGGTCTAATGTATACAGATTTCAGATTTCAGAGTATATAAACACTAACCTCAAGTACAGGGTTCTTGTTCGGGGTACTTGAAGTACTGTAGCTCCTTCTTGTGTTGGCATGAGAGCTAGGAGAAATTATATCCAGATATACTACTAGCTGTTCAAAGCCACGGGGGCCATTGATACTAAAATTGCCCTTTGTGTGCTTCTACATAATACACAAAAACAAATACTTTGCTATACTTAAAAGGCACACAGACCTAGCAAAACAGGTATAATCATATGAAACTCATGTAAACATATAAATACCTGAGCAGAAAAATGGCTTCAGTGTTGTCTTCATTCACACCACATTTGGGCCTGAGCTCTGACACATTATCTGATAAAGGAAGCACACACAAGGCTAAATTAAAGGACATGTAAATTTAAATTTTAGGAATAAAAACTACAGCAAACAGTGAAACTGCAAATGTTTCTAGTTGAGGTGATAAGAACAAGCAGGAATGTCTAATTGATAAAACCAGACTACTACATCCATGTTTCTTCACCTGTTATGATGAAATGAAATGAGATAAAAGTTTACCCTTCTTCGAGCGAGACTGTCCTGCTAGCTTGATGTGTATGGCTATATTATTATTATAGCTTCTGTGACATTATGCAAACGGTTGGTAATGGTTACTTTCTTTGAGTTAATACAGGTCATTAACAACCCCAACTTTCTTTGACATATATACACACACACACACAAGCTCGCACACAGTTTATTGCCAAGAAAAAAAACCCTCTTATTTAATTTAAAACATATAAAGATAAAGACAACTAAATGTAAACATCAGGAAATGTGTTACCTAGTGTGATACTGGGATGCCCTGTTTGGCACATCTTCTGTTCAGTTAGTTTGTGGGCATCCTCTTCTGTTGTCTGTGATGAGATGTTGCTGGTGGGAAGCTCCTCTACCTGTCCTAGAGGGAAAGAGTGAGGCATCCTTGTGTACCTGTTGATGCAGTAAAATAGCAAAACATCTACAAGGTATTCTAATGAGGAATAGGTGTAGCACATGAACGGTTTTGATTAAACTTTATGCCAATTATAGTGGCTGTCGTGATGCTAAATTCTATATTATCATATTGAAAGTTGTTTCAAAATGTTTGGCCTGTCTTATTAGATTAAATGCTTGAACACCATTCAAGCAACAGTATCAACACTATCATGTGCATTATTTCTCTTTTACAAAATAAAATACAGATGGAGCCAACTGGCAGACTGCTGTAGGAGCTGAAATCTCAAGAAAAATAATAATAAAGCAACACACCTCAAGCTAGCTGGAGTACGTTTTTCTTCCTGATCCCCTTCTTTATCTTTGTCTCCACCTTGCTTCACATATTCTTTCTCATTCACTATCTTTGTAAAGAAAGGGTGGTCCAGTAACTCAGGCCAGTCCATCCTAGTTAGGAAAAAATAATCAGACATAACATAAACATAAACAAGACACTGTGTTCAACCTGAATTAAAAGTTGAAATTCAGTATTAAAGTTAACGTGTTAAAGTCCAGGGTGCACTTGACCCTTTACTTTTATATTTCACACTATACAAAAAATCAGACACTACATGTCTTGCATTCCAGACCTCTTTTGTTCCCCCACGTAGTGTAAATATGTGATATAAAACTACATCTAACTATGTACAACTATTTAAAAACACAAATCAGGTGTCACAGTAGGAATTATTGGAAAAGCATAGCCAGATGTGTCCTTTATTCCGCAATTGTGAATTTGTCATAGCTCTGGTTTTACTTGGCCTACAAACGCTGCTCAAAACTGGTATATAGTTTAAAGACTGCACTGTCGACATAAAGTGAAAGTGAGGCTTCATCTTTCTGCTACGTCATCTGATGTTCATCTGATTCAGGTAGTTGGGTTTAATTTCTTAAGAAAGTGATTTATTGAAATCATTTAATGAAGTTCACAAATGTTAAGCCATCTGAACTTATGAAACAATACACACAAGAAAACACACAAGAATCTGCAGTATTTTGGTATTGGGCTGGAATTGTAAAGCGCATTAGTACCATTAAGCAACAAACTAACATGCAGGATGTGGTATTGTAATTATAATTAAATCAGCAGTCAGTGTAAATGAGTGTTGTGTTATTCTGTAAATCTGACCTCCTATCTGTGCTTTTGTTGAGCAAGCCTTTCAGAAGACTCTGAAAGTCCTCACTTGGAGGATGATCTGAAAACACTGCAACAAAAAAGATTTATTAATGAAGACAAGCACAGAACAGCCACATGTAAGACAATGTTGCCTAAAATATCATACAGCTAACATTTATCTTGCTAAAAAGTAGGAAAACATTTTTGTCAGTCACCACATGTATTTCTGACTCAGTGTCTGTGGGCAAGCATATGTGTGTGCACAGTGTTCATCAGAGATCATGTATTACCTGTCTGTCTGGGAGGTGGTGGTTCCTGGTGTAAAATCATCTCTATCAGTTGACTGTTGTCATCAGAATAAAATGGAGGTTTACCTTGAAAATATAAACAATGACTTTGTAAAATTAAGGTACAGTTATCATACTGTATTTCAAGGTCATTGTTAACATCCTATTATATATCAACTGTTGCAATGTTTTGTCTTTTTGTTGTTTATTTATTCAAGATTTAGTCATCAGTTACCCATTTCATAATAACTAAAAATGTTGTTAATTATCATTAACATCATCGTTGTCGTTATGAATTACACATACTCTGTAAGCAATTTCCTCTGGGATGAATTAAGTTTTCTGTTTTTGATTTTGATAAATGCATAGTACAATAGTAAAAAGGGGAGAAACAGGTTAGTAGGTGTCTCACCAGAGTACATGTAGTATATTATACACCCCAGAGCCCAGAGATCCGAGCACATACTGGTTTGGGATCCCTGCAAAACCTCTGGGGCACTGTAAGTTGGAGAACCTAAAAATATATACACATACAGTAATTATGAAAGATAAAAACTGCAATGTTGAATTGTATACACATAAATAGCTAGTGTTGAAAATTTAAATAACTACTGGAAAGTAAACTTTAAGTTCAAATCAAATAGTGTATAACATGTTCTCAGCATTTAAATGCCGACATGTTCACCTTGTTGTAACAACATTGTGAATCATTTAATTATTTTAATGACGTTGGATACATATTGTGCATGTTTGTGTGCATTTGTGAGTGAGAAGAATTTGGAGGTGACATTGAGGTGGGGTTTTTAAGTATTTATTATAGATGGCAAATTACATTGTAAAAGGTGCAGTGACAATAATGTAAGGTAAATTTAATTGAATTGCATTCATACACAAAAACCTTAACCACCTCAGCCATTCCTAAGCTAGCAATTTGTCCTGTTCTAAGATATTTCAATCACTCATCAAGAATACGATATAATACAATACAATACCATATGCAGAATCAACATGATAAAAAAAGATGGTCCTCTTACCTTGTAATCTTTTTCGCATGTTGTCAAACTTCTCCTTGACATCTGCTCCCCCTGTGTCTTCGGATGTAGGAAGCAAGTTGAAGAAATCATCAAGTGTTTCTCCCTCTGCCTTGGACAGACAGAAGTTACCAAATTTCAGGATTCCACTGCCATCAAGAAAGATCTGTGGGTGTCAAAATCAAGAGTTATTACATTCATAAGACAACAATAATTTTGTACTCTTAGTATGAACACAGACAAACCTTAGCAGGGGTCAAGTCAGAAAAAATGATTCCTAATTCATGTATGTGTTTCAGTCCTTTGACCAAGTCCCATGCAAACTTTCTCACAACATCTTCTGACAGACATCCATCCTGACTAATCACAGATTCCAGAGAACCACCTAAGAGAGAGACAAATGGTTTAAAGACAAAAGGTGGATTTTAGGAAAAAATATATAATTGGGGAAGCATGAGACAGAGAAATAAATGTAATGTATGTATTGTTTTAAAAAACAACAAACATTCTGCATTTAAAAACATATAAATTTACAATATATTGTTAAATAAACCAGGCTATAATTTTTCCACTACTTGTGAAATCTTTTAAGCTGCCATATCTTTTATGCTGCCACCATCTCTTATAATTTCATGCTGTAAAGTGTAACAGGTTTTCATCTTATGTTGCATTACTACTGGCCAGTGCCAGTGCCAGCATAATTACTGACCTGTACAGAGTTCCACTACTAACCAGAGGTGGTTACTTGTCTCATACCACTCATAAAAGCATACTATGTTCTGATGATCCAGATCATGGCTCAGACGTACCTAACAAGTGGACAGTGAGTGACAATTGTTGTTTTATGTATAAAGCAGAGGTGAATCCAAAAGAAAAAGGTTACATGAAATATGGTGCATACTGTTTGGCAAACAATACAGATAACGTTGATGGAAATCAGTCATCATGATGGAAAACTTGAAACAAAAAGTCAATATAACTCTTAATATTCTCAGCACAGTATGTCCTTATTTAATAATTTAGGACTATTAAAGTCACATAAAAGAAACATAACATCATACACAGAAAAAAAAACAGAAACAGACCCAAACAGTATAGTATGTTAACTTTCTTACATGGTTTGTGATCTCAGGTCTCTTGGCTTTGTCAGTGCAGATAATGGCTACATAGTTGAGATTTCCCTTCCTTCTTCCTTTGTAGACCACAGAGCTACTACCTGTCCCTAGCTCCTCATATAGGATGAAGTTCTCCATCTGCTGTAAAAGTTACAAAAAAGAAAAGAATACACATATAAGTCATCAGAGTGTTTTAGGACACAGTTTTTATCATAAATGTTTGCCCCATATTTAAACTGTATTATATGTCAATAATTATTATCATTGCATTTTTTCATTTACATAAACAGAAACCTGTTTGATTAGGTGTTTATATGTATGATATTGGCTCTTCGACAGAGCCACTTAATATATTTTTTTCAATAATCAAATAAAGAAACATTTATATAATATAGTATTTTGTGAAGTACTGTGCAATATGTTGTCCACTGATCACCTAAAGTTTAACCGTGGAGCTAACATTAGCATTATCCCTGCAAAATAAAATGTGCTAGCCGGTTATAATTACGGTTAATTAGTTGGAATGAGCAAATAGTATTACTTTTAGGAAAGCCGAAAATTCTCTGCGTTGTGAGAAAGGTTTATTAAATGAGCGTGTTTAACCCTCTAGTCAGTCAGGAAGACAATTATCTTCTAAATGCTGATGAGCATTTTAAACTGTGAGGTTACCTGAGGCTAACTTGACGGCTGGTCTAAGTATGTGGTCTGGTAACCGCTAGTTAACCTCATCTTCTACAGTCTTTTCGCTAATAACAACACAACAGTAAACTAAAGTGTCCAAAAAGTTAAGAAAACACACGAAAACGCCATGCAGTTATACACCCAATCTAAATAAATAATAATAATAATATTTTGTTTGCTATTCCTGTCAAACTAGCTTTGAACTTACCTCCTCAACGAACCCACCGTTTGTTTGCGGAAGCGTGATGGATCACATAATTCCAACTGGAGGAGGGTTAGGGGTAGGGAATTATTTAATTAAAAAGAGCCACAGTTCCCCAAGAAACCATTACATATATATAAATGGTTGTATTAATAAATATAAAATATTTTCACATATACGTGAGTCAAGCAAAACTGTTTTATGATTTATTATGAAAGTATATGTTTTACGCTCACCACCTCCAAATGGAATGTTCCTGCGTTGCTATGATACAAGCTGTACCACAACAGACAGCAAGATGGAGGAGAGTACAATAAACGTTAAATCTCAAGACTCTGGAGTTGTCAACCTGTTCGTTGTGACCCCTAATTATACTTTATTATAATTATACTAGGCTGGTCCAGTGTCCCCCCCATGGAAACTAATACTTCACAATGGCCACATCAGTGAAATGTCCCTAACTAAAACTGAGTATGTATTTGACTTGCTGAGGGCAAAACGTTCAACAGCAAGCAGGATCTGTTGAGGCCGCTGCAGTAGCATCACCATCTCAATTATCCAGCATTTTTTCTGATACCTGCTGAAACAGTATTTTCAGACTTCCCCAGTTTAGGCATTGCGATTACAGCACATAATTTCATCATCATAATTTCAAATCCACTGTCAAATTGTTTTACTAAAACTGTGCAAATGTACTCATTTAAATTAAATGTATTAATTAGCCTATAAAGTTTAGTATATCACACAACCATATAATCATATAATAAGACAATAGCGGGAGATGCTAAACTACGTAGCTTGTAATGCAAAAGCAAGCAAGATGACAAAGGCTTTAACAATCGGGTAAATGCACCAACCTAATTGAGAAAGAATGGGAGTAGCTAAAATCCTCACACTTCAAATGACCTTTCTAACCTGTAAATTACCCGGAGATGCCAAAGCACGATTTCCCTTTTTGTTCTACAAAATAAAGCTAAAATAAAGAATTTTTTCATTTACAGTTACACAACACATGTATTCTTATAACATTGTACATATAGACCTAAACGAAACGAGAGAAACCTAAGAGGCTGCTTCATAAACACTGGGATCCAGTTAGGCAGGTAAGATGCTGCAAGACCACATGATGCTTTACAAACAAATCAAAGTTTCAGAACAACAACAGAGATTTGTGGCAGTTGCAGACAAGAATATCCTGTCAAACACAACGTTTTTAAACTAATTTCACTTTTATTTGTCCTGCGTTTTTGTAGTTCTATTATGGTATGCTGTAAGAATAATAATAAAAACGTGTGCCTTTTATTTTGAAATAGCCACACCGGATGTTTCTTCATCGTTTTTCCACTTTGACTTTGCTCTTCCCCGCAGCTTTGTCTCTAGCAAACCTTTCAGCCACACCAGCAAAGGAAGTTAAACAGCTTCTCAAGTTTTGTGAACAGGCTCAGGACTCACTCTACATGACCTCCTACATTATTTTCTGCATTTATCCGTTTGTCTGGCTCGTTCTTTCACCTGATATGCGGGTTGATACTCAGACACCGGTTTCCTCTTAGTATTTGTCTCAGCACATTGTGAAATAGTGAACAGAGTCGCTCTGGGTTAACCGCTAACTTGTTTGAAGCTAGTCGACCAAAGGGGAAAACGGAATTATTCTTTGAGGAAGTCTGCGCTGGCTGTCGAAGCGGTAAGAAGTCCTTTTTGTTTCTTGTTTTTGGACGTGTGTTGGTCTAATGGTGATACTGGAGCAGGTGCAGGGTGCTGCTCCGGCTGAAAACTGCTAACGGTTCATCACGTTACCGCCTCAAAACTTAATGCGCAACAGAGTTTTTGCAGAGTGATCCATTATTTGAATCATGGGAAAACCCGGTTTTCCAAGGAAAGCAGAAAACAATCACAATTGATCTATCTGCTGCCTCAGGTTTGTGGCCACACAGCCTCGAGGGTTCGTCTCACTTTTTAATGCGATTGATCTAACGGTAATCTTATCATACACACTCAGTCTGCTTCCACTCATTAAAAGTCCCCTCAGTCGCCATAAACAGTCTCACAGATTATCACAGCTATTGCTCAGTGACTGTGAACAAACCAGTAATGCAAAGTTCTCTTCCGGTTAGTTAATTAAATCTACAGAGTTGCATAGGTCACACTATGGATATTAAACTGGTCTGTGAATGAAAGCTGATATGTAATATTTACACATGTGTGGATTAGTATTGGTGTCTGAGGAGTCAGATTTGCAGTTTTCCTCAGCTACACTGCCGATGAGGAAGACTTCTCTGTGAGTGTTGGGAATCTAAATAAGATTCCAGTTGGTTTTTCCAGCCAACAGCACATGATCTGTGGAAGGCAAGCGTACTGTCTTCTTGTTGGGACACACAGTGTTAACACAGAGGCTTCTAAGAAACTCCACACAACCCTGAGCCAGCAGCAGAACCTAAACAGATAGCTCATATGTCTGCCCGACAGAAGGACTGTGGAGGGTGTTTGATCTTATCTGACCTTTCCCACTACACACACACACACACACACACACACTGATTCAAAGAGTGTTTTTTTCTTTCAATGTGTTTTTTTTTCCAAAGGAACCAACGTTAATTTGTTTATATCTGTAGTCTTCAACAAACCACAAGAAAGAAAGATTAATTTTCAAATAACTGTCAGTGTCGATGTTCTGCTGGTGTATTCTAGTAAAGTTCGCTGGAGACCCGGAGACCCGTAACCATGTATGGTAGAAAATTCTTGGGAAGGACAGAAAAAAATCCATTTATGAATGAGGCCTTTTGAACAACGTCAATTCAAAGCTGTTTTACTGCAGGCTGTCACTGAGATTGAACTTTGAACATTGTTACAAACCTCTGTTCATTAAATAATTGTTCTTCTAATGTGGGCACAAGAACTACAATGCAAAACAACACATTAACCCTGTAACAGACAACTGTGTTAATTATTTGATACAGTCCCGGACTTTGGTGTCAGTATTTATCAGTAATAGTTTGGATGCAAAAGTGCATTTTATTTACACAGTGTGGGTTTTATTTATAGTGTTGCTGTCACAGTTCACTGAATTCAGCTGAAGGGCTGCAGCTGTTGGTGCACTGCTGTTAATAGTGAATCAGGCTGAAGTGTGTGTGTGTATCAGAACATGAATTTCTGTTTTCTACATGTCTGTCTTAGAC
This sequence comes from Microctenopoma stevenorrisi, assembly GCA_032270685.1. Lineage (NCBI taxonomy): Eukaryota > Metazoa > Chordata > Actinopteri > Anabantiformes > Anabantidae > Microctenopoma > Microctenopoma stevenorrisi. The sequence goes on from JAUMTR010000008.1 coordinate 15,062,667, forward strand.
TTTTATAAGTCCCAACATTTGGCTTCCTGAATCTCTGTGTGTGTGTCTGTTTTCTGGCTTATTTCTGTGGCTTCCTCTTGTCTTGTAGAATCAAAACTATAAGTGACAGAGTTTGCTTCTGCTTCAGTCCCGTGCCTCTTCCTATTTCCTTTTTTATCTTATTGTGTATGCCATTGATCTGTCTCTGCCATTTGTTCATCCACCTATCTGTCCATTGACAGAGGTGAATCTCTGCCTTCCCACACTCAAACCGGGGAGGCTGCTGTTATGTGACATGCAATAACCTCTGGGCTACTGGGCTCCAGTCTCAAATTGCTTTGACTAATCATGTGACTTGCTGATCCAGTAGCGGCTTCTGTCTTTCCATCTCTTCCTAACTTCTCTGTTTGTCTTCTCTTGCTTTTAAATGAATGAGGTGAGTTGAGGTAGACAAAATATGCTAGAGACAGATGTAATAGATCTTGGGGCGGAAAGGTTTTAGGTTTCACCAAACAGAGACAACACAGATTGAAACTTGTTTTAACAATTTGATTAGTGAGACAGGACAGAGCACGTCCATTCTGCAACTTTACTCACATTGCATTTTTAAAGTTGAACTTTTAGGCTTTGTATCAGTTGCAACATTATCTCACATTGGTTAACTATTATCTTTTTGTTTTGTGGGTTCATCTGTAGAACACTTTACCTTTAGAGTAAAACCATTATTTTTAACGGGATCTAGTGTCAGCAGAGGATATTGGTTTATTGATTGGTTCCCTGATCATAAAGTGGCTGACAGGAAGGGATGCTGCCTGAACTGACCTTTACTTGCAGCCTAAGTCAAACATTTAGTTGGATTTTTCCTTAAGTGTTGAACTCATCAGGTCAGATTGTGATAAGTTTGACTTATTATTATTTTTAACATTTACCTGACCCTTATATTGTTTCAGAGTGTGTAATACAGAGCTACTGTACAATTTACTAAATGATGGTGTACACTAAGTAATGTGACATGGCTTTGGTTTTCAGTTACAGCCAGTATTTACTGTAACCTGCTGATAACTGGTGATTTAATGGCAATATTTTGTCTTCTCACCACAGCAATGTTATGAAGGCAGCATTTACATTTACATTTATTAACTGTTGTAAAACAGATTTGAGCTCTTCAGCACAATGGGGTGTTTGTTATAGCAAAGGTGGTTCACAGGAAGTTGTTTCTGGTGTGCTCAGTGTTTCCTGTGTTAGTGCTCCAGTTGACTCCAGCTCCAGTCACTGCAAGCTGTTCTGCATAGACACAGATGGAGAACCACTGGTAAAGGTTGTCCAATAGCCTCTATATTCCATTAACCAGGACACACAGACACACATTTGATCAGTGAAAAACAGCACTACTTCCACTCAAAGTGGTTTACTTTATCAGCTATTGAATGTGGGAAATCCCCCCCAGCAAGGACAAACCTACAAACAGTTGATTGGCCGAGTAACCAGATGCATGCCCATAGTTCTGTTTTCAGATTCTGTTTATACAGTGTGTGTCAGAGTCAGATTATTATGGTCAAGTCAAATTTAAAGTACATTTTAAACTAAACAAGTTGACAAAAGTGCTGTACATAAATGTAAAAGAATTCAATTAAAAAAAAATATATATATATATTATAGATAGTTTATATTCACTAATATTAACATTCATCATCAAACTCGCCACTCTGCTATTACTGTACATTACAGCTTGTAGTTTTTACTGGCACTTATTGCTTTATCAATAATTTCCCCATAAAGCAAAACATTAAATGCACAATTGTGGGTATGGGGATGTTTGCATGTGTCTTTTTGTGTTGCTTAAAAATTGTACATGTGGAGGGGTGGCAGTGTTTGTCGTATGAACTTTTTGACCAAGGCTTGACAAAGTCTTTCCTGTGTAGACGGACCGAGTGTTGTTTCTGATAGAGGTTTGGGTGGAGACGGTAATGAATACTTGTGGTGTATGTTGTACTGTCCATATTGTTGCAAATCAAAGAGGTTGGGGGAGGCTAACTGATGAACAGACTTTAATATGCACTGCATTAGGTAAGATACAGAATGTGTGCCACTGTAGGCAAAGTACTAAACAAGTAAAACTTTGGAGATGGCTGAAAGTAATTGCATGTAAAAGAAAACAACACTGGTAACAGTAAACTTTTTTTTTTAAATTGAAAAACAACCAAACAGGTGGAAAGAAAGTGTAAGGCCACACCTTTCCCCCAAGCCAAGAGAGAAACCACAGTTATCATTGTGTTCTTGAACATTGACTTCATCATCCTACTGAAATACTTCCTTTCATTGCAGCCTAGCCCTGCCATTGTTGGCCCAATGAAGCACAGTACAGGGTGGGAAAGTTGTGGCCATAATATTAGTACAATGCTTGTAAATGTTGATGTTGAGTATTGTTTGGTCAGCAATATATGTAATTATATAGGCATCTTTCAAATTTCAAAACCAGAAGAATCATGTCTCTAACTCTTCCACCTTAATACCCAGATTATTAATTTTTTTCAGTAACCTTAAAGACTGTCCTATAGCAGAAGCCTCTCCCTGCAGTCTTTGTGTAAGCTTTGTGATGACTGTATGGTTTGTTGTCATTAGCAACAGGATTTAGAGGTCTTTACTAAATAATGGAAACTGTGTGACCTAAATTATACTTCCCATAAGGCTTCAGTTTCTGACTCAGTATGTCTAAGGGAAGCATGGGGTGGGAACAGAAAGATGACTGTGGATAAATACAAGAGTACGGGACTACATTTAAAGGTTTGTTGGTTTTTAGTGACGATACAAAGAGACTCAGCAGGTCCTGAGGGTTGTGTATATGTGTGTGTTTTGATATCATTGTGTTGTACTTTTTCCACCTTTTCACTCCAAACACAACTCTGAGTTTTTACTGCTGTTGTTTTGTACTGTATATATCGTGCATTCTTTAGTCATGACATATAATTAGATCTTTTACATCCATTTGCAGCTCTTTAAGTGACTATTTACAAAATAAAAAACAGTCTACATGGCTTTTTGAACCAGCACAATGCAGCATACTTTTTAGTTGACACTGGGTCAGAGAGGTGGTAATTCGACTCTTCTAAGGCTGTAGAATTGATGATCTTGCACAAACCTGTATTTAATTTGAGCTGTGTTTCTAATATTTAATATTATGAGAGCAACAGAAACACTTTATTACCCCACACACTTTCCCGTCTGTAATTATGTATCCGAGTGTGCTTCCTGTCTGTGAATCAGTCAGACGAGTGCAACAGAATATCTATGAATACTGCTCTTTTTACTACTCTTGTGCCTTTATTTATTAATTAATGTAAATTAACAGTGTGTTCTTTGTTTTTTCTCTCTGTCTTTCAGGGAAGCAGTAAAAACATCACATCCACATGTATTGTTGTGGCTCTCTCCCTCTTCTCCTGTGAAACGCCGTGATCACTTTTGTCCACTCTGCCAATGCTCTCGAGAAAAATCTAGTTTGGCCAGAAAGTCCCTAGTTTCTTTATGGCTACTCTTGCCTTAAATCGGTAACCACTTAGCGCCAAGCTGGACCCGAAGACTCCATCTCCCTACACCTTTTCCTGCTCCTCCGCCCTGCCCCCTAAAAAGCCAGCAGAAGATAAACCCGAATCTTACCTGTGTAACTTTGAGCCGCCATTAGCCGGTGAAGAGGTGGAAGAGGAGGAATATGTCAGTGAGGCAGGTCTGTCATCTACAGTCCAGGAGTTCGCAGCTGACTACAGAGATGCAGAGACCATTACTGGTAATGTAACATGCAGCATGTAGAATCAGCGTATGTCAGCCATGCTTTGCATACTTTCAGTCTGGCTACACACAAATGCTTTTTATTTATTGGTATTTATCCCTGTTTATCATTTCCAGCAGACCACAATCTCCAATAGCTTAAGAACAACACAGGCTGATGGAGTGTGTGTGTGTGTGTGTGTGTGTGTGTGTGTGCGTGTGCGTGTGCGTGTGCGTGTGTGTGTGTGAGTGAGAGAGACTGCAGCATGTGGAGCTGTGAGAAACTGTCCTTCTCTGTAACCCTTTTACAATGTCACATCCTGTCAGTAAAGCAGCTCCAGGGGACCTCAGCCCTGTTTATGAGCCAGCATGTGAAAGAGAAAAGAGCGCTCAGTGGACCCCAATACTGCCAGTGCTTTCCCATCTCTTCTTTTCTACCCCCTCATCTTTCGCTTCAAGGGAGCAGGGGCACACAGAGGTCCTCACTCCAATGGTCAGAAGTAGCTGCACTATGACTATGTTAAATTAGGAGTTTAGCATCCCGAGAAACAGTAAGAGCTAGACCTAGTGGAGGTAATGGAGCTAGTGAAGCCTGGCTAAAACCTTCAAGTCAACAAGACACCAAGATTCACAACAACCACGGAAACTTTGTTCTAACACCAAGGTCCCTTAAGAAATGTAAATCTTTAAGAACAATAGAGCAGCAGGAAGCTATGCTTTGGGGGGTTGGTCAACTTTTTCATTCTAGTTGAGTTTGCAGATCTGTGTAATGGCCTATCATGTACTTACAGACTTAAAAACTCCCTGCGAGCATTCACTAATGTCTCAGTGGTCACTGGATCAATGTATTAATGTTTAAATCCTAATGGATTGTGCTCGACCTTGCTTGGGCAGATGGACAAAGTAAAATCAACATAGAGCAGTCAAATGTAGCACTGAATAGCTTATTTGAAACATTAGCTCCAGCCTTGCTGAACTACACTTGACGGTGTAGAAAATTTTACTTGAAAGAACCAAACAAAAATTTAGCCCATGTTATCAGTCGGTTGTTTCTCAGCATTAGTTTGAAGACATGTTGATGCAGCGAGCATGTGATGTAGTGTTTCTCAAAGGTCTTTAACACTTACTTATCAGTATTATTATTATGTTACTGAAGGGCAGTCCAGCTGAAGGGGGTGGGGCCTCAGTGCTGCCACCTGCTGGTATAAAAGTTTTGCTATAACTTTAACTAATGCTACATTTTCAGTTCTTTCTTGTCCTTTTATTTTTTGTCTCTTATCCTTCTTTGTCTGCCAGTGTTATTGTATACCTGCGTATCTTTCTTTAGAATTTGTTCTTGCTGAAGGGTAGCATCTATGTGGGAGTTTGCATGTGTATATAATTTCACTGAGTCTAGGGGGTGGATGAAGACAAAGGGCTGAATGGAGGAACCCGTTGCCATGGGGCACTTCCTGGGTGTGGGATTAATTCTCTGTGGTAACCAGCCAGGAGTGATGTAAAGAGTTGAGTAACTGAAATTATGGGATGCTTGGTCAGGACAGAGGGAAATCCGAAACAAGCAGGCAGACAGAGAGGGGACTGAGTGAAAACACAAAGGACGGGGATCTTGAATGAGTTATGTAAGTGAACAAACAGGGTAGAATCCAAACTGCTGGTTGTGCTGCCGATCTGTGATCCAGTGACGGCACGTATCCATTGTGCTGTAATGTGCTGTATGTTACTGAAGCAGAGAAGTGTTTGCGTTATGACACACACACACACACACTGAGACGCACACAGTAGAGACGGAGCCCAGTAACATACAGTAACACAGAAACTGCGTGGACGTGTTGGCAGTTCACTTTTAGAAACAATTGCGACACGACTGTCGGAGTATGGTCGACATGTTTACATATCTGCCACAACCACATGTCCTGTCATGTGCATACGTTTTTACTTGACTGTTTCTACCTCATGTAGCCGTGTATGCATAATACCAGCTCATCAAACCTCGCAACAAGATTAAATAAATGACAATGGTCAATGGAAAATGGTCTTCTTTTAGATTAAAAAAATATTCATTATGCAGTTTATAGATTTTCTTTTACTTTAGTTTACACACACATCCCCTAAAACTTCTAAGAAGAGAAATACCAACATACAATTCTATTAGTAAAAACTAACAAGTGGAAATAATTTATTATGCCTCCCTCATTCCCTGACTATTTCTTGATTTAGTTGTCTCATTAGTCCACTTTGCTCTATAAAGCTGCGTAATTAGGGATTTATTTTAGTTAAAATATATTTTTTGTCTTATGTGCACTAACACCTTGCTGAAGACCTTTACAGGCGCAACTGGGTTTAGAGATTTACAGTGTTGCTGACATTTGACCACCTCGGTGGAGCCCTCCCCGTGTAGCTGTATTTCATGTGATTACTGTCGGTGCCCAGCCGCAGCTCAGTCTAATTTTGGACTGTGCAGGCGGTATTTAAACGGCGAATCTAGAAAATAAGGCCTCATTGTAAATATTCCATTCAACATTGCAGTGCATTAACCACACTGAATTCTTACCGACTACTCATTTGTAAAAAGAAATTAGAAATCCTAATTACAAAACACTGTAGTTTAGCATGTATACGCTGAGTTCACATTGAGCTAAGTGTCTTCTGCAGCTCTGTGCAGTTTTAAACTTTCACATTCATATGCGTACTCTCCAATATGAAAAAGAAGTCTCTTCAATCTCACTGTTTCTTTAATCAGCGGAGAGACAGTGTGCGGTGCAACAGTATCAGCTTTAAGCTTCGGCTAGTGTGTTTTTACAGAAGCAGGATATGGGCTGTGTGTGTGTGTGTGTGTGTGTGTGTGTGTGTGTGTGTGTGTGTGTGTGTGTGGAGGGGAGGTTAGTAGAGCTTGTTGGAAGAGTCCAGCTGCATCTGTAATGTCTCAGAGAGAGGGAGAGGGGGGGGGGGGGGGGCAGAGCAAGCAGGGGGCGGTGTGGATCTCGTCACTGGCATGTCAGGCATGACGAACGGGTTTGGCTCTGCTCTCGTCTCCCATTCAGTCCTCCCTCCCTTCTCCTCCCCTCCTCTTTCTGTCTCCCAGTGCCGTCCGCTAAAACTTTTAGCACCTTCTTTCTTTCTCTCTCTCTCTCTCTCTCTTGGTCTTAGTAACTCTCCCAGCCTGATTTCTCTCGGGCCTCTCTGTCTTGCGACCTTGCCTTCTCCTGGGCCAGTGGAAAATGTGATTGGAGGGCAGCAGAGTTGGTGGTTGTTGGGCCGCAGGCACCATGAGTGAGTACGCTGTGTGTAGCGTGGTTTTCACCAGATTCAGCTCGTGTGTAGTCAGGTTTATGACTTACATCTGGATATAGTCTCTTTCTCGATCCCTCTATCTTTTTTTCTTTGTGTTTGTTTGCCTTTTTGTCTGTCAGTCACTTGAAGCTGTTGGGATTTGCGTTCATAAGTTGAACATTTGTAACTGTCAGTGTATGTAATAAAAAGGAGTTTAAACATCTGCACTGTATTGTTGATAACAGGAGGCAGCCATGTTGGGCTTCGGTAGTATCACCCTTGGATTTAAACAGTCGTGTCCTGATGATCCTGTCATGTCATGTCTTACACGTGATGCGGGTTTGAATCCCGTTGAGTGCTTGTGTAATACACTTCTTTTAAAAGCTGATTTTTGAATCTAAACCATTTCTGAAATGTTTTACCATAGTTAAGTCAGTGACTATGGCTTATTAGTAGTGCAGAGTATTTACTGATGACTGATTTTGGTGCTTGTCTGTGTCCTCTGCACATGTTGGTGTGTTTACTGCTCCGTGTTTACTGTGAACTTGAACTTTCTTCCTCTAGTGACGTTTGGCTGATTCTTTGTGTTGTTAGTCTTGTGCACTCAACCTTTTCTGAAGTGAATAAATATTATTATATCAAGTCATTGTTCAATACTTTACCCCATGCTTTAGTGTGAATAATAAATCTTACTACATCCCTACTGATCATTGATCATCAACAGAGAAAACATTTCTCTTTGTCACCTGGTTAACTGTTTCTAATTTTTCAAAACTTGAAGAGTGATTGTCTTACTAGATACACTGCAGACACAACGTTGGCTTTCTCCGTTGACCTTTTGTCAGCAGACACAGCACATAATGCTTTGTGCTATAATTATCCTCATTCACACCCCATGACAGCTCATTTTAGGAGCTGAAGTGCAGTGGTCATATCTCATATCATGATCCTCTTTAGCATCAGGCTTGTTTGAATATTATCTGGTTTCATAATAATTAGCAACAGATACATTTATAATAACATATAAGGTAATAACATTCTCTGCATCTGGTGAATTGGCTAAAATTGTGCTAAAACCTTATTGGTTGTGCTTGCTGAATGTTTCCCCATCTGCTGTGTGCAAGGTTTTTTTCAGCACAGTCAGTCATTCAGTCTGGATTAGCAAACTGTGAGAGCCATCATTGTTAGCGCAACATAGAAAGACAGACAGCAGAGGAGAGCGCCAGAGCCAGAAATAGAGGGCCAAAGATAAACAAGGGACATATCTTTACTGTATGTCAATTTTCCCTGTGTGGATTCTAATTCTTTCTATTCAGAAGCTTTTCAGTTTCACATCTGTGTGGAAAAGCTGACTAAAAATCTGTGTCTGCAGCAGAGTCCTGAATGTATGCTCTTTTAATAGTGCACTAAACTTGTGTGCACAGAGAGGCACATAGCTGAAAGGTTAGGTAAGATTGTTTAGTTTTCCACAGCAGCACACAAATGTGACTCTCAGCTTTGTTCTGTGGTTTGAATCAGAAAGCTGCTGCTCACTTTGAGGACTTATGATTTCTACTCTTTTGCATTTTAACTAGTGCGTCCCTGTGCCGTTGTTCTTATTTGAGTGTCTGTTCTTTTATTTGTTTAATTCCCTAAAGTATCCATGCCAGTAGATTCTCATAGCTACTAGTGAAACCTTACTTCAGATTGACTCCACTCTTGTATTGGTTTGTATTACTACCTGTTCTCATACAGAGTATTATATTTTTATTATTTATATTCAGCACAAATGAACTTTTAATTGTGCTTCATTTTGGGTCCCACAGTGTAGTTGTAATGGAAGGTTTATAAGTACATCTCTTGGCCACTAGAGGGCATCCTATACTTTGAGTTTCCTCAGCACTGTCACACTGGTTTTGGGCTGCTTCTCAAATAATAAAGTTCTCCAGTCTACGTGTACTTTATGCTGCTTACTAGAACTGATCTTTTTTCACTTAGAAATCATCAATCATGTATAACTAATGAAATTAAAGAAATAAACAATTGTCAAAGAAAAGAACAGATTTAGTATTTTATCTCTTTTCTCTTTCTTTCTGTGCAGATGTGTGTAACAGTACTGATTTGCCAGAGCTTGAAATTATCAGCTTATTGGAGGAACAGCTGCCGGTCTACAAGCTGAGGGCTGACACCATCTTCGGCTACGACCAAGATGACTGGCTGCACACGCCACTCGTGGACCCCAACACTACCCTCGACCTGACTACTGAACAGATAGAGGAGACCCTCAAATACTTCTGTGAGTTGATAACGTGCTGTTTTCCTTATCAGTCGCTATGTTCCTTAAATTAGATTCGTAGATTTGAACTGTTATTGGAGAGTGAGAGCAACAATGAGGATTTAAGATTGTGTAGGGGTAAAGTTACCTTTCTACTGCCCTTCAACATCCATGAGAGAGAGGGAGATGACTGTCTGCCCATTACCGTGTGGGTGCAACAGCTGATCATGGTTGCCACAACACACACGCACCTTATGTGTCCTTTGCTTAGCCCTCTAATGCGTGTCTGCTCTCGTCTTATCAAAAGGAGAGCTGGTTGTTATTTATGGCAGCTCTGACCCACACACACACTTGGAATCAAATAAGGGTTATACAAAAACACGCGCACATGCTGCACATTGCAAATCAGGGGAACGTAAAGGGCTTTTTCTCACCATTATTAATTCATTTCTTATTCATGTCTACTTGAAGAGTGACTCAGGGATAAAACGTGTTTCCAAAAAAAGATCAAGCGTGTTATAAATAGGCTTAAGCCAACTTCACCGCCATGCCCCCTGCCTACATTTTGGCCTCTGCATGTGTCTGACATCCAGCCAGACTAAGAGACAATAAAAAGGTCATGTGCACTGTTAGAAAGGCAACTTTCCTTTTTTTGTATTAACCATCATCTGGTTGTTGATCTTATCCTGGATGAATGTTCCGTGTTATTATTGCCTCAAATACTTTACTTTACTTTACTTTGCTTGGCAGACACTTTTATCCAAAGCGACTTACAGGGAGCTAGCGCTGGGTGTCTGGCTCAGAGACACACCTGGTGGGGGATGGATTAGGAGTCAGACGGGGTTCGAACCCACAACCTTCTGCATCCCAGTCTGACGCTTAACCCATTGAGCTACCAGGCCACAAATAGATGACCTGAAATGTTATAATGAATGAGCAGTGATACATCATATTGTTTTAGCCAGGTTATAGTTTTGTTAAAATCTTCTGACATACTCCCGCTGATAAAATTATATCCACCATCATATCATACATCCAATAATGAATAAGCGTTTAATTATGCAACCACATGTGCAGTTAGCCTTTTAGCTCATAGCCTCGTGTTAGCTCCACTCTGCAAGAAATAAATGTTTGAGTTATATTTAATGTTTGCGATATGCAATAGTAGACTGACATTAAATTTAGCTCATATTCTCATTGAAATTGCGCATTAAATTTAGCTTTCTGCCACGAAGACATCCCATTCTGTCTCCCATGCACTCAAATCTGTAAATACCTATTGTGTTCATTCATTTTGGGTTAGCCACGTCACCACTGCCAACACTACACTCACTTACTGCTTACTGCTTCTACATGCTGCTCAGCCTCAGGCCTTGGGGTTCTGAGCCTGTTGCTATAGCGACTACACAGAAGGACGAAGTATAGGAGAGGAGGGGTAAGATGCTGACATATGTATGGAGGGTGGGAGCAAATTCCCGTTGCTGCTACTGCTGATTGGCTGTAGACAACCTCTAAACCCGCCCACCCCACTGTGTCACGATCATCATCATTTCTGCTGCAAAACCCGTGACTGCTGCTGCTGCTCACTCCCTCACTTTCTGCATCTCTGTGCATATTGAGTCATTGTTGGAGATACAGTGGTCCATGTGTCGAGCGAGAGCTGTCAACGAGCAAGGACTGTTGCAAAAGAGAAGACGGTGACTATAATAAAACCTCAGAAAGACAATGAGGACAGACTTGCAGAGGCGCTTGGAGCTATAACGGCACAGAGGCATGAGAGGACAGAAGGTGACACATTTGCTGAATCTTTGGATTAGAAAGGTAAACTGATGGACAGCAAAGAAAGAAGACAGACTGAAGCACAGCAAGATGGCAGAGAATAAAAGGAGGCGGCGGATCTACTGAAACACAAGCAGTAAATGATGGACAGAAGGACAATAAAGTGACTGTGTTTTTTTTCTGCTGCCAACAGATGATGCAAGTAATGGTTATGAGGGATGACATGCAGAAATGGCACCAGCATGACAACAAACATGGAGTGTGATATGCTGCCAGTTTGTTCCCAGTGAGAGTGGGGCATAGAATGAGCCTGCTTTCTCCCACTCACAGCTGGTAACTACGAAGCATGTGATGCCTGAACAGTGGTTACTATCATTCACTAATAACAGTGACTCCAGTGACAGCTGGGTATTTCTAGGCATGCTGGGATATTATATGCTATAACTAAGTATGCTTGGACAATAGCAATTGCTTGTCAGAGGAGTGAGGATGAAGAGACGAGGCCAGAGGTTTGTCAAGGCCGACTACTATGAACTGGACTGGTACTATGAAGAGTGTACTGATGGTAAGACTGTGCTATGATCTGATGCCGTGACATGTAGTAGTCGAAGAGTTCATTTAAACTACTTTTCCTGTTACTAGCTTATATATATATATATATATATATCTGTGGTAGTAAGTTTGCATTCACTGCACTATTGTATGTTCAGATTCTAAGAGTAAAAACCAATTATTGGCCAAAAGCAACAAAGTTAAATGCATATGGTGACATGTCTCAAGTGTAAATGTATAGAAGAAAATGCACTGAAAGCAACAAAGGAGGACAAGCTGTCTAGATTCAGCGTTCACAAAATGGCTCAATGTCCAGTCAGTTTGTACATACTACAACATACACACAATGTGAAACATAGAAGTGGTAGAAAGTTCACAGCTTGTATAATATAGGGTGTATGTGTTGTAATGTTGTTGATAAGCAGCAGGCAGGTTTTACAACGTATCCACCGGTGACATATAACCCAGATTTGAATGAAGAGACAGGATCAAGCTGCACTGGTCACATATAGGGCCTGTGAATCAACACCTCTCCAGCCAGCATGATCGAAATAGTAGATCAAAAGGTAATTTAGTTTAAAAATAGATGTCCTCAAGTACTCTGTGGCAGCTGAGAGAGTGTGCTTTGTAAAGTAGTCGTGAGTGTAGGTGTAGGAATTAGGAGGACAGGGATTGAAGTATATCTGTATTAGAAGCTGCACCGTCTGTAACACTGATAACGTAAGAAATAAGGAACAACGAGGCACTGACTTTAGAGCTGTAAATGTTTCTGTATGTGGCACAGAAGGTGATGCAGCGATGTGCCGTTATGTAATACACCTCAGTTTGTTACGACAGCTAGTGGAGTGTCTACAGTGTGATACCTGTTTGAGTGGTGACTGCACAGATTGTGCACACCCAAGAGGTGGGGGACGTGTGTAGTCATGTGACATGTGACTAACAGCAGGTTACAGCAGAGCCTGGTTTATTATGAGCCTGATGGCACTGCCTCCAGCTCTCCCTCCTCTTCCTCCCTACTGTCTGTGTACCTCTCTCTTCCCTTGTCGGATTCTCTCCTCTTGTCTGGGACTTGTATTGCAGTCTTCTAAAACAGCACATTAGTGTTGATGCTTCTGCATTTTGAAATAATTTAACTGTACATTTATTGTAAATACTTTATTAATAGAACGTGTGAATGTGATCCATTAGTTGTTACATTAACTATATTAAGGATGCTCTGTAGGCATAGTTATATAACATTTTGAAACAGCTCAGCACCTCCCCTAGTGTGAGCTGTGCAGCTAATTTGCAATTTTATTTACGTCTGGGAGCCAGCTCATGTTTGGATTTTAGTGTCTGGTGATTTGAATAATATTTTTCGTGGTAGACACTGACAGTAGGTTTAGGTGAGCTTGAAATGATCAGATAACCGAGTGAGAGGAGATGTGCTGTTTGTGCAAACGTCGGAGCAGAAATAGAAAGCAGCGGCTTTTATTCTGAGATATCCAAGGGTGGGATGTGGAAGTAGGTTGGCTTATATTTAGCTCACTGATTTTCATTCTACTCTAAGCCTCCCAGTCTTTAGCAGCCTGCCAAAATTTTCTTTGGAACTTTTATAAGCCTTCAAAACAAATGACTGGATGAACAAAGGGCAACCAGCGGCCTGGAGGCCTACAAAGAGGGCAATCTATTCAACCAGTGGCAAAGAGACAGGACGGAGGTGTAGCTTAGCATTACACTATTATTGTGAAATTAGAACTAATATAGTTATAGCAAATAATAGCATTTAATTTGTAGTCATCTTCCCTATGCAAAATGCTATAATGGTTTCCTGGTCATTGCTACTGATGTTGTAATGGTATAAAAGAGAAAATCAAAAAACCTCAGAACAGAAGTTGAGAAATTGAGATCAGTGAGAAGTATCTTAACGGGAACCTACCAACTAGTGAAAAGGGAGAAGCTATACCGGAAAACAGAAGCAGTGTAAAGAGTGAATGTGACCAGAAAAGCAATGGGAGAGGAGAGGGAGGTGTTTTACTCTTTTGTTGCCTGCAGCATTGTATTTTGAAGGACCGTTGAGTGGAGTTACTCAAGCATTAAAGATAGAACTGAGCTGACATCTTTTTTAGACCAATTACAGTTATTATAGTACTTTGAGGTTTGACTAATGAGCAGAGAAGTGGCTGCTTTGATGCGGCCCATGTGAATGAAGTTGTTCAGCTTAGATGACCATGTTTCCAGAGACATGCAGTGAGATTAATGCAGAAAGAAATGCAGCTTATTAAAATGTACTGGGATGAGCACCAAGGATGCTTGATTGAATGTTATGTCGAAGCAATACCAGTGAACCTGCTGACGCTAGTTCACTCGGCCTCAGCCGTAAAATTTGAGTGATGCACTGACAAAGTTTTAATCCAGTGGTGAGTTTAAGTCACACTTAATGTTTAACTAAAGGAGAACTACACAACATGCCGAAGTGTTAAACAGCTTACAGTTATTATCAAAATCAGAAGAATTAAATACATTGCTGGTTTGTATCGTTCGTTCGTTTCTGGATTGTATGTAAGGTTTCACTTCGTCTGGCCCCACCCTGGAAACGTGAATGTCTATTATTGGTTCGCCATACAGGCTAAATGGACTGTACCAAGTTTTCTGCACATGAGGGGAGGTTACATAAAGACTTAACATTGGACTTGTGACTCACCTGAGAAACAGGTGAGTCACCCTGTGCCAGATTCCTCCTGAAATCTATCAACCCTTTAAATGAGGTTTAACCACTGAGGATTACAAGGATTGATATTACAGATTAATTTAAAAAAATCCATCTGTTGTGCTAAATCTATTTTAACCTAGTTTTATGACCTTAAATTGCTGTTGGACAGTTTCCTGGTTGTCTGCGTCCTCCCACATATGTTGTCAAATAGAGCTGGCTGTTCATTGACCCGTCACAGAGAGAGGAGGAGGAGTCTCCTCCTGCTACCACAGGCGACAAACGATACACACACACACTTAGAAACTCTGTGTCCACACATTTAGCAGACACTACTTGGCAATCATTGGATATCCACACACAGACATGTAAAATGGAGTTTTAAGAGAAGGCGTAAAAACACGCAACGTCTCCCTTTATGGAATTAAATCCTGTTGTTTGTGTGTGTCTGTGTGTAGACACATTATACATTAATATGCACACAGCATTGGGAGAGGCCATGGTGTTGCTACCGGAGGCTTTGTGGTTAACCGGTTGGCCATAGTGCCAGGGAAGAGGATGGCACTTTGCACAGGTGCCGAAGATGAACTGGAGTACTCGTACCAGCCAGACGAGGACGAGGAATATGTTTGTGTTCCGTGTAGTGAAAGCACAGAGCAGGAGGAAGACGAGGAGACTTCAGTTTGTTTTCCCACCGATGGAATTAAACAAGAGGAGGAAGAGGAGATGGACGAAGAGCAACAAGTTCTTTGTGAAGGTAGTCTGTGGGCTTTCCATTTCCATTGTTCATTCTCAGAGTTCAGTGCATCGGTTTGTTATGATTATTTATGTTTATGATTATTTTATTTAGACGTGTAACTCTTTGTCATGTCAGTGTCAGTGCGTCGGGCCTCCTACAGGCTGTGGCTTTATCCTGCAGTTGTGGTCCGTCGTGTTGGTGTTGTGTATCGTCTCACCACACTGTGGTTTATCTGCCTGCTCATTTGACATGTTCAAATATGGGCTGGGCGCTTTATCCCAGCTGTCTCTCCTAGATTGTGTATTATGTGGCAGGATGACAGTTTATGTGTATGCACTAATACTTCTAATTCCCAGTTTTGAACTTAGCAATGTAACTTGTGTTTTATAATGCTGGGTAAATGTGTGGCATTTTAGACAGATAGGGACAAAGGGAGAGGTGCATACTGAGAGATAACACAGATACTGTGTCAATAAATAAATATATAAATAAAGCAGAATATTGAAACATATGCATGATGTGTATGCTTCATGCTCCTCGATGATCTGCACAGTTCCACACAGGCTGTGTTGTTTAGGACATTGATGAGTCTATTAAGGGCTTATTTTTCCATTCAGTGTGTTGTCTTGGAGTTCGTTTGTTGTTCTTGAACGTGTGCTGTCTGTTGCCCAGTACCAGCTATGGTTATTAGGATGTCTCCCCCTGCTGTAAAGCGGACAACCATAAACCCAGACAGGTCTGGTAAAAGGTTGATACGGAGTATTCAGTGCTATGATATGCTATATACTATACTCAGTTTTACTTTTCACGTGGCGTTTCTTCTTTTTCCTCTCTCTGATAAAGAGAGAGGGGAGATCCATTTTAAGTTCTGTCTTGATTAAAGCACCCTGATCACCTTCCAAGTTTAGGTTACACCTCTTTATAGACAATCCAGGTTAGAGTTGCTCCTTGCTGGCAACTAATTTATGACTACGGTCTATTATTAAAATAAACCATTAAAGAAAGGAAGGCTACTTTATCTGATCTTGTAATCTCCAGAACAGAAAACATTTAACAGTCACTCTGTTTGGTGTGTTTCTGTAACTGACTCAATCTCTCAAGACCTGGGTGGAATGTTTCCATGAAAATAAACCAGGATATTCTTCAACCGAAAGGACAAACAAAGAAAGTATGAGAAACAGGTTGCACCAAGCATGCAGTTTTGTTAGACCATATGTGTGTTTGGGCACGTACACAGTTTCCTTGTGATCACCGTGCCGAATCTTAACAACTTTTTTTTTTTTTTTTAAGTAAAAGTTGTATGTTTTGCATGATTGTGTGCGTCCTAACTGTGCACCTGTATCACACTAGAATGAGATATAGTTTATCTGAATTGGACAATGTGAGAGCCTCTGTCCTGCGTTCAGGTGTGTTCAGCCAGTCAGAAGCTATGAGTGCAGGAAAAGTTGGGAACGGGCATAGCTGTGGCTCTTGGGAACCAGGATTTGTTTATTCATTGATTACATTAGAGCAACTTATTTAATAATCAGTGATGATGATGTTAAACATGCTTATCTAAAATGTAGCCAGTTAAGGTCTTGTGTCTTTGCTTTGTCTGTTTCCAGCATCAATACTGTGCCTGTCATATACTGTATGTGGTTATAAAAATATGTTCGAGGCCTGTGAGTGCCTGGCACGTCATTTGTTATTTCTAAACCAGAATTGAGAAAAGTACTGTTTCTGTGGACAGTGAAATAGTGATTGTGTTGCCATCATCTTACTGTGCCGCCTGGCACCATATGACACATTAAGATTTGTTGGGAATTATACCTCCCAATGGGGCAACCTCACATGCCCACTCACTACGGCTGATAATGATCAAATGACTCACAAGACCATCCACATACTTCATATTCATTCATTTTGTCCGCAGTGATGCGAGAGTGTGACTTCAGTGTTGGAAAACAGATACTCTCACGAGACAGAAAAAATTGTCTGTCGGTTGTTTTTGCTGGAATGTCCCTCACAATTGTTTGCCACAGACAGAGTGTTATACAGTTACATGTAATCTCCTCTATCAGGAGGATCCTGTTTGAATTTGGACCTGAGCTGTTTACCTGGTCATTTAAAGTCAGAGCTTTGTATGAGTGCAGAAGGAGATGACAATGAAAGTGTGCTCATGTACTGTAGCTGAAATAGAAATTCTCGGGTGTGGTCTTTCTTAATGTGTCTGTGTCTTTGTCATCATTCACTAACTTATCTTTAATGAATCACCAGGTAGGTTGATGAGGAATGTGAAAGCATGTACAGTATGACTGTAATAAGTGGGCGAGCTCCCTTTAGGAGCGTAGTACAATGTGATCCGTCTTAAAAAGTGTAGAGTAAAAAGGAAAGGGCATATGATACTACATTTAGTGTAAAATATAACACGTGCCTGTTGTAAACATTAAGAATCTTATATAAAGTTAGGTAATGTGGAATTTACACCTCAATTAATGTAGTCCTTTTTTATCAGATGTAGAAAAACTCAACACAACATAACACAATGCAGTGTAAAAGCACAACAGACTAAAGCCTTGACAACCATCACCTAGGTCAACATAACTCTAAAAGCGTGGTAATCTCTTGGAAACAGTGACCTTGTTTACTTCAGATCAGATTTAATTCAGAAAGTCTGAATCGCACATTAAAGACTGATCAGGGATTTAATACATGTTTACCGTCTTCACTTCTAATCGGGTTCACTGTCTTTCCAGTAACCTTCCCTGTGAATGTCGCGCTGAGACTTAAAGACTTTCCTTCTCTCCGTCTCTGCAGTGCTGTGTGCCGACAGAGTGGGCCAGATGACAAAGACCTACAGCGACATTGACGCTGTCACTCGACTGCTGGAAGAGGTGCGTTTATTTCGGCTGTAATAAGTTAGACCACAATGAACGCAGACGACTACAGCTTATGTCGCATGAGGCTGCAGTCTGATAGTCTCCACGCAAGGTACTTAATGAGGTTTATGACAAATAAGATTTGATAGAATTGCCTCATAAAACTAGTTTCCAGCATCTGATATTCAAATCTGTCTGCTTCACATGAACTGACCAGTGAGACGGGACATTTTTAACGATGAGCTCAGCTACGCTTAAATCAAGCAAAAAACTGTCTCATTTAACACAGATTGTTTTCATTGTTAAATAAGACATAAAAGTGAAAAAGTAGTAAGATAACTAACTACTGAGTAAAAATGGAATTTTAATATGTCACGCCATCGACAGCCGTTGATCTCAGGTAAAAGATCTTTACAATTCTGTTGACGGTTGTTTCCCATTTAGGTGACTATGCATTAATACTCACCATTCAGATTGTTGTGCAGTGTGGTACATAATATTTTAAATCTCTTCTATCTACGTAAAGGCCAGTAATGCTCTTGTTACTGATTGCACCCACTCCTGGTTTGAACTGGCTCATAATAAGATTTTAATTATACTTCACTTTAGTGTTGTCTGGTCTCCAGTGGTATTCATTGTTCTTTTAAAGACTCTAAGATTATAACATACAACACATGCACATGTATTTAGTATCATGTTGCACATCCTGATTTCTGAAGGATAAATATTCACCTCTAGATATTTGAAGAATTTAACATTTGCTGCCCGTTTGTTGTCCTGCACTACTGTGCAAACCTGACAACTAGCTTACAGTAGCTTAGCATAACGATTGGAAGCAGGTTTGATAAATGCTCGTCTGACTCTATCCAAAGTCAAGAAAACTTCTTCCTAAATTATGGTAAAGTTTAATTGAATGATTCCTTTTTTTACAACGCAAAACCTTTTGCCTTTGCAGAAAGAGCGGGACTTGGAGTTAGCAGCTCGCATTGGACAGTCACTGCTGAAGAAAAACAAAGCTCTGAGTGAGAGGAATGAGCTGCTGGAGGAGCAGGTGGAGCACATACGAGAAGAGGTGCACAGCCAGCATGTCTGTCTGTGTGTGTGGTGCTGTCTTTGCTAGTGTCTGGGAAATGTTTTCAGTAACTTATACAGTGCTTGTACTTTTATTGGACCCTACCTTGGTTAGGCAGGTCTGTGTGGAAGAGTTCTCTAATCCTCTTTTCTGTTCACCTTTATGACCTCTGTATTGCCTCATATAGGTGTCTCAGCTGCGTCATGACCTGTCCATGAAAGATGAGCTGTTGCAGTTCTACACCAGTGCTGCTGAGGAAAGTGAAGTGGAGTCCACCAGCTCCACACCGTAAGTCTTCTTTCCTCTCCTTCTTGAGCAGTCTTATGCAGTTAATTCAACAGAATTTAAATTTAATGCAAACAAAACAAATCACTACAAAATATTTTCCTTTGAAGCTTTCGTAAGCTGCGCGAGACAATATGCCGGTGACTCTAATGCTTTAAGCTCAAAGAGTTTAGAGCTCTAACATAACAACATTTTGTTAAATGCTTTTGTTCACAATTTAATTTATGTAAATGCTGAAGCAAAGATTTCTTGTAGTTATGATTTGTGAAAAAAAAGCATCTCTTCTTAAGCCTTTCCAGGGAGCATCGCCACTGCTGCATTCGACGGCCAGAAGACGGTGTTTTATATTTGATCGTGTTGATGATTTTCTCTCTCTGTGTGTATATGTTTACAGTGTGCGGCCCAGTGAAACCAGTGTGTCGACTCCGACTTTCTTCCCTCTGGACAGCTTACAGAAGAAACTCAAAGACCTGGAGGAGGAAAACAAAACATTGCGATCTGAAGTAAATATACTGTTCATACACATTTGTGCAAATGAGCTCCTGTTTCTTTAAAAGCTGAATTTGAGCATGCATTTTTTCATTCGTTCAATTCCATGAATATCATCACATGCATCTTTAAAGTACAATTGCATGTACACTGAATATTATTTCCAAAAAAATCAGCATCTAAAACTTATGTAATAGTAATGAAACAAAGACCAAACCAAGTATAATTACAGCTAACATTAATTTTGTCATCTTTCATATTAAGGTGAATCCTGTTATTTCTAAATAAAAACACATACTGGGACTTATGAAGTTAGATTGTTAGCAATACAGAACAGTGGTTTTCTTCTGGTATAAATGTTTTATCTGTTTCATTAAGACATTTTACATGTGTGATGCAGAACTGATCATTAATGTCTGTTTTTTTTAGGCCAGTCATTTGGAGACAGAAACTATCTCCTATGAGGAGAAAGAACAGCAACTTGTCAACGACTGTGTCAAAGAACTACGTGAGTCTCAGACTGAATACAGTTATAAGCCACCTTCTCAGTTTCTAAAAGCAGGGAGGATGTAAAGCTTTTTGAGAAATTTGTCACATGTCCTGTGCATCTGTTCTTGTTCACAGGTAATGCAAACCTGCAGCTTTCCTCTCTGGCTGAAGAGCTGGCCAAAAAGACTGAAGACGCCTCCAGACAACAGGAGGAGATCACACACCTTCTCTCTCAGATAGTAGACCTTCAGAAGAAGGCCAAGCTGGTATGAAACTCCTGACCTCTCTCATGCTGTTACTATGCAAGGCATTTGTTGCATTAGTAATGTATGTATTTTTTTCATTTCTACACTTTGCCCTGTTTTGTTTGGGTTAAATTTGCAGTATGCTGTGGAGAACGAGGAGCTGACGCAGCACTTGGGAGCAGCCAAGGATGCTCAGCGACAACTCACCGCTGAGGTAAGACAATGCACAGCTCCATGTCGCCGTCATTCGATCTTCTGCAGCGATAGATTCTGCGGTAAACTGCTTTGAAGCCATACAGTTAAAATGATTTAAGGGACTTGATCCCTTTTTTTTATGTTGACTTTTCTCTTCTGATTTCTTCTTTCTCCTCCTTCAGTTGCAGGAGTTGCAGGATAAGTACGCAGAGTGTATGGAGATGCTCCGTGAAGCTCAGGAGGAGCTCAAGAACCTGAGAAATAAAACTCTACCACTCAGCACACCGAGGCGTTTCCATTCTCTGGGCTTGTTCCCAATGGTGAGTGAGCTACTTATCCACGGTGAATTTTACGATTGCATGTGAGAATTAAGTAGCACCAGAATGATTTCTGAAAGGGTTTGGTCTTTTTCTCCAGGACTCTCTGGCAGCAGAAATAGAGGGCACCATGAGAAAGGAACTTCAAATGGATGATCCAGACATAGAAGAGCAGAGGTAGGTCCAGCATAAAAATCGAACTGAAACATAAATATGTAATTATCCTAAATGATTTCATCCATTGTGTTATTAATTCAGAAATCTCCTATTTATATGATCGTGTCTCTCCAGACTTCACCCAAAGCGTGTGTTCCAGACAGTGAAAAACCTCAACCTCATGCGTCAGCAGCGTTCCCCGTTAGTCCCCTCCCCGCTCAACATCCCCGGCTCAAATCAAACGTCCTGTTTCACCTCAGGGCGCTGCAGCCGGGTGGGCACCCCCGGTGCCAACTCCATATATGGTAGTGAGACAGGAAGTGGGATTTACCTGGACAACAGGACAAGCAGTTTCCTGGAAAGTGGAGATGGGTATGGAAAGTGCAACACACATTCTTTTTGTGTGTGTGTTTTTCTGACTTTTGATATTATTCTATGGTTCTTCAAAAGAGGCTTTCTAGTTTAAGAATTCTAACACAAAACTATGTCTCCTTCTCCAGGTCAGAGGATTCAAACAAGCGGCCCCCTGGCACTCCAGGGACCCCAGGCAGCAGGGACCTGGAAGCAGCCTTGCGGCGCCTATCTCTCCGCCGCGATAACTACCTCTCAGAAAAACGATTCTTTGAGGAGGAGAGGGAGAGAAAGCTGGCTCACATGGCCAAGGAGGAGGAAAAAGGAGGTGGAGAGAGTAGCGGAGGCCCAGGGACCCCGACTGAGAGCCTGTTGTCGCTGAGCTCCCATCCCTCTTTAGGAAGCATCTGGTCAGGATTCTCCTTCACAGCAAGATCGTACCTGCCAGAGAAGCTGCAGATTGTTAAGCCGCTGGAAGGTGATTATTTGTCTCAGAGCCGTAAGGCCTCTAATACTCCACATACAGAAGGCGAGAATCAGAAGAAGAAATACTTGCACAATAAAAATGAGATTTTTCAGATAAAGCACCAGAATCCAGGTCAGAACATGGCACAAAATTCAAACTCTAATCAAAATACTCCCCAAAGTTATACAGAGATTTATCCCCAACCACAAAACCGAGACCCAGCCATTCAGAACCAGCAGCGAACTGAATATCTGATTTTGCACAGTAAGTCAAAGATCTTTCTGAGCACCTCACAGGATCCTAAGAAAGTCCTGTGCAGGAGCTCGAGCTTGTTGGAGCTGAGCAGCCTGCCCAATCAAAAAACGTACCTCAGAGCTTCACTCACGGGTCTGCTGCAGGTGTTCGAACATCAGGGAGGACCTTTAAACCTCCAGCACTCCTTCTACTTCAGACATACGCAGCCGCGCTGCTGGTTTGAATTATAGCGTATGATAAACCGTGCTTTGGTTTGAGGCTTGCACTCGAAAAAGTCAAATGTAAATGTACAGATCTGTATGAAATTGTTTTCTGGGCAGGCACGTGTTCTTTTTCATTCATACGTTAAATAACGGTTAATAAAACGCCTTTTAAGTTACTTTAGTGGATGTTAGATAGCTACATTATAAAAGAGCTGTTTGTTTGCAGCTGTTTAATTAATCATGAATACATCACAGAAAGTGAGCACTTTACACTGGACGTGCAATAAGGAAGAATATTTTAAATGGCACTTAATCTATTTTTTAGTACTTGTTAAAGATTTCCACGTGTCTAATGTGTGTGTGTCTGTATTAGTTTCCATACTTGACTGTCAAATCGAATCATTTGCATGGCAGCAGTGTGCTTTCATAATTATCATGTGATAATGCTGCCTTCACAGTCACGTGACTGTCGCCTGTCCACTGACAGTTAACAGGTCAGCCCACACTTTTTAGTGCTAAAGTACATTAGGGTCATCAAATGTACTCTCCACACTTTCCCTCTTTGTTTTTTTTTATTCCAGTTGTTTTGTTTGCACTTTAGTCCCTTTCTGTTCAACTTGTCTGTTTCCTTTGTTGAAAAATTCTTGAATAAAATCTTACTCATTTTCTCTCTCTCATCTTCCTTTCACTGATCCTTTTTATCTTGTACATTTGCTCAATGACATCTCTACACATATGCACAGAAAACATCCACTGGCCTAGAAATTAGACCAGTTTACTGAATGAAAGGACGCCTTGGTTCGCAGACAGTACTGTGCCACGTCATTCAGATCCACTGCATGCTGTGAGTGTGTTTGTGTGCCTACTATCAGCTTACCTATGCCTGTTTATGTACAGTTTAACGTCAGCCAATAAACAGCAAGTGAAATATCTAATTTAACACATTTAACCTAAGAAGTGACATACCTCACAGGCCTACATACAGTAGTTATTCTTGGTGAAATAAAAGGCGAGGGTCCTTTGCAGGTGTGGAGCACATGGTTCTGGTTGTTTGGAGTGTAACTTATCTGTATCAATACATTTTAGTGTTAACACGGTTTTGTGTTAAAAGTCATGATTAGAGGCTTTCTTTTATTTATTTTTGTTAGCTGGTCAATATGATGTTAAAAATAGTTCTTAGGTCAATATGTCATTTTCCTTAAATTTGAGTCGGAGAATGGTTTAATGTGGATCTAAATAATGTGAGTTTTCCCTTCTCTCTCCTTTTTTTCCAGGCTCTGCTACTCTTCATGCGTGGCAGCAGTTGGCTCAACCCCACATGGGTGCTCTGCTGGATCATCGGCCTGGCGTCGTCACAAAGGGCTTCCGCACTTTAGCACATGAGCAGGACCAGGAAGAGAGCTGGGAACTGGACAAACTAGAGGAGGATGAAGTCTCATGCGACTCATTTTCCAGCGTGTCAGTAGAAAATTCCACTTCCCTGGATCTGCCTCGCTCTACCTCTACTCCCTCTGTCTGTTGCGACAAGAACTATGACACTGATGACATTAGCCAGTTAAAAACATTACGAGGAGAAATGCACAGAGCTAAAGATGCAATTCAAGGAAAAGACGGACATGCTGGGAACTCAGCCCTTCCCTTCTCCAGCAACTCCCCCTGCTCTTTTGACATGATGAATGGGCACGTGGACCTAAAGGAGCTCCAGGCTTTACAGTCTGCCTCAGTGGACCGCATGCCTGGTGAGGGAGCTTGTTAGCTAGGGTGAAAGCACTGCATCCACTGTAACCCTGGAGCATCAGGATAAAGGGGAAGGGAATTTGAAGAGCAGGGGTGGGAGGGTAACAGATATGGGGAAGGCACTCACTGGACATCTCACAGCCCCACTCTGATGTCTCTCCTTGCATAATCACGCTCATGTGTTCACACTCCGACACCCACCCATCCCACTGGCAGTCCGTGTGTGCAGCCATCGAACCTCGTCAAAACTGAGTACTTTTTTTATTTTTGGTCTTTATTTTACTTCAGCTTGCATCTTCATAGTCTCCTTTCTCAGTTCATATTTTCACTGCTTCACTTTGCTTTGTCTAAGCAAATCATTTATTTATTATTTATTTTTTCCACTATGTAAATCTTTACTTTACTTTGCTTGGCAGACGCTTTTATCCAAAACGACTGACAGGGAGCTAGCGCTGGGTGTCTGCCTCAGGGACACACCTGGTGGGGGATGGACTAAGAGTCAGACTGAGATTCGAACCTCTGACCTACTGCATCCAAGTCTGACGCTTAACCCATTGAGCTACCAATCTCTCCTCTTCAAACACATCTTTGCCTTTACAACTTATTTTCAGTAAAGTCAGAGCTAATTAGTCACATGCGAAACAATAGTGGTGTCTAATTTACTATTAAGCTGGTTAGGATAAAATTTATTTTTTCTATTGGTCAGCACTGAAACATTAGTGGACCACACACACAGACAGATAGAGGAATGTCCTTGTACACGCATGTGTTTCTATTATGCGATACTAGTGCAGCTGTCCTAAACTATTTTGGAACATTCCTTTTTATCTCTATACTGCAAAAGAATTAGAGGTAAATCCTTAATAGCAAAATGTCTTGTGCTTGGTTTGTTATTGACTAAAAGTAAATGAAAGTCATAGTCTCTGGATATTATGGGCCTCTGTTGCTGGGCTCACCATAACCAACATAATGCTCATTAGAGTGTCTGGAGGAAAACGTACCTAACTCACTGTCACAAAATAAGGAGCAAACTCTGTGTACTGCTGCTTTTCTTGGGATGTTTTCTATGATCATAACCTATTTTTCTCCTCTTTGTGAAAATAGTTTTTGCTGTTTGGTGCATTTTGTCTGAATCCTAACAGCATTTTTTCTTTGTCTGTTTGGTTTATTCTCTAGTAAATTTCCCAGGGAAGTGTATGTCCCACACAAGCTCCACATACACCTTCACCACCTGCAGGATTCTCCACCCCTCTGATCAGCTGACTTCTGTGTCCTCAAGGTAAACACCATTTGTATTACGGTGTTCTCTTTCCTTTTTCTGTAGTTTCAGTATATATTTTTTTCTTTGTGATGTGTAGTGAACCACTATGGACACAGGATGGCAGCATCTTATCTTTTCCAAGCTCAATAAGCAGAGATTACTACTGCTACAGTAAATGTCCAGTTAAGAGTTTTCATACAAAACTAAATCGGTCTTAACCTGCCATATAATCTAAATTACCCTTAAGAAAAGCAAATTAAGAAGCAAATTTCTTCCCCACAAAGAGATTTAGATCCAGGGCTACTTTTATGTCACCAAAGCTGATTCATAAACTCGATGACATGATTGTCTGATTGGCCTCAGCAGATCATATGATGAGGAAGAGGAAGTGGAGTTGTATCATATGGTCGCGATGACCGGCGTAGAACAAACCCATTGAATGCACCGACTGGTGTGCACATGGGTGAGAAAATGCATGGGAGTGCATTTCTAAAAGTGTGTAGAACATAATAATGTTGGTAATTTACCCCTAAATCCCCAGACAGTAACAGGCAGCATGCAGTTCCCTGACTAACAATCCAGCTTCTGACGCAGTGCAGTGCAGGATAGGTTCACGAGAACGTTTACGTGTCGCACGAATAAAAGACGGTTTCAGCCTACTCTAATCAATCCTAGGCCACACCTAATCTGCACTCAGATGCCAAAGCAGGAAAGTTATTTAATTCATGCATGTCTAAATAAGTCCATGTTGACTATCACTAAAAGCTATCAAGACTTGAAACTCACGTGCACCCCACTCTTCTCTGCTCCTGCGCTGTTTCTCATTCCCTTTGCACAACCACCATTCTCGATTCCATCACCCCCTTCTCTCTCCTCACCTCTCCATCTTCAGCCCAACCTTAGCCTCTTGTCAGAGCAGTGCTTATGCCGGCAGCCCTACTCCCGCTTCCTCTCCTACTCCCTTCTCTGCCCCGCATACACCTTCCTACACCCCCTGCTGCACCCCTCGCCGCCTCTCTCTGTCTCTTTCTCTGGCTGAATCCTCCACCAACATTAGGGACTCCACGAAGACCACTAGTACCTCTCTAGGGCTGGTACGCCTCTTGCTGGAACATGGGATCTCCGCCTCGGTGTATAATCCTCGCAGCTGGGACCGTGGCCTGAACGCCAGTGGAGCTTCAACACCCGTGGGAGCAGCACACCAACAAAGGTACACCGACTCACCAGGAGAGACTGACGACAGACGGCTGAGGAAACGTCCAGACACACTCCTCCTTCAACCCTCAACCCCGCCCAACTCCCCTCACCCCACCACACACCCTGTTTTTCAGTTCAGCCCCTTAACTGACGAGCCCCCGTACTGTGACACCTTCCTCGCCTCTAAACCAGCTCGTACCATTCTTAGGGAAGTGCTCGGGGAGGCACAGAAGGACCGCGAGGGGAGGACAGACGATGACAGCCAAATAGAGATGCTAAACCTGGGACTTGTGGACAAACTGAAATGTTTCCACACCTTTTCGCCATTTCCTGCTTCAGCATCATCTGGGAGCACTCTGTTTGGCTCCACTGGACATGGAAACGGTACACTGGCAGGGGGACTTCCAGGACTGAATGCGGGATTGAGGCGGAACCGAAGCTATCCTGCCATGGTGGGCGCCAGTATGGCTATGAAAGACCCAGGAGGGCCCCCTAGCGCAGACATGGTCATACCACAGACGATGCAAGCGCCAAATGCACAACACACAGAAACTGGCAAAATAAAATCAAGATCCACACTGGTCAAAAAGGAGATGCACATACCACAGACATTACACGCACTGGACGCAGTCACACCACAGACGATAGTACAGAGACACACCAGGCTAGACGAGACACTGTGGATTCAGCAAGCAACAGGTGATGATGAAACGGTAACATGAATAAGTCACATTTAATACAGTAGCCCATATAACACCACACAAACTAACAGCCCGCCTACACATACTAATTTATTTACCAATTACCACATGTTACTATACAGACGTCCTTCAGCTGTAGAGTCTCCTCATACTGAACAGCTGCACACATGAGGAGTACAGTCCACCCACAGAGTCGGTTAAATCGCGACTCTCTAAACAATCACTGGTCTGATTAACATAAACCAAATCAAATGGAGGTGAATAAAGCATTACTGGCTGCAACTGTTACACTGTGGTTTACTCACACCGTCGGACCAGAGTAATGCTGATGGAGTGTGTTGCCTTCTGCTGTGTTGTAACTGTATGAGCATTATACTGTGTCATGTATAGCATTATATTAAAGACCCAATCTGGCGAAAGAATCGCAGAGCGCATTCGGTTTCTAGTCTCAAACTTATCGAATGTACCAAGTCAATTTGAATTTCAGGCCCAAAGATGGCAATATTTTTCCTTAAGGTAATTTTTGTTGTTGTTTGTTACCTTGATGTTGTTAGATAAACGGCTGACAGGACACACGACAAACAAGGTGTTCTTAGGTTTTAGGGGTTTGCACAAGTGCACAGAATGGCTGTTATATGCATGGTGTCATCCCAGTCCATGCTCTGAGCTGACAGGCCAACAGACACGGAGACTAGTGCCAAAGCCAGCCAAAGCTTAGTGAGAAGACAACATTTTCATATTATATTTGAGCCACTGTGGTATTTTTGAACCTTCAACTGTGTCTGAATTGTATTGCACTGGAGGAGAACGGATGTCTGATACGGAGGCGTTAGCACCACTGATTATTTTCTATAGATGTGCTATGTACAGAGTGGCGATATTTAAAAATCCAGATTGGGGCTTTAATATATCTTCTGGCTGTGACTGAATGTTCTTATGTGCCTTACATATAAAACACTGCATCTCATTTGATCATTTTAATAGGCTTTTTTTGAGTTACGCGGCAGAGAGAGTTTACGAAGATACAAGTGCAAATGAGTGCATTTGCATCTGAACGCGCTGAGGGAGGACCCACATGCTCACTGGTGTCTGTGTCCATTTGGGATTCTTTGCTTTTGTCTTCTAATGAGTTTGGGTGAAACATCCTGTTGAGTCCACAGGGACATAAATGATGATACAGAACAGGTTGAGAAATAGACACTGGTAAAACACTGACTGTCAAGAAACAGAGAGCACATGTTTAGTTTTAGTTTTAGTTTTGGTGGACGTCTTCTTTTCCAAGCTCGAGGAGAATGATGAATGTAAAGCGATTTGAGCCGGTCGTGACTGAGGCATCACCCTGCCCCAAACATCCTAATCCACCAGAAGGCAAAAAAGAGCTTTAACATCAGAAAGTTAAATCTGCCACAGATGCATCCCCACACAGAGCTTTCGCTCAAAACCAAAGTTACACCAAAATAAGAGTGTGAGGAAGAGAAGTTTGAACACAGACACTGTTTTCTGTCAAATCTGCATCACACAGGTGACAAAAAAGAAAAGCAATATTATGAGACTCGTGTGTTTCTGAATGTAAAAAGTATGACTTGAAGTTTCCTGGAGTTGGTTTTAAAAATAAGAGAATAAGCTTCTGTCACTCTTCCAGTTCCGCTTTCCCCTTCAGGGACACTTTAGACATTTTCTACAATTTCTGTAAATTTTACCAGGATATATTTGAAAAAAGAACAAAATTACATTTTAGTAACATGAATGAAATATGAGCTTCATGAGTTACTGGCCACTGAAACACCTGTGTGCGCAGATTGTTTCATTCCTTGCACAGTCCAGTACTCGGGCCGGTCTTAGAGATCACGTCGCAGTGAGCCTGAAGCTGGACATCGGGACTGGACCTGTCACTGATTAATGAATGAATGGACAAAATGGTTGGCTCTGATGCTGGCTGTGATCTGTTGAACTCCTTAATGATTAAGGGATTAAAGTAGAAATGTATTATTGCGAGAGTTTAAAGATTAGATATATTATTAAATATTTGTGTTATTAAAAGCATGCATTTGACTGACAGCCCATTATACATGTTAAAGTGAAGGATGTTTTTTGTAATATTCTGAACTTTCACTGACATTTTTTGCACAGTTTTATGTTGTGATTACATGATTTTTGTAACATTTATAGTGACATTGCTTTTTAGGAAATTTGCCGTTACTTCATTATAGTTTTGTATATGTACATAACAAATCACGGCATTTAATAATGATACCAAGTGCTAAGACTGAAGCAACAAGGAGCTGCTCTTGTTGATGTGTGTGTGTGTGTGTGTGTGTGTGTGTGTGTCTGTGTGTGTGTGTTCCTGGCCTGTTCTTGTGTGTCACTTGAATGTAAGTTATTACAATCCGTAATCCTGCTGCAGGGCCATATTTGTGTACAGTATGTTGATTTGTTTGTGTTAAATCCAGACGAGGAATCGTTATTACATTGTACATGTATGCAACACATAACTTTTCATTAAAATCAGGAAAAGAGGAAATTAGGTTGTTTGTTTCATTTCAGGGACTTAAATGTTTTAATGTACAGAACAAACTGTGCTGTCAAAAATAAATGCATACTACACACTTTTCCTTATTAGCTAAAGACTATTGTGGTGTTATTTCCTTTGTAAAGAGGTCTGTCACCACTGACTGGTCATGAGGTATCCATGATTTCACCAGCAGTAACAAAGCAGGGAGTCGTTTGTGCTTTGATCCACAGGGAGGCACTGTTTCTCAGAGAACAGAACTAACAGCTGGCGTAAACACAGGCCACGGCCAACCCTAACCCCAGAAAAGACAACAAACCAGTGATACAAGATTAGGAAATTCACCCAGTGTCTGTTGACTAAAAGTGGGAGTGCACCTCCTGGCCTTAGCCAGCTCCACAGAGATTTCTGCTCCATCGTGTGTTTCCAAAAAGGCTGCCTCTTGTCACACAGCCATGCACACACCCACACAATAATAAACTAATGTTAAGAAAAGACAACGTGGGGTGGAGGGCAGGGTGGCTCTATGAAACATTCTCTGTTTTAAAAAGCCAAAGAGAAGTAGTTTCTAATGATTATTACTCTCCAACAGATGAGGTAGATCGCTGTGAAAGGTTTTCTGATGGTCAGTGGAGGACTTGCAGGTGTGTGTGTGTGGTCCCAGAGAGGAAATGAGAACATTCTGTAGCGTTGATTCATTAATGATGGGAAAGTAAATAGATGGAAACGGCTTCTTAGTCAGACTAATATTGGTCAGTTCCTCATGTTTCTCATCTGTCGCTGGAATTTGTATTAGGACGGAATAACAAAATGGATAAAAGACCTCATTAGAAAGAATTTTCAAGATCATAGTTACTGAGAGGAAACATATCAACCAAACAAGGTTAACTGTGTCCACGTAACAAAATAGAAAATGAACCTTCATATATAGAACATTCCAGGGACTGATTCATACAAATTGTCTCTTACTAGAAACCGATGTGTCCTGAGTAAGTCTCCACCAGCTTCACTTACTTCAGGTGCTGCACCTGCTTCAAAGCCAAGATTATTCAAGAGACTGTTGAGTAATTCAAAGCAACTTGGAAGGAAGGCACACGTGTCATCATAATTTCAAAGGAAAGTGAAGTAAAACTTCATTTCTTGAATAACTAAATGCTGGTAGACATCTAAGACACTGAAGACTAAATTGCTTTTATTTGTGATCAGACTGTAAACACTTTAGGATGTTTCTCTAAAGAGGACATTGGTAAGTATAAGCCCTCTGATGAGGCCACAGCATACAGGATGCTGTACATGACTGCAAACATTGTGACTTTAATGAGGCCCTAGCACCAGCTATAGGGGTAACTTTATGATCAAACATCTAAAAAACTAAATGGCATCCCCATCAGAGACTGCTGAGTGTGCTAAACTAAGAACATGCTTTCATGAAGGAATTTCAAAGGAAAGGTATTTTGCTTTTGGATTTTCATTCTCATTTCTAATTCTCTCAGCCACACATATCAGCTCCTGGGTTTAAAGTGCAGCCATTAGAGGTTTTAAGTCCACTGTACACACGAAACATGTTGTTTGGACATCAGGAAGTAACAAATGTGATCTGTGACAGAGAATGCGTGAGATAAACATTGTGTTTTTAAGGGGTACTTATTATTCAGTGCGTGTTACTGAGATGTGATTTCAGCACATCTAAGTAACATATATATTCAGCAATATAAATTATGCTATATCTGTATGTACAGTTTATGTTTTGGGGCATTTCTCTGTCACATAATCTATAAGAATGTCTGACGAATGTCTCTGTTTTTGAGGGTCCCCAGTCATTCTGCTGATGGTGTCTGAAAGGTGAGTCCTGACCGCAGGACTCGTTTTTTGATTGAAATGCTTCATTTCTACTCATCTGAGGAGCTCCTTCAGTCTGAGGGAGATAGAGACCTACATTTGTCCTCCATTGTAGTTTGATTTCCCACCTGCACTAAAGCGGCTTCTCCTGTGAGCAATAAG
This sequence comes from Microctenopoma stevenorrisi, assembly GCA_032270685.1. NCBI lineage: Eukaryota > Metazoa > Chordata > Actinopteri > Anabantiformes > Anabantidae > Microctenopoma > Microctenopoma stevenorrisi. Next base: position 15,094,478 of record JAUMTR010000008.1, read on the forward strand.
AAACATGCGAGCAGGAGCTAAGCTCCAGTCAAATGCGAAAAAGCCTCTGTGGTTAACATTTGTCCTCAATCTTCCCTCAGATGGTTGAAGCGAGTGTCCTACAAATAGAGGTATATACTACACTACTGTGTTACTGGTTTGGATTTACTGAAGACTGGAGATGAAAAACACAAGAGCAGTGTAGTGTGTGTGGTCCAGTGCAGTGAAAACGTGTTCTACATTAGAGAGAGACCAAGCAACAGTGCCCCTTCATCTGAAGGACAAAGCACCCTCATTTCAGGACAGAGAAGATGCATGCAGGTGGTTTAAGGGAGGTGGGAAAGAAGCCATCAGTGATCAAGTGGAAAATCATTCCTTCAATAGAGATGGTGGTGTCCCTCTCCAATGTTCCATGCTGCCCTCGTAGCTGTCTCCAGGGAGATTAAGACTGGGGAGGTCACAGCTATCAGCCCATCGTGGTTGGTACGGGAGGCTGGAGGAGTCATGGCAGTTTAACCATAACGACTCTCTGCTTTCTTCTGTCTATCTGAATGAAGTGAAACCACTCTGGAGGACGAATTCAACAAACTTTTCTCAAAAGCTGTTGCTGATACTTTGAGGAGTAGTGAATAAGATGCCAAGATGTCCAGATGGCTCAACATCCAGATCTAGCACATGGCAGCTCCTTAATGCAGACATCCATCTGTTATTCACCACTAGACTGGCTGTGGCTTCTTTTAATATCATATATGAGGTCCATGTTGGTCGGGATTCCCCTGTAGACGTTTTCTGATTTTGGGGTTCAGTACGTTGCAACATATGAACCATCCTCTACAGTACTGGCGTCTCTGGTGAGCCTTTCACATGTTTACTCCCACGTTCTTCGCGTGATTAGCAACAGATCCTAAAAGAAAAACGAAATGAGAGTTAACATTTTTCATTGATGTGTGTGTTCATCATTTCTTTCCCTGCTCCACTGATTACAGTTTCATGTTATCAATATTTACATTTGATTAAATCTGATTATTAAAATTTGCCAGACAGCAAATTCAATCAAATCAAGTTAAGCTGACATTTTTTTCAGTCTGACTGGGAAATAAACACTAGCTGACATCAGATGCGCGTCAGTGAGGGTAAAATCTTTCTGTCCTTCCACACAGACAGCTTTTTACCCTTTTGGTGAAAGAAACTGACGCTAGTCTGAGTGACATTAAAAATAACTTCTTAATATCTAGAATTAGACATAAAAACATGGTTAAACCACTTCTGTTGTGGGTTATTGTTGTAAAGCAGTGTACACTAATAACTGATATTTTAATCAAATATTTTGATTGTTTTCAACTTTTCTTGTCCTATGATATGTAAACAACAGCAGTTATAGTGCTATGACTTAGTGAGAGAAGCGAGGATTAGAGGATAGGTTTCATTTTTAACTTGAACTGGTAAAATAAAGAGACATTTGTCAGTCGAGGTAAAACCAATGGTTTTCGTCATATATTCTACACCTGTGAGATGTTAAAGATGTGTTTATCACTCTCCTTACTCCGCTGCCCGCTGCACAACAACATGTTGCGTTATTGCTAGGAGAGTGCTGCATTCATTGCCAGCGATACTGTAGGAATCCGGTGTACTGATCTATGACTTTCAGTTGATTTTTCAACAGAGAATTTAGTAAAGTAAACGCACGTTTTCTTAGCAGTACCCAAGTTTGCCCTTCTCTAAGCTTTTGTTGTTGTTCTGCTTCCCCTTCTGATGATTACTCTTGGTTTGCTTGACATTTAATTACACACACTTCTCAATGTTGTTTTTTTAATGAATAAAATAGTACATAGACAAGATCATATTTGCCCCTGAAGGTTTTTCAAGCATGGCGGTAAAAGGGGTGATAGAGGTTTTGCATGCACTCCGTAAAATGTGTAGGTTTTTCTACACAGTTTTCCTCTAAAAAGCTGCACAGCTGCAGAAACAAGGGTTGCAGGGTTTTGTTGGCATCACAATCTGCCATGCCTTCATATCTGAAGCTGCAATGAGAGTTTTATTGAGGAATGTGATAGTGCTGACATGTCCAGTGCAACGTTATATTTAGTCTCTGCTTGTAGCATCTGCGTCATCGTTGGACTTAGAACAAGATGACATGACATCAAGTTGTAGACGTCACTTTTATTTATTTATCTTTGTGCATTAACATGGGGTGTGAGAGGAGGCCCATACTGGCAGATTCAAATATTTTTTACATTTTTTTACAGTACAAAATGTTATACCAGATATGGGTAAAACCTATATATAGTCAGCATCAGTACCTGAGTTAGATTTACTAGCAGGATGTTAAATATGGTCGAATACTGTAAAAACGAGTGTCGGCGAATGCTCACGACAGCAAACGAATCAAGCAACTCTTGAGCAAATTGTAGAGGTTGTAAAATAGTGCGTCTGTTTGGGTTTGGGTGTATGGCCCACAATAACCTCGCAAGGCGCTCACCTAGTGACTGTGCCGTTCTGACGACAGGACTGCCGGCTTGCATTGTTGTCATTTTGACAGCAGGCAATATGACAGCGCGACACTGAACACTAGAATGATGCTGCACATCTGTGTGTGTGGGTAACAAAAGATAGTGTTAGACCTTGTAAAAAAAGACTAATGTTTTCTTTGTATTTCCTGAAGTGTTAGCTGATAGACTGATGTTGATACAGGGTGTCAGTTATTTCACTTTCTACCTTGTGTTTTTGATGCAGCAGTTTACTCTGAGTGAAGACCTTGTTTTGTTTAAATTTGTCAATTTCTTTATATTGTTGTTATGAGAAGCACCTGCTGGCCCTTATTCTCCACTATAGTCAGCCTGTGCAGTAACTTTTTTGGGGAGGAGCTTTGTAAGTCACATGAGCAACCATTAAAATAAAGAAGCCTAATTACCAAGTTATGATGCTTCCCTTTACTCAAGCAAGCCGGGATGTAACAGTGATTAAAAGAAATAACGCTGGCAACTACTAATGTTTAAAAAAAAAAAGAAAGAAAGGCACATTGGATTTCATCTATTAAAGAGACATTGAAAGTCCTGAGGGAACTTTTATAACGAACAGGACTCAGATTGTCTCATCATGACAATCTAACACACACAGTGGGAGACATGTCTAAACCACAGTCATTACGAACAAATGTCAGGGTAACATGGTAAAACAGCTCGTGTTAAGTCCATCCTGACCAGTTCCCCTATAAGCACCCCCCCTCCCCATTAGTCTGTTTTTTTTAATAATCTATCATCAACTTATTTCAGAGAGAAAATGCCTCGTCCTTTAAAATATGAACAGCTCTGAATTGAATCACGCTATTCTTCTACACATTCTACACACATCATAGATGAGGATGGGTAATTAGTTTTGGGCTTGTTTAATAAGTCAGCATCAAACTATCACTGGTAAATTACTATATGTGTACCAGCATTACTCACCATATCATAATAATTTCCCTCTGGGAATAATAAAGTTTTAAGAATCTTGAATCCGATAAACGTTACTAACTGACAATAACAATGTGATGTGCACTCCCAACACACACACATTTCCATCTATATTTCATGTATTTATATGTAAAGCTTGTTGACTTTCTTATCTGCTGCCCTTCTGTCAGTTTGTTTGCTTTTTGCACTTTCTACTCATTAGACAACGTCTTCCTCTCATATAAGTATGTGTTTTACAGCTCTTATCTCGTGTGGTTATAACCTAGTGTCTTTATGGCTGCCTGTAATGGCCCAAAACAGAGGACTGGGGAGAACAAAAGGACGGAAAAGAGAAGAGAAAGGAAGAATAAAGACTGACGTTATGGCTCTATTGGCTGTACTATCATTGCAGGTGTGCGCGTGCTTTAATCTAGCAGTTGTACAGTGCATGTTATGTATACAGTAACCAGTCAGAGCATCTCACTCTAGTGAGCAGCTCTGCACTCACTGCAGGATCAGCGCAGGAGATGCATACGAGATGCAAGCCAATTCTTTCAAACCAGCATTTTGAGACAGTAATCAATGCATTTATCACCACTCGGCTGGATTACTGCAACGCACTTTATGTAGGGGCCAGTGCTTTTTGGTTTTACTTAGGACAAAGTTTAGGGTTAGACATTTAGTTGCGTTGGGTCATGAGTATGTACTATAAACATGTCTGTGTGTCTGTGTGTGCACCTCAGCCAATAGCTCCAGGGCTTTACACAGTCATTCTAATTGTGGAGAGCTAAAGCCATTATTGGACTATTTGCCTGATGAGTTTTGGCACCACAGTTTCCCATTTCAGGATACTCAACTCTAACCTGAGGTGGCGTTTTAATGAGAAACATCCGCAGTTAAACTCTTGAGTGAATTTAAACCAATATTCCCAGGGCCTCACAATAAAAGGAATACCTCCCTCTGTGTGTGTAAAAATAATATGGACTGTATTACAAATATATCTAACTCCTTGAAAAATACTTTAGCTGAAAGGAAATGGACAGATAAAAAATACAAACAAGTTTCAAGAAGGAAAAGAAAGAATCATTTGATTGTGTATATGTGTGTCATTAACATGCTTGAAATGGAGGACCCAAACGCAGACCAGAGACAAGAGAGGGTTCAAAGGATGTTTATTATAAATTAACATAAAAACAGGAAACAATAGTGCAACAGAAAATCACTCTTACTTTGAGGATAAATGGCTATACTAAAACAACCAATAGACAGGGGGATTAAACAGACACAGAAGGACTAGGAGGAAGAGAGAATGAAAGATGAGAGAAAGGAGAAAGTACAAACTGAACCCAAAAACCAACTTACTGAGAGGAGCGTAGTGACTGGCGGCATGAAGAGTTGTGTATGAACTGACAAAGTAAATGAGGAAGTGCAGAGGCTTAAATAGGGAGACTGATTACTAATAGGTGACAGCTGAAACAAATTAGGGAGTGAAGGTGAAGAGAGAGAGGGGAGTGATCAAGGTGAGGGAGGAACAAAAGACACATGAGGGCTGGAGAACACATGACACTGACAATGTGTGTGTACTAGGTGTGTCCTGCCCGCAGTGTGAGACAGCTTCATATTGAAAAGCGTGACATCATTGGCTACGCAAGTGCATAAGCACTTGCCTGACGCCGACACGCTCACCCTGAGCACCAAAAGAGATTCACACACACCACACACATCCTGTTCAGCTCATAGTGTTGCAGATGGATTCACAGCACAACACACAGACAGCTAACTGCTCCTTGTACTGAAACAAATTTTGGCCACACAAGGAAATGCAGACACATACACACACTCACGCATGTGCTGCTGTGAGTTACTAGCTATTCAGTGGCCACTTGACTTTGGGTTCACGACAGTAGTTAGTATGCACAGGCACGCTGCTTGTCTAATCAGGACAGCTCACATCATGAGTGCACTCTCCGTCTCTCCATCTGTCACTATAAAACACGGCGGGTCATAAACCACGACCCACATCGGCGTCTTTCATTATGTTCCTGTCAGTTTTTGGTTGAACTGGTTGTCAGAGACTTTACAAACAACTGTGTAACAATAATTTTGTCTGCTTCCAGAGTCATTCTGCTGTTTTTTCAACACAGAGCTAAATCCATAAACTTCAGTTTAACTCAGTTTTCTCCTAAGTCCACCTTAGGACTAGCTGCAAATGTGACAAGCTTTACTCGAGCAGATGAATAAGTGGGGTCCTCTGTGTAATGGTCAGGGGAGGTGCACTTTCAAAGATCCTGCTATTAAATCAAAAGTGGCTTCCACTTTAACAGCACCACCATGCCCAGTGGATAATGATTGTTTGAATTTTGAGTAGATGGCTAAACCATGACAATGATGATTCAAGAACTAATAAATATGATAAAGATAAAGATAAATCACTGTCAGATTTAGGAACAAAACCTTCCTCATTTACTAACACAGCTCACAGCATCCTGTTAAAAAGTGGATATATATCAGGGAGTGAATAAATTCATACTCGCACCTTTTGTCCGAAGTTGTGCTGACGTGCTCCCTGGGTGTTGTAAAATGCCTGGTGTTTCTAATCAGACAACAACACATCTCACAACAAATTTATATTCATAGATATACATTCAGTCTATCACAGGGCTGACATACAGAGACATGCAGAACCTTGCAGTCACCTGAAGAAAACCCGCGCAGACACGGGGAGAACATGCAGACTCCACCCAGAAAGAAAGGCACCCGGCCGACCGAGGGATCAAACCCGTGAATAAGACATTTTTACAGCTTAAACTAGGCTCAGCTCAAATGAATTTACAGCAGATTATATGAGTAGACACCTGCAGATTTATTTGTGCGGGCCAGCCATTAATAAAACATTAAACGGTGTTAAATGTGATTTATGATCCCACCTGTGCCAGTAATAAGCCTTACCCATCTTGCTGCCGTGCGCCGATACAGGAAACCATTACAGTTAATGACGGGATGCAGCAGGCGCTACAGAGTGTTTAAGCTGCCCTGTTTTTGTTAGCAAAGCAGTACAGTACTTGACATGGTGGCCATGCAAGAAACAGTCATAAATCAAACAAATCAAACAGATTTGTTCATGTATGATCAATTTAGAAAGTCTGAGTTAACAATATAATTCATGTTCAGAACGGAGCAGATGTGTCATGAACAAGTGGAAAAACGCTTCTTTTCTGTAGAAAGACGTTCTTTTGGGTCAAACTTAATGCAGCCTGAACAATTTCCTCCCCCGAGTGTTGCTCTGATGACATCTCATTCAGAGACGCTGACGAAGCTTCTCGGTAATTCAGATTTCTTCTTGAATGTTTGAGATGTTTCACCACCAGACTACAGCACCCTGTGCTTTCGATCCAGAGGGCTGAACCACAGAGCAGACATGATCATGGACACCAAGGACAAGTGGCTGAAGCATTAACTTTGCTATTACATGCAAACACATTCCCGGCTGTGGACTTCATTACAGGAAGAGAACGCATCCTTAGATTTTCTCTGGTGGTCGGCACTCATCCCTGTTTTCCTGCATACACGCTTCTAGATTCCACCCCAAATTCACAGTATTATCCAGAAACAAATTGCTGATGGTTTCCTTTGTTGAACTTCAAATATAATTGCTAAATGTACATTTGACAGATGTTTTTTTCGTGTATTTCAAAAAAATATTGATTTCTGTGTAATAAATGTTTTGTTGCTTTTGTTATTTGGACTTAGACGTTGATGGCACAATTTAAACCATCCCAGAGTAGGCAACATTCATCATTTCAGGTCAGGTCAGGTACATCTATTAGTTTTGTGGACTTGGTTTGCCAGTGCTCCTGCAGTGTATTGCATTGTGCACCACACAGACTCAACAACAGCAGACCATGCACCTAAAGCCTATGGTCAAGTCAGATCCGAGCGTAGTTTGATATTTTTAAGATGCATGTGCATGTGTTGTCAGTAAAGAATCGTTTTTCTTACTTACAAACTTACAAACGTGTGTCTGTCTCTTAGTCAAAGAGAAAGACAGACACACTACTACAGCAGCACAGTGATTAAAGAAGCGTGTGGGTTTAAATGAGTGTCACTGTCAGTGTGTATGTCATGTAAGTGTTTCTTTGTTCTTAATGACGGAGAAGTGACTCTGCAGAGTGAGTCAAAGCCAATTAAACCTCTCCCCTCCTCACCCGGCTTTCTTTCCTCGAGCGCTCCCAATCATCCGCCCCGCCAATCGCAACCTGATGCTATGTGCTTCAAATCCACCGGATTAAGATCAGCCGACCTCCGTGTTCAACCTCTGTCACAAATGTGGACAACAAGAAATTAAAGACAGTGAAAAACAAAAGGTTTGCTTTGGTTTATGGCAGATTACTGTGGAGATGCCTCTGGTTACTAATAAGAGAAAATTAGTTGGTTGTAGATCTGAAAACATACTAGTTAAATATTTGATCCCCACATGTCTGAAGATCAAACCCACTCAATTCTGACAGAAATATGTAAATCTGTTCTGTTTCAGTTACCGAAATACCAGTTGCTGCCAATTTGATTTGAATGAAAAGTCAGCGGCGCGACATCCTCAGACCACTGGTTGGCAAATAACAGAATCCTAACCATCTCTACAGGTAATAAATCTTTTAATCAACTTTCGGACCAGCCTGTTAACTTGAGCTTTCAGACTTACATGTCTGTGCTGCTGTTTGTCTACCACCCACTCTATTTCAGCGTACCATGAAAAGAACCCATTATACCATGACTAAACATTTCCAATTTATAGCCCTCAGTTAAATTCAGCCGTCCTATTGAAAAATGTTCTGCTAAACAACAGACGCAGAGAGCTACCCATTAAGAAAACAGATTCATCACCGGGGAGCAGGATCATTGAAGAATGTTCATCCAGCTGCTCTCGATCAAATTACATAGAAGACAGAGCAACAATAGGTTGTTGATCCAGTGATTTACATTCAGCTGTTATGATGACTGATCACCAAACCCCCACTAATGGCAGCACTGTTTGATCTGCGCGTGTGTGTGTGCGTAAAATAAATGTATGACTAAGTGCGCCGCACCTGTAGCACTTATGAGGATATCTCACTCTCGTACTTGTACATATGTCATTGTGTGTGCGTGTACACTGTTCAGAAAGTAAAACTAAGGTCACACGAGAGCAACCGACACCATCCATCACCGCTGTGTCCCATTACGAGAGACTGATGGGAGGGGATGGGAGGTGCAGCAGAGTGATCTGCATAATCAGACGACCTGCGTTTGATACCACATATGCAACGTGAGGATCATTAAACTGCTGAGGACGCCTCTGTGAATGTACGTACTCAGCGTAGGTTTCCCTCATCTTGACGGTAACACAAACGCCTCTGCGCAACCGTGCGTTTGCATGTTTAAACCACAGAGCTGATGCTTCTTCTGTGTTATAGTACATCACAGGCAGACCTTAGATTAAACGCAACACTAAGGTAGATATGAACCGACCGGCGCTTTTCAATCACTTGCTGCAGACATAAACAGCATAAATATATACTGTTAAAAAGGACGGCAATACATCTGTGATGCTTTTACTACCAGTGTTATGTAAATTAAAGTGTTTTTAATGCTCTCTCCACACAGCAGAAACACGTCTTAAATACAGTATGAGGCTGAAAATGAAGGAAAGACATTTACCCAATCAGTGTATTTATCTGTATTTACATTTTAAATATTATTAGGAAATTAGAGGTACTTGTGGTAACATGGTTTAAAAGCAGTAAGAGTGGAATAAGTTAATCACAACACAACAAATTAAAGAATAAAAATAAGCAATTTAACTGTATGTATGAGAATTTTAAACTTGGAGTGAACCATTTGATTCTGTTTAGATGCTCGCAGGTCAAAGGTTATGGTGTAAGTCTCCTGTAATATTAATATGAATGTTTTTATGCCTCCACGCTGGCAACAGTCATGGCCTGAGGCATCTAGTGTTTCTCAAGAATACCTTCAGGGAATTTTCTTCTCATAAATGTTCACTTGGACTTAAGGATGAACTGGTTAGATTATGTTGGTCAAAGATCAATAGGTCAAGGTCACGTACAGTTTGTCCCATTTTTGTCCAATTCTCTATTAGAATATCAGTCCAGACATGCATGTACATAAAGTACAACATCTCTGGTTGGCAGAGATGTACAATGACGGGGTAATACTTTGTGTATAATGTTTTTGCAATGTTTTATTGATACTTCTGATGTTTTCCACAAGAAACAAAAGGTGTAAATCTGGTTTTCTACTCAGATAAAGGCCAGAACTAGCATGCCCAAGTGAATTAAAGCTTTTATTATATTTTTACTGCTTGTGCTGCCTAAGAGTTCCTAAAGAACATTTCCCTGTCTTATTGGAACCTGAACAAATGCTGGTCTCATGACTGACATTCGAGGTGCCTTTAATAAAGAGGGTATCATACCTCGTTTCTGACTAAGTGCACCAATAACACTGTATCTCTGTTTCACCAAGCACCTTACAAAATTACATGCATCTCTCTCTCTCTTTCTCCCCTCAGCTTGTCTCGGAGGTGTCATGCGTTCGTTTCCCCTTTTCAGTCCATCTTCTGAATGGCGTATCACTGTCACCTCTTTATTGGCGCCACACTGCCTAGAGGAAAACACACACACACACATCCAGACGCTCCCACACACTGTCACGGTCACAAGCACAGGGGGTTTTTTTTATTTCTCAACTCTTCTTTACTTCGAGTCTGGTCCTTCCCACACCCCCACTCAATTTACACACCGTAAACTCCCCCCTTATATAAGCAACACCTCTCTTTTTGTGTCAGTGTCCACTTTCTTCTTGGCTCCACGACCGATGACACTTGGTGAGACCTGAACGATACAGCTGTCCGCTCTCCCGCTCCTCTGCATCTATTGGCGGGTGTAAGGAAATGTATTGATTTCACAGCCATGGAGAGCTATAAGAACGGATAGAAAGATATGAGTAACAGAGCTTGTGTGTGAGTAAGTGTCCCTGCTGTTATTTCATTATCCGAGTGATGATGGATCACATGCTGACTGGCCTTCAGAGACCACTCCGATCCTGCAGCACTGCTGCCAGACTACCTGAAGCAATTATTTTATCACACTGAAAACATTTTACTGTTTGCTAAAAAGGCAGAAACAAACATGACCCGTTAAAAGTACCTTTGTACAGGAGTCATTGGTAGAAGAGACGTTTGCTTTCTGCATGTCTGGTAACATAAAAGCAGCCAATGAACATTTGAAAATATTACAAATGATGATTATTCAGCACAGAAGGTGTAAGGTGAGCAGCAGCTGGAGACAACACAACCCTCAGATACGTTACAGAGCGCAGGTCATCTGTGTTTCACTCAATATACAATCACTGTGGTTACATGTCTAAATGAAGAGAAATAGACTGGAAGAATACACAAGAAAATCAACATGCATGGATATATTTTGTAGATTCATTGTGCATTTTACTGTGCTGCTCCAGTCTGTTTGTTCTGCCTGGACGAGAAATTGGAGCGCTGCCGTAACTTGGGAATATAGCTCTCACAGTTTGCCAGCATGTGAATTAGTAGAGCTAAGTGGAGCTAGCAGAGCCCAGGCACGGCGAATCTTCACGAACTGCTAGATTTATAAGTTTCTTTTGCAGAAGTGTATTTGCAAGACTGAAAGAGAATTTTTACCAACCTGTACAGTGTCTGTCTTTTAACTACCTGCTTCAAGTCATAGAGTTCAGGAACCTTAAGGAGACTTTGCATACAGGCTCAGTATTGTCTGTTGTCATCATTTCTGCTTTTTTATTATCAATACTAATTAATCGACCGCACAGGAGTTTTGCTTGGTAATAACCAAGTAATGACCCTATATGACATGTTCAGGCTTTCTAAAAAGAGAATGTGTTGTAAATATATAAATGTATATGACATTGAGCAGAAACTCATATTAATTTAAAACCATGATTTTTAAGAGTATTTCCAAGGAGCAGCGTAGATGATCGGAAGCATTACAAAGCATCATCTCCACCCTCAAAGTATGAGAGCTGGTGGCAAAGGTTACAAGGCAATGATGACAAAAGGTCAGGAAGGAAAACTCTCATTGTTACCATCAGCAAACCTCAAATGTCAAATCCTGAAATTTGACATTTGAGGTTTCATGTTTCTAGTTTTCCCACCTTTACTAAAGCTATGACGGGCTCATTTAATGCAACATTCATATTCTTCATTTGATATTTGGTTCAGTTTGATACTTTCACATGCAGTGGAAACACACACACACACACACACACACACATACACATACATGTATGACTACGACAATGAATCTGTTGGCTGTGAGGAACTAAAGCAACTACTGTATGTATGCAGATGAAATGTAGAAAAATTCTATCGCTCACCTTGTGCAACCAGGTGTTTTTTCTAACTGCTTCAGCAAATTAACTTGCTATAGTTTTTACACTACCTCCTTTCCAAAGCATGCCGTAATGACCTGCAGCCCACCTCCATCCATTTTCATGGAAGTTAAGATAGTTAGACAATGAGAAAAAATGTTCGAGTTTCTTACGTGTCAACTCCCTTTCTGACGAAGAGCAGGTACAGTGTGTTTTTTTCTGCATGTTAAGGGAAACCTGCATAACTACAATCATCAGTTTATTGAGCAGTTTATTTATCACGCTTCCTTTCCTCTGTGTGCGTTTGTGTTCTGCCTCTGGTTGCACACATTTTCTTCATTCAACCAACAGCAGAACTCCTCTATTTCCTGCCAGTGATAGACTGCCTCAGGCTGGCAATATAGCTGTCTGCACCAAGTGTGAAAACATAAAGAGAGGGAGAGGAGAAGAGGAGGTGGCGTATACAAGAGATAAGAATGGGAACTTCTACCACAAGAACAGTGTTGCTGATTACAGAGAAGATGGAAAATAAGATGGAAGACTTGTGTTGTGAGTAATCTAAAAGCTGAGAAGGAAAGGTGACACTGACTTTCATCTACATCTTACAATAGTATTGACGGACCTTATATTTAGTCCAGTTCGAGGACTAAATCTAAAAATAGGATGTTGGCTAGAGATATGATGCACCTAGAGATGTGGATCAATATGGCTCCACAGTTGCTGTTGTTGTCCTTGCATTGAATCAATGAACATTGTCTGTAGAGTGTGCATCAAACACCTGACTCCCAGCTGCTGCAGGACAACACAAAGACAAAATAAGCACGGCATCTGTCCACCTCCTTTATCCAGTAAAAGTCAAATCTTTGTAAAGCTGACTACTGTCCCTGGTATCACGCTGAAAAGTGTCTTAGCGTGTGAATCATATCTGACCTCAGTCAGTAAATGATGTCACGACCCACTGTACTTCTGAGAATCAGTAGACAAACATCATTGGACGTTAGTAGTTATTTTGTATTGATTTGTTATATTTTAGTCAATAATCTGTGTCACAGCCAATTTAGCCTCCGCCAGCAGATCTTGAGTGACTAGGAGTGACCACAGCATGCTTCGCTCGAGCGCTTGTGTCACACACAGTGACGTATGACCGTGAGGCTGACATACACAAATCATCACAGATCACCAGAACTAATTGAAATGCATTTTGCCCTCACTGTGGACTTACAGTTACCTTGTTGACAGTGTGTTAGTTCCAAAGCTGATTTTTTTACAGACTGTAATGACATTCATTTCAAAGTTTATTTTCTGTTAGGAAGACTAAGCTACTAGTTATTTTAATGTTCCACGTGTCCCACAGCCCCTGCATGACACCTCTCTCACTGAGGCTACTTGTGCTAACGTCCCAACAGTTATCTGTTCTCAGCGGCCTAGTACCTGAAGCAGTCGAGGAATCATTCATATCATTGTTGTTGTATAACCACACAAGACATGAATGCATGAATGACAAACGCACACATGCTGAAAGAGTCTTTATGGCCCAGGGAGAAGCATTAGTATTGATGAACACATCTATTAGAAAAAGCGGTGAACGTAGTCTCGCGTTATTTCCCCTGAGAAGCAAATATTTTAGATGCATCAATAAGACTTTACAGTTCTGCACACCAGGCCGGAGTTCACAGATTGTTTCTTTTTTTTTTATTCAAATAGCTTACAGCATTTCCATTAAATTATAGTTAAAGAAAATGTCTTATTAAATAAGAACCAAAGTACAAGTCGTACTTCATCTCCCTAATAAAATGACATGAAAGCATAAATATTTGAGAAAACAACTGAGTATTGTGTCCTCTAACATAATTCAAATGATAAGTAATAATTTACATACAGCCTGGGCGTTCTCATGAACACACAACTACTTAGATTTGCCAAAACAATATCCAGGAACGTGCACGTACAGGTCGGCAGGACTCAGCATCCCAGCAGAGGTAAAATCCTTCAGAGCTGGCCAAACACTCACAAACAAACTGGTTTGCAGACCACAGTGCCTCAAAATGAGCACTGACATGCAGCACTTGTTATAAACAGCATGACTTTATGTTTTAAATACTTTTTTCTTATATAATACAGATGTTTTTTTATCAGTAACTTAAATCTGTCATAAATCTTTGAGCATGAACTTAGTAATTCAACTTGAGTAAAGGATTCGAAGTAGTACTATTGTGAAATTCTCTCTTATGTTAGAGTTTGTGCACTGCCACCTCTGGTTAGCATCTGTTCTGCACCACAGTAGCATCTGTACAGTTGTTGAACTATAAATCCAATGTCTAAAGAAAAAAAGAATAAAAATCAGACCTTCTCACAGCAAAAACATGTTATGATAGAATTCTACTGAATCAACATTTAAATGTCTCAGTGTGCTAAAGTAAATCAACATGCATAAACCAGTCGGAGTTCCGCTTTGCTTCTTAATGACTTTACAGGAAGCATTTTTCTACATTCACGTTACCTCAGAGCCAGACAGAACTGTCTGATGAGGCTCACACTTGTAGCCCTGTAATGAAATCATGTGGGGGGAGAGTGGATTAGCCGTCTCCCAGTCATTTGTTCAGGCTGTGTTCGCCCTCAAGCACACTTGATATCTCAGAGACCATGGATTAGGCTTTGAAACATAGTGCAACAGGTAAACAGTAAATGTCTCCACAGAAGATGCCAGCATGCGAGGAGGGGGGACAAACAGAAATGTTTACTCTAATCACTTAATCATGTGCGTCATATAGAAACGGGACATAAAGAATAGAAGACGGTAAGTGTGAAGCAACACAGTGGACAATACTAAAATGCTGTGTTTGTGTAAATAAGCTGCTAATGACAATCCTAATGTTACCTTCATCAATATGCTGGTGTAGAGCTGTGCACACACACACATTAGTTTTAATATGGCTATGAAATACTGTACAGTATTCAGAATAGGACATAACAAACAAAATACAGCACATACAGTGTTCAGATGCAGTGTCATACTGAAAAGTGCTTCACTTCGAGGACATGAGACGATCTAACTCTGCTGGCTTAGGTTCCCAGGAGAGTCAGTGTTTCACTTCTTACACTGCACAAACCTGAAGTCTGGGGGAAAAAATGCTTTAAAGTCTTCCTGTGACCTTGCCAGAAGCTCAACAGTGGAAACATTTGAAAAGATTGGGACGCACTCTGCAAGTTGATCAGCATTTAAACAGACACAGGAATAAGAGATGAATCAGCTTCACAGCCTCTGCAGAACTCATGCATAGAGCATATTTTGACAGAGATTAGCTCTAATACAACTAATAACAGATATTAACAGTTTGAATGTTGCACAAAAGACCCGACAATGTTTAATGATGTGAATGAAGAAGTCACTGATTAATTAATGCTTTCATTTGAAAGGTTTAGACTCTTTCAGCTTTAATGAGCCTTTTAAAATTCACCTGCAGTACACTGCACGCTATTCTAGCAGTGTGTGGCTCACACTGTTGCTCTCAAATACTGCTTTAGCTTTATGACTTCCACATAATATATGTGTTTAAATCCTTCTTCTGCTTAACTTTGATCTTGGAACTTGTGGCGCATTTCACTATTTTTCAGGTTGTGTATTTTGTTTCAATTTTTAATTGAAGCATTAGACATTTCAAACGTTTTAAACTATTTAAAAACTCACTGGAGATTCAGAAAATCACCATCACAAAAAGGCTGAGATGCGTGGTTTCACACATGACGGACCAAGAGCAGCATCTATTTAATTGTTCTGTAACTGTAAATGTAACGTTTGAACACGTCTCTCAGGCTGAAAGTATGTTTTCCAGCAGTGCAGTGCCTTTGGCAGCACCTGCATCAGATACAATAAAGCTTCACTGATAGTCTGAGAATTACACTGTGACCCACTTTGGAAGGACTTCGTTGGTATGAAGAAAAGAAAATACCACAGAGAAATGAATTCTTTTTTATCAAATTGCAGTGGCTTGTCATACCAGAACAATGCCCCTGGATTGATCAGCAGAAGTCATTTCGCCCTGGCTGAAATTGGAGGAGCACTGAACTACATGTCGCTACTAGAAAGACGCTGGATTATTTTTTGCCCTTGAGTTTCAATGTTTATACTGCGTACACTAAATATCTCTGTGTGTCTACAGCCCTTTCTGATTTCAAATCTACAAATATTAATACACAATACTAATTCATAACCATGTTTCTAGCTTTCCACAAACCCCCAACTCATCAGGTATGTGTCAGCGGTGAGTGTGTGTGGGGGGGGGGCACTTGAACGCTCACACACAGCACTGCACTGGCCTCACTGTTCAAGCACCTTTCAGCTTCTCTTCACTACAACAGATTCAAGATGGAGTGTATGAGTGTTTTGTTAATGTAAAAAGACTTCAACTCTTCCGCTCAGAACTCTTCCTCACAGTTACTACGTGTGCATCTTTGTGTGCATCTAGTACTGTATGTGCGCACATTTGCGTTTTCAGTTGCGTCAGTGGCATCAGTTTGTGTGGCAGCAGCCGGCTCCTCCCCGGCGGCGAGGTCCCTCCTCCTTCCTGTGTGTCGGTATAAAACACTCTCACCTCTCTCTCACGAGCTCACAGCCTCAACAGTGGTAGAGCAAAGCTTAACATCTTCAGACTCATCAGCTTCTGATCCAGCTGCAAACTGCAGGTAAGAATTAAAACCTCACTCAGAAATATGGTCCATATTAAATTTTTTTTTTTAGATGCGCTACCATGCATACAAATTTATCACAAAATTAATTTTAGTGAAGGTGAGTTGTCTCCATTTGTAGTTTTATTTCATTTACACATCAGAAATCTGTACTTTACGTCTAAGGCTTGTTAAATTGAAAATGTTTATTTAATTTGAATTTTGATCTATAAAAAAAATTATATATATTCATATTTGTGTGTGTGTGTTTCTTTAGCATTAATTATAATTGGGAAAAAATTGTAACTTTAAGGGAACGTAAATATGTAGAACAAATGATTTAGGTATAGAACTGTATGATAGAATATGTAACATCAATGATGAAAAACAATGACACCAGGGCAATTTACAAATTACAAAGAACACACATATTTAAGAACATATAGTATAGGTAAGTTTATGACAAAGGAATTTTTTTAAAGTCTGTTAAGTTGGAGAAATAAATTCTGTGTATGTTTATATTCCACTATTGTTATGTAACTTTTACTGTGGGAATAATAAGCATTCATGAATAATTATAGGAAGAATATTACAAACATGTATATAAAAGGAGACCGTTTTTTGTCAAAAACTTAATTTTTTTTCCATTCGGGGGGGAGAAAAGAGGAAAGAAGAGGAGAAACGTGGAGAGGAGAGGAGAACGAGGAGAGGTTCTTTCACACACATTAAAATACCTCATTATTACCAGCCCATTGAATAATAAATGAGAGACAAGCTGCTAACAGGAATTATATTAGCATCAAGAGAATGACTGTTTACTCCACTGCTGTGTCAGTTTAAACAAAAATTATTGAAATTTTGTTTTGAGATAATATATTTGATCTAAAACTAGAGCACGAGAGGCTTAATTTTAAAATGTTGCACTATACTGTATGTTTGTCCTGTTGGTAAAAGAAAGCAGTTAATGTATGAAACCATCATTCTGCGTCCAGGAGAGAGTGGTTTTCACGTCATCGTGTAAGTTTGTGTGTTTTCTAGAAAGTTAGTCTATGTAGAAATAGATGGCTGAGATTCTAACCTCCTGTGTGTGCGCACGCAAGCAACTAGAGTCAGACTGAGTAAAGATACCGAAGACGCTGTGTGAGAATCATTAGAGCATGAAAGCCTGCGAGCAAATGCTGCTGTTGGTTTCGGCTAATTGGCTTTGGTTTTTCCTCTGGGTGAATGTTCTGGCACAGAGCATCACTTACCACAACCAATTTTTAGAGACTGTGCCTTTTGCACATGGCACACTCTCCTCTCTCTGTAGAGAAAAACATTATATAACTTTCATTATATCGATCTCATGCTTTTTTGGAGCTGCAAAGAAGATGAGACAAGAAGCTTAGAGAGTAAAAGTAAGAGAGTAAGAGTAAGTAAACAAAGAACATTCTTCCAGACTCTCACAAAGTGAGGAAGTGTGATTCCAGCTGAACCACCGAAGATTAAGCTTTGCCCCCATCGTGCTGCCTCGACAACTGTAAAAAGATTTATCGCTGCTCTTTGCAAACGCCACATCATCTGTGATTTGTTCCCCTCAGAAGCACATATTTAACAAGCCGATGGGAGACACAGTTAAGAACAAGTGATCCAACAGGAAAATGACTCTGTCCACTTCTCTGTCTTCCTCCAGTCATGAATGTAGGTATCTGTGCATGTGTTCTCCTGGCTGCCTTGTCCAGTGGCTTGAGTCTCCCCTCACCGTCCGTGGTAAGACACACACACAACTACAAGTGTCTGAACACATCTCTGCATCCTTTACACCTAGAAAGAAATAAACAGTTTAAATCGACATGAACTTAGACTACAGTTTTGAAAACATTATTTAGCTTTTTTCTATTCTACAGTTTCAGAGAGCCGAGGGTGAGGCTCATATGTTGGGCATCGCACCTCCTCCCTCACCCAACAACTCACGCCAGGCACGCTCAGCTCCAGCGCCCCTGACTGGGCAGCTCTCAAACTACAACCAACCGCGGGAGGATGCAGACGCGCGGAACAGCCTGAGCCAGCTACTGGCCAGACTCATCTCTAGGAAAGGTAAACCCCTGCAAAGAAAAGATAAACTGACTGGATGTTTCCTCTTTTGTCATCTCACTACACACTGATCATTCCTCTCCTCTTATTTTAGCTCCTGGCTGCATCGGTTTGTAATCTGCTGTCACTCATGCTGTGTTTGAGTCCCACCATCTGGCATGTCCCACCTCCCTCTTGCCTCCTCTCTCCTTACACCATCTTTCCATAACTCCTCCTCCTTGTTCTCTCCTTCTGTGTTTTCCATTTTTACGTTCTCCTTTTCCCGCCCTGCTCCCTGCTTCCTCTGTGCTTCCCTCATATCTCTCCATCCTGACCTCATTCAATGCTCCCTCTGTCACTGTGAATCTCTGTTTCTCTTTCAAACCAACTCTGTGTGACTGGGAGACCTGCTGAGCTGACTGGTCTAAGACAGGAATAGAAACAGTACAAGTCAGCATGAGTTACTTTGGTGAATAGTACAGGAGCTTGTGCGCTGCAGTCATGTTTTAGCCAAGCAGAAATCCATCTTCTTACTCTTCTCATTGCATCATCAGAGATAAAACGTGCATCACACTCTTTCCATCTCTGTCTCCTGCAGCATCTTCATACCAGACCAGATCATCTCTCAGCAGCAGAGCCAGTGGTCTCGCCCCCGGCCACAGGATAAAAGACAGAGATTACCTCGGCTGGATGGACTTTGGACGACGCAGTGCAGAGGAGTATGAATACTCCTCCTAAAGGCTTTATAACCCGCTATACCCCCAGTAAAATCCCATAAAATTAATTAACCTTTTTCACACTGCACCTACTGTAACCCAGGGCTGACTCGTCTGGATTCTAGTGAGTTAAGTGTTATATTGTACTACTTTGACAAAAGGGCACATTCTGAGTCTCCGTGCTGAAATAAGGAGCACTTTCCAGTCCACATTATCTCAGCATGACATTCAAGCACAACATTTAAGGTTAGAGCAAGATAAGGTTGGTCATTTTCACTATTGTTGAGATGCTGTGTAAAGACTAAATTCAAGACTTAGCGAGGGTTAGACCGTCTTTAATTCCGTCCTACACAGCCTGTGGCACAAATATTCCAGTCTGTATGTTCCTATGAATGATATGATGATACATACAGGTAGATCTGAAAACACCAACTGGACTTTCCTAGAACAACTGGGAATTGAATTTTGCATGACTTCATTTGGTTTGGTAGCTCAATGAAATAAGCATCAGACTGGGATGCAGAAGACGACAGGGTCAAATCCCAGACCAAACCCTTAGTCCATCCCCACACACCAGGTGTATCCTTGAGCAGTCCTCGTAAGTGGCTTAAGATAGTAGTGCCTGACAAGCAAAGTGAAGTAGTGTAATAAGTCGGCAAACTGAAAGAAAAAACAGGATTTAAGACTGTGTCTTTGACAGGTGTGGTACCTCAAACCACCCAGGCCAACTGTTTTACTCACTACTTTACTGCTGTGAAGTAACAAAGAGCAATGCTATGTGATCTGCCACAAAAAAAATTTGATTAACCTTAACATTATAGTCCTGGGATGGGATCAGCGTCTTAGGTGGGAGAAAACCATCTAACATCAACTTCTGCCTGCCAAAAGTAACCCTGGGCTCCAAATGTGCAGTGTGAAAAGCAAAAAATATGTTTTGAAAAGCACAAGGTGTTGTCGTTGCGAGACGCTTGAGGCTCTCGCTACCATTACATAATGGACTTCAGTGACAGACGCATTAAAAATCAGGATTACAAGTGCTGTGGACATAAATAGAAGTGTTTCTGTTCTTATTTGACATAATATCATGTGCACACTTTAACGTTAACTCTCTGTTATGATTCTAATGTTTTTACTGATTTTCACAGTCAATAAACTTCAAAATAAATCAATAAATTCTCAGATGTTAGCAAGAAATGCAAGTGTATTTGAATGAGGTAATGTTTGCTGTTACTATGTCTGGAGGAGGCGATTGATGAATTGATTCCAAGCATTTCTTTCCCCAGCTTGTGATCAGAAATGAGGATGTTACCGGTGATTCCATAAAAGCGAGGACAATATCGTTATCGGCTATTATTAGCATCTTGTTTTCTCAGAGTTAGCACTATGCTGAGTAATGAGCTGGTTTATATCCCGGTTCAGGACATCGAGTGGAAGTGAAGGCTTCTCACCGACGCCTGAACATAAACCTGAGAATATACAATAAAATACAGCCTTTAGTTTGGAAATACAAATTTGCGTCTTCAGATAAAAGCTGATCATATATGAGATGTTTTACATGCATATGAAGTATGTATAGTATGTGTGTGTATGAGTTTCTGAAGAAAAAAAAACTAAGTACTGTTCTGCTGTCTTTATTTGAAGTCAATCTAATACAGATTTGATTTATCAATCAATATGTGAAAGGGAATGAATAGTATATTCATTAATAATGAATAAAATTCTACTGCCTTCGCACACACATCCTGCTGCATGTTGTCCACATGGGCCTGATACTGCACTTAGGTTTCTTTACACACACACATATATACTTTGTCGGCCAAATATCACTTAAAATGACAACAGGGAGACATGTGACAACCAAAAAAGAAACTAAACGGCCACGTAAAATTTCATCTCTCACAAGATGAACATGGACAAACATAAAAATAAAACCAAAGGGGGAAACTAAACTCCACATGTTCACAAAGAGTAAAAATGAACAAAAGATGACTAAATGTCATGCTATAACATCAGTGTGTTCTGGTAAATCTGTCCCTGAGATACAGTGTCATCGGACATATTGGACCTAAGAGGTTGAATGATTCTATTATTTTCTAGTGTCTTTATTGTATGACCATTAGACACAGCTCATTACTGCCCCCATATGGATGCAGAGTAAAGTACACCAATATTACACATTCAATTCGGCAAATATGTGCAAATTGAGTATTTCTATAACAAAGACAAACAACCAAAGACATAAAAAATAATTGTTTCAATTGCTTTGTTTATTTCTTTTAAATACACTGATTGCCATCATTCACTCTTCCTTCTGGTCCAGTAACATAAGAAAAGTGACATGCACACATTCACGCATCAACGCGGTAAAACAGACAAACTGCACCTGCAACGTACCGAGACATTTATCAATAACGCGTTAAAATACAGGCAGATGACATGAAAAATCTAAACAATCATATAAAGTTTATAACACCATTTGAACAATATTTACTGTTCACCATTCACCCTAAACTGAGACATACTGATAGAAAGTGCAAAAAGAAACGCGTCTAAGTTTGTGCAGAACACCTAAGACAACAAAAAACGTCTGAGCGCCCACAGATCTTCTTTACTTGTTTGCTAGTTTTATACCCACCAAAACGTGTCACGGTGTGGAGAAACGTTTCACTTCATGCTACACCTGAACCAAAAACAATACCCCTTACCATGAACTAAAACGTTCTCCACCTGACTCATGAAGGAAAATGGCTTAAGAACTTAAAAGTGTGTAGGATAAATAAGAACCGAGACATGAACATGAAAACCCCACACAACAGCCTGCATCTAAAGTGCACCTAAAATCATTTAGAGAATATAGTGCTTTTATAACATGTGAGATCAATTTACATTTGGCACTAACTGTGCATGGCTACACCAGGCGGTTGTACCCAGCACAACTGGCTATGCTTTAATTTGGCTGGTTCATGAGTTGATGTCAGTCTAAAATATGAAATCCTGTAGATTGTTCTACACCAGAGACGGTACTTGTGGCCTTTCGGTACAGGAGGAGGCAGTGATTTACATGCGCCTTCATCACTAAGTCAGCTCCTTTCTGGCTAATTTGTAGTAATCTATATGTAGACGACCTGGACAGTTGGACACAGCAAAGGAACTACAGTATAACCCTCCTGGTTCTTTTAATGACATTTTTAAGCCACAGCTATAGACCTGAAAACATATTTAAGTCCTCTTGTAGTTATTGTGAATTATATTTATTTCTACTTTAGTCTTCACATAAATATTACTACTGAACAAATAACGCATCTAAAATGTTTCGCTGCATCTTCATGGAGAGCAGGTGTGTGGTTCGGCAGACTGAACAGGTTGATCAGAGGGAGGCACTAAAACTACCTCTAAAGCTGAGATTGTCTGAAACTAAAACATCCACAAACAAACACTATCACAAAATGCTGGTATGACTGTACACACACATCAGCTACGAGCCAGAGTCACAATGAGCATTTCAGTCGTACTTTAAATGTGTATTACCTTTTCCATATCCACACAATATTTAAAGAAACTATATTTATTCTAAAAAAAACACACAAATTCGACTCAAGTTTAAACATCAGTACCCTCTGCATTAGGAAGGCAGGCTTCACTGACGGAGCACAGTATGTCTCTGAACTGTCACCCTGACAGACATCTGTCTGTAAAGAGCAACACAGTCTTTGGTCACTCAAAGTTAAGACTCAACACTGTCTTTCAAGTGCCATAATCAAGTGTCAAAAGAAGCTTTTTAAAGCTGCTAACGGTGAATGTTTGTGTTTGTGCAGGTATGTGTGTGATTTTGTAACATTGGTAAATGGGATTTATTTCTGTTTTTTCTTATAAACTTTATTTTGTCATGTATGTAGCTGTGACCTACTGTCCCACTTGTTACTCATATTTGTGTGTCAGTGGAAATGTCCCATGGCTTCAGCAGCCTTCACTCTCACCACAGGATCGGGATCTTGAAGCAGCATCACTAAACCTGCAAGTTAAAAGTTCAAATGTTAAAAAACAAACTGAACAAAGAGTTTTAACTTTTACATAAAATAAAGCTGCATCACCTTTAGTGATGGTGCCCATGTTGAGGTGGGAGAAATGCTCCTCTGGAAGATTCCTGAGCAGAAACCCTGATGAAACACACACATTATATGCAATACGAGACAAACTGCTCTAGTGTCATGAGGCTGCGTGGTTGTGTTGCACTCATACCTATAAACATAGCAGCTCCTGCTCTGACCTCAGGCCAGTTGCTCTTGAAGAACTGGATGACTGATATGTGGTAAAAATTCAGCATGCCTGAAAAATCCTGGATCTAGAAACCAGAAAGCACGAAACATGTCTAACAATCTTCCCCCAACTAGTTAGCAGTAGCAGTACTACTGGTTGGGTGAGCACCCCTGACCTATGCTAGTCTCACTATGTCATCACCGATCTGCTCCAAACAGCTAATGCCATGAAAAGCTAAACAGCCTGTCCAACTCAAACTGTGAACAAATGAAATTCTAAAGATGATGCACCCGCTCGCTAATGACCTATGAAGTGATGCGTATGTTAACAAATGCACCTCACCAGATACTTGGTGAGGTCGTTGATGAACTCGCCGTAGTGCAGGCTCTTGTCATCGTGGAGGTGGTTCTGAAACATGGCAGTGATCTGCTCTGATCCCACCACAGGGGCACACACACGCATTGCATACTTGCACGCCTGAACGCACAAACGTAACCGGAGAACAACAAAACTCATGTATGGAGAGACAACGGGTCAATTTGTAGTTTTAAATGTTTGTGTATCTGCACAGTTCCTACCTTAACCACCTGAGGGTTTGGGTCAGCCAGGTGCAGCAGCAGGCTCACCAGAATGCTGTGGATCTGGTCTTTGAACACTGGCTCTCCAGACCCAAACTTCGACAGGTTTCCCATTAGATAGATGGAAGCACAGCGGATCTCATCGTTCTCCTGATTGTGTAGGAAGCCAGACGATAGTATAGGTGTTATATATGTTTATATTTGTTGTGTTTTAATACGTATGTGTAATCACAGAACATTTTCAAAGGTCAGAGGGAAACTTACACTTTCCAAGAACGGTTTAATCTTCATAAAAATGTAGACGACTAGTAGGTGGACATTCTTCTTGTCCAGGTGGAGCAAAACTTGAGACAGACCGGACATGGCCTCGAGAGTAATCAGCTTACCTGCAACAAGATGCAAAGACATTTAAAATTGCAACATTTCAACCAATGGCAACCTAAGACACAAAGGACATGTTTAAGGAATCACTGCAATAACTCCAGTGAACCACATTCCACCTACTAATAACAGTAACTTTACTTTTCCTCCCAGAGGACCTCACCTGGATCGTCCCTCTCCTCCATGCCAGAACTCATAGCTGCCAGGAGCTCCTTCGCATACTTATTCACCTGGTAGAGGAAACGGGAGGGAAAAAGCTGTGAATAGCTACCGCTGCAGTAGTTACTGTACAGTGTGCTCTTACGTATATACACATGAGTTGTGTACCTTTTCAGGTGATCCCACGGCTATATTGCCCAGCCCTCGCACAGCCAGCATACGGACAGTGCAGGAGGAATCTGATATCCTCTCCATCATGTTGTTCATTAACACATCTATCAACATTAGCTCCGTCACCACGTGATGGCGTAATAGCTGGACATGGGAAACAACGGAGATACAATAACACATATGATATTCATGCTCTCCATCTTTTCATGTACTATGTAACTCAAAAGGATAAATGGATAAAAGGATAAAGGATTCTACTACTTATTAATATAATGATATGATATGTAACAGTTATCACCTCAGAGAAGAAAGCAGTGACGGTGATTCTCTGGCATTCATAGATGTTATTCAGGGACGGACACAGACACTCAACGATAGCTGGCAACCTGGGTCCCGCATGTTTGGCCATCGCCCTATAGACAACATAATCAAACACGCAAAACACAAATGAAAGACGGATTTACAACACAAACACTCATTCAAAACAAAATAGCAACTACATGAGAGGTACAGTACCGTGCTAACAGCGCAACTCCATGAATGTGTGTGTTTAGTTCGCGCATTGCGTCCCAGGCGTTATCCTCATCCAGTCTTTTCATCACCTCGTCTAACTGGGCTCGTGCTAATAAGATTCTCAGAGCATCAGCCGCTACCCTGGAACAGAAAAACAGAAGATGAGGCCAAACTACTGGCTCACACACACATATCTGACCTTCGCACAACTAAAAAAAGACTAAGATGCCCGCCCACCCTGCTACATGGACACTGGCTGCATGTTTAGTGTTGCTGTCCTTGGGTGGTGAGACACCAACACTGGCTCCCAGTCTGACAGTGAGACAGGAGAAGAGCTGAGGGAACAGGCTGACTGCTGGCTCCTGACTGGGACCATTTAATAACAGCTCTTTGAGCCCACATGTCATCTGAGGAAAACAAAACAAACACACACTGTACTGATTTCCCGTTTGGTACGAGGATAACTTTAGGAACACGTCTGTTAGTGTTGGTGACTTACAGCCAATGGCTGATTGGTGGCCACCTTTGTTGTCCCTCCTCTTATCATGGATTCCTTCTTGTCTACATATGGTGCCATGATGACAAGCTTCTCCATCACCATCTCTATTATTTGCTTGGCTACAATGGAGTCCGCTCCCAAGGCCATCCACATCTCACAGGTCCAGCTGGACAGAGAAATAAACAACAGTCAGCTGTGAAATACCAACTGTAGTTTATGAAATCCTAGGTGTTGTATACATACCTGTCATAGGGAAGTGGTTGGTTAACTAGTGTATTAATAACAGTCTGCAGATGTTGAGAAGCCAGGATTAGGACCGTCTGTCCCACTGCCACTCTCACCTAAACACAAGAGCAATGATAACAGTCTATTAACTTTAGTAGGTATTAAAACAGATCCTCGATACCTGGAAAAACAAATAATTAGGTAAGATAGATTTGCTTCATGTGTCTTGCCTATAATAACAAAATAACAGAAATACTAAATACTGTTATACTAACATCCTACCTGCTCCTCTGTGATGCTCTGCAGACGCACATGAAGCACTTCCAGCATCTCTGGGACCTGAAATACAGCATGCATCACAGACGGTCTGTTTTATAATCCAGAACAGCAAGAGTGAGCGCCTAATCAATGAGGCCTGTATAATGAGCACATTTTAGCATAAAAAAAATGTTGTGTCAAAGCCTGAAAGAGAGAGAGAGAGAGAGTGTGTGTGTGTGTGTGTGCAGGCTTTACCAGCTCCTGTAGCCCCCCTCCTCTGTTCTTCAGCAGAGTATTTAAGATGACAGACGATGCTCTGCAGCAGTTTGTCTGACTGTCGACCAGCCCTTCAAACAGCATGAACACCACCGTCGTCAGCTGCTGCTGAGGCAGACGTTTACTCATCACCTGACATGCACGCAGAGAAAAGAAGCAGGAACACAAAGTTTTATTTTTTACAAAGAGCGTGAAGCTTATGAACTCATTGTCCCAGATTGTCACAGGTTCTACCTTGGTGAGGTCAGCGCAGGTCTTGTAGAGAACTGAGTGGTCAGGGTTTTCTAGTTTTTCTTTTAGGGGCAACAGACTGTCCACACCTTCATCCTTATAACCCAGAGAGAAACCTACACGCAAACAAAAAAGCATGTGAGAAAATATCATGTTCACCAGCGATACAGTGACGTAGGTCAAAGGTGCTCCGCGTGTCTGTACCTTCATATCGTAGCTGGATATAAAGCAGCGAGTATATACAGTCAATAGCAGCAGCGCGTACAGTCGGGTGAGGGTCAGAACATCGTGGAGACAGTCGACCTAACATAGCTCCAAGGTTGTGGAAAGATACCATGTTCTACACAAACATGCACAAAAATAAAGTCACACACAATGTCAAGGTTTAACATTAAGCGATGATAAAATAACTTCGCACTAAAATTATCCTGGTAATAACATTTATTAGATCACAGACTGAGGATGAAGTCATGAGAGTTACCCACTTATACCAAAAGTGTTGTTGGGTGAAAGTTCTCTACTTTTCATCCAGGAGACTTCATCAGTGGACAGATGGTGTCTGCTGAACTGGAGAACCGATGAAGCCTTCTGGATGAAAGGCTAAACGTCTTCAAGACAACTAGACCAGTTACCAGGTGACTAAGAATGTTCACAGACGATTACGCAGGTTAGCATTACCTAAACCGTCACCATTCAGGTGAGAGACGTTACGTGTGTGTGTGTGTGTGTGTGTGTGTGTGTGTGTGTGTGTACCTTGACAGTCAGGTTATCCAGGTAGTAAGCCAGTACGTGAGCAGTAGCTGTGACTGATCTCTCTCGTTCATGGTCCTGTGAGGAGCTCAGCCAGGATTCAATGTGCTGCATTAATACAGACCACAAGTCAGACGGCAGAGAGATACTGTACATCCGAGAGCAACGAACTTTTTCTATTATGCTAAATAAAATGGCCTCAGAATAAAATGACAGGCTACATGTTTTAAAGTCCGGAGCTGATCAATTTAAAACACTAGGCCTCACCTTGAAGACAGTTTGAAGGCCATCAGGTGTGGGATCCCTGGCCAGTACACCCTTTAGCAACTCCTGCAGCGCAGCCAACGTGTCTTTGTACAAAACCTGTACAAATTAACCACAACCTGTCAGTTCAGTAACACAGTAGAGTCTGGAAACAGTCACGCCACGTGTTTAATATGTGCACAACACTACAAAGGTTCCTATGCACTTCTATCTAAAAAGGACCATTAGTAATCACCAGCAGAACAACTAGAACTTTGACCATGGATTCAAAATCTGCTGCAGCGCACATGTTTAAGGGACGTTGTTCAGATAAATGACACAGTACGAGGTACAGTAGCAGGAATAACGTGTGCTTTATTTCACCTTTCTCTGCTTGGGGTCCAGTACCTCCTCGTCTTTAGTTTTCTCTGGGCTGTGAGTCTCCGGGGGCAGAGAGAACACGCTGTTCACACACACCTTTAGCAGGTCAAAGCTCTCGTTTTCACTGAGTGCAGGGTCCAGGGGCCTGAAGCGCTCAAGGTCAAAGATCAAACACTGGGAAATGGAAAAACAGATGCCACACTTTGTTCTTTTTTTAAGTCATATCAGCGTTGGCTTATATTATTGTTCTGCTGTGTGTCTGTGTTGATTCCACAATGAAGGATGCTCATATAATATTAATTCATAAATATCTTGTACTATGAATAAAAACTAGCTTAGAATCCAACCAATCAAACCAATCAGTCATCACTAATCAGCTCAGGCGTGAAAATCATATCTATGCTGTATTTTCTTATACAATGTTTTATGGAAGTGAAGGATACATTAAGTTGGCACAAGTGGTCATCACTAGAGGGCGCACAGGCGTCCTCAGTGAATCAGCTGGCTCTGCTTTGATGAAATCCTGAACAGTGTAGAGACATTAGCAGTCAGAGAGATCAGAAAATTTATATTTTCAATAACAATATACTCAACTCTATAAATGATTTCCTCTCATTTCCATACTGACCAGCATAATGTTTATAAGCTCCTGTTTGCGAGAGAAGATGAAGCTTCGCCTCTTTACACACTCACTGATGGCCTTGGCTATGAGGCCGACACTCTGGATCAAACTGAGTTTCATAGTCAGGTCCTGAATTAGGGCAATATACATACAAATGCAGGTGGACAAAGACATATAAGAGAAAAACAGTTGGTCAGGAACATAAACAACAAGGTACAACGAACCAAAAATCCTAATTTCTACCAATTAAAATAATAATTGAAACAATTCAGCCAGGCCATCAATCAGTCGAATCAATCCAACAGTGACATTGCAGATTGATCCTCCATTCCTAAGGATGGAGAGACGTTTGAAATCAGAGTTGTGCGGTTAGATTAGAGGCGTTTTGTCCAACATGGGACCACCAGCAGATTCAAAGATAAGTAATGACAGAGCTTGAGGCCTAAAGACAGGAGGAGCGTTAGGATTGGTTACAAAAGTCCTTTAACACAAAGGGCGAGTCATTGATTAGCATTTAAAGAACAACCCACCAATGCGCTGTCACAGGAAAAAAGGATCTCAGTGCAGATCACAGAGACATAGAAACATCAAGTTTCACTTTAAAAACTTTCTTACAGAGCAAAACTATGAGGTTTTGGTATAATCCCGGCTGTAATCATGTGTCTGTTCACGTTAGTGACGAGCTGTGAGGAACAAACCAAACAAGCTCACAGTATCAAACATTCACTTCCTGCGGGTCATTAACAGTGACTACGTTTTCAAGCTACAAATGTCAAATGGTACGATGGTAGATAATATCTCACTGATGTACAGCAATTTTTAGAACATTTTTCCCCATTATACTCAATCTGAAAGCGTTTTCTTTTATTTCCAAATAATTAATTTGTACACAGCAGTACTGAACTAACGTTAACAACAACAAATCCTCAAACTATGTTGTAAGATAAATATGCTCAAAGCCAAAGATCGAAGAAAAAGCAGTTGCGTTACTCTAGCAAGCTTTTTTTCCCCATTTTTTAGTGACAACAACACCAGGAGTGTGCAGAACGGAGGGCGAGTAAAACAAAAGAGAGGAAACAGGAAGCGTTAACTAGCAAGGATAAAAGAGAACAACCAGTAACAATCCTGCTACTCCTGTGACGATACCTTTGTCTCTACTTTTATCCCCAGAACCTGTATGAAATAGAGGCGATAAAATCATGAGCTCACAGGCAAACACAGTCTCACAGTCGTACCTGCAAAGCTCTAATGTCCGATATGTAAAAAAAAAACACCCAGAAATGTTACACGTCATCACTAAACAAACCAAAGGACTCCTGCTTTACACGTTTACATTACCTTGGTATTGAAGTGTTTACTGATGCAGTTAAGGATGTCCTGATCAATGCGGTTCAGTATCTTCTCTGGTGGTGCGTTCAGAGCCACATGCCCATAACACAGAATTAATGTGCTTTTCACCTTCTCTACCTCGACATCATTACGCTCCTGAAGAAAAGAAAGGAAACAGAGACAGAGACTGAAGCTTGTTTCGCACATATATTATTAAATAAATGAGATATGTATAATCTATCTTTCATTTAATATGTAACAAGTCTTTGTACTTTGAGCAGGTTGAAGATGCTCGGAGACTTTTTGAAGGCGTCTGATTTGCTAAACTCCTCCAGTTTGGCTAGAGTTCCCTCCAAGTGGCTATTAGCACACAGACCAACACCCATTGCAACTCCCTGAAAAATACAGACAACATAAAGATTTAAATGATAATCTTATCTAGGTAAGGGAAAACACCACCATCAGAAACCTCTGTTCCAGACAGTACCTCTCTTTCGATGGCGTCCACGTGTCGGGCAGTGAGAAGCACTTCTTGCAGTTGTTTTTTGACAGCCTCCTTGTTGAAACAGTGCTGAAGAGTCACTCCTATATACCGATAAAGAAAACTCTAAAGAGGGAGGGAAATGCAAACATCACGATTATTAACATAAATCTGCGATGCTTCCACGCGTCATTGCCCATGTTTGTCACAGGTTTGCCCACAGGTTGCATCCGTCCATGTTAGCAGAAGCACAACTATAGAAACATTTACAATCACTTTGTTTTACTGAAGGGTCCTACTTCCTTCCCTTTACTTGATGAAATACAGCTGACAGTTGACAGTGCTTACCTTCTCCTCTAGGGCGTTGTTGTACGTGGAGAGATATCGTGTTGCCTCAGCTGCCAACTGACACACCCACTTATCATCACCAATAGTAGCCAGGGTTTTAGACAAGAGCTAGGGACAATTTTTATCATGTTTAGAATGAACTGACACTTAAACCAAGTCACTTTCGATAACAAAGGTTTTTTCAAATTGACAAGTTCAAAAACAGCCTAATAACAGATGTAAGCGTCAATTAGTCTTCTACTGCTGACCATGGACAACTACGGCAGATTATGACGTATAATACCTAATATCCGTAAAGAAAACCTCACCTTCAGCATCTTTTCACCCCATTGCTCCTTATCCAGGCTCTCTGGTGTTGACTCTGAAAACAACAACACACAGTGAGGCTACTCATACAGACATATGTGATACAGACACTGTATAAATGTCTAAATGCTGTAATTTTGTAGAGCAGACCTGAATCTCAGAGCTGTTGTAACAGCGCTATAATGTAGTGTAGTGACACCACTTTCTCTAGTGTTTTTACCATCTACAGTAGAGCTGCAGTGGTCTGAATTCACAGAAAAGATTAGATCGACATCTCCATACCCTCTAGTATAGACAGGAGAACTGGTATCTCTTCTTCCCAGACAACCTCTGCTTTGGGGTGAATGTTTATACCGAGGACCTGAAGGAGTGAGAGGGACGGAGCTCCATGACCTCTGTTACTGAACGGGAACGCTGCATTCATCTGGGGCACACAACAAAAACAAAGACGCGTGTAGATCAACACACATCCAAGTTACAAAGTCCATAAATAGCTCAATTTAACCATAGTTAAATTACATAACATATTAACCAAAAAACTTTACTTCTACTTCTTTCAGCAGCAAGAAAACAGAGTTGACAATAATATGGGATAATGATAAGTGATTAGTCTAAGCCACTTCTTTCACTGAATTATTAACAAACTGTTAATTGAGTCTCTGACTGGTCCAGACACCTATTAAGCCTGTCAATCTAAACTCTTGGGAGTGGGTAGCTGATAATGACACTGCTGCAGCACGTTAGTTGATAGTACTTACCAGCAGTCGGATCATTAGTGTTTGAGGGGGGGGCAGATTGACTGGAGGAAAGACAGAAAACACAGAATGGAATAAAAATTCTAACGCTGCCTTCTCCATTATAATTCACACCTTCTATACCTCCTACCTTCCTGTGTAAAGTCAATGTTGAAGCTGGGCTCCTTGTTAGTTTTCTTCTTGCTGCCCAGTACAATCAGACTCTTACACAGAGGAGCCGTCGCGTTGTTGTACTGTGACGGGGTCAGATAATACAACAGCTTGGGCCACAGCACCTACAAACAACAAAACACACATATTAACGTTCAGTACATTGTTCAACAACATAACGCACAGAAAAAAACATTTCAGCAGTTTAATCTCTTTGGGCTCATCAACACCAACAAATCAGACAGCCCGGTAGATACTGATAGATACCGTACGTACGTCTGCAAGCTGACCGACAGTGGTTGTCAGGAGATGAAGGGTGCTGTCACACATTGTCCTCAGTGATTCATTGGTCACCTCCTCTGGATCGGTCGGCCTTTGGCCTCGCTGGCGACATAAAGCAAAAACACATACAGTATTTTACTTTGCTTCATCAACAGTCCCTTCACATTGAAAAAAATCTTTATTTACAAGCTCTGTGTGCAATTTATTTAAAATGTATTCAGCACCTGTAGACGGTTACACATGTGCACTACTACACGAGTCCATATGCACTCTTCAGCACTAACCATCCTCCAAGTTTTTACTCTACACATGTATAGAGTGTAACTGGATGTGTTTAATATTATCAGTGTGTTTACATTTCAATTAAATGTTTTAATGGAAGATGAAAAAATATGTGTTACTAAGAGGATTAAAATTACAAACACCTACCTGATACGTGTCCGGTAAGGCACAATGTTGAACAATGAAGCGAACTAATAATTCCCCTCCCTCTAACTCCAGGTAACCATGGTGAGCCATGGCACTGATTACCTGGACCACACGCTTCTTCACCTGCAACAGAAACAGAGCCAGACACATTGTGCACCTTGTGAACAACAAGCTTCATCATGAAAACTAAGCTAAACAAGAATATTTTTAAAGGGGAGATCCCGTTTTTATAAAGTTCTTCATAGAGACAGTGTACTGTATCTGCATTCGTGTTACCTTGTTGCTGTGGTCCACCATCGGTTGTCTGATGCTGGATAGAATAAGCAGCTTTTTATTTTCCATTGTGGAGGCTGCAACATGAGCACAAACCTATAGTTTACATGACTGCATGCACATTCAAATTATTACTGTGATATAACTCTGGGCACTGAAGACACAGAGTCACTTCATTCGATGAGAGTGAGTGTGTGTGTGTGTGTGTGTGTGTGTGTGTGTGTGTGTGTGTGTGTGTGTGTGTGTGTGTGTGTGTGTGT
>JAUMTR010000008.1:15129762-15178723 GCA_032270685.1 Microctenopoma stevenorrisi
GTGTGTGTGTGTGTGTGTGTGTGTGTGTGTGTGTGTGTGTGTGTGTGTGTGTGTGTGTGTGTGTGTGTGTGTTGCTTGTGTCTTTGACTGTATTTCCTCACTAGTGGAATTAATGAGGTGGCGAAGGACAGCCAGGGATCCCATCCTGCTCCGCTCATTGCTGTTTTCCAACTTCTGAATAACAAATAAAACCAGTCGGTCTGGGAAGGAGTTAGCTAGAGGAGTGGCAGAGGAAGGAAAGACATTTAAATGTGCAAGACATAACATTTTGTCACAGAAACAAGGACAAAACACAGGAAATATGAGTAACACAGACGTGAGGGGGAGAGAAATAGGCTGGTTGTCACAGTTAATGTGATTATCTTGTGGCAGACGGCTGATCTGATTATTGTTCTTGTGACTCCGTAGAAAAAAAAACAGATAGATGTTGCTGGTGATCAATGGTCCCACGTGCTTAACGTCAACATCTCGTATTACAGCCTAAAAGAATCTGCATGATCTAACGTAGCAAACAAACAATAAATAATATACAGATACGTGAATGTGAGCATCGAGTGAAGAGCTTCAGTACCGAGCAAACTGAAGCAACGCAGGACCTCGTTGTGGTTCTTGACAGTGGGAGGATTGCTGTAATCCACAGGAGCAGAAACCTGGTGGAGACACAGGAAATGTCACATGATGCTGACTTTGCTTTTTGACTCAACGGATTATTTTGAATAATTTATTATCAACCATTAAAGTCATGCAATTAGGATTAACTTCACCATGAAGCAATAATAATGATATTAATAATTAGATTAATTACTAGTGTTGTTTGTTCAAAGGAGTGGCTGATCACACAGATGTGGTCTTATCACAGAACCAGGTAACACTACGTTTGATGTGAAACAACAGTCTTCTACTTGGTGTAGTTAAACTGGGAACGAGGGTAGAAGTTATAGGATGTTATGACGCATTCGAATAAGAATGGCAGCTGTAACAACTGTAACACATACTGGTGCTGTAATGCTCAGGCACTCATAGCACACGCAAGTCACTGTGGTGAAATGTTGCAACAGTCAGGGCATCGAGCCAGAAGTCTGCTGAGTCACAGTAGGAAAACATCTGACTGCAGTGACTTTCTATCAGTCACTTGACCCAACTAGAAGAAAGTAGCATTGTCAAAAGTCCCCACGACTCGCCTCATTCTTCTTCCTGAGGTGACTGATGAACGATGGGGACTGGTGCAAAGCAATTGTTTTGGGGGCGGCTGTCAAAAGTCCCAACCAAACGCTCCTCACTGGAGGGAGCCACCTCCTCACACGTGCCATCAATGAGCCTGAGACTATTTATAACGGCTTCTCCCTTTGTTGCTTCTTTGCCATCTGAGCCATGTGTTGTGTGCGTCTACGTAATGAGGTTTATCTAGAATGTGCTCTTATTTAAATCTCATTATTTCTATTCAGGTCAAGATATCGAGCAACAATAAAGAGCTCTGCCTTTTTATTCTGGGTGCCTTGGCTTCAATCAATCCGTTGGTCCTTCAGTTCTTCAGCCTACCCACTAGAGTTACACTCTACGAGATAAAGAAATAAAACCGCTTGTGACTAGTTTGTCACATATTATGGATTTATTGTGTGTAACTGTTACTGTGTTACTAAATAGGACATCTGACACACATGCTGGATTACAGCCGGTGTGAGAGCAACGTGCAGTAGCTGTCAGTAAAACAGACCGGGCAGTTAATATGCAGTAGTGTTGTCAAGTCTTGTTTAATGTGTCACTGCCTTGCTTGACTCAAGGTTAAAGCTTCAATATTTACTTTACTTTAGTAGTAATGTGTACCTGCTGATGAAGTGCAACGAGTAGACTGTCCAGTTGTGTCTCCAACACTCTGCTGCCCATCTTGACGGAAGCATCAAGCACTTGGCACAAACTCTGGAGGCAAAAGAAAAAGGTTTTGTCTACAGTATGATCTTTTTTTTTTAAACTACATGCACTACTGAGGGCAGATCCCAGATGAACAAAATAATAGACTCGCAAATGTATTATTGACTAGAAGCTATGAATAACTCCATGCACATCCAAAAGAGCACATGCCAGCATTAACTCCTTACTTTTGTTGTCAAACCACAAACAGAATTAGATTCTACTCGATCTATAAAAACCCAAACGAACGGTGATACTGCAGCTCATACCCACCTTGCTAATGATGTAGTGCTCGTTGTTTTTCTTGTACAAGGACACAACGGTGGGAATGAGTTTGGGAATTTGCTCCTCCAGTTTGTCACTGGCCATCAAATGGGACATAGAGCCCAAAGCCTCAGCCACTGTTATCCTCAACTAGAACACACACGTACACAAAGACGGGATGTGAGGACAAACCTGACGGATATTATGAGATTCACTAACGTGTAATATCAGCTTCGTTTGTGTAGATTTTAAAAACGATATGGCATTTACACGTTCTGTTGCAGCTACTTGTTTGGGTCTGAAGTTTTCGGTTTATATATTGAGTCAAAGTTGTGAATGTCTTTGCAGCAAACTATGATTACACTTCGTCTTTCAGTGCTGTGTGAACACATGACGTCCTAGAAAACATCTGAGCTCACGATCTTACCTTAGACTCCCTGCTTTGTAACCAGTTATTGAAGAGGATGTCAAAAGCGGCAACAATCTCACTGGAGAATGTGTCTTTCCTCACTGTGGGATCTGGGGCCTTGTCAAGGTTGGCCAGGTACTCCAAGATACTGTCACTGAAGTGACACAGTGCTGGAGAGAAATTAGAGTTAAGGGACAGTAGAACAATGTGATGACAGCGGCAAGAAACAAAGCGCAAGTCATGTCAAGACTTTGGAGAGATTACCCGAAATGATTAGGTATTAACAGTAATTAGGTAACGCTGACTTTGAGAAATAGTATATTGGCAGTTCATACCAGAAGAGAAGACCCATTTCATGTTGTCTTGTTTAGCCATGCTGAGCATGGGTAATATGGTGCCCAGAATAGCATTGAGGAAGGGTACCATGCCATAAACTAGAGAACAAAGAGAAGAGAGCATCATTCACGTTATTCCTCATCACTTCCTCATTAACGACAGAGACCTGCCATGTTCTCCTTCCTAATACTGATAATATCACTGCTACAGTAACAAACAACAGCTAAAGTAGATTTTAGTAATGCCAGCTGACATCCGTCCTTTATCAATTTTATTTATAAAGAACATATTAGAAACAATATATGCATAACAATATGTAAAGATTATGTTATATATCAAAATAAAAAACTATTTCAATGTACATCTCAGCTACTAAAACTGGCTTTAGTTTGTACTTCCTCAAATCTTCACTATGCATTAGCAGTTGACAGTAGCAGCTACATCTTTTAAAGTAAGTACATTTCTTCCTGGTGCTTTGGTTACAGTGTGCAGTGTTTTAAATGACTGCACAGAGGAAACTATGGCTGCTGCTGGAAAAGGAAATGGAAACCAAGCAGGGTTTACATAGCTGAGAATAATCAAGCATGAATTTATACGTAAGATTTATTTTTTTGAATTCTTTATGTTCGTGTGTGTGAATAATTTCCTACCATTGGAATCAGAGAGGTTGGCTAGTGTTTGGACCACAAAGAAGTGAGGCAGGACGCCTGGCTGAAACTTGCTTAATATCTCCTCCATGATGTCATTAATGTGCTTGTTACCCACAGCAACCAATATATTACTGGCTGCCTGCTGCCAATCAGGGATGACCTCCTGAGTGAACCGGGTAGAGGAGAGAGAACAGTAAGGAACCTCATTTATCATCTGCACAACGAAAAACAAGGACTGTAGTTCTTTTACCTTTGATCGTGTCATCTCGTCTGACGCCAGGGAGATAATGCTCTTTATCCTGGGGGAGTTGATATCTTCTATCCTGCAGCCGACAATCAGCTCAATCGTCTGGAGAATCACAACTCTGTGGCTCACCACCAACTAAAAAAGAAAACGAGATGACAAGAGTGGAAAATAGTTTTAGTTGATCAAAAAAGATGAATGTGGCATACACACCTTTCACATACTGTAGTGAATTTAGTAAAAGTAAAATATAGTGCGGCACAGCATCTCAACATCATGTTGACTGTGTCTCTGATGTTTCTCAAGACATTTCCTCACTGAAATGAAATCATAGTCTGATCATCAGTGAAGATCATGGAAGTCCAAAGGCTGTCACAATATGATAAGACTTTTAAAAATTGTGTCACAATATCAGAGTCTCTCCTCGACAGAAATGCAGACGCACTTATTGCAACATCATTACATCTTGTACATGCATGAAACCTCTAGAAGAACTGTTTTGACTTGCACAGTGTTACCGCCTGTCACATGCCAGACAGCCACATGCTGGGACCTCTGAGAGGCCTATAAGTACAGTATGAGTGGGTTTAACAGAGTAGCAACAGCATATCGTTAGCCGGTGTCACTGGAGTCAAGACAGTACTATTTTTAAGGTTTAATGCAATCCTGCTAAAAGACAATATTTTCCATATATCAGAAATCAACAGCACGGAGAACTTTCCCCACTCTCTAATGTGTACAGTATAAACACACGCGCCGTACACAACTGCAGGTTGTTTTGTTTTAGTTTTAACACACTGTAACTAAACAGAAATACAGGCTGTTCAAACATTCATTTGATATGTTGACTGGCTCTCTTTCACAGGGGCTTCAGCTTGGGCTAGTTGATCTTTGCTTGGTGACGTGCAGTGAGAATCCTGATAACAGCAGCCGTTTCAGGTTAACCAGGTTTGAATAGATACGTTGACATGTGACACTTAGCAATGATGTTGCAAGCTATGCTGCAGAAGTTTATGCTGGAGTGGTACCTTTGGGTGTTTGAGCAGGTAGTCCTGACACATGGCTAATACTCGGTCTGGCTGCTGCTTTCCCAGGGTTAACATAGACTTTCTGACCTGCTCCTGGACCTCAGAGTCTTTATCGGTGGCAGCGTCTAGCAGAGCCAGGGTCACCTCTGTAGGGGAAACACAACAGAACAGCCAATCGAATATAGTAGCCGACTACAGGCAGATTAGAAGACGAAGAGCAAGAGAGGCGAAGAGCTTACGCTCCACATCTGTGTCGTCCATGGTGGACATCAGGAGGGCTGGCTTCCTGTAGCCCGTGGCCAGAGATCAGGCTGTCCTCCTGGGGGACAGATGTTACCTGGAGTATGATACACGAATGTGAGCTAAACGTTGTCATTTCTCTTTCTGAAATGTGCTAGTGTTGATGTGTTGATCAGAGGTTCATTATTCATTCACATGACTAAAAAAAAGCAGTAGTCGACTTCAGTGACAGGACAGCAGCCACGTGATGCTGCACATCTATGACTGCTCCACTAAAGCAGAGACACTGAAACATCACCGTTTTCAAAGCAAAGCTCTCACATGCTCTCCTTCACCGTTTTATGTACACGTAGCTTCATCAAGCCGCTTCTTTAGCTGACATTACCCTGAGCTGAGGCACAGCCAACACCACCTCGGACAGTTTAAGACTTTTAATGTCGATGAGGCTACAAACAGAGGACATGAGAGACAGCTCCAGCTTCGGGTGTCACAGTGTAACGGCTGGTGATGCTGCAGCACGGGTGGTGATGCCGCTGCCCGGGTGGTGATGCCGCTGCCCGGGTGCAGTGTTAGCAGCACCGTTAGCATGCTAAGCTAGCTGCTGCTACGGAAGAGTTCCCGATACGCCCCTCGCGCCACACACCGAAGCAAAAACCTCAACAAAGACGAACTTACCAACTCCCAATGGTCGTCCGTTCAATAGAAACCTCTCGCCACCGCGTTGCTTATTGTGTCTACGAGCCTGCTGGTCGGTCTCTTCCTGTCAGAAACACAGTTTGCACTGTGTGTGTGTGTGTGTGTGTGCTGACTGCAGGTGTAAACACGCCTGGTCATGTGCTCCCAGTCAGCAGGAACGTATCAGAAAGGGGGGCGTTCACAGAAAAAAGGAAAAAACTCCCCATCACAGATCTGCAAGGCGTAGAGCCGCACTGACACAGAGGCGTGGAGAAAAAGCACGTTCGTGCTAAAGAAACGCATTTTAAAATAATAACAGGTGAATACCCATCAAGCTATTTGCTCCATAAGAGTTTTAATTCTGAAGTTGCTCCTTGCAGCTTCTGTCAAATTGAAACAGAAATCTTGGACCACCTATTCTTCACATGCTCTTATAGGAAAAGGTCTGGGCTGACATGCA
Source organism: Microctenopoma stevenorrisi (assembly GCA_032270685.1). NCBI lineage: Eukaryota > Metazoa > Chordata > Actinopteri > Anabantiformes > Anabantidae > Microctenopoma > Microctenopoma stevenorrisi. The sequence goes on from JAUMTR010000008.1 coordinate 15,135,977, forward strand.
CACCTGGATCTCCTTGAAGGTTTTTGATATTCCTCATTTTAATTTGAAAGATATTTTATGTTATCCAATTAATTGTGAAACATTATTTGCAAAATGGGTTCATTTTGTTTTTGTTTTACTGTTGGGTAAATACCATATTCATTGTTCAAGTGGAAAGCTGCACGCCCGTCACTTTGTATTTTTCTCAACCTCTTCACCACAAGGACTATTTTTACTAGCCACCGTCCAAAATAACACATCCTAAATAAATATACGTATACCATTACTACAGGAGCTCTATGTGATCATGACCACTCAAATAAGTAATAATGAGTAAACATTAGCGGTGTTGTTTCGAGCTGGAATAAAACGTTTGACCACAAAACTAGCTTGGTGACTACTTTTAGTAGCACCGTGATAAGGCAGACATCTTTGTGAACGGCAGAGTCTTTGCTTTCAAACGAAATCTTGTTGGTTTGGTCTATTTTGCTTGAAATTGTGAAACTACAGTAACACTTGAGTAACTTGAGGGAGGGCTTCCCGGCTTATTAATTTTGAACCCAATTAAAAAGCCTTAAGTTCCTTAAAAATGTATATTAACACTATAGGCCTATAATAAATGATATTTTAATAAATCCCTTTGTTTCACTAAACGAGTCTATTCTATTCAGGTGTGAGGTGAAACTAACCTGGAGGATAATTTTGAAAAAGTTTGATTGAAAAAGTTCTGTGGATGCAGAATGAAACGTCTCTACTGAAAGTAAGAAGTCCAGTTGCCACGACTAAACCTTCTGACAGTGATCAATAAAGGTTGTACATAGGGTGAAACTTATGGTCACTTTTTACATGCCACATCATAAAATATGCTGACGAACACACACACACTGTAACTTGTCTTGCAAAAAACACTTTATTTGAGACCTTAAATGAAATGATGATTATAATGACATCACATGAACAACAGACAGGTAACAGCTTTTAATATAATTCAGCAACACTGAAGTCAAGAATCATTTGCTGTATAAGATTGTGATATAAATCTTACATTATTTACAGAGCTGGTTTACTCCTCACAGAGTTGTAAATACTCTATCTGGGTTAAAATAGGTTAACTCTGAAATATTGACACTCCAATTTTTACTGTGAACTTTCTGTTCCCTTCCTTTTCTGTTGTTGTCAAATATTTTATCATATCACACCAGTGACAACGATGACACAGGTGACCTGCAGCATTTTTTCAGAAGAAGAATCAGCTCGGGGCATCATTGAATTAAAGCACTTGTTAAAAGACAAGTAAATTGTTAGAGGAGTGTTTTCCACAACGTTCAGTTTCTCTAGTCTACTCCAGTGTACAAATATTTTGAACCTTATTCAATGATGGCCTCCGTCTGCTGAAGCCTGAACAGATATTTAAATATAATTTGAAGGCTTTGTACAGCCATCAAAGACCAAATAATGTGTGTATTGCTGAAAGGTTTTACTGTATGTGATTAAGAAAAACATTTATTTGGTGAGTAAAAATGACATTAATCTGTTTTAAAGTACATGCTTTATCAAACACAACATTTTCCATGTGTATGTACAACTATGTACAGTGTTCAGTTTAATATTACAGAAAAATTAAAACACGTCATTGTTATCATGCAAGGAGAGAGCATAATAATTATATCAAGGATAGCTCATAAGTTTAGTTTAAGCTGCCCCTTTAATTGGTTTATAGTACTGGTGTCAGCATACAGTGTTAATAAACCTAAAAAACCTTTCTAGTCCACAGAAGAGCAGCCCAGTGCAATCATAGTGGTAATGACAACAAAAAGTTATTCCAAATAACATTCTTAACACAAGCTAAAAAGCTGCATTCACAAGTGATGATTAAAGAATGAATGAAAAGAATAAGACGTGCACATTCAAAATGCAGCAGGTAAACATTTGTTGTCTTTTTAGACATTTTAAGAGTATGTTACTACAAACATACTCTTAAAACAGACAATTATACCCTGTAAAAAATAGAATCTGCCTTTTAAGCAGTTCTTGAACTTATCTACATGAAAACAGACATAACCTCTTGTCAGTACATGAACTGGAAACGTGGAGATGTTCAACCTGAGGAGAGGTCAGGTTGAACATGGGTCCTCTCTCCCTCCTTCAACCCAGAGGTCTGAAACAACCCGATTCAATCGCTGTCAGTCAGTCGAGCAGGTTTCCTACAGTGTGACAGTGTGTCTGAAGTTGCAGTTAGATCCAGTTAGATCCAGTGGACCACTGCCTGTTACGAGCAGGTGATCGATTGTGGTTTTTCGTGTTTCTTGTGTCACCAGTTCTGGCTTCATGCATTGTTCATGGTTGTGTTTTCCTGAGGGTCAGAAATAAGTATTAATTAGATATTATAAAACTGCATTTAAACATAATTTATAAAAATCAGTCTTGAAGCTTTAATCAGACAATATTTTTGGCAGTACTGAGCTATCATGATTAATATATATTAATATATATTTGCATTGTTGCATGTTTTGACTGTTTGTTTGTTTGTTTAGTACTGAGGACAAAGATGCAGAGATGAGTTCTACATTCATGTTCTAGTTTTAAGTTATAATTTGAAGTAGATATGCTTTTTACTAAATGAGCACAGTTTCATCTTTGCTAGTCAGGAAACATACTCATGTTTGGTGAGGGGGGCTTTATCACAGATGACCTCTTTGAGCTGCCCCCCCTCATTGGTGGGTGTCTGAACCCCTGTGTGTTGCAAACTGCCTCTTGGAGTGGATATACCCTTTAGCGTCACTGCTCTGCAGCCAGGACACACAAATATTTGACGCATTATGATGCTGGCACACAAAAAGCTTAGTTTTATTTCCTATATTTGACACGGACACAGACTGTCTTTGCTTTTCTCTGCTTACCCGTTGGTGGTTCCCTCTACATCTTCGTGCCTTTTCACACCTGGAACTTTCTGTCCAAAGAGTTTCACAGCAATGGTCATGAGCAGGCCACAGCGGTTTCTGTAGCAGCAGGTGGCGTCCACTACCAGGAACACCACCAGGAAGATCACCATGACGATGCCAACCACGCCGCCTTTGGTGATGCTGCTCGCTTTAGCTGTGGATAAAACAGTCCAGTTGAGGGTTATTCTCATCAAATGAATTGTCCTGCTGGTGGAACTTTTACACTAGGACTTCTACATTAGGACTAAGTTCAAACCACGTTCGCCGACTAATTACACTTAGATATGGTGGAGGAAGTAGAAGACACATACGGGGTTGTTCTGCGATGGTGAAGTTGAATGAAGCAGGGATAGAAGAACCATTATTATTGACTGCTGTGATTTCCAGTTGATAGTCTGAGCCGAACGCCAAGTCTCGGAGGGAGACGGAGTTCGTGTTGGCTGAGAGCTGCGTCTTTTTCCACTCAGTTCCTTTTTTATCCTGGTTCAAGAGAGCACAGAATTGGACGATTGAAGGTGATAAAACAAAAGGACCAAACAGAATTAGACGAAGATGAAGACGAAGGCAGCGTCAGGGATGCACAAATACAACCCAACACCCTCTTTTACCTGTTTGTATTGCATGCTGAAGTGCAGCAGAGGAGTTCCACCATCATCAATCTGTTTAAGAGGAACAGAAAAGGAGTTTCCCTCTACCTTCATCTCGTCAGTCAACAACACTGGACTATCGGGTTCGCCTGTAGACATGATGCAGAGTGAAAAATTAAAATAAATGCACAATTATTATAAGATTTTAGTATTTATTGATCTAAGCTACATAAGCATTGGTTTATTGCTATTGCCAGTAGATTGCTCTGAGCACTTTACCTCCTGAGGATGGGTGATAATGAATTACATGGTGCCAACAGCAGCATGAATAAACGTCAGGCAGCAGATGATAATGCCATGGATATGGAATGATGAGTGTTGTATGAGAGATGAACAAGCACAATTAGGGATGGAAGGTGAACAGGAAAAGCCTTCTTTTGTTATTGCTAATGCTGTTTGTGTGTGTAGCACTTACGGATTCCCTGGGTGCGAACGTTGTTAGTGTCTGAGAACTGCCCCAGTCCAACTGCATTAAGGGCAGCCAGGCGCACTGTGTATGACGTGTATGGCTTGAGTGATGTGATGACCAAGGGACCTAAAAAGGCACACACACACAGTACAACACTGTTTTATTAACTATATATATTTGTAGTGTTTTATGTAGGTATGTCAACATAACATTTTAAATATATGCATTTTCAAATAAGTCACTGGTTGATTTTCAAGCTGATGTTGAAGCTGGTACCTGAAGCTGGTACCGTAACCTCCTTCCACTGTTCCACTGCACTGTGTCTCCACTGCAGGACAAAACTTGTAATTGGTGTTCCTCCAGTATTAGGGGTTGTTCTGAGGGAGAAGAGGACTGAGGTCGGTCCAGGCAAGACTGTCAGGTAGTGAGGTGGACCGGGCTGGGCTGTGGGTCAGGAGGCAGAAACATTTTGTAAAATATAACTATATAGAACTACTTTCCTCGCTAATACTGCTAGATACAGAGCAAAACATTGTCTTGCATTCTTACTGTGTATTGCAACATCTCTTGATGCATTTCCAGAAACACTGACGGCCATGCAGGAATACAGTCCACCATCGGAGGGCACCACCTCATCTATCATCAACACACCATCGGTAGCACGGACACGGCCAGATGAGACCTGACAGGGTGCACAGCAATATCAATACTCATTAGTCACATTGTGATTTTTGCTGTAAACACAAATATTCAGTGATGCTCGGATCAACACAGCAAATGTTTCAGTCACTTTTTATGGTAATGCTGATTTGTTTGAGTAGTTTTGAGCACATGTAAGTCTATGTCCACTCTTACCAGTGTGCGTCCATTGTGCTTGTTAAGCCAGTGCAGCTCAGGCTGAGGATGGCCAGATACGTTACAGGACACAGACACACTGTCCCCCACTGATACGCTTAGCTGCTCTGCTGAAACAAACACCTCTGGAGCCTCTGGAATGAAACATCTTGATTAACCATTGATTCCAAATTTAAATGTTTGACTTGTTACACAAGTAACATAATAAAATCAAACCAACCAAAGACATGAAGCATGATGGTAGCACTATCCTCAGCTATCTTGTTTGCGGCAGTGCAGATATACTCCCCATAGTCGGCCCTCGCAACAGACTGTATGGTCAACTGGCTGCGGTCTGAGTTGAACTGATGATGTGATGGGTCATGTGTCACTGGCCTGAAAACAAGAAACGAATGGCCAAATACACAAGCACATGAGTGATGCAGATTTTTTATATATTCCATATGAGACAGACATAAAAAATGCAGAGTGAGTGGCACTAGTATAAACAACAATAAAAAAACACAGTCTGATAGTTGATCATAGTTTTTATTGGGTCATCGCCAAGAAATATGTATTTATAACATCTTAGTGAACTAAAATAAAGGGAAATTAACAATAATGAAACTAGGTTTAAAAAACAGGTCTTACATGGTCCAGGTGATGCTGGGTTTTGGTAGGCCATCCACCAAACACAGAAAGGAAATGTTGGTTTCTGATCCTGCCATGACTTTTTTCACCTCTTCTCTCAGACGCACTTTAGGAGGAGCTGCAGCCATGTGTGTGTGTGTGTGTGAACGGGGGGGACAAAAGTAGGTTTAAGTCATATAAGAATGTTTTGCTTTTCCTTTACTGTAAACTTCCCATTTTCTATCATAATCCAGAAAGTTTATATTAAAAGAGAGATCATAGTCAGCTTTGGTGAAATAAATAAAAGACCCCCTTGGCTCCAAGAAATGACTGTACCGTCAGTCAACCATCATAAATCTCACCATTGACAACAAGAGAGATGGCGAGCTGCAGAGAGATGGGCCGTCCTCGGATCTGAGCCTGACATGTGTATGTCCCAGCATCTTCTCTCTTGACTTTTTCTATCCGAAGCGTATTATCAGGCATTCTGCGAACACGCGCTCCTGTTGAATCAGAGATGGAAGCAGAAAACAACACAATAACACCAAATCATTCATTATTTGTAAAACAATAACATTACAGGTAACGGTGACCTGATGCGTACTCTTATGTAGGGGTTGCATTTAATGTGCCTAATGGGAACATTAGAATTTAAAATTTCCACTTTAGGATGTTACTGAGATCTGTATTCATCCAATCAAGTCCCAGGCTCTGGATTCGTACCATTGGATGGGAGTTCCTGCTTGTCTCTCAGCCAGCGAACATCCACCGCTGGCTGGCCGGCCACCTGGCATGGCACCACCCCAGATGAACCTTCCAGAAACTCGTGGTAGGTGCTGGTGTTTCCAAATGATGGACCCTCTGATAAAAGGCAAGGAGAGTTAGGATGCTCAGCAAATTTAAGCTTCCTACTTCTTCTACTTTTGACACTGAACAGCAACTTGGCTGGAGATGTTAGCGTGAATGTGTGTACAGCTGTTGCATACCATAAACATAAATCACAGTTTGGATGTCATCACGATGCCCGCTGTCGTATTCACACAAACAGGTATATTTGCCCGAGTCCTCCAGTTTAGCCTTCTTGATGACCAATTTAGAGGAAGTCTCATCTATTGCTGACACAATTTCCTCATCATCAATGTCTTCCCTATCCTTCTGCCATTTTATTTCTCCCTCTCCTCCGGCTACAATAGAGCACAGCGAGAGACAGTTAACTTCAAGTTGTACAGTTTCATTTACAAAGACAGGTCTGATTGCTTGTTGAACTAAACAGAAATTCCTGACCTTTACACAACAGAAGGATTTCTTGTCCCACAGGAATATCTTGCGTACTGGTAATGATGTCCATCTTTGCATCTAGAAGGTAGAAATGTTTTTTATTATATATTTATCCTTCTTTACTCATACAAATGAACAATGTATCTATCAATGGTATTCCTTTATTTTGCTAATACAGTAAGAATTCATGTTTTCCCTGTTTGTAATGACATAGATAATTACAAAAATTGTCATTTCCCACCTACAATGTGCTCAGTATCAAAACGTATCATTACAACTTTGTGTTTGTTATTAAATCTCAGTGACGCCTACAGCTCTTACCTGCACTGTACGCCACCACCAGCAGAAGCAAGGCTTGTTTCAGGAGAGCTGATTGGCTCCTCATGTTCAGCTGGCTGCAGGTTTCCGGTCTTGTAAGAATTCAAATCAAGGATGTTTCTGCTTTCCTGATTTCCAGAATGATCAAATGTCAATCAAGTAAAATGGATCCACTAAAATCTGCCACAAAGTAAACTTCAAAAAATTCTTATTCACCCTGACATGGAAACACCTGCTGCTGCTGATCCTACTATGATGACTATGAAATGGAGAGGGTATATAATGTCTCAGACATTATATAGGCACAAGAGAGCAGAGAAACGTGGACAGTGGGAGGGGCAAGGACAGAAAAAGAGAGAGAGAGACTAAAGTGGTCTTGCATCCCTCTTTTTACACCAACGTAGATACTGACGCTCATTCATAGATTAAAATGGGAGGTGATGACTGAATGACGTCCGTCTGCATTCTTTTCTAATTTCTTAGTTAGTGCATTTTTTTTAGTCCTTTTGGTTTTTGTAGTGTGCACTCTCTCTTCTCCTCCTCTCTCTCTCCTTCCCTCCCTCTCTCTCTCTCCATCCTTTATCTCCCTCCAGGCGAACAGATGAAAGCAAGGGAGGCAGCTCCCTAGGCGAAGAAGAGATGGAGAAAGATTTTTTATATAATTTTATCTTCTTTTCTTTTTGTCTCATTTAAAATAGGTCACATCTTTCCCAAGCACATGCACCACACAACTGTGTCCACACAGCATGACAAAGTCACTTCACTGTCACCAAACATTTACCAAAAATGTCCACGACTTTAACCAAAGTTCACATTTAGTGGTCTGGTAGCTCAATGGGTTAAGCATCAGACTGGGACTCGGATGGTTGCAGGTTCGAAAACCTGTCTGACTCCTAGTCCATCCCCTACTGGGTGTGTCCTTGAGCCAGACAACCAGCGCTAGCCCCCTGTAAGTCGTTTTGGATAAAAGCGTCTGCCAAGCAAAATAAATTAAAATAAAAATGAATGGGATAAATGGGTCAGCAATACAAACACAGTTTACATCGCTGCCCTTTCATCTTGTTTGTGTCAGTACTGACAGGTTTGGTTCCTTTGGGTCCAATCACCTCTACTGGCAAAAAGCCAGCCTGCCACTCCCACCTCCTCCGTAGCCTACTAGCGTCCCCACAACGCCATCCAGCCAACCAGTCAAAGGGCAGACAGTCCGAGGGGGCCATCTATCAGTCTGATCATCAGAGGGCGCTATTATCGCTCATTAGAGGAGTGTGCACGTAACTAGGGCTGTTAACAAGGGCCATTAACAGGGGTGGACACACACTCACAGCGGCTGTATATCACATTTACTTACAGTAAGTCAAGTGTTTTCTCGCCATACCAGGAAACATATAACTTAAAATGTAAAATGTGGTTCCAGCCATCCAGTTAGCCGTCTCCATGTTTCTCCCTAAATACTATGGACTGAGCCAGCTGTGACTAAATCTGATATTTTAAGACCACACAGTATCTACAGATGAACATTAGCTGTCTCACTGATCTGAGCTGAAACCATGTAATCAATTTATCAGTTTAGCAACTTCATTCTTATGCATTAAAAAAGCTATTTTGACGTAACTCTTAATTCCTAAAAACTCGGGCAAGAAAGAAAGCAATAATGAGTCAAAAATAAAACTAAAGACAGAGGAAATATTGAAATATTAAGATATACTTACACAGATATCAGTGTGTGTTTCATGCAATCACAGATTTTTAGACAAATTAATAAGAGTAATTTCTTCATTAGTGATTTCTATACACACACATGAATACAAATGTTGCATAATGTTGGCTCACAAACGACACAAAGAATTTACTGTTCCTTTCTTTGTCTTTGTAATCAATAAATAAACAAAACTGTACAAAAACAAAACTGCTCTGTTGGTGAACCCCCACACCCTGATATTATGGTGCCAACAGTAAACTCAGACTCTCTTTCTCTCTCTCTCACACACACACACACACACACACGCACACACATTCACTACCATTTATCTAGGCCTAGGTAAATGTCAGTAATTAACAAAAACTGGGCCATAAATGTGTTTCAAAAGCAGTACAATTCTACTTCAAATAGCTAAAATAATAAAAACTAAAATGATTAGATAACATATTGGATGCATTTTTGTCATGTTTTAACAGTGATGAGCTTTTACAATACTAACCAAACTATCTAAATGACTTGATTAAACACACATTATAAATAGCAGTACTGGTGTCTCTGTTGTTAAATTCTTCTTCCATTACGAAGACAATCCAGAGAAATATAGTGTATTTTTACGTTGTTATAACATTATAAATTTACACAACATAGTGTGCCTGTGTTCATATAAAACAGGCACAAAGACAATGTATAGACAAACAGCCGCATGTAACCATAACAGCTGAAGACATGAGGACGAGACAGCAGGAAGAGGAGAGCGACACAGACAGACTCCCAGGACTGACCCACCCTCACACTATGTATGTCCCTGTCCTCAAGAATCTTTACTACACAGATCAGCTTGGCTCAGCTTTTTATGTGACTGGAACAATAGTAAACAGAGCCGTCTCAAACTATTTCAAGAAGAAGCAGCGTAAGGGAAGCAAAACATAAAGCTTTAAACAATACTCTTGTCCTGTTTTATTTTTAGCTTTAGAGAAAGCAATATTTTGGGATCAGGACTGATTCCATTTTACGCACTGAACTGAAATAAGTTGCACTGCATCGCATCTGCAAAAACACGACTGGTAAGATGTACATGTGTGATAAAAGTTAAATGTAAAATCTACTATACTGCAAAGCACTTTGATGCACACTGTGGCACCAGATACCTCTGACCTATGTCTGTCTAAGGTTTAGGGCTCACACAGACAGAACACAGGGCGAGCCGTTAGGCAGTGAACTTTAGGTTTGACCGGAACAATGTAATTAAAGTTCCTGCAAACAGAATATAAGTTAAAATTAGGACATTGTTCCGAATGCATTGCTCAAAAGTGCTTATTCTATGGTATTGCTGTACCATCAAGATCCAGGAAGCAATTAGTGCGCACACAAAGATAATAATCAATTCCTCAGTCTGCACACGTGATACTACTAATGGTTTGCGTGCATGTAATTGTGTATGTGTCCCACTGTTAGACACGTCCTCCATCCAGCTGAAAATGAGGCAGTGCCATGTAGTGTTCAGTTAGTACTGTATGACAACTTCTTTACAATGCACTGGATTGGTAAAAAATAGGTTTCATTTGTGTCATAAAAAATGAGCAGTGATTTAGTTTATGCTGCAGCGAAAGTCTAAGTCTAAAAGTAGATCCACATTATGTTTTGGGCATTACAATCTTTGGAAAGCAGCCAGTGCAGCTCTGCATTCACAGTCACCGGTGCAGATACATCATTATTATTATTATTATTATTATTACATTATTAATACACATATACGTATCTAAGAATGCATCACTTTAGCAGTGAAGTTGCAAATACTAATAACCCATGACCTGCTTATTACTCGCACGCAGAGCTGTTGTTAGATCAGGTCTGTAAGTCTGGGTTACAAAAATAGCACCGAACTGAACTCCAACAATAGGAATACTTCCTTCCCCTCCATTCTCTGTATTGTTCTCAATGTGAAAGTGACAGTAGCACAGCTGCTCATTAAATGTGTCCAGCTTATATTTATACACAGAAAAGGCAGTGAGAGAGACGCCCTAATGTCACCAAAAACTCTGTTTACGCAAACCATTGTTGTCACATAAACAACTGATAAACAAACGGTGTAGCGTATTCTTCTCCTGTACACCGTATTGTATTTGTTTTTACTGTGTCGCGTCTTCTCGGCATTGAGCCAACCCATGCTCAGCTGAACCGAGAGTAACTTGGACTATTGGCTGCTCTGTACTTGTCTGTGTAGTCTCTTGTACCGACATGGTTCAACACCGAACCCTGATGCTCTTATTTCCAGAGACCCTGCTGTCAACGCTCTGTGTGTCTGAGATAAATATTAAAAATATGTACAACAGCTAAGGTTCAGGGGAACAACACCCTATCAATGTTTTTGATGATGAGCTATAGATAGGATTTTTTAGCTGAAGTCATGTCCTTCATCAAACAGCTGGGCAGTCTAAACAACCCTGAATGCCGCCTTTAAGTCTCTCATCCGATCTTTCATCTGAACATCTAAACCCTCTACACCAGATCCAGCTGCAGATGTGTTGTTGATGTTACATTGTTCCAAATAATATCCAGCCTGAAACAACAACATCAGAGCACTAGAGAACACAGTTTCATAAGAAAAACTCTTTACTTCAAGTATAAGATCTGAGAGAAACGGTGCTGAGCTGATGACACTGAATTTAGGTTCCTTGACACGTGTTGGCTTTAAAGCTACTTAATAAATAAATCTGTTTACTACTAAAGTTCCATCATAAAATCTTTTTTTCATTTGTTTAAATATTTTTGAATGAATGTGTGAAAGGATTTCAGGTATGCCGTGTAATTGTAAGGTTGCTGTGACTGTAAACGGGATGAACAATCGGCAAGATTGTTGAGAGATGTTGACAGGCGCTAAAACTAAACCTGGTTCAGCGCTAAATGAAAAAATAGCTTTGTTTGTTTGACTTTTGGTTTATTTTGGGATGCTATCATACGAGTGAATAGATTTTTACCAGGATTTCCATTTAGGATGTTTTTGTTTTCCAAACACATGAAACATATCATTTGGCATTTCATTAAAGGCCTCGGTGTGTTCAGTCCATGGAAAAAAAAATGCAAGTAAACTGGCACCTAACCTCCGGTTCTGCTGTTGACTGTGACCTTTTCCTTTGTTGAACCATTTACGTGCTCAACTGGATTTAGGTCTGCAGGACGTGAAGACTGCCGTTACCGTCTTGGAGTAACCTGTGCAACCTGGTTTTTCTTGATATTAATTTAAGTGAGACTTGCATGATAGTGGAGCCCAGACTGACTGTCTCTCTGTCCCTGCAACTGTTTCAGGGCCACATCCTCCTACTTGTATTCTATGTACTTCTATGTTGCTCCAGTACTTTTAACGGCTATCTGCCTTTCTTTGCAAAAAAATACATTTTAAAAAATAAATCTGTTGATGGGTTTTATTTAATCTCTCACCCTAGTCAGAAAAAATGTATTACAGTTCTTTAATCATATATCATTCGGCTGATGCATGTGTGTCAGAAAGTGACCGAAAAAAAAATCTAGGAAAAATACTGACAAATAAAACGTTACATTAAACATTTTTATTTATTATTAACGGTTTTTAACATTGAGTAATTAGTCGTCAGGAGGAACATTCTGAATTCAAACATAGATTCAAACACAGTTGCTCATTTTTTCAATCAGTTTGAAGGTTCAACACAGTCCTGCGGTATGTGATATAAATGCAAGATAAATACATCCACCCTGAAATCCCTGAAATCTACCAACATGGTGCGCCTGCCAGTTTGACTATGGGACCTGAACGTGGTCAAACCTGCGTGGCTGTTGTTGTGTCTGAGCCTCATTCAGGGACTTCTGATGTTTATTTTCTTTAGTCTTTTTTGGGCCTCACCGACCACATCCTCTTACGCGCTCCAGTGCTACTCATACCGTCATCCCTGCCGCCTCCAAAACATACCCACCCAGACACACGCTCCTAGGCATGTGCGCGGTGTCATGCATACAGGAAGAGAGACGTAATGCCGAAAACAATAGAGAGAAATCTGAACTGCAGTCAAGCGCCTTAATGCAGACGAAGCAGTGGCACATAAATAGGATGTTAGGTCTCACTTGTGTTACCCAAAATAGTTGAAAGCTAACAGCTAATGCGATGGATAAATTGTGCTTGTTTAAAAAAAGAGTATATTTTTCAAATTAATAACTTATTTTGAGAATTAAAAAAGCTAAACACACAACATGCAATCAGAGAAAATAAACATGCAAAAACAGTACAAATGAAAAGAAAATGTTTAGCAACATGGAAACCACATTATAGTAAACGGACAGTATTTCATTGAGCCATTTCTTCAGACATGACTGAGACTTCCAGTCCAACCACACCTGTCACAAGAGCCTGCTTTACAGGGACGTTCAGGTTTAGGTTCAGGTTACTTTACTTGTACCTGTAGATTTGGGGCGCAGTCATAAGTCATACATACAACTGGACTTCTTTCTTTCTCTTCGTTTTCAGTTGCCATGACTAAACCTTCTGACAACTTCACCTGGATGAATGAGAATCTTCACAGATACAAATTTACGACCATTAACATTCGTCCAGTGGGAAGAAATTGAAACTCACTATGCACTCACTATTTTTCACAAGTGTCGTGGCTTTGCTTTGAGTAAAGAAAACCTTGGATTGTTCCTCATGTTTGACACAATGTGTGGTTGGGGAGTGGTTGTACGTGTATGTTGAGCTTCCACAGTTCATCTGTGACATCACATGACTGCTGCATCGCTTCAGGGGTGTAGTTCACCTTTCTGCTTTTGCAAGGGGCAGTGCAGTACGTGCAGTATTTCCTGGTTCCTACAGTTTTCATCTGCCTCCTCACTGTCTATGTCTCTACGTGACCGGTCCAGTGTCTGGCAGTGCCAGTGGAGGCTGCCATGGCAGCAGATAACTAGCTTCCTGCCATTATTGCTAATTGCTCCACAGCCCGGAACTGTGCAGACACCCTGGGTGGGGCGTGACTGAAGAGTGTGTGTCTGTGTGTGTTTGGCAAATTTAAGTTATTCACATGTCAGCAAATGCAACCTACATGTTTATGTTTTTGAGTGAGTACAACATATGTCCTCAAGAGACATCTGATTAATGTGTTGATTCGGCATTGTTACTGCAATCACTGAAAATAAAAGAGGAAGAGGGGTAGACATCAGTGGAAGGGCAGGAGATGTCGTATCCAGCCAGACAAAATGTATATGTTGTCTGTGTTTATCACATAGCAGAAGAGGAAAAGTCTATAATCAAACCCGGCTAAACAGATCTGACCTGGTTGACATAAGATAAAATATAGAAAATCTGTTGTATTTTGGCAGAGAGCTGCATGTGTGTGTGTGTGTGTGTGTGTTAAACTAGTGTAACACTTAAATGGATAAGACAAGTGTTTTGAGTTATGTCTTTAATTTAGTGGGAAGATAGAGACAAAAATGTGTACCTTGCTTAAAGTGTTCAACAAGCCAAGATGCTGCACTTATAAGATCTGGTGATTGTATTTTTGCACAATGCATAATGAATTTTCAGAGGTTAGTGAATACAAGTGGCAAATATAGTGTCAACTTGAGAAAACAGCCCGTTGAGGTTGAGATTCAAGTGGCAGACGATGTCAGATATGCACTGTGTGAATTTCATAACCCCTGGACTTCAGCAAACGAGTCCCGACACTGCAGCCAATTCGGATAAAAGTGAGCAGCGCTTTAGGCAGAGGAAGTCAGCAGACTTAAGATGATTTGGCCGACTGAGTATTACAAACTTTAAAGAGATCACAAGACCTTCTGAGGAATTACTGCCTTTCTTGTAAAAGTGTGTGTGTGTGTGTGAGCTGATGAGAAGAGGGCATCAAAGCAGGCTAGCATCCTGTGGGCAGCCCAGGGCAGGACCAGTGGGCACAAGGGGGCAACGAAGTGGGTGTCCTGAAGCAGGCACCACATCGTCTGCCCCACACAGACACACACTCAGTGGAACACCCACCCAAACCCCCTTGTGGGTACAAAAGGCCACCGTGTAATTGAAGTAGTGTCAGAACCCAGGGGACGGAGAGCTGGGAGGGACACACAAACATGCACCCAGAGGAGTTATTCTACTGCATTTACAATTTACAACAAAAACAAAAGATTAAGAGGTGTGCATTTCTCAACTTTTTGTTAAGTAGTGGTCATTGAAAGGTGCTGTTTCAAGAATAAAAACCTCTTTCCATGATGGTCTTTATTTGCATTGTGAGTCTTATAAAAATGCCTCTGATAAATATCAGGTCAACCCGTTTTCTTCTTTCTCATTTACCATCACAACAGTTCATGCATTTGCTTTTTTTTAATCTGTGCTTGATTGATAAAATGGTTATGTATTGAAAGTGGAGGAGGTAAGAAAGAAGAGGAGTTGACATTGAGCAAAACTGAAGGTAAGAAGGGAATGGTGGGAGCTGCAATCTGGAGCAAACTGGAAGTGATGTTGTGGGATATGTCTATAATTAGAAAGTCTGAAGGCAGGTTCACATACAAGGTCAGGTCCTAAAACAATGCTGGACAGCTGCTCTAAGGTTAAAGTGTGAGTTTTAGTCACTATTGTTTGTAGTATACTGAATAAAATTCACCTGGGTGCCAGTGCCCACTGCACCTTGAGCAACTATGACCATTCATCATTGTTCTGGGCATCCAACATTGATCAGCTTAGGTTTTGTGCCCAAATCTCAAGTTGAACGTATGTTTTAACACTGGGATGGAGGCAAAAGGGCCTTAAAGACAAAAGAGCTCTAAAAGTGAAGTGGGGGTGCTTTTATTCAATTTTAAAGAAACATTCACAAGGTTTCTGTCTAAGGTCACAGACTTTTGAAAAATAGTTAAGGATATTAAAGCCCAGCCTGGTTAAAAAGTCCATCACGGCACTATTTCCTAGTTGCGGGCCTATTAGCCACCTATCTTTTCATTTCAGTAAGGACTTAGTCATAATGTTCATCAACACAGATTTTCTTCTTGACTTCTTATAATACATCATCATGCAACATCTAATCACCTGTTTTACTGAACTGATATTAATAATGTATTTTAGAAATATAGAAATTGTAGAGGCAGCGAACAGAAAGACCCAGAGTTTGTGTAACTGTTTCATGTGTGTAAATATGTTTTGATGAAAAGGCGTCTTCCAGTCAGTCAGCCCAGTCCCATTGAAACCTCTCCTATTTATACAGTGATATACAGTACGTATCTTATCTTCGCTCCAACACTGAGCCGTCTTCAGAAACGTCGATGATGATTGGCTGCCATCTATTGGTCAATTCAAATAAGTTCACTGTCAAAAAGTGAAACTCTAAAATAAATCATATTAGATTTATTCTGACAGTTTGTTAGATTATTGCCAGAACACAGGTTTCACAATGTGTGCGTCTGAGATGCCTGAGATCACAGGTCTTCAGGGCGAATTGTGTTTGGACATGTTTGCATTCAGGTATGTGTGTCTCTCTGTGTTTTTCTTGACAGAGATCAACCACAAAATTAGGGTTCAGTGCAAGACAGGAATGGGTCATAATTTATTCTGAGAACATTGTTACCACCAAATCATTCGATAAGCACAGGACACGTCTTGTTAGATTCTGTTAATGTTTTAATAAATACTGCTCTATGGTGGTAAAATAAAAGGTAGGTAAACATGACTTTACCTCAGCTATTCTGCCATGTCTTTGTTTAGGTTCTGTGTTACACAAGTGGGTGGTGGATGTGAGGAAACACTGTACCAGCTGAAAACAAATGTTTGTAGTAGTGTTTTAGCACAGGGAATGCACAGTCTTCATAAAAGTTAGAAAAGTGTTTTGGTAAAACAAAGTTTGTCTCGCTTGCTGAATACATACTTAACAATTCTTTTAATGCATTAGTTGTTATCACGCGTTTGTGTGCTTTATGTGATTTCCTGCTGTGGTTTGTTGAGCAGCTGAAGCAAACTACTGCACATTCAGCAGACGAATTATTTGAGAGAGCACAGCCGGAAAGGATGACCAAAATAGACACACATACTTCTGCTTTACATTTAACTTAACTACAAAGCAGGCAGACACGAAGTATCACGAATTTAATTTTGCAAATGCATAGCAGTCCAGTGACAATTCAATACTAGTGAAGCAAATGTATTACAAGAAGTTAAACTCAAAGAAAGATGATTAATTGGGTCAAATCCATGTGTAAAATGTACTAATATAAAATTTATAACTCAATGATCTAATGATCTGTTCCTGCTCTACGTGTACATGTGTAGTTTGACACACTGAAATTGTTAAAACACCTGTAGAATACTAAATGATCAAAGCCAATCACGTTTTTCCTCTCTACTAGAATTTAGAAAGCCCTTATAAGGCAGCTGATAATGAGCCATTACAATGGCTTGTGACGTGTTAAGTAGCATTAAAATAACTAGATACGCCTGCTCTGAAAGCATTAAGGTGCATTTAGCTCAATTAGGGATCTGAATCATCATTGTTGTAGGAGCGTTTTCTCATTGGCAGCTTATGTACAGGCTGGATCCAACCGATGACATCAAAAAGTTCGTCATTATATAAAATTCATTTTATGACATTTTACAGTTCGGTACCTAACTTTGCTCATATGCTTAATATTAACTGAGATGTTAGCACCAGTAACTCTCCTCCTCGCCTAGCTCCAGCTGCTGGTCAGTCCAGACTCCAGGGCAGGGAGAAGCTCTCACCCTCCAGCTCTTTGCGAATGACTGATGCAAATCGGGTCATTTGCTCTGGGCTGAAATGGTTTTTCCAGTCTCCAGCAACACCTGCGAAAAAAAGCACACATACATACATTCACATAAACACAACACATCCGATGTGAAAGGAAACCTACGCAGTACAGTTACACTCACAAAAGTCTGATTTCAAAATCTCGACCAGACATTCAAATTGTCCCATCATCCGATCCCATGTCTTTTCCTACCATTCCTATTCTGACCACACTCTTTCCCACTGGAGGATAACACTATTTCAACTAAAATTTCAGCCTGTCTCTCCGACATGGATGTCTGAGTGACACCTCTAATTGAACATATCTAGAAACGAAATTCTGATCTTTCCAGACCACAGCTTGACTTAGCAAAAAATCTCTTCAGTCGCCAACAAACCCCTCCATCTGGTCCAAAGTGCAGCAGCCCGCCTCATCTTCAACCAGCCAAAATACACACACGTCTCACCTCACCATAAATTATAGTAAAATCGACTAGATTTTGGTTAAATTCAATCTAGCCCTTTTTTTAAAGTTCAAATCTTATTCAAGAATCATATTGACCCAGTAGCTGATCATTGTCATAAACTATATGGGCTGTCGAAAGAACAAATCACCAACAGCACTATATACATATATATGGGTGGAAACAGGAGTGGAGAGTTAAAAGAATTACAGCTACAATTACAGAAGCTGTTGTGCCTCAGTAAAATTGAATGAACCTACAGAGCCTCACCTTTCCTCAGGAATGGAGATTTGTCAGAGTCCATGTACATCTTTGGGATCAGACTGAAGTTGGACATTTGGTTGGCTTTCATGCTGCTAAAGGAGCAATTATCCGCTATTTTCTGAATGGTCTCTTCACTCAGATTCCTGCCCAGGAAATCGCAAATACGCCTGAGAGCTGCAGGCAGGTTCTACAAGAGGAGCATCCAGACACATGCACTTATCACTCTATATAAAGAATCACGTGTTTCATTAAATTTTTTAGACAGAGATTGGGGGACAGTATCAGGCCAGGAAAGTAAATGTACTGTTTGTTGAAACTGTATCAGACATACAGGCCATGCATAAATGAGTTGTTTTACCTGAACCAGTTCTTCATAAGTGATGTACATTATTCTGTCTCCCAGCTCTGAGCTTCTCCAACTCTTCACATGGTCTGTCCATTTTCCAAACAGGACTGCACACGACATGATATTGGACCACAGAATATACACCAATTAAAATGCTGAACCAGTTCCCTGAATTGCTGCATTTAAACTCAGTATGATGTGGCCCCTCACCTCTGCCCTCCAAAAATGTGTCCATGAACTCTTCAAATGTTCCTGGATCCTTCAGGAATCCGGCCATCTGGTGGAAGTAGTACGAGGACACCATGACATCCATGGGGTTCCTCATGACATAAATCACCTACGGCAGTGAGACGCAAAATGTAATGAACACCGCTGAGATGTGCATTTGTTGTTGGGAGTATGGGATGAGATAAAGACACACAAAGGTCCCCCAGCCATTTACCTTGGCTTTGGAGGTGTGAAAAGATGGAGGCATGAGGTGGTAGGGAAAATGTGTGACCAGCGGGCGTGGAGATGTCAGCTGATCCACCACCAAGGCTAATCTTTTCTCCTCTAACCAGGGAACCCTGTCCCAATTAGGAATAGTTTGGATGGGTGTCAGATCCCCCCCATTCAGCACCAGCGGGAGGATCTCCTGCATCCAGATTGTACCTGCAATTTACAATTTATACATATTTCCAAAATGTTATTAACTCTTCATTTGATTTATTAGTAAAACATTCATGGTATTTGTGGTCCCCCTGGTTTTCATGTACGTTATTATGACCACCTGAGCCACAGTGTGAACGACTGAGAAACCGCCTGAGTCCTTTGGAATGAAAAGGCAAAGCGTAGCCAAGGAACTAAACAAGTCCAGTTGCTATTGAAAAACCTTTAACCAACATGTCAAATCAATCCAATCCATCTGACAGATTCTTAACCCATTTGTCTTGGGAATGCGTTGTGCTGTTGTCCCTATTCTTCATGTGAGCTCAGCTGCTCTGCCTGGGTTGATGAGCCTGGTTTGTAGATTTTGGAATTTCCGCGTTTTGTTTCAAGAACGTTTGGACATGTTGCCTTTTTTATTTACTACATTATTATTATTTACTATCCCTTGTGGACTCCGTAGTTTACTGATGTGACTAAAGATTTATGCATAGGGACCATCATTTGGAGCCGTCTTGTCACGATATTAATCGTAATCTGTGAAAGAGTTAGGTCGCTGGGAAGTGAACGCTGGGTCAGAGCCTGAACGCAGGCAGTACGAACGAGAAGCTACATCCAAGTGGAACAATTACATTAAAGTTGTATTCTTACTCTACAGAGACCTAACTTTAACACTGACCTGACTTCGGGTACGTTACAGCCACGATATCGTCGTCTTTAAACGCGAACTCCTGCGCAAACATCAAACTCTCAGAGGAATGAGTCTCTCTGGGAACTATAATCCCTTGATAACCTATGTACATTTCATCAGAAGACATTTTCCTGCGAGGACTAAAGAACCCCTCTTTACAGCTGTGTCTCCTCTGTAGCCCTCCCCTCGGGATGAGGGTTGCTGTATTCAGATTCAGGTGGTGACAGACGTATGACAGACAGCGGGTTAAACGCGGAACGCTGCGGCTGCACCGCTGCCTCCGCGTGACGCGGGACAGGTCGGAACCGAGACACGCGCGAGTAAAACAAACGAAACAAAAGAGTTTTGGTGAAAATAAATTACAATAACCTTAAAAAAACGTCAATTAGATGTTGCCGTGGATCTGCTTTCGCACGTTACTACAATATATTTCTTCACAATTTAGATTAAACATGACACCAAAGAACAATTTTCAGGAAGGTTATCTTTCCGACAGTGTCCTGAATGCGGCACACTAGCTCTTCCGGTTCTGTACTAATTTAACAAGTTTACTCTAGCACTGTAAAATATTGGTGTACATTACTTACCTAGATCTCAAATATAATCTCTCAGGTTTATCATATACTAACTGAACTAATAAATAAAGATTATTATATAGATTAACCACTTAATAACCACAACATATAAAGTGGTCTAAACTAGCTCCATCTGTATGACATGTTGTTCCACAGCAAGTGTCTAAGTCAGGGGTAGGCAAGTTCGGTCCTAAAGAGCCGCAGCCCTGCTTGTTTTCCAACCCTCCAGCTGTTCACCAAAAGCAGGAACTGTTGATTACCTGGATCATGTGTGTTTAGCCAGTCAGACGCTGTAAGGGCAGGGATGGTTGGAAAAAAGCAGGGCTGCTGATCTCTAGGACCGAACTTGCCTACCCCTGGTCTAAGTAAATGATCTTTTTATGTATTACCACGCTTGGTCATCCCTTTAGAAGTTTCCAGTAAACGTGAAACGAGTACACAATATCTAGTTTTCTTGTTTCAAAAAAGGTTTAGTTTCTCTGGTGTGTAGCCTCGTTTAATGTGGATACAATCAGAACCACTTTATCTAATTTGGTTTAAACCAGTGGGTATTTTTCTTTTCTATTATTCTAGTAAGCACAAAATGAAACTATCTAGATAAAAACAAACAATACAATTAAATTCAACTGAACTGAACCGTAGAATCATTGTGACTTATTTTCAAATGGTGGGGCAATAACAAATATTAGAATAAACACTGTACCTGATTTGGGATAAGTCACAGCAAACACATCTGTATCCTCCACAGAGAAATTGTGAGCGTACTCCAAGCTCTCCGTGCTGTGAGCCAAAGGTGGCAGGAGCAGACCATGGTAGTGGATGTACTCATGGGAGGACATGACGACTGTGTCCGGCTTATGATCCAAATGTCTGCAGAGTTACTGGTAGTCTGTTAGCCTGTTAGTGAGGTAGCCGACACATTGCCCTGTGGTAGTCTGGGAATCCCTTCTCTGAGCTCCAATCGTTTGACATGTAATCTTGTAGGGCTGAACCACTTTTTCACCTGTGTGAATAGCAGCTTTGTTGTTTTTTTCTAAATTTGGAGGTTGGGCTGTCCAGAGGACCTGGAAGACCAGGTTTAAAAACATGAGTTGGCCTCCAGGAATGGATTGTTTTGGCTCTACAATGTTGAGTTCTACAGTTAGAAAGAAATCATGATTGTCAAACAGGTTTTTGTCCTATCTCATTGTGAACGAACCAGCGTTGGTATCAGCCCAATTCTAGAGTCACACTCCTCTAATTTTCACTGGAATCCACAAGGTCAAACTAATGTCAGTTAATCACTGCATCTTTCTTTGTCAATCGTCTTTTTCTCCAGCATCCACACACAACAACAGTGTGACAGAGTGTATGTGTAAATGAACAGCAAAGTCCATTGTTGCAT
Source organism: Microctenopoma stevenorrisi (assembly GCA_032270685.1). Lineage (NCBI taxonomy): Eukaryota > Metazoa > Chordata > Actinopteri > Anabantiformes > Anabantidae > Microctenopoma > Microctenopoma stevenorrisi. The sequence goes on from JAUMTR010000008.1 coordinate 15,157,817, forward strand.
TTCAACGAGAGCTCTGTTGGACTCCAGAGGTCCCAGCTGAGGGAGGGAGCATGAGGGATCCTGAGTGAGCTACAGTACGGCAGCAGAAAGAGGTTACATATCTACCGATTAATGCTAATGCTGCTGGACCTCTCAGTGGTGAGATTAGTGAGCAAATGCGTGTTCATAATACATTTCAAGCAAATGCACGTCTTTTCATTATTATTTAACAGTTGTAAAAGTTGTGCAATTCCTAGTAAATGATTTGGTCCTTATCGCCTATCTTTATATCTCCACCCCTCACCCATCTATTGCTCCCGTTACTTGGAAACCAAACTGTTCCACGTCTTTGTTACCACTTTTTTCAACGTGTCTTTAATTACTTTTAATCCTTTCCTCCCAGGAGACCAGTCGATTTAGGTGTTTGAGTTACTCTCTTGCAGTCCCTTTGCCCATGACCTCAGTTTCCCTTTGTGTCCCTGTGTAACAGTAGAAATACGTGATAAGAGTGAGAACTGTACAGCTTCTGTTTCGAAACAGATTCTTTACCGTTTCGACGGCTCCTGAAATTCTCTACCAGTAGGACGTTGCGATAACTCCTATGATGTGAAAATTTGTGCCAGAATTAGATTATTATATTTAAATAAACTCAATTGAATTGAAAATGAGGCAGATCATTCATACAAAACACCTAAAACTCAATCGCTTGCTTAATCAAAACAAAGAGGTAGGACAAAATTTATTCATATCAAAATCACAGATGTTTACCATTTCACATAATGTAGTCTCTGAACTTCAGGTGAATTATACTCTAGAGCCCATTCATTGTTATTAAACTTAGAAAAATCTTACTATAGTTATGTTTCAACTATGTGTAACATTGTGGTGTAAATAAATAAAATCAATTGGGTATCACTTTCATCCTTTTGTTAGCAATCCACTCATTTCACTACTAACTCTAAACATTTACACTGGACACACAGAGAGAATGATCTTTTTTGTAAGTTTCAAATTATTCGTGGTTGTTGTGATACAAAATGTTCCTTTTCACAAACCAATTTAGGTATGACGATCATGTTACAGAAGCCTCTGTCAACTCTCACAATGCATTTTTAACCAATAGACTGGAAGCAAACAGAGCTTTACCCTGAGTTTTCCACTGATGTTCCACCCAGGCTAATCAAAAAACAGATAAACTGGTCTCGTTTTAGCTGGAATTAATGGGCCTTTTTCAGCAATCTTTAGTGGAGTGTGGTCAGTCCAACATGTACCAAAAGGCCTGTTAAAGGATCATCCCAGTGTGCTGAGTGGTTCTTAGTTGCTGTGAACCAGAGTGACAAAGAGAAACAGCGAGCAGAGAGATATGGCACCGGTCAGGACAGCTTTGACCAACAACACTGTCCAACTTCCCATCATGAAGACATGGACAAACAACCTGAAGACACAAACATCCAAGTTCCAGTGTTAAAGAACAAAACACAGCAATGCATTTGTAAAATTACTATCTTTAAATATAGTTAAATTAATCCAAATAAATACTGATGTACTAGTGTTCCCATTGGCTTCTTATTCCTTAAGTAAAACATGGGATTAGTCAGCAAATGAGTAACACATTTTAATTTAACTAAACTAGATTACATGTAGTTAAGGAAAGCATGGTAAAGTGATTTGCTCAATGGGTTAAGTGTCAGACTGGAGTGCAGAAGGTCGCAGGTTCGAATCCTGTCTGACTCCTAATCCATCCCCTACCAGGTGTGTCCCTGAGCCAGACACCCAGCGCTAGCTCCCTGTAAGTCGCTTTGGATAAAAGCGTCTGCCAAGCAAAGTAAAGTAAAGTAAAGACAGCACTAGCTTTGCATACCAACTGAAAGTAACTAGCGTACTTCTACCCAAAGTTTACAAAATCTGCCTAGTAACACATCGAAAAATCACCATTTAACACTTCTTTCTTTTTTTTGCTCACAAAAATTACTTCCAATAGTCACAAGTCACTTCCTTGATGATTCTGATTTTATTCTGAGTATTACATGTAGGATTTCTGCTCTAAGCGTGGAGTACTGCAGTGTGTTGAACTTACTCCATTAAGAAGGCCTTGTAGACACAGAGCGCCAGCAGAACAGTAACAGGCAACCTGAAGCTCTTAGGAAGGTCATACCGTGTAAACATCCACACCACCGCTGCCATTGCAATATAATGTATCTATAAACACAAAGACAAGCATTGCTTTTATTTGAGGTTTTATACTGTCAGATAAACACATACACTTTGACTTTAGGCCAGGAGTAGGCAAGTTTGGTCCTAGAGAGCCGCAGCCCAGCAGAATCTAACAGGCTACTCACCAAACTGATGTTGGAGTCAAAGCTCATTTGGATGTATTTCCAGTCAAATTCAATACCTCTGGCTCCCACCCACAGAGGAAGACACCTTAACCACAACAGGACACAAACAACATTTAGACTAAGTAAAGCTGAGGTTTCCTCTGCAGCAGGATCGTTACGCTACTTACCTGGACATGACTAGCTCTGCAGTTGCCCAGCCCATGGCAGCAACCATGATCTTGTACTCTCCTTTCCCAGCATTACGAGACATCACAAGATGGAGACCTAACAGGTCTGCCAAATCCACTGTTGCCTTCATAAATTCCTGAAAATCACATACACAGATACTTTGGTCTGCTGCACAAGTGGGTCTTTTGTTTTGTGAGAGAAATAAACGTGTAAAAAATAAATCAACATAACACTCACCCCCACAAAGTCATAAACACCTGCTCCTCCTTCCCATGTGGGGAAAAATGTAGCTAAGAACAGCATCTACAACACAATAAAACCTTCTTACACTCAGACAAACACAAGGAAACTAATGAGGTTATAATTTGTGCTTTATCTATAATTACTACTGCTTTGAAAAAAATGACAGATACTAACCCCCTGTGGCCATGTTTTGAATTACTGGCACTCGTCTTGATATAAAACTAGTTTGTTTACGAAACTCCAAGGACATCCAGCATGTCTTTAATTCATTATGAAGCCCCTGGACGGAGGCTGGTTCTAATGGCCTAACAGTGTGCTGCACAACATTTTCAAACGTTACACAAATTCCAAAACTATCCAAGTGACTGCTTTGCAACTACAAGAAATTTGTACAACTCTAGGGGCTTAATCACCAGTAGGCTCTTTCTCGTTTGCTCGTTCTTACCTTACAGAGTTGGACAAACAGATAGGTGGCTCCAGCCTGGACACATCTCCAGAAGGCATTGTACTCTGAACTAAAGATTGAACACATATACAGGGTCAATGGTAGGACTGTAAAAAAAAAGGCACCAAATATGTTGCAGGTTATTCTGCGAAAAGGCATTTTGTGATACAATGTGTTAAAAAAATGGGGCTAGTAAAAAAAAAAACACAATGTTAAGTACAAAGTCAACACCACACTATGCAGTTGTAAGAAGATTACATGAAGCCCCTCTCAAATCTCAGACAATACTAAGCAGATTATTAAGGGACTTTCTGAGCATATGTTGCTACGACATAGTAACACACAAAAATGTTGAGGTAAAATATATTGTTCTATTTTAAATCCATTCCTCAAGCTAATATGTGCTTCTGTGTCCACGACTGAACTAATTCAAATCATACATCTTGTAATAATACACCTGCTCATGTTTGATCGCTGATTCAAATGGATACTTACAGGCCACTGCATTTGTATACAATGAAATAGGGAAAATATGCCAGAGCAAAGCAGTTTCCAAAGTGAAACAGTGTCATGATGTCTGGTCTCAGAATTCAGATCCCTGGAAAGTGATAACACACACATTATGACTACTAATGATTTAATTTGTGCTCAACACAACGCAAAACTGAGTCTATCTTAGGCAAAGGTGACACATTCAAATGTCATGTTTAGTGCAACAAACTACCACAAACACAACAGTTTGCATGTTTGAATCTAAAACAGCAGCATTACCTTGTCCACTGCATTACATTATTCTTATATAGATCTTTGCTTTCCCATGAATGACAAACGTTAATTGATGGCATGGTTAATCGTTTCGGCACTTTAAACTTTTATTAGACGTTTTAATTTAAAGCAAGCAATATGTAATATAAAAATTCACGTTAATGTCTTTTTAAAGTACTGTATTTTAAGACAGCCATTGAAAATGTTAAATTGCTTCTTCTACCTTAATGACAATGTAGCTACACGGATACGAACAGTGTTCAAATCTACGAGGAAAAAAGAGGCCACTCACCTCTAGGTAAAATTTTGTTTAGGTGGTGATGTAATGTAATTAGAAATAATTAATCTGTACCATCAATCGGTTAGCTAACATTAAGCTACAATCTGATCACCGGTGTCCACGCCTCTGCTAAGCTCCGCTAACTACTCTTAGGGAAATGTCTCTTGGTGAAGTTTAAACACAAATATTTATTTAAATACTTCATTAAATTGATCGTAGCACCTGTACAGTGGATACTTTCAGTGTCAATACTTACTTTTATAAAGGCTCGAAGAAGCTCAGTCCTCCTGTAGAGTCGTTAAATGACAAACGGAAGTGATCTTGGTTCCACTTCAAAATGTGTCCGGAACGTCACCGATAGGAACTGTTCTCCTCATGAGCCTGTCCTCTGGGTATCGTGTGTTTGTACGTGTACGCAATTAGGCAATACGCACATAGTGTGTTTGTATTACCTTAAAATTACCCTCATATTGATGTGAGTTTAAAAGACAAGCTAAATTCGGTAATTTTCACTCTTGAATTTTGTTTTTCCAAAGATTATGTCAGGTCTGTGAGTAGAAAGGAGCAATATCATTCACGAAACAGCTGCCATCAAATTGAGAGAGTAGTAAAAGAGCCTCTCCAGATGCCAAAGGAATACATTTATTAAATTTACAAACACCATGGTCAGCCCACACTACATACTACATACACACAGTACATAAAAACAGAGTTTACAACACATCAATCACCTCATATTCATATGACTGTATGTCATTTAATTGGATCACTATTCTTTTAAATTTTCAGTAGAATAAGATAAAACGTAGAAAATATCACACAAAACCAGTTGAAAAGTTTTTACCGAAAAACATCCATTCTTATTAAAGACAAAAGACAGTCAAAAGCCATCACCAGTTCCTCAGTGTGGTAATCTTTTCTCCTACTCTCTGTTTTCTCTTTAGAAAGGAATAAATGTTCTCCACTTTCGAATATATATTTTTAAAATGAACAATTTGTACAAGAAAATGTAATAAATCAAAATAAATATACAAACAAATAATAAATAACAAAAGGCTTTAAATAATGAACAACCGTATGACCTTTTCTTATTTGTTATATTATGTATACAAGATGTCACTGATGCATATAAAGTTTCTTCTTTCACTGCAGTCCCTGGCAATCCAGTTGCCTGTGTCATTTTTGGACAGGGTCCCACAGTGTTTCTGCTGAGTTGGGCATTCCTCATCCAGCACCTGACCATTTATCCACCACCACTGCCCTGCCAAGAAGCGCAGGCCTATCCACACCTGAGAGATACCAGGCAGATTGGATTAGCAGATTAAAATTCATGTAATTCTATTCATATAAATATATAAAACATTTATAAATGTGAATAAATATATTTCTGTTTTTAGATCAGTGATTTAATCTAAAACACAACAGTTTCTGTTGTATAATTTACTTACTTTATTCTCTACTATATTTCATAATTTAATATTTTTGTTCAAATTTGTCTCAGAAGACCTAATTGGATTAAGTACAAAATATTTTTGAAACAAAGAGGAAAGAGGTGAGAGACAAAGGAAAGGCAGAGGGAATATCATCTGATGGGTGTAACTACGACAAAAGTGAGTACTGGGACCCCCTAAGATGGAGATGATAAAATTGCTGAATCAGCTAACTAAGCAAAAAAGCTGACAGTGCATTTTTGACCCTCAGGTCAGGTAAGAAAATATAACACAGATATGAATTTGTGGCTCACTAGGTTTTGCTGTAGATTTTGAACAAATAAACCTCTTTACACTTCTTCACACTACTGCCTGACTCTGCTCGAGAATAGACATCTGCTCTGGTTTCAATAATACAAATTAAATAAATAATAAATACATATTAAAACAACAGTAGCACCACCACCCATTCTCCAACCTCATCAGCCGTAGCTGTAGACATCCGGCTTCTGACATAGCTGTATTCACCCAAGTATTGCAGATTAAGGAGTTGGTAATTGTAGGTGCAGGTGTTATTTGAGTCCCCACATGGTTTAGTCATGGTACTACAGTGCATCAGGGCTTCCTCCCATGTCTTGTCCTCATTCACCACAACAAGGTTGTCGCTAAAGCACACAAACCTAAACTTATGGGAGCATGCATAGCTGTTCCACGTCTCAGAGGAAGCAATGAAAGAGCCACAGTCTGGGTTGATTGGTTGCCCTGGTGCCCAGTTACTGTAGTTGGATGTCTGATTTCCAATCCAGCTCCAATTACTAGCCACTCTGCGCAGTCCAATCCAGCCCTCGGACGATAAATAATTTCTGTTTGTTTTGCTGATGATGGCCAGAGTACTATTAATTTTCTGACAGTTCTGAGATCCCTGGTCCCAGGTAACACTTTTTTTGTAATATTGGAAGTTGTTCTCTTGTGAACAGTATACACTATGTAAGCTTGAACATATATCAGTGTACCACAATAGGTCGCTTGACACATATGCACAGAGAGGGCTCTGCTGTCCACTGGCCCAGTAGCTGCTCTGTGAAAGATCATCTCCTAAGGTCCCTTCTCCAGTACTGAAACAAACAAACAAAGGTATATCAATTAGCAAATTAATCTTTTTTTATAATTGAAAACAGTACAAAGCTAATTTCACACTGGTAACTCACTTGACATTGATCCATTTCCAGACTGAGTCATTCCCAGGGTCTCTCTGAAGGCCGATCCAGATTTGTCCGACATCTATTTCCACCATCCAACTAGCCAGCCAGTTTTCATTTACTATATTCCAAGTAACTAAATCAATGTAGCTGTTGTTCCGGCAGTACGTTCTCGCATCTGTCCAGTTCAGCTTCAGACCCGGACAGTAATAATGTGTTTCTAAGTAGGTTGCCTCCAAGTAAACAGCAGCAAATATCAAAAAAGGGAGGGTGAACTCAGGGCTGCTCTTCTTCCCCATGACTTGTTCTGTCTTTACAGCCAGTCAAAGGAGTGTCAGCTGGCAGGACCTCTCCTAGTGGTGTGGTAAGTGGCTGGTTATGGACCCTGCTTTTATAGCAGCTCTATACCTGGTCAAGTCCACCTACTGTGGATATACCTCCCCAGCTCCAGTTGACCCGTGGACCTTCTCAAATTCTGAGCTAATGCCAGCAATGTTTTTAAACTTCTAGAAGCACATTTATCCAGTGAGGGAAAAGGGGTGTAGTATATAAAATAAAATTTTACTCCCGAACTGAACTTTTTATACAGTATCTCTAATAATGTTTTAATACTTTACTTGGCAGACGCTTTTATCCAAAGTGACTCAGGGACACACCTGGCAGGGGATGGACTAGGAGTCAGGCTGGGATTCGAACATGCAACCTGCTGCATTCCAGTCTGACGCCTAACCCATTGACCCATAGTCTCTATTCTAGTTTATTTTTCAAGATTTAAATGGTCATTAAAAAAATCACGAATCTAGCAGGAATTCAATGTTGCACTAATGCTACAAGTCATTAAACAACAAACTATAGTGTTAACTCTCTGTCAGTTTGCTTTTCAAATGAGTACTTTATAAGATGAGGGAAAAATGTGACCAAAGAAACAAAGTGGACCCAAATCAAGCCATGTGTGCAGTGAAATTCAAAACTCCGTCATTCAAAACTGTCCAGTACGTGCTTGGATGAGGAAATCAGGCTGCAGGCAAATGACTGGATTTGAATCTTTGTTACTCAAAAGATGCTGATGACCACAACTTCCATCTCCTCTGGTACTTTCTTCTTAGCTCCATGCAGCTGCGTCAGCAGAGAGATAAAGATATCACAAATACAACTTTTTAAACTATATGTAATATCAGTATCTGTTTTGGTGATCAGTTAAAATGTTTTGTCTTAATTTACTGTTGTTTAATGTTTGACCATTGGAATTTCAGGGGAACTGCAGAGGTCAAAGTGAGATCTGTGAAACTAAGAAAAATATGAGTTAGAACAAGGTGATCGTCAAGAGTGATGATGCACTGTTCCACTGTGCAGGGCTGCTTGCACAAACAACCTGTAGTTAAAAAACCTTATCTGTGTCAGCACCATAAAATCCAATGACAGACGCCTGATGCCTGATGATCGCGTAGCACAGTGATCCACGTGTGACCTCACTGCCCCCGACAGTGTTAACAGCTCCACAGATATTAAATATGGAATCTTAATCGTCTATAACGACCGATTAGCTGTGTGTAGATCTTAAAAGCCCAAGAACATTGCAGGACTTTTTTGCCTTTTGCAAAAAACTGATAAACATTTACTAAATGAATCCATTTTCTAAATATTTAGATAAATATGGTAAACTGTCTTCTTATGTAGAACTATTAGGTTGCATTATGTGATCTCATCAATAGATGTAGCTAAATCTTTTACATTTTTAAATGCTGTTCATTTTAAATGTGTTTCTGTGTTGAAGCCAGTTCAGTAAAGCAGCAGGAGGCATTGCAGCAAAAATCAGTGTAAATGACAAATAAATCAGTTCCTGTTATGGGGAAGTAACATGGTCAACAAAGAGATAAGTGTAAAGTACTGTATAGTTAAAATACTACAGGACTTGTACCATACATGTCTTTAAAGCCACATTTAGTTGGTAGCAGCTAAGTAGTGCTAAAAAAAGGACAAAACTATATTCTTCTTGATTCACAAGTAAAGGACAAGTTCAATAGACAGTAAAAACTCAGACATAAAAGGAATGAAGACAACAAATATGTTTTTATTATTATATTAATGGCATAACTTAAAATAGTAAAGCTTTAGATTTCTTGTACTCCTTATATTATATATTAATGTATGCAGCTTTAGTTTAAACACAGTTTACCTCATAAAGTCTTTTTCAAGGGTTGTACAGGAAACATTACACAGATAATAATAATAAAACAGGACAACTTGAGGTTTTTTAAGTTTTATTTCTTTGTCTCTTTACTCTTAAGCTTAGTTACAGTAGCCTTGTCTCTCAACTGCCTCCTTTCACTGGTGATCAAGCCTTTAAAACACACCAACACGGAGATGGGTGCAGTAGTTACTATAGTACTGAGCCATAATAACACATCTAAAAGTGGCAGTGAGAGATGGAGAGGGGCACACGGACACAAATACTGTCACCAACCAATCTTCTCATCATTAAAGGAAAAAACAGATAAACTCAGAACACACAAACACGTTGTGGTTGCTACCTACGGTACATGTACTGTAGTAGCACTAGGGGTCGTGAAACTATGACATGGCTATGAGTAGGAATTTGTGTAAAAGAGAAGGAAGGGCTGATAGTATGGTTGGGGTGGTCCCTTTCCTGACTTTCTTTTTGGTAAGGAAGTGTCTACTCCTTTGTGTGCATGTACAGCAGCAGGTCAGCGACGCGGTGGCTGTAGCCAAACTCGTTGTCATACCTGCAGAGAGGAAGAGGGACAGAATTAAATTAGCCCTTTTTGAAAAGAGATGACCATAATTCTGTAGACGAATGAAGGCACTTAAAAACTAACCAGGAAATTAGTTTGACAAAGTTGTCGTTGAGGGAGATGCCAGCACCAGCATCAAAAATGGAGGAATGGGTGTCACCAATGAAGTCAGAGGACACCACCTGCAAAACACAAACCACATTTTAAGTTAAATATTGTTTAGTCAGACATATTGTTTATTAATATTTATTAATAATATTTGGTTTATTGCCTTTCTTGTTACAAAAAAAACACCACATTGGGTAGTGTAAATGCTTTGTTCATGCTTTTAAATGTTTTTTTATCCATCCAAAATGAAAACGCACACATCCATGCATTCAACCTGCTGAGGTATGATTCTGGTTTTGTTAATAAACATGTATGTTGTTTAGTGTATTTGAAACTTTGCTTACCTGGTCCTCAGTGTAACCCAACACTCCTTTCAGGGGCCCATTTGCAGCCTTCTTGACAGCTGTCTTAATATCAGCGTAAGATGCAGGTTTGGTCAGGCGGCATGTCAGGTCAACCACGGACACATCAGCCACTGGCACCCTGAATGCCATGCCTGTCAGCTTGCTAGAAAGGAAAAAGAGAGATAATGGACTTTATTATGTCTTCCTTTATTCTCACAATTAGCAAAGGTGCAGCTGATGCACTGATTGATGATGACTAGTATGATAATAAATGTGTTTGTCCTAACCCGTTGAGTTCGGGGATGACTTTGCCCACTGCCTTGGCAGCACCAGTGGAGGCTGGAATGATGTTCTGGTGGGCACAGCGGCCATCGCGCCAGGCCTTGGCGCTGGGTCCATCCACTGTCTTCTGGGTGGCAGTGTATGCATGGACTGTAGTCTAAAGGGGATAGTCTCATGTTACATGCATGAAATTTACAATCCTTTGTCTGTCATTAAGGTTAAATATACACCTACTCTATAGACAATCTGGTTTTACAGTAAACATAGATTTATGATGATTTACCATAAGAGCCTCCTCAATGCCAAAGTTATCATGGATGACTTTGGCCAGGGGAGCCAGGCAGTTGGTGGTGCAGGAGGCATTACTGCCAACAGAAAAAGAGACACGTTACTAACTAGTAGACTTAAACCAGAGTCAGTTCAGTCTAATGATGAAAATGAAAACTGTACTGTCTGAAAACAACATTCAGACAGACACTAACATTGGATTACCTGACAATGGTCATGGAGGAGGGGTCATATTTGTCCTCATTAACTCCCATTACAAACATTGGAGCATCAGGTGAGGGAGCGGACACAACCACGCGCTGAGCTCCACCTTGGATGTGAGCCTGGGTGGGTGGGGGACAGGTTAGGAACTGGCAGTCTGTGTGTAATAGTCAGTGTGTGTGTCCATGTGTTTGTGTGTATGTGTACGTACAGAGGCCTTCTCCACACTGAGGAAGACTCCAGTGGACTCAACAACGTATTTGGCTCCGGCGCTGCCCCAGGGGATCTCTGAAGGCTTCATGCTAGAGTCAAAGAAAGAACAAACTCAGTGAGTATGAGCTGAAATGCTGACCTTCAATTTTAGCATAGTGTTGGTAAACCCGGAGAACAAGAATACGTAACAACATGATCGTATGAGGCAGCAACTGAGTTTCATATAGTGAGAGAAACGTGAAGAGTGATTGAGGGGGACCATCTTGTTCAGACAGAGTACACCTTGTGATTTTGAAGTTAGTGTGCACAGCCACTTTGCATAAGCGCATGCTAGGAGTGAACAAACTCTTTAACAGCATGGGTTGTACAGGGTAGGTGTCTTGCCAAAAATCACCGATGTGTAAAAAGAGAAGAGACAAAGAAGAGCTTTGAAACAGGAATGTCTTCTCCGTACTCCTCGTTTTTGTTGGTATTGCCTTTTGAAGAGCGGTGGTATTTCTCAATGGACTAAAACAACAACTAGTACAATGGGTTGACGGCCCAGAACAGCAAAACCCTTATTCTGCTGTCTGGAATTCACTCAGGATATAAAAGACCAGCAAGCAAATCTACAATGTACCTCACTTATAATATGATGTAATGTACGTGATAATTAAGACTGAATTATGAGATGCTCATAAAAATATAATTGTACTAAGGTAACCCTTGATAAGAATGTAAGCATGCAGTAAACATCATCACTTACCTCTGGAAGACAGAAATGGCTTTGCCATCAACGACGAGCTTGCCATCCTGTTGAGAGACGTCACCAGGGTACCGGCCATGGGTGGAGTCATACTTAAACATGTAGACCTAGGATAGAGAAATGTAATGATGGGAAAAACAATTCTTATTCCAAATGTCAAAGAAGAGCTAGTTTAATTGGTTTCCATCATTTGATTAATGGTTATAATATTGTTTACAAACTACAAATAATCCAATAAGTTAAGTACAAAGATGTTTTCTCACCATGTATTGCAGGTCAATGAAGGGGTCATTGACGGCCACAACATTGATGCCCTTCTGAAGGCAAGCCCTCAAAACCAGACGGCCAATACGACCGAAGCTGCAGAGTGAGGAGAGAGAGAGAGAGAGTCGTTGTAATACATGGTATGAATAAATGGTGGGAAACTTTCACAGGATGTGAAAACACTCCTGGGACCTCACATGAATCCTCTAATAGCTTTTAACAGTCCAGCTCAGTAGTGTGGCTAACATAGAGAAAAGCTGCCCATTATCTTTATTGTGAAACACACAAGGGAAGCAAATCCTTATCCGTCAACACAACTTTGTCGAATTAAATGTTGAGGTACAGTATTATGAACTGCAGGCAAAACCTCAAACATGTTTTTTATGTAAAGAACTCTCATATGAAAAGTCTGCATATGGTATTAAGGGTTGATTCTATTAAATGAATTCTGCTTTTCCAGCACATTTCATAATGGTTTACTAACCACTAGAAATTGTTGTTTAACTGATGCTAACTTCTGAAAATCAGTGTCAACCAATGTGTTTATAAGATGTGTGGGAGGGTTTAAAACTCACCCATTGATTCCAACACAGAGGTCTGACATTGCTGCTGCTGCTTAGGGGTGTGGAGTTACCTGGAGAGAAAACCAGAAACAAACAGAAAAGTCAATCAATTAGAAATACAACTATTGAATGATGAACATGACAGCTACAGGTTTAGTGATGAAATCTTGTGTTCCCAGAGCTAAAACTCATCCCAAAGAACCTTCTCTTCTTTGTCACAGTATAAACATGTTAAACGTGGTTACGTGCACCTGGCTGCAAGGTGGAATACTGGTGTGAATAAAGCTTATGAGGTTAGCAATAACAATACGAGGAAGGAACTGTGCTTAGGGATCCTGTTTTCAGTCACAACAGAAAGTTGTATTATAGCACGTTTTATATGCATTTGCAGCAGTTATAGCAGCAGAGGTATTAGATCATGCAGAGACATGTTTAGATAACAGAGCAACATTAAGAAAGGGCGGACGTGGTAGGTATGTAATGCATAAACAGAGACGGCTGACTGAAGAGAGAGGACGCCTCGCCTTGACTCAACTATGCGACCTGCTTTCTCCATTGCTTTTCATACTGCATGCTCACCTACTCAATGGCTCCCACAATCTCCTCTCCTCCCCCCTTTCCTGCACCACATGATTCTCCTTTATCGGCTCACTAATTCTACCACTTCCTCTCTGCTACACGTGTCTATTTACCAAGGATGAGCTCTCTTTGCTTTCATCAAGTCATGTGAATTTCTGTTTTGCATGAAACAACAGCACCAAGCTACATTAAAGCAGCAGCTAGAGTAGGTAAGGGCACTGGAGATTGTCCTTTAAACTGGTTGGTTGTCACTTTAAATCACTGTAATCTCCTAATCTGTCGTGTGTGGCTCTGTGTGTGTATCCAGACTGTCAATTGGGTGAAATGCATTGTGGGTAAACCTTAAATAGACTGAAGGGGCAACCGCATTAGAATAAATCACCTCTCTCTCTCTCTCCTTTATTATCCCACAAATGAGAAAAATGTTACAGAGCTCTTATAGCAATATTTTCTACAATATACTCTAAGACGTGGTACATGAGAGCTTGGCACCTTTTGTTGCCTGTTAAAGTAGTTTTGAGTTTTTAACTGCTTCAACTGTATATTTCCTTTCTCTATCACCATGGGCCTATTTCCTGTCCTATAAGGGCAGAGCAGCCATTTTGTGTTCTGCTGCTAGCTTCCATAAATACAAGGTCACAGAGAAAGAGAGAGAGAGAGAGGATGGAGGGAGAGAGAGCATGCAGTTCTCACATTTCTGTCTTTCCTCTCCTTTATACATGTCCTTCCCACCATTACCTATTGTGCATTCATAGAGCTCCGCAGTGACCTGTCTTTCCTTTCTTTTGAACTCTACTCTCCCATTGCCAGAGCTCTTTTTTTACAATTTGTCTCACTCCCTGGCTTTCACACCCCCTATACTAACCTCTCCATTATCTTTCAACGGAGCTGGGTAGCTGGGGGAACCTGGGATTTCCAGCATAAAATGTGACTCTCGAAACTGTTTCTCGTGCTGCTTCATTAAAGCAGAGGGACGATGTGGCTGGACAAAAGCTAGTGAAGCTGCTAGCAGTAGCAGTAATTAAGAGTTCTGCTAATGATAAGTGGCAGTGAATAGTTGCAATAGAATTGAATAAACTAAAGTGTTAAATAAATATTATATATAGCTGTTATATACGCCAACAATATCTCAGGGCCACGTCTGCAGTAAAATACATTATGATGAATTGCAGCTGCAAAGAATGAATGTTATCATACCCTAATGAGGCACCATCACTCAACTTTTACAATTATTGTTAAATAAATGTTCTTAAGCAGCTGTATACACAACGAGTGTTAGTAATAAATGTATTATAAAAATACCAGGACTCTTGCTACATACAGTTAAGTATAGTATAGCACAATTAAATGTGACATATTTATGTTGACTATCATACCTTAAACCTTAAATTTACATTAGAAGAAAATCAGGTGCAGAAAATCTGAGTGCAACTCTTCCCACTTGTGCTGCCTCTTTTGGCGGTAGACCAACCAGCTCTGATGTGGCATTCATGACACACCCTGTTCCAGCTCACAGAGGCAGTGCTGTGCAGAGCAGAGGGTTTACACGTAGTCAACCACAGCTAACACTCTGCTGACACTCATTAAATGTAGCAACACGAGGCAGACCGATGGGTTGCCATCAGTGTTGAAAGGCTTTTCCAAAATTCAACTGTTTTCTACAAATTACAGGTTTAGTACACTATGAGGTTTTTATCATAACTACTGTTGACTAAATATCTGAACAGCGGTTTTTGATCAAGTTGAATACTCATAGTTGATCAATTAAATTATTTATGTTCAGTATCTGAATGGATTCATCTGCAATCCTGACACTCCAAATACACAGTATGATTCATATTTTCGACGTGCAGCCACCTCCTCTTGTGTTTGATGGGTCAGAGAGCAGAACTGAGACTAGTCCAAGAAGGTGAGAAGTGAAATTTGTCCATCCAGTCTTCTCATTTCACCATTAAACCTTCCCCCTACTTTACCACTTATAAGAAACAATAAAACCACTCTTATAGCCAACTGTCAGTCACTTCACATGTGGTGCAACCATCTTATCTCCTGATTGGTTAGATAAAAAGAAGAAGCAGCCTGTTAGAGAAGCTTTTGCAGCTTTCTATATTTTATGGGGAAGTTCAAACAGTTGCGTTCTCTTGTAGTTCTCTTTATTCCTTATCATCCGCTCTAATTCTTATTTCTCCTCATTTTGTCACTTTGGGTTACCCCGTCTTTACCCTCTCATATTGTTTTGTCTCTCTTTCACTTTTTTCAGCCCGTCCCATTTTCTCTGCCACCCAAACAGATCATTAAAATTCAACACCCTCCCTCCAATGCCCCTATTTTCCTGACCTTGCCAGTCTTTGTCTAGTCACCTTCATTCAGCACAACTCTACCCTCCCTCGGAGCTGTGACCTATTTTTCCCATACAAACACAAAAAAAAGGCAAAAACAACAGACTTGCATCCCAGGGTAGAATCTTAATGTTCAGACAGACTACTCTACAGTACAACTTCCCAACTGTTTTAATGTTCTATATCCATACTGTTACAATTTAGTGTACATATATGTATATTTATAGTGAGCTTCTAGGTAAAATAACAACTTGAAAACAACCTAAATTCATATCAGGAAGACTTTAGAGCTAGTATACTAATTCTCTCTTTTAAAAGTTTGTGAGTGACTGAATCTGCCCTCAGTTACTTGCCACACCCCCACTTCTTCCAGCGTCTCTTGCTACTCCTCTGACACACCCTTTCTTGCCAGTATTTTTCCACTGCAGTTGGTTGATTGGCTACCGGCCACACAGGCCATCCAATAAGGTGGGGTTTGCTCTTCTTGGGCGCCTCATTTTGAATCAAATACAGTCTAACTTGCATATGAGTAAAGCGGACTCGAACTTTCTTGAGTTATCAGCAGCTTAAGGCACATCTCTTCTTTTGTTCCTTCCTTCCTTAGCAGCCCACCTGCCTCTCCCTTTTTATAGTCTCATCACTTAGGCAATGTCATTTCGCTGCCATAAACTAGTCCGTTAAATGTCCAACACTATCACATCACCAATCATACACATGCACACCAAACACCTCAGGCTGTGTCTCTAACTCAGCAGACATGGCCTCCTGCTGACATGGGCAGTCAGAAGCAGCCAGTCCTGTTTCTATTAAACATTTCATCAGTGACAATGTACCACGAACAACCACTAAATAAAGTGGATATAACTTTATGTAGTCCTCTAACCAAATACACAAACACAGACCCAGCCTAAATAAATTAGAAGACTTGCTGTTGTGGTTTAAAAAAAGACTTGCACACAGGCACATGCAAACACACACACCAACCTTTATGAATTAGTGAAAGATGAACTGGAGCAAGAACTCAAAAGAAGAGAAATGTGACTACCCTGCAGATGTGATGCTGGGCTACACACACTCACACTGCCCATAGCAGCATCAGCTTGTGTCAGCTGGCTGATGACAGCTGTCACTCAAAACACATTAGTCCTCTCTCTTCCATCTGTCAGCCAGACTAGCACACCTTTATTCTGTAGGCACGCAAACATCTGTGCTTTTTAATGACCACAATATTTAATAGGGGGCAAGATAAAACTGCATTTTATGCAACGACTTTCCTATCCTATTTCCTATTTCCTACGTTCCTATCTACAATATGGCTTGTATAGCTCATTTCCTTAAATTGGTGACAGTTAGGTACAGAGTGCTGAGTCACTCTGTGACCTGCGTCTCTCTCACACATCCTGTACAAGAGGTCTGATGAGTAAGTGGTCTGCAGAGACAGATCAAGAGGGACACTCAGCCAACAAAAAACCACACTTCCTTGAGGTGGAAAACACGTCTGTCTACAGAAAACGACTCATAGCATGGCCTCAAAAGGAATGAATGACTGAAACTTGTAGACTATGTAAATTAAGAGGAAAATTACCTTTAGCAGTAATGAATCTAAAATAACTACAGGATTCAGTGTGTGATGCTTTTGAAGTCAGGCAGTATGGCTGCATGTGCTAAAGGTCAGAAGAAGACATGACTAATGTGAGCAACACACAGACGCCAATCTAATCATTATCATTCTTACAGCAACTACCAGAGAATCCACTCCATGACTATGACCATAATCATGAGTATTGTGTATTGGCACATGATTGATAATTGAAACACAAGTAATATAATCATAGTGCTTGAAACCCCAGGCACAGCACCTAGCATCTACTAGGCAACTTAAAACCCATTATTAATGACCTTCAGTGATCTAAAACCTGAACTGGGGAACCTGAGGAATATTTCCTAAACCTTCCCAAAGTACCATATGAATACCAAATCTCACGACAATAAGAAAATTAAGATTAGAAGCTGCTCAGCATCACTACAGCAGCTCTGGGCCTGCTATGACCTTCATCAGCTGCAGTGATGACCTTCAGCAATGAGACAAGGCCCGACATGGCTGCATCTGCATGTACCACACCTAGGTAAAAATCAATCACAGTAACTGCAAGCTAACGCTGATGCCACATTTAATTAGTATGTGGTATGTTGCTACTACTGTCATTAAATGAGCTGGCTGTTAGTCTATAAGTGTTTTTAATATTTAAAATAACACAGTAACGTTCCCATTTTTGCAGAATATCAGTGTTTGACCTACTTATATTAATCTGTCTGAAAAGAGCGCAGTGGATTTACACTGTGCC
Organism: Microctenopoma stevenorrisi; assembly: GCA_032270685.1. Classification (NCBI taxonomy): domain Eukaryota; kingdom Metazoa; phylum Chordata; class Actinopteri; order Anabantiformes; family Anabantidae; genus Microctenopoma; species Microctenopoma stevenorrisi. The sequence continues at coordinate 15,175,689 of JAUMTR010000008.1, forward strand.
GTTTTTAAAGACACAGGCCTCTTTGCAAACCGCATCAACAAGTCCGTCGCGTCTGGAGTCAAACTGCGGCAGAATTATGCGACACCGTGCTGCCTCTGTGCCCTTCAAACGCACCAGGGGCTTCCAGCCCACCTCTGTCATCTTTCGCTATGACACTAAGTCTGGGTTCTTCGTTTGGTCCGTTTCGTTTCCCGAATCCCCACCGTGCCTTCTGCTCATCCAGACTTCATCACGCAGACCTGGGGAGGCACGTAGCTTCACCTCCATCACGCACTCTCATTCCCTCCGTCTCTACATCGGGTTTCTTACAGCTCCGCGGACGAATAAAGCGACAGGGCTACGGTCATTTTTACTGTAATTTGTCTTCATACAACCTACACACGCTGTTATCCCGTATTTTACGGTGATATACGGCTGTGAGTATTATCATGCTAGGTTACGTAACATGGAGACTAATCCACTTCCGCAATGATGCAGCATCGGGAGCTACCAATGTCACGATACCCGCTCTGATAATGTGGCTTCAGATGAATGGGTTATACACCATACATTACTATATGACTAGATTCCCTTCACATTAAAGCACAGCTCCTCTTACCGTAGCGCCTCGGTGGGTTACTGAATATTTTGAGTAAGCGTAGTGATGCAGCGACTCACGCAGGAGGGATTACACAACGGACAGTTTAGGAACAGGCTTCAAGGCCATGGCTGCATCCCCCCTCCTGTCTTCGCCTTTCTCTTCCTGTGCTATTACACCGTGCATCCAACGGAAAGGACAGTTTATATGCATTTAACTACCGAACTATGCCGCTTTAGCTGGACGCGTAATTACAATACCGTGAGGTGAAGTAATACGAAGTTCACCTTACAAGGTAGTGACTTTCACCAGAGTCGCTCACGGCTTTGAATAATGGGGGAGAGGTGGAGAAATGTCATAACTGCACTAGCTAACGTTAGTGAAAGCAGCTAAATGCGGCTATGACAGGCCCATATTTTTGGACCGACGGATAAAATAACATTGACACTGGAATAAAAGTTAGATCACGTTATTCATCTCGGTTTAGAAAAGTATTACCACGTAGGCGTTACACGGTCTTGTGTACGGTGAAGTGTAGATCTGTTTTTGCTGCTTACCTCACGAATGATGCTTCTTGAGTCAGTGTGCGCGAGCCTCACTCCCCCCTTCCGCTTTTATACACCACCCACGACACGTGCCTGGTCGCCCTGGCGACGTGACGTCACGTCATCCTTTCGCAGCTAGGATCCATTCTGAACGCGAGCCCGGTCACGGGCGCTCAGTGGCTGCCATGGTAACGCTGGTCTGGTCAACATCCTATGTCGTATTGTCTTATTCCTCCAGCTTGTTGAATAAATGGCTCTAAAGATCGTGTGGAAGATGAAAGACGATATCCACCACAGAGAAAGACAGGCACAGACTAGAGGAGGGGCAGGGCAGCTGGCAGGTTGCCAACCTGGAAGTGGTGGAAAACGATGAAGCGTTACATCCTGTGTGAAGTTGGAAACGTGGATGTGATGAAACACTTTTCAAATTGCGTGATAGATATAACACAGAGAGACATAAGGTCAGGAGCAGTATACTGCAAGACGGGCTGTAACCAGGCCTGAGGCCTCGCTGCGCATTGATCTGTGAAGGACTACAGACTGGATCGCCTGTGGATGCTGTGTGTGTGTATGTGTGTGTGTTGTGTGTCTATGGATGGGTGCAGAATGATGTTATATAAGATGTCAAGTTCTCATGGAGACAAGCTGTTCTACTGCTAAACAGGCCTGATTAATTGTACGCTCACGTTAAAATAATGCAGTCTATATCTTTCTATAGCTCCCACAATTACATATATATGTATTTATACAAAATGCACTTTATTATATTATTATATCCATATAATAAACATATAAATTATATTTTATCTGCCTCTCCACACGTGAGCACATAGAAGCCTACGTGAGGGAAGATGCGTACGACCGTGTAACACGGGAAATCCCTGCAGCGCAGTCAGTGCAGTAGAAATGAAGAGTCAGTGACCAACATGGTTTCCACACCCACTGCACAACCCCGCCTGCATTTCGTCATCTGAGGTTTCCGTTGGATTTCCGCGTTGTGAAGAAGAACTGGTCCAGTCACTTGGTACTGTACGCAGTTGTACAAAAAGGAAAAGGGGGTTCGGTTCAGTGGAGCATTCATTTTCATAAAATCCAATTAATCCTATAGCCAGCTGCTTAGATTGTTTTAGCCTGATTCATTATTTATCTATGCACATCATGATGGCGCTTAGTTCAGACCAATTCTACACGATAGCCTCTTTATTTTCTTCCACTGATTGGTTTTTATTTTATTTTACTTTGTTTAGTTTTCCATGTGCGGTATATGATATTTAGCACAGGATAACATAAAACCAAGTATGCTACCGTGGTTCCTCTAATTGCCAGAATTGAAACTATGGCGCCATCCTCTGGTCATACCTCCACTCTGCAGCCAACATTGGTGTGTACAGTAATTTTCTTGTTTGTGTAAACATGTAAAGTAAATAAGTGATAGACGGGTTTGCTGGCTCTTTAAAGACGGAGTTGTCCCTTGGGACAATTATCCCGTTTCTACTGGTTATAATCATGGTTTGGTCAATGATCTAATAATAGTAATAAATATGATAAAATTCTTAGGAACAACCCCCCCCCAGGAAATTCTTCTGCAAAGCCTTTATATTTAAAATATAACAATATAAATAGATATCTACTACTTGTATAGTAAAAAGTAGTTATAGTAGTAGGAGAAATAGTAGATATTGTTCACTACTTGCACATTGTTTTACAATCCTCTATCCATAATACGTACTGTGTAGGTGTGTACATAGAAACTACTGTTGTATATAGTGTCTTGTCTTATTTATTTTATTTTGTATTCTTGGTTACTGTTGTACTCTTTTGCTATCTGTCTTATATCAGCGCATTGTGCGCTCGGCTGAGAAGGTGATCGGCTGCAACCTTCCATCTCTTCAGGACCTGTACGCCTCCAGGAC
>JAUMTR010000008.1:15178823-15322530 GCA_032270685.1 Microctenopoma stevenorrisi
TCACTTTAATAGCATGTTTGCACTGTTATTATCATTTATTATCCAGCTACTTGTGTATACTGTGTGTGTTTATGTTGCACCAAATCACCGCATCAAGTGCTGCGCTCTATGACAATGGCAATAAAAGTTTTCTGATTCTGATTCTGATTCTGATTTTGATATAATACTCTATTTGCAGATTTTGTACAATCACACCTATCTTATACAAACTGTAAAGAGTAGAAAAGAACAGTAAGAACCAAACGTTCACAGTGGGGGGGTTAAAATACATCAATATAACAAAATTATCTTCTATTACATTCATCATTAAATGATAAAATGCAAAACTGTATTAGACCAATGTTCTATTAAATGCAGAAAAAGTGGTAATGATACAGTTAAAAATAGGAAACCTAGTAATTGATGTCAAAGTTTAAATGTAAACATCTTTTCTGAAACTGACAGTCTGATGTCAGCAGGGAGATTATTATTATTATTAGCAGAGCTCAGTGGAAACTGTTTGATCTGTGACAAATCCTGGAAAGTGTTCAGCTTTGCCAAGGCAGTGAGATATTGCAAAGGCAGTAAATGCTGAACCTATAATTATGTTTGGTCTGACCTGAGTCTCTCTCAAATTGGAATTGCTCTTAACATCAAAGTTCAAGTCGTGTGTTAAGAGTCATCTGGCTGTTGCAGATTTGTCTACATTCCAGGGAGTATGGTTTGGGACATTTGTTTTGGATCAGAAACATTTCAGGGTCTATTATACAACCATCTATTTTTAATAACATTACTTTTCACCTTATTTCTAATCTGTATATTAAGATTATAACATAATAACTGCACGGGGACATGAGGGAATAAAGCAGAGGTGGGAGGTGAGAAATCTTTATCACACTCTTCTTCTATTTCTTTTCTGAGCAGCAGGAGGCGAACTTGCCTTTGCATTGATGCAGTGTTTGTGGTAGATATTTATTGAGCGTCACTCACTGTCAGTTTGATATAATTGTTTAGGTCTATGCCATCTAAGAAAAAATCTTAAAAAATAAAGCAGTGCCTAATGAAAGTTTACCAATTGATTAACATGCTGTTAAGTTTGAATAATAAATATATATATAATTTATCATATATATACATGCATATTATTTGCTAACATATACCCAAATTGAATGCAAATATTATATCTCTTACTTAAATTTAGATTTAAGCTGTGCCATTTTTATAACACTGCACTTTTTACTTGTTCCACAAGCAGCAACCTTGAGGTCTACAGTGAGATCCAATTTCCCCTCTGTGCTTCTATTGGATAAAAATACTCCCTACACAATACATTAACTCAGGAAATAGGAAACTGGCAAATCATTTTGTAAGTTATTTACTGATCAACTCGAGAACAGATGAAGTGAAACCTTGTTGAATGTGATGCTGCGTGGTGTAGTTTGGCTTTGTTTGCGAACACTCACACAACTCAGCTTTTCTTTTGGATATTTTTCATTATTTCGTTCCTCTACACATCATATATTAAATCTGAAATGGAAAGCACCTGTGCGACAGAACAAAGTATTTTACTGATATTTAAACTTCCTAAAATAAACCGTCAGCTGATGTGAGCCACTATCCAAATGACAAATCTTTCATATACACCTCCTACCACTACTTAACAGGAAATTTAGGTCTGAGCAGAGGTGTGTGGGTGTGTGTATGTGTGCAGATGTGAACATATGAGAATCCAGTCTTTCTTTCATACACAACACTAAAAAAAACAAACCATATGTCATTATGATTCAAGCTTTTAAAATAATTTCCACATGTTCCAGGTATGTCAAGGTTTTAATAGTCAGAGCATTATGCTTAATTTTCACGCTTACATTACTCCCTATATATGATTATAGCTAATATAGTTTTTCTACTCATTCTCCACCCTCTGAAAGTGATTTAGGACAACTCTAATGCTGTGAGCTTGAACAGTTCAACACACTGAGCCCATGGTACCAGTAAAACAACCTCCTGACCCCCTCAGGCAGAGAGCTGGCCCTCTCTGATAATATTTTCATAGGCTGTGAATTATAAGTGTTTAAAGGGGCACTAATCGCAGAGTTACATTCGTGCCAAGAGCTGCTTAGCATCAGTCAACCACTAAGTCAGGAAAGAGTGCCAGGAGGACCAGATTTTAGCCAAAGTTAAAACATTCATTATAACAATTATTTTTTATGGCATATCTGCCTTTTAAGAAGGTTTACAGTGGAAAAGAAAAGGAGACACAGGAAGGATTGGGGATGAAATAAAGCAAAGCCTTTAGTCTGATTTAAAGCTAAGTTTCAAAAACTTTCCAGGACAGCGTCCACAGGTAGTCAAATGAAGAGGAGAGCGCTTGAAGGTTGAAAGGCCTTGGCTTGAAGTCTCCTTTATTGAAGCTTCTCAAAATGCATCTACACTATGAATGTGTCACAGGAAGAACGAGCTGGATTAGAAAGGAAAATACACAGGAATAATGTTCACTGTGTTTGAATTTCTGTGAATTTATTCACCTGTTTATCTGTTTTGTACCCTGCACGCAGAATCATCTCGTAGGAATAATTTTGAGTTTTCTGTTTTAATTTGTGAGGCTGTATTCATGTGAAACACAATCACAATATACATATAACACATTAATTAATCCATCTAATGATCCACCTCCTACCTTCTCTCAAACCTGTGTCTCTACTGTGTTTATCTCTTCCCGTCTCTCTCCAGCCTATTCCATGCCGCCATTCTTTCTTTGGCCTGGCACTGAGGGACTGGAAGTGTCACCTCATCATAGCACGGTTTTGTTTCCCTTGGAGGTCGCAGTAGGATGTCTGTTAATATTATCCGATATTAATCCTCAACCTGGATCTGGCAGCTCCCGACAAACAAAGCAACTCAGCTTATCTGAGCGCTAGACTGCCTGTAATAACTTTCCGATCAGCATTAGCGGTGTGTGGGACTGTGCCAGCTTTAACCTTTCCTCACTTTGATCTGAAAGCAAACAACATGTTGTGCAATAAAATTGTTCTTAAATTCCAGTGAGCTGCCACAGAGATATATCTGAGGTTCTGCATGAAAAACTTTTGCAATTTGCCATGTTTATTCTGCACAGGAACAGTACTAGGTAATGCTTGCTACTTGCATATATTTTATGCTGAATTTGATATATAAGAACATTTCAAATTGTATAAACACTAATTGTCTCATTACCCCCATAACAAGTGAGTTGTAGATTGAAGTGAAATTAAAAGCAAAATATTGCAGAAGCAAACCACATACACACTTCATGTGCTGGCAGTGCTTTATTTCTACAGTTCTCATAACCTACTTCTGTCTCTCCATCCTTAATTTTATCTATTTTATCGCCAAAATCACATTCATTTTACTTTTATTATCTTCCCTCCGCTTAGCTCTTCTTGTTCCAACCTCCTTAGTGTATTTTATCTGCAATTTGTCTTTGTTCTCTAATATCCAGACAGTGTTGTAAGGTAAATATGTCAAATGCACCGCAAGTAGATCAGGTAAGATGTGTGTGTGCAAAACATGCTGTGTATTTCACTGCTCATACAGCAACTCGTTTTCCAGTTGGCAGAGCTATGCATATGTTTACGCTTCTTTGTGAGTGTGCATATAACTGTGTTCCACCACTTGTTGTGGTTTGCATTGAGCACGAGAGCAAAAGTTCAGTCATATAGTGGTTTGGGTGAATGTCAAGATTAAGATTTAAAGTAAGAAAGCAAGTGAGTGGAATGTCCTCCCAAATGCATGTGTGCGTAACAGAGCACTGTGATGACTAGGTGTGTGTGTGTTGTGTAAGACGTGGTGTGGCAAGGTTAAGACGACATTCTTGAGAGTACAACGCGTCTCGTCTTTTTTTGCTCACCTTCTGTCGAAAAGATCAGGTGAGTCTCTGGGGGGATGAGCAAACGTTCTTGGAGGAGAAGAGTGGCAGAACGGGCGTCAGAGCAAAAAAAAACGTGAGAGACAGAGAGAGAAGTGCTGCAGCTCTTAGCAGAAACAGAAGAGATAACTTTTCCTGTGTCGCACTTTAAAACGAAGAAAGTGAAATAAATTCAGCAGATATATTTATATAATGTCATTCACAGAAACATGTTACTACAAGAAACAGAGGCAAAAGCAGATTCTTTAAAAATGTCAGTGTCATCAATGGTAGATTGTGTTTAGGTAACTGAAAACAAGTTATAGTTTCTGCTCTTCATAATGTCTAATCTAGTATTGTTACATTTGAGAAGAAAAAGACATGAATAACAAATGAAAATTGTGGTTTTAAAAGTCCTTGAATTATTATGGTCAAAATGTTACCAACTAGACTTTTAAGCTTGTGAAAAGTTAACTGTCTAGTTTTCTTCAGGCCTGTGTGTTGTTCAGATTCTTCTTTAAAAGGAATGAATCGCAGTAGCTTCAGCAACTTCATGTACTCTCATCAAATACTTGCCTTTCTTCCTTATGTATTTGAAAAGCCTGACAGCATCCTTATGTATAGGGCTGAGAATACGTTGACGTTTTTACAAGAATTAATCCTTTACATAGCTCAGGATTTTTTGTTTTAATTCTAAGAAACACATAAGCTTAAAGCAGAAAAAAAAGATATATGTAAACTCAAAATCTAATTACATGTTACAGACCAAAGTATAGGCTTCTTCATTCAGAGAAGGAGCTTTAAATGATGAGAATAACCAAGACAGCATTCTTTGAACACTGCTGAGGAATAACTACACCAGAGCTGTTAGGGAAGACTGTTCAAGGTTCAAAACAAGTTCAGTGATGTGCGTTGGTGTGTCACTTATGTATAGTTGGCAAAAAAACCTCCAGCAGGCTAATATGTGACAGTAACTGCTTAGATGCAGGTTAATACGCCTATTTTGTTGTGAGTTAGTTTATATACAGTATCAAGGTGAGGTCTGCTCATCACTGTCCAAAGTAGCAGGGACAACCTGTGCATGTCAGGCTGTTGGACTTGGTTAATGTGCTCAGCAGATCACATGGTATTAATATTGAAGCGCACACAACAAACTATGAGCTACTATGATGTTTAAACAGCTGCTAAGTCAGAGTACATCTCCAGAGCACCCAGCTATATATACAACTGCTGTCCTCTCCTCCATCCTCTACAGTATTGCTTCTAGTTCAGTCTGTCTGCTTGTTTCTCTGCTCTGTGCTTTTAGTTATTTCTCTTCTCTCTTCTTTCACTACTTTAAAAGACATTAACACCTTGATTGTACTGAAGTTATCCTCCTCTCTTCTCCTCTCACCTCATCGAATCAACGGCCAATCATGTGTGTGACCTCTCTCCATTGTTTCACTCCTCATCTTTCCCTTTCCCTCATCACTATCACTTCCGCCACCCAGGGAACACGCGAATATTGTGTGTACTTTCTCTGTGTTTTCCATATTTCTACCTCCTTTTCATTGTGTTCTTTGTTTCACTTAATCTTGCCTATTTATTTTCCCCCCTTGTCTGTCTGCTTGCTTCGCTCTTCATCTCTCAGTTTCTCTCAGCGCTGGCCTCTGTGTCGCTCTTTCTCTGTGTGCTGATGTCATGTGTTTGCTTTGGGCCGCCCTGCACTCTTTGACATGTATATGGACCAAAACATGTGATAATGTTTGCCCAGACAGCACCCTTAATTAGCTGTTTAAATGTCCAAATGCAATAATTCACACTTGTACATTCTTGAGGAAAGGAACTGATGACTGAGCAACAGAGTGAGTGAGAACTGCAGGTCTGAATCTTGGGCAGCAAATACGAAACTTTCAGATGCACTGATATTATTTGTCAAAGCAATTTACATCCTTGCAGTGAAAGCATGGCTGTTTTGCCCATTTCCACGGCTAACAAAATGTTCTGTATTAATACAATTTTGTCAGAGCCAGTGTGTCTTTGTAGTTGCTCAGTGCAAACAACAAAGATTTCGGGGTTCACACCCTGATGGTTTCTTCCTGGCTTCAGCTGCTGTGGCTGATCAGTGTTCACCACAGGAACTGCTTTTTCATGGACAAATAGAACAGCGAATCTTATTTGTCATGGGGCCTCCTCTTCATCATATTTAGACGCGCACCTTCCCTCCTCCATCAAACATGCCAGTCGATCTGCTTTGGTGTGATGGTAGTTCACATGGGTCTTGTGTCAGGCCTTCACCACCTATGTAGTATGTCTACCACTAGACCACAGACAATCTTTAAACTTTAAAAATGTAAAATGTGTATAAGTAAAAGTACTTGAACTGGCTTTAAAACCACAAAATATAGTTTGTTTCTTTCAGCTATTTTGTGGTTAAGGGGACAGTAATTACTGGGCCCCTGCACTTAAGACCTTAGTGTACACTTTGCACTCCTGATTCTACTGAAAATCAGGAATTTAAAGAGTATATCTGTTAAAAAAAATGTAGCTGAAAATTGAACAGTGTTCGCTCTAATCTAAATATTCATGTTATTTTAGGTTCAAATGCCAATTGCATTGACATATTAAATGATGTTTAAGTAGCTCCATATATTTTGTGATCTTATAGGTTCTGCTTCTCTAAAGTGGATACCTGCATATTTAGTTTCTTATTGAAAGCCTTGGGATGAGAGACTGGTTATAACCCACGTTGTCGCTGAGCAACACATCACCTTGTTAGTCAGATTTAGACCCAAACCTGGAAGCTCAATTTGTGTTTCACTCCAAGGTCGACTGAAAGATCAGGTTGCCCTTCTGGTTTTCTGATATACACTTGTGTATTTTTTGTGCTGGTCTGTGTGTACATACAAACTACATATGTCTGCATACGTGCACATGGCTTCGTATTTATAAATGTGTAGTGACTACTGTAAGTGTGTGTGCGCGCGTGTAAGTGTGTGTGCGTGTTCTTTTGTGTGTGAGCTGAACGAGAGCCAGGTATCGGTTGAGGAGAAGGATTGATTGTCCTGGAGGGACTCGGCAGCTGGAACCGAGAACACCAGACAGACAGACAAACGGATGGAGAGAAGCGGGGGAATAAATCAGAGACAAGAGAAGAAAAAGAAGGAGGCTGGACGTGTGGAGGACGACGAGAAAGAGACAGGAAAGGAGAGATGAGAAGCAGTGGGGATCATAGAAGAAGATATTGTCCAGTCAAACTACACTGCAAATTCTTCAGAAATGATGTGATGTAAGATTCAGTAATAACTCAGTGGGCTGCAATATGTGCCGTCATTCAGAAATGCCAGGAGACCATAGGAAATATCATATAATACTAATGTATCTGACCACAACCATTCTTGACTCTGTGCAGACACAGACACACACAATGACAGACAAACAGCCAGACAGACACACACACACACACACGCACGCACACACGCACGCACGCACGCACACACACACACACACACACACACACACACACACACACGCACACACACACACACACACACACAGCTCGTATCCATATCTCCCTCTTCCTCTACTTTACTTATTTTTTCTTTCTTTTACCACATCCCTTACTTTCTCTCTTCCTTACATTCTCCCTTCCTTTCTGCTAGTAACCCTTTCAACACACACACACACACACACACACACATGCTATATGTCTCTCTCCTGACCACATCCCCTCCTCTCTCCTCTCCTCCCAACCTCAGGTCGTGTGGTAATGAGTGTGTGATGGAGTCTCGTGGCTACCAGACTGGCAGAGGTATTTTTAGCACTTCTGGTGGTTTCCATCACTAAATATGTTCCAACTTCATATTTCAAGATTGAAACCAAGCTCAGAAGAAAGAAAAAGTGGATTGTTTGTTGCAGTTAGTTTAAGCTATTACATGTTGTTGGTGGTTATAACTGAGAGTGAAGTCATCAAAACCTCACACGGGGCAAAGATGAATGTAGCAAACAACGTTACGTTACTTATAGGTGCTACAGTTACAGTTAGGTGCCACGAGTGGAAACAATCACCACATCCAATCAATCAAAGCGAAGAATTTTCCTTAGTGTGGCAACTATTCATCTTAAACAGATGCAGGACATCAGAGCAGTAACAGCAAATTAGCTGAACCTGGTATGAGCATTGTACCTGTTCTTTCTTCGGTCATAACGTGACACTAGTCTGTATGTGTGCTACCAATTACCAAATGTTCACTGCAAAAGCACACCTGATTAGATGCGACAAGAACTAATAAAAAAGTTCCCGTTGCCTGTTCATAAGGGAGCAGTACCAGAACAAACCAGTTGTTGGCTTGCTTTGTAGCCTTTCTCTGTAAGACACTGGAAGTTTGGAGGAGGCTTCAACAACAAAAGAAACAGAACTTTATAAAAAGTACAACAATAATAATAGTGCAAATGTCTGCTAAGATCACCAGCTCATTATGTAGTTCTGCAGTTGGCATCAGCAAAAAGCCTTAGATGAAAGTTCAATAGTTGATTCAGGACCAGGCAGATTGTGTAGCAGCTTTAAAACCAGCACTGGTTTTAAATCAGAAGCTGACGTCTTCCCTGACATATGCCATGCAGGTATTGTGTTGCATATGGTTCTAAGCCACAAGACAGGAGTCATGACAAAGTGTGTGCCACAAAAAAAAAGGGAAGAAAAAAGTTTCCCTGGAAGTTTGGCTGAGCTACGTGTAGAGATTAGACACTCACGTGTGTCATTTTAAGAGCCGCATCAACCACAATTTTTGCTGATAAAAAGCTTGTCACGCATTGCTCACTTTGTTTCCATAATGGCCTGTCAGCTGCAGTTGCCACTAAACAGTACTGTATTTTTAACTCCCAAACACTTAACAGAAACTCCGGTAACACAGCCAATTTGTTCCCATAAAGGTCCCGCTATAAAGTTTCCTACAATTCCCTTTTCCATTTTCAGCTTGTTGTTGTCTTAGACTTTGAGCAGTCTATGCTGTGAGACGACAGTGACAATCCAGCAGATAATCCTTCAAAGTCCAACAAAGGATAGATTATTACATTTAAAATAAGCTGTAATGATGAGTTTTAGTGTTCTATTTTAATTACCTGAAACAACACAAATGAGTTACTGTATAGTCAGGAGCCAACTGAAAAATGCATCTAAAACACCTTCTGTGTTGACACCAGTAGATAACAAGAGCAGGACCACCCTGATGTTTGTGCATTCAATATGTATGTATGTAATATAACAGGAGGCAGGAGGCCAGATTAGGTGTTGACCTAGAATATTTTATGAGATATCACGTTGAATATTTCCATTCAAGAACAGCCCTTGAACATACTTGACACTGAGGAAAGACTAGAATAGCATCTGATTTACATCGATCAACACAGCCTCATTGTTCTTGTGTGGAAAAGAGCGAGAGACCTGATCGATGGCTCACAGCGGAGCAGAGATCTTATTCTCTCTTTCATTTGAGCTTCCACGTTTTTACAGAGTAAATCTCCTCCATCTTTATTTATCTTGGCAGGTTCGTCTCATTCTCCCCGAACATCTTCCCTCCTTTGCACGGAGGCTCATTGTATGTGGAGGACATGGTAGGTTTATGGTCCGTACAGAGACAAGTGGCAGGAGCGCATTCCCTAATTTACTGGGATCCATAATCCCGTCACTCCACATAGTTTACCGTGGTTTGTTTGCAGTGTTTGACTGTTGGGGCTGTACAAAGCATAAACAGAAGCGGTTCTTTCTCTGCTCACTAAATGTTTTTACTGTACTCTCGTATTTCTAAACATAATCACACCAGTGTAATAACACCATCAAATTTGCATCAGTTTCCATTGTGTTAAAGCCAAATACTGAGAAAAAAGCACTTCTGAAAATGAAATGAAAGCAAGAAGATAAATCCTTGTTTGTCAACGTCTTTGTGAGTCATTCTCATATTGTTATCAACACAGGATGACTGAGATGTTTTCGGCGTCTTTACTGGAATCGCCTTCCATTCATTGTGCTTCTACTTCTCTGTCCATCTGGATCTCTCGTAGCTTCTGCTCCTGTCCTGTCTGTTTTGTCATTTGAGTCAGTACAGGAACATGAGTCAGTGGGTCTTCTGGGAAATAAGAGGCTAATCCTTTCCATGTAAAGCGCAGCTTCACTTTGGATGTGCATTTGTTGAGTTACGACACGATAATGGTTCAAAGTCTGCCATACGAAAAACAGAAAAACTATGAAGTCATATATCACATGTGCCCGGCCTGTTGCCTTCTTCTCCTGTGATTTCTGCTGTGAGTTTAGTATCACCGTCATTAAGCAGGCTTCTGTTGTTGGTTCCAATTGCTTTTCCTACTTAAGTCCAGTAGACCTCTAAGGTGACATCGGACATTCTGCTTTTTTAAATGTACAACTGTGAGTATAGATGAGCTGATCTATGAAAGTTGTCCTTCCTTGCTTCAGCCAGGGTTTCTCTCTCTCTCTCCTCTATAGGAAAACCCAGTGTGCTATGACCTCTGCCCTGACCACAGAGCCCTGTGGTAGGTTTCACAGTAAACTGCTCCTGGAAGTGGCCGCTAAACCGTAGCACCCAGATTCTTTCAGCCCGCTGCTACTAGTTTGGTAGATCTTCTTACTTGCAGATCATATACACGATCTACCACATATTCCCAAGTAAACAGAGTGCTGAGTGATGGATGGCTAATGGCATACACAAATAATCACCAGAGTGATGTTTATTTGGGAACAGGAGATGTGTATACAGACGCATGAAGTGCGGGTGAATGGAAGTACAGTTGGTTCAGTTGTGTTGTGCAGTTATGTTTTCCCTGTCCTGAATGGAGATCTGACCAATGATTAGCATCCTCTGTTTGTATTTCCAGCTTTTAGGGATAACCTTCTTGGCGAGAGCCGGTGTTACTGTTGTGGCTTTCAGCTGAGGAGGAAAGAGAGGAATGATGAAAACCCGGGGTCACGGAAAGTTTTTGTTATTGTTTATCAAGTTGGCAACTCACACTCATTTTGCACTCAAATCCCACATAAACAGACTTCTGTGTTGACTTGCGACTTGTCCACAAATGATTCCAGACTCATAAATAATTACTCGTTTAGATTCTTGTGAAGATGGGTAAGGCACTACGCATTTCTGTACAAAGTTTGGATTGAAAAACCTGTGCTGGTCCTGTCATGGGATCCCTCGAGACAAGGATTATAAAGACCTATCGATTAGAATAGTTTTTGAATACTGCGGGGGGACACAACCCCAACCAACAACTAACCTGTATTAGTTAATAATGTTAATAATGAATACTCTATTGATCCCCTTGGGGAAACAAATTGTTGTTTGGACAGATGCTACCCTGTGTCTGTGCTACTGGCGCATCCGTGTCTTGTCCAAGGACACCTTGACATGTAGCTTTTGTGGAGATGGAGAATCGAACCGCCGCCCCTTAGGTTGAAAGACGACTGCTCGACCCACTGAGCTATAATGCTGCCCCAGTACACTTGAAACTTCAAAAGAAGAAAAGACTTTTTATTTGAACCTCGATTTTTTAAGGTGACGCTAGAACCCCAGAGACTTCAGACTGGTATTGTGCAACTTGTGAGTTTTTCTGGCACAGGTGGACAGAACCTTAAAGAGTGAATATAATCATCTGGTTTGTCATTAACACAATGTTATCATTTATCCATGTGGGGTGGGGTTGACTAATATTGTACTATGTGATGTGTGTTCTGTGTGCAGAGAGAATTTGCACTTTCCATTACAAACATGCTTTTGACCCATCTTGCTGTTTGAATACCTGGGTATTTGATAGGAAAAACACTTTCCTTCCCTGTCTGTTTGAATCATCTTGGATGAATTTCTTGTTGCTCTCAGACCAATACTTGTATGTTGGTAATGGATGGGATTTAACTTTAAAAGTAGATGTTGGCAAAGTAGTCTGTAGCTTCCCAGTGTTGTCATCATTCTTCATTTTGACTGATAACACTTTGAGACCCTTTGAGGCTGGTTTCTGCCTTCTTTCTGTATTTGGATGCTGATACTATGCGTGGAAAAAAGCGCATGAAGGACTACACCAGAGCTACTCTTTGTCACATTTATATATTGGCCAGTAACTGAACTGAACTAATGCTGCACCAGGAAATGTTTTTTACTCATAAATCACCAATTCAGATGATATTTTCAGCACTCACTATCATGTAACATACATTAGACTAATGTAGATATATACATGTGGAAAAATTACAAATTAAACTCTAGGAAAAAACTGAGACACAGACTTTAAACATAGTCTTTAAACAATACAGTATGTTACATGACAATTTTATTATTTTACTGTTATTTATACAGTATTGATATTATTATTATGGAAAAGAAAAATCAGTAAATAATGAAAAATGTCTAATTCTCTGTGGCAACATAGACCTTTTTAGTAGTTTTTAATGCTATGTTTGTGCAACAAGAATATAAATAAACATTAAGCCAAATACATTGAGCACAGTCGTACTAGCATTCTCTCTAGAATAAGAAACCTGCTGCACAGAACAGATCACTTAGCAGGGCTCTGACCCCAAACGCACAGCCAAAGCAGAGTCAGAGCAGTTCAGCCAGCTGAACAGAGAACGTCGAAGAGGCCTTGACAGTTTCATTCTGCTCATTTTTCCAATTCAGCGAGATGGAGCTGAAGCAATTTAGCAAGATGTAGCAAGAGAAGTACGATTGGACAAAGTTTGCAGTACAGACGTGCAAAGCTGAGATTATTTTCTTCACCTTTATCCTATTTCTTTCACATATTTAATAATACAAACATGCTGCTGCTTTACTCTGCATCATATTGACTGTAATGACACATTTGAAGCCTGTCACAGTCATTTGAACATGGATCAAATGACAGTGTGTAATGTGAACAGGGTTATTTGTGTGATGAACCCACAGGAAATTATCACCAACTCTGTGGTTTCCTGCAGCGCTGTAGTGTTTTATTGTCTTTTAGCTCATTGTTCTATTTTTTTATGAGCACAAAACTAATCCACAGTCACACAAGGTTTGCATGTTAGGATGCAGCTTGTGAACTAGTGAGCATTTATAAGCATACCTAACTATGCTGGTGTAAAATGTCCAGTATAAGGACCGTTGGTTGACGGAGTATGATGAACCTGAATCATTTTGGCACATTTACACTGCACCAAACAGTAGCTTAGATCTTAGCAAAGAGTTCATAACAACAAAGCTATACATGATGTTTCACATCTGTTGTGTTCTCCCAAGTGAAGCTAAAATCTTGACATTGATGATTTTGTCTTGTCCCTTTTTATTGGCTCCATCCTCGTACCAGTGGAAGGATATTACAAATGTGTGCAGCCGGATTTGCATTCGTAGCCAAACGTTGACAGCAGAGAGGAGTGGGATTCATATGGAACATATTGTCGTTATGAGCAGTGGAAACTGTCCAGCTGCCTACGGAGCAACAAATGTACGGGATCATATGGTCAAAAACCACAGCGCTGTTAGTCTCCGTGGCTAAAACTTCATCTCTCACTCTTTCTTTCTGTCGTTCTGTGTTTCTCACACGCACAAGACAAATCTTCTGCATAAACAAACTGATGCACACAAGGACACCTACCTGGCACGCACACAAATCACCCACATACACAAAGCTCACTCACTCACATGCATGCACAATTAATGCCGATATAAATCAACTGCCCAATTTTTTGTTGGAGTGCAATTTTTTTCCAAAATTCCACAGAATGATCTGCAGTAATTTATAGTGTATTTTTCACCGAGGGGAGAGATACTGGGTTCTGGGCTGTAAACGTTGCTCCACCATGTTTATTTTCATTTCATTTTGTCCTGCTTCTACAACACTTTACCTTGGTGATTTAAGGAGGCTGAGAGTGGTTTTGGAATACAACCAGTTGGCAGCACTTGTATGTATGTGTGTGTGTCTGCATGCGCGTGTCCTCTAAGCGACTGATGCTTAAGCTTCTTGACTCCACTCTGCAGTGTGTAATAAGGTGAGATTGTACAGCTTTACTTGTTGCGGTGGTAGTATGTGTCAGCATGTATAAAGTATCATCATTTGATAAATGTCCTTGAATAGTTGATTACACGCTGCAACATATTTCACAGATAACTAGCTCTAGTTCGTTTGCTTATAGTATGCTTGTAAGAATCTTATTCAAGTATAAGCCTGATGGTGTTTTATAGTTTTCTTATTGTCAATAAATCAAATGAAAAGACCAAAACCAAGAATGTCTCTTGATACTTTTAGACTTCTCCAGCCTGTCTGTGGCTCTCGGCCTCAAGCCAAGAGGCAACAATTTCCCTCTGAAGATGTAAATCCTTTGAAAATTGTCACAAATATATAGTTTTATCAGCAGCAATTTATTTAAACACATACACATACACATACACATACAGCTGGGTATTGTAGTTTTTAGAAAACATGGATCAAACAGGAGGAAACCGTGTTTTCATTGGGCACAGTTTTCAGTGTCAGGTTAATACACGTTCTACTCACTGTAATGTGCCTGAGTCTGGTGCATGATGTGGGCCTCCAGTGTCACAGAGTGTGAAAGAAAGACGCCAGTGAGCCACATTGCTGCACTGGGTGACATGTTTCTTCTCGCACAAAGTGGGGCAGTAGCATTTAAATAAGAGGCTGAGAGTGACCACCACATTTCGCAGTCGCTGAAGTGGACTTCTGCAAGAAAGAAGTAATGATGTTTGGAGCCTTTTTGGAGGTATGAGTGGCTCACTGATGCGTTTCAGTGATGTAGATGTAGTTTCTGAGTAACAGTGGTGCACCATGCAGACGAGAGAGCTAAAAACAGATTCACAGATGTTACAGTGAGTAGACGAAATTCATTGTTGGTTTTAGTCTTTTTATGGTTTGTTGACAATTGCAAAAATAAAAAAAATTGGTGAGTTGATCCTTGAATCATAATGACGAAACATGCTGAACAGTGGAGCTCACAGAGCTTGTTGTGTTCTGTTGCACGTAATAATAGTTAATAATTTAATAGCATTTGTTTGCCTTACTTTGTTTCTTTCTTGGAAAAGGATAAAGAAGATTAATGGACATAACACAACATGACTCCTGACTGACTTGCAGTTCACTGAGAGCCAAAACCCATAATTTGAAAGAGTTCTTCTTGGTTCAACAGGTAGAAGAAAAGGTTCATTAATCTTACACGTACTGTGCGATGCCAGCTGCCACTCAGTCAGTCACTTAGTGTCCGTCAGTCCACCAACCAATCCCTCATTCTGTCAGCCATGTTAGCCAGCATGTCAGCACCCAACTAACCCATCAGCTAGTGAGTTAACCAAACATCAAGAAAAAAAAAAACACAAATTCAACGAGCCAGTCAGTCAAGCGAGATCCAATCATGCAGGTTAAGACTGGTTTTCCTTAAGGAAATCTGATTAAGCACAGAATAGAAAGCACGAGTAATTGGCTGAATGAACCATGTCTGGAGCAACAGATGTGTGTGTGTGAGTGAATAAAGGAAGATATGTATCTGTGTGTGTGTGTGTGTGTGCAGGCAGATCCTGGAGTTATTTTCTGTAATACCCCCAGTTTCATTTCAGGTTTGGTTTGGGTCCAGGTGGTTGGCTTTAATGTAGTCCAGATGGGAGACGCAGAACGGAGAGTGGCCAGATTTTTCCAGAGTTTTGGTCGAACCAGGGCTCTGCTAATAAAAGCAGAGGAGATTTTCACAGTTCCGCAGACAAAACCTTGCATTTGAATTCTCAAGAGAGAACGGAGAGCGAGTGAGACCGCAATGTTATACTTTGTTTTTATTAAAGGAGGTGATTGACAGCTTGGAGGGAATTTTCCAGCATTAAACTGGGGGTCTTATTGGAGAGGACAGAGCAGAGAGCACAGGGACCTGGCGAAGCAAAGCAACGCTCTGGCAAGCTGCTACTGACTGAAGGCTTGGCCTTCTCTCTAATTCTCTCATTCTTACCATCTCGTTCTTTCTTTTTGTCTTTAGCCCATTTATAGCTGAGAAGAGGATTGCTGCAGTCTGTACCCGCTCCTCCTCCTCACCCCACCCAAACCTCATCTCGGGACAAAAGTCATCTTTTCTTTAAAATGAAGTGCGAACACCAACGTAACTTAAGGCGGAAGGAAAGCCACGAGTTTCAGTTTTCTTTTTTGATTTCAGATCTTGTGCCTGATAACTGTGCGGAGTTTTTCACTCATAATCTGGATCTGTGCACACGTGCTCAGAGGCGTTTAAAACATAAAGAGCCCTTTGATTCACACGGCCCATAAAAGGATGAAACATTTGCAACACTTGTGGCACAGTGTGTGCGTGCAGCTTATGGTAGGCACCGGGGTGCGTTTCCCCCTCACAATCTATCTCAATATCCATCTGTCACCAGCCCAGATCTCTGTTTCTCATCGATAACAACTCAAAGCAGTAAAAGAGGGAAAAGCTCAATATTACCTGCTGAGCTTTTGTTTTTTGGTTGATAAGATTTCATACGTCTCTGCTGATTGTCAGCTGGCAGTCGCTCAGCCGGCTCTTGGCCCTGTTTTCTATTGCTGACAGCACAGAGCCGTTGTGTAAAATGTAAAACACTTTCTTATATTCCAGTGTATGCAAGATATTTTCAACATTCAAAGTGCTTATCTGTTTTCTATTTTAACGTATTGTTAGTGGTGTTGTGCAACCACCCAAAAAAAAACTGGACCTTTTTTAAGGTCTTGACAGTGTTTCAGAAGAATTGATGAGAGCATCTGAAAGGTAATAATCATGACCTGGATGATGAATCTTCACAGACATTTGGTGTTATGCATGTTTTGAACATGCACATTAAGATAATTATAATTCTTTTAATCTAATTTTTACACCAAGGTTGTTCCAGCTTCTCAAAAGTGAGTATTTGTTGATTTTAATTGGTCGTCTATTGAAACTTTTGAGTTATGAATGGTAATTTGCATTTAGAGAATGTTATGAGATTTTCACAGACTAAAGAGTAAATAGGTTAATCAAGAAATAATCAACATGAACTATTGGTCACAACCCTGCTTGTTTTATGGGGCAGGACACTCATTTTCATTGGAACCACTGTAGTTTTGGTCTCTTGGTCAGATTTCTTCCAACAGAAATTAACTCTGAGTCTAGACAGTTGCTGTAATGTACCAGTGAGGATTGAAACAGAGGAATAACAATAGGGGAAACTCATCAGCTCAAGAGAGAACATCAGCTAAGTTTCATTACCTGGCCTGAACATGCTCAACCACAAGCTTCCGGACAGAAAAAGATGCCTGACAAGCTGAAGCTGAAGAGAAACAACTGGCCTTTAAACTGTTCTTGTTTTTCAGGAGACAAACCCCTGTGCAAGATTTAGGAGCATTTCAGATGATGACAAATTCTGATCGTGTTTTTTTTATCCTTATGGTTTCACAGTGTAACAAAGCTGGAGCTGCAGTGCCCTCCACTCTAGTGCTGTCTTTGTCATCGCGTAAGATGCAACTGGTGTTTACAGGAGTAGTGAGCACTTGGTGATCTTACTGGAATAAACACATACGTGTTTAGAACATGCAAACTCAATGTTGCATGACCATGTTGGGGAAAATCAATCACAGAGTCTTCCTTGGTGGTATGTTCCTCAGCAGGAAATGTCTTTTTAACAACTAATTAAAGGTGAACCAGGCTGTTGGCTAACAAGAGGAGTGTTTACACAGAGGGACTGTCAGAGGGAGAGAAAGGGGGAGAAAGATTCATTGTGGAGAAGAGAGAAAAGGAAGGTAGGAAGAGAGCGGGAGAGCTGAATAAGGTAGAGTCCAGGATTTGGCACTTTCACAGGTGTGCACCACAGGGGGTTTGAGAAGGAAAGAGCTTGTGTACACATGCATGTGTGTGTGTGTGCGTGTGTGTGTGTGTGTGTGTGTGCATGAGCGTGTGGACCTGCCAAACTGGCCACCTGTCTTTCCCTCGTTGTAGTTTTAGTGTTTCCTTTCATCCGGCCCTCAGCAGCACAGCTCCCACTTGGAGCAGTTAGCCTCCTGCCGTGTGTGCCTGTGTGTGCATGTGTGTGCGCATGTGTGTGTCTGTGTGTTTGTGTAGCTCAGGTCCCAGTTGGATAAGAAAGACTAATGTTCCTAAAGGTGCATTTCACTCTTTCCTTCATGATTTTTTCTATCTTTGTTCTTCATGAGACAGTTCGAGTGGAGGCAGGAAGTTGGCCAACAGGCCTACAGAGCAGGAGAGGACACCAGAGGAAACTTCTGCTCCAATGTCAACAGTAGGTCATGCTTCAGGAAAAGCGCTGCTACCTATCCATCTTTAATTAATAGACCGTATTCAGCTGGGTACCATCTGAGCGCAAAAACATGGATGAATTGGAAAAAAAACAGGAAGTGTTCCTGTCTCCTTCACTGATTCTCGTGTTATGACAGTTGAGAAACCTAGATATGACTCATTTATGTTTTTGAGAGACGGTCCAAGAGCCTGTCTAGCTGCTTATTTTAAAAGGTTGTTATTTGTAAAAGCAATTACAAGCGTTACACTCAGTTTCTGTTGAGTTGTTTCTTAGTCTATAGAGTGGTGAGAAGAATGAAATCAAAAAAAATCTTATGAGACCAAGGAGTCACTAGGAATTCAGGTTTTAGTAAGTGACAAGCGACCTGTTTAAACCTGCAACTAGCAATATTTTTACATGCATGCTGTATTAACAAAGAGTCAAAATGACATTCTTAGGGTGTAACTCAAATCAGTGTAAATGTCTCCCTGTCTGTTTTTTGCAACCACAATAATCTGTTAAAATACATTATTTTGGGGGATAATTTTAAATTTGAATGTAATTTTAAGTTTATTTTTCACTGCAAGCAAACAAACAATAAAACAATAATGCTGAAATAACCGTCCATACAAAACGTTAATGACAGAATGTTTTACAATGACAAATGGATTGAATGTTAAATTGCAATGATGTTACCTTGGTAAAATAATGCTCTCATATATTGCCCAGTTTCTCCACATCTACTAAGTTTGAAAAATAACATGTAAGTTATTGTTATTATATATTATGTGACCATCTTTTTTATCAGAACAGGTTCAAATAACACACTGTTGCCAGTTTCTGGCTATTGCCAACATGCTTTATTTATCAAAATCGTCTTCAGGCTACTGGCACTGGTACCAGCTAAGACTCTGCAGAATTCAGGACAAAAACAGCTGTTTAATACTTCAGCTATCGGCGTTCACGTGTCAGATTTCCAATTTTTATAAGAGACCGTTTCTGTATATTGATCATAAGAGCCGATCGTCCAACTTCAGGTTCACCTTGGTCCGAAACCGCCCACTTAAAAACGCCGCAGCGGCCTGCCCTCTCAGCTGATCTGTTTTCACCAATGTAAAATACAGAGATCATTAGACAGCTAAGTCATATCACAGACCCTTCTGCTTAGTGTGTGTGTGTGTGTGTGTGTGTGCGACTGCCCTTCCATGCACACGGCACTTCCATGCATTTGTTCATATGTAAGTTCATTGGTGTATGGGTGTGTAAATGGTCATCTGTGTGTGCGCTAAACTGTGAGTGTGTAGGCGTAGGGGGAATCTGATCTGGTCTGTGTGGGAGGAACCAGTTCCTTTTTCCTCTCTCCACTGCTCAGACAGACGGCCTGCTAGAGAGATCAGACTCTCAGACTAACTGGACCAGAAGTCATTAGCACACGCTAGACACACTGCACTTTTTTCAAAGTTATTGCTTCCTTTAAAGAAAAAAAACCTTCGCCAGTAAGATTATCTATGTCTCATTGGCTCGTAATAGATCTAAGAGCCTTTAAACAAGATGAAGTTTTTCAAATCTTTGTTTTGGGGACTGGTGAGCAGTAGGGACCACTTACACCAAAGCTGCATTGAAATTTACTCTTTTGTTTCCCATTGTTACGCTGTGGGAGAAAAACTAGCCCTGGCACTTCGGATTAAGGGGCAATTCAAGCATAATATACTAGAATTGCACTTCTTTGGTGTAATCGATTCTCCAGGAAGGATTTTGCAGCTATCCTTAGTTCATTGTTTGGCTGCAGTTCTTAATGTGAAACCTCTGAATGTGCACTGTGAAGTATGAAGCTAAATTCTTCTTTCATTTGTCTCAAATTCAAATCCACACCTTTCATCTCATTTGTGGTGTATCTCATTAAAGAGAGCCTCCTCTAGGACAAATTAAGTGTTCAGCGTTTCAAGCTGTTTATGGTTCTGGGCTGTTTGTGAGATTACACACACACACTAAATCAGCTTTGTTTTTCACTGCTGCTTCTACTAAAACCGGTGTTTTGGCAGGGTTTGACGTCTGAATTTTTGTTGGTTGTTATTCTTCACCAGGCACTTGTCACATTGAAGGAAAAAGCTCCATAATTGGCACCTCGGTAGCAAAAACAGCTTGTTAGCATTGTTAAAAAATAATTTGGAAACACCAAACTAGTGCAGCACAGAACTAGCTTTCATTAAAAGAATGGTTCATTTACATCTCACTTAATAGTGGAAAATAGCTCGAGAAATGCAGCTGTAATGTGGTTTTAGTCCTAAATTAAGACACTATAGACTGTATAGAGTGCGCTAATAGATCCCAGCTTTCCTAATGACTTTTACTAAGAATTTCTACACTTTGCTGCTGAAGAAAAAGAATGTAGAGGATTTTTACCAATTCTAAAAATTAAAATATAGTTCTCTCTGAACAAATCCCTGTGGCGATATGTTCAGAATAGAAGGACAGAATTCCACATTGCTAATGCCCTGATTCTTATGCGTGAAGGCAGTGGAGATATTTGGTGAAGGAAGGGAAGAAAGATAACAAGAGGTAAAAAAAAAAAATGACTGACCGTCATACAGACAGACGTGTGTGGCTAAACACACTGGAAAACCATCACCAACCAGACTCTGGCCTGTGGCACTCCAGGGAAAAGAAAGGAAGAGGAAAAGAGAGAGAGAGCATGTGGAAAGGTAAGGAAGAGGACAGCAAGGGGACACAAGCAGATGTCCAAGTAGCCATACCTGCAGATTCAATTCTGCCCCCTCCTTTTTCTCCCTCTTTCCTCTGCTCCTCAAACCCCTCTTCTCCGCCTCATCCTCTGCCCCTCTCTGTCTGCTCCAATCTTTCTTTCCCAGAAGAAACAGAACGAAAGCAAGAAATATGTGTGTGTGAGAGAAAAAGAAAGTCAAAATTAGGATGATTGGAGGCACAGGTGTGGTCATTGTGAAACCTGCTGCACTGCTTCTTTGATCAAAAACTTTATTTGAAACAAAATCATCCCCCCCCCCCCCCAACTGCCCCAGTGAGCAAAGGTTCGATAAAATCTGCATTTGGTTTTAAACTATGTCCAAGGCACCGGATAGTTTCACAGTGGAAACTTTTATAATGTTTATTGGTTGGAACTGGGGAGAATTCATGAGCACAATCGTCTCAAATACCATTGATATATGAATGAAATCTCCTTCCAGATACACAAAAAAATTTATTGGTCATCGCAAGTTATTTTCCAGCATTTTCAGAAACAATTATTTGAAATAACCAATACCACAGTTCCAGCATGTTGTCTGCGATGCCATAAAATAAGTCAACAGCCAATGTTTTGTACCTCCTCATTATTTGTCAAGAATGCCTTATGCCTGTTAAATAACATAGTTTCATTATATAATGTTATGTTACATAAATATATATTTATATTTCAGTTTACACATTAATAACACACAGCCTTCGATGAATGCAGTTCTGTCTTTCGTAGGTGTTTTGATCATGTGCCTTTAGGTCCTCAGACTCTGAACAAAGAGCCACTGAGTCTTTGAACAATACAGTAAAGTCTCCTAGAAGCGTGGCTGAGAGGCTCTTCGCGGAGTTAATACAAATGCGAAAGCCCTATAAAAGTACTGTTGAAAAGTGTCTTTAATTTGATAGCACTCTCCAAAATAAAAAATAAAAAAAAGTTCTTGTAAAATGATACAGAAGTCAAGAAAAAGTGAAGTTCCTTAAAAAGTCCCGGAAGCGCCTCAGCAGTCTTTGTAATGCACCACAAGTATGATACGTCCTCAAATTGCACTGGAAGTGCTCTCACTGAGCACTTCATCCGCGTGGTTCGTGTCGTCTCTGTTAGCTTCTGATGGCCGTCTTCCTCTCTCTGTCTTTGTTCTGCAACAGAGAGAGAAACATCTCACGTCATTACGATTCAACGCCGAAGTCGGCCTAAAGGAACAGTACACTTCTTCACCTTCTGTACAGTGTCATGCATAAGCTGTGGTCACCAGGATTGTAAAAGTAGGCTCTTTAACTTTATTACAACAGTGACATCATGATTGTCACAAGCCTGCTCGATGACATGCTTTTCATTTATCTGTGGTATCAGAACAGAGCAGCGCTGATTTCCTGGCTGGTAAGAAGACTCTCTCTATCTGGCCAGGAAAATAACATCACATTTTCCCTCCTCACCTAACCTCTGCTCTGCTCACATCTCAGGCCATCTACCCAGCTTCTCAAGCAACAGTCAAGGGGTTTTATCAAACACACCACCGAGGGCTCTGCAACACATGTCAGCGCTGCTTTGGTAAATACTTTGAGGGCAGATGTTTCAAAGATTAACTCACACATGACAATATACGATTATATTCCTCTCTATGTCACATGTGCAATAGCCAAGAAGGTAATTTCATGCGGGGGTATAAGACTACTACTCCGCACTCCCTTTCTCTCTTGACTTCTCTCTCCCCCTCTCATATTGTATCCACTCTCTCTGCCACCTCCCTCACTTTCCTCTCATCAGCCGAACACCTGTTAGACATTTCCTCTCAGACCATGCACAAGGTGTAGGTGTTTGGAAAAATCTGTCTGACTGACATCAACAAAGGTGGGTAGGTGTTTGGAAGCGTATCAGGCAGTAATGAGGCAGTGAGATCATAGGATCTGGACAGGAATCGGTCCTCCCACTGATTGAGGTGAAAGTGAGGCGACACAGGAACTATTACGGACAACTCTTCCTCCAGCTGGGTTGAGACCAGAGGATCATTATTAGATTGCTATTATCAAGACATACGCGTGGATGTCAGCGGTGATTTCAAGCACAATATGTGAGAGAAAAGTATATAAATGTGAAGAAGACAGAAATCCGTGGAGCACACTCAAATATGTCAAAATGTGCTGTAAGACTTAATGGTTACTCTCCAGAAGCCTGTAATTATAATAAAGTACTGGCAGGGGAGAATAGGTGACTTTAGGGAATTGTTCACAAATTTTGCCTCACACTCCATAATAGAAATGGGATTGTCTAGAAATGAATACACAGATTATTACAAACAAAGCCAGGAAAGGTTTTGGCCTAACTATGAAGCTGCTGTTATTGTGCTTCCTACTAACACAAACTATAAAACCAACAGCTGGAAGAGACAACTGCAACCAGGCTCTATGCTCTTTGTTGGAAGGCGTTGTGGAAAATTGTAGGTATTTATCAGTGAAAATAAAAGTGCTTATGGACCCGGGTACATGAAAACGTATGTTCAAAAACTGTGCATGACAATTGGATGATTTACCAAATTACATGAAATTACCCTGAAATCATCCAACAGCCCACTGTAAGAGTTCAGCGATGGCCTGAGAAGCACAGCTGTGAACCGGTGAGCGCGGCTCAGCTGGAGCGTGGCTGGTTCAGTCAACACTGGAGGAGGGGGCGTTAAGACTGGCCTGGTAGTCAAAACAATCTCGGAAGACTAATATGGCACGGTCAGATGACTTCCCCGCTCTCTCTTTTTGCTCTCCAAACACCTACACACAGACACGCTGACCTCCCAGGGGGGCGGTTTGTCCCACACTAATATGATCACCTGATGATATTTACTTTGAATACGATATGATGAACAATATTATTGTGAATTATTAGTGAAAGCTTTTCTTTAATGAGAATCTAGCAAGCACTATCTTCACGTCTCATTTGTGGCTCATCTTAACAATTATAATCCTAAAAAATCTAAACTTTAATGCGGCTCTTCCAAAGCTCTGTCTGGCTGTTCCTTTACCTATAACAATGGGTTTTCCATGCACCCCTCTTTTTCTTGGGTTAAACCATCAAACACAAACATCTCATTTAGTCCCTGGCTGCTCGAAGAGAGGAATGACTGGTTGGAAAAAATAATTCCACTTGGGTACGAGCCTGACAATTGTATAAGGAGATTGGTATTCAACCATGAAATGAAAACTGGTAATATCCTTTTTAGTTTGTCAAGTAAAAATATGTAAATATGCTTTAGTGCTCAAAGTGGCTAATAGAAGCTATAATTATCCTAATAAACAAGCTTGGAGTTAGCACAATGAATAACACGAGACATTTAAATTAAGCTCCCACCATATAAGCCACAGTTTGCCACCATGTGGCTTGGATACATCAGACACGTACTTCATGTTCACTGTGGTTTGCTAACAAGCCTCCTGATGGCTGCTGAAGTACTTGATTTATCTTAGATTGCCTAATCAAGTGTAGTTCACACCATTCGACTACACGTTCATTTATTATTCCTGCATTTTAATCATCTGTTATGATGTCATTTTCACTGGTCTCGGCTGACTTCCTTCTGCTACATTACACACTAACCATCACTTTATCAGTGCTGCGATGTGCAGCCTGCGAAAGCCAGCGTGTCATTAGCCTCAGTAGTTACTGTTTTATGAAATGACACAACTGTAACCGTGCCCTTCTGCTTTTTCTGTGTTGTAGATCTCTTTTAGATTTCTGTAGTTTTGTTTTAATTTGCTCTGCAAGTAACCGTCTCCCTGCAGACCAAAGGACAACAGAATGATAGCTTTACTAATAGATTTTGTTAGTTATCTGACCCGACTTCTTCTGTTGGTATTGAATTAGGTTTTAACTGCTTCCATCTGGGCTGAGAATATGCAGACAGGTTCATGCATGAAGGCACACAGTCATACAGAAATCCAGCCTCACACACACACACACACACACACAAAACGTGGGTTAGAATATTTTTTGGAAGTTGCCTGCAGCGTATGAGCTACCTTCCGTGCACCTCATAAGCACGGTTTGAAACGAGAAACAAACAGGCGAAGCTCTCTGTCACGAGACAAAAAACATCAACTCCATGTCAACACCAGCATTATCAGTAAATGAGGGTAATTTACTTTTCATCTATGACCTTGAAACGTCTCCTTCATGCACACAAATGACGCAATCCTTTTTTCCACTGAAAACAGAGTAATATCCAATTGACTGCAAAAACCACACTCATTAATATGCTCCTGCACATGTTCTATGCATGCATTTAAGCCCTCTTAAGGTGCATGGTTCATTTGATCTCTATAAGAAGCAAAGTGTAGTTTCAGCACATTCGAAAACCAACTGTCCAAACTGGAGGATAAATAGCTAAGTTGATTATCCGGCTGAGTTGTTGGCTATTTCTCTCTCGCTTTCTCTCCTTCTCTGTCTCTGTTTCCACAACTTCCTGCACACCATTAGTTTAGAAAGTGTTGAAAGCACAGTCGTCGTCCAGGGCTCTTTAACTGGGTAATCATATATGAGGTTTTTTTGGGTGTCTAGAAAAAAGCAGTGAAGTGTTGGCTGGCTGAAAAGAGTAGAAAAAAAATAGAAGGAGTAGCTTGAAATGCTTCTGATAAAAGTCTGAGTGTGGCGCACCGTATGCCCGTGTGTCCTGACAGAGTGTGTGTGTGTGTGTGTGTGTGTGCCACTGGTGTAGGTGTGAGTGTGTGTGTGTGGGTGAGCAGGGAGGGCGTTTCACAGAGAGCGGTTTCCAGGCTTCTTTAACATCACCATCAAAGCCCAACGTCAATGTGTTTCTAATAGCAGAAGCTGAATTAAACACTGGCTGCACAGGCCTCCGCAGAGGATAAATCATTTGCAGAACAATTAGCTCATTTGTTGCTCTGCTCTGCACTGCCAATGACTTCCAGACACAGAGAGCCGGCCAGTGTGTGTCTGTGTGTGTGTGTGCGTGTGTGTGTGAGGACATACTGTACTATATGTGTAAGGACATGTACAACTTTTGACTCAATGTGTCACTCACATACAAACATACAATTTCACTTACTCTCCTTATTATGCACACACACACACAGAGATACACACGCATGCACAAACAGATAAGTCAGTTTCCACGTGCACAGTGTAGTTTTAGTGCCACTGTCTTTTCATCCACCCTTCTTTCTAGCCACCCACAAAAATCCCATCACATCACATATATAAAGTTTTTACAGCAAACCAGATGAAAATTAAAAGTCTTTGTGTATATTAGGAGGAGTATACACCATTTGTTAGGTTTGCTGTCTCACTACATTTTCACATTTCTTTTTCATTTATAGAAAATTCCTTCAAGTCGAAATACAATCAGGATCATGCATTAAAATTCTTGTAAAGTCAACTAACTGTCTCAAAGGGACAATGTTTTTTTTACCACAACCACACTATAAGTATCATAGTAGAAGTTTTTTATTTTGTTTTTAAACATATAAATTCCCGTTTTAATTCACCAAATATTTGAAAAGTGTGGTTACATCCAGCTTAGAAGAAAATGGTTCAGCATGACTACTGTTACTGACGGAGCCAGTTACGCACCATCTCAGTGTCATTCAGCAGCACAAAAACACTTCACCTACTGTAAACTAAGTACAACATGCATTTACGTACCACTGGGGATGCCCAGCTGGTAGGGCAAAATCGTTTAAAATGCCTTAAATATGTGTCTTCTAGATAATAAAGATGTTCTAATTTATAAAAGCTGTAATTATGCAGTGTTCCTGCTACAGGCACCTGACATTTACGCTGATTAGCAGAGGCACAGAGGCCTAACACAGGATATCTGCATTAATCAACTAGACAGCATGGGGATTTGAGCAGCCCTAAGCTCACCTCAATCCTCTATCCTCAGCCATGTACATCTCATTTACAGATGTAGCCATCAGGAGCATCCCTTTTTTTTAACTGCACATATCAAAGGCAGCAGTATGTGAGGGCTGCACTCCAGTGTGTGCCTGCCAAAGTCCTGGTGCTCCACCCCAAAAGTGTTAGAGGTCATTGTGATGTATGTGGATGCCTGAGGTATAGCCTGGAGACTGCTCAAAAGATACTAAAAAAAACATTCCCATGACAATTTAGAAAGAGAAAAACACAGTTAAGAGTAGTACAGCCAAATACAGTAAATATCTCATGTGCTTCATTATACGGTGCAGCTTTTCTGGACCGTGACTCAAAAATCACCTTCTCAATTAGAGCAATATGGGAAAATTCATCTATTTCTATCTGATCTAAATCACGGGCATAAAATCACATAGATAATGTTCCAGTCCATATATAATATGCAGTAGTTTAGCCCTCTTTGTGCAGCAGTCATTACTAAGAAGGCTGCTTAATTTGAAACAATTATACTGTATACACACATAATAAGAGGAAATGAGAGTATACTTTTCTCACTTTCACCCTCTCCTACATTGAAAATAAGTGTAATTGAAGCAGCTGGTCTAAGCAAACCTGACAGCTGTGATGAACCTCAATGACCATGAAAACATACAAAGAGACCACTCAGGACACACAGTCTCATTTTACCTTCACAATCGTTTCACTCTGTAATCACCCGCACTGACTCTGCCCTTCAGCCCACTTAAATGCACTGTATAGTCACTTTTCCAGAGGAACTGAAATGCTCTCAGGTTCTGCCAATCACAGTTAACCACTTAAACGCCAGGTGAATCTAGGCTCCCTTTTTTTCCCCTTACGATTGCTTTCGAGGTCATAATATCAATATGATTTGGCAAACATTCAGTTCATTCGCTGCTGAAACACAATTCGTCTGCAGGATGTCCTTCGCCATGTATTACCTACAATATGTCACCATACTGTGATATTTTCTGTTTTACCTGTTATAAAATATACCAAACGTTAATCAGCTGCTGAAGACAGTCACCCACAAATACACCGTGTGCACCTATTTAAACACTATTTGCTACAAACTGCAAAGATTTATGTGTTTTGTGGGATTTTTTTTAAATGAATGAATAATATTTTATGTTGTTAATCTTATACTAAATGCACATAGCTTTGTAATGACATTTTGTTTTTCCTTCTCCTCATTCGTGATTGATGTAGACATGGAAGTCAAGAAGGGGATAATGAAAATATAATGACTTTCACCTGGGTTCACCTCATCAGGGCAGTTCACTAAAAACAGCAAAAATACATTGGCATAAAACTAGAGTGACCTTTTATGGAGTTAATATGAAACAGGACAAAGTGATTGACAGTGAATAACACAGACATGGTCAAAGTGTCTGTGTTTCCACAGGAGAAGGCTTCTAAATTGTTTTCTGCGCAGCATGCACTTACAGGTCCGTCATGCATCTGCAGCAGTGAGTTGACAGCACCAGATAGTATTACACAGCTCCTACTGACAGCTCTGACCTCCACCAGCCTGATCAATACACGGGGAGCTGAAGGAGAGACGGGGGATGGGAAGAACTTGGGGTACGAGCTGAGGAGGAAAAACGGAAGAGCATTTGGGTGAAGGAGGTAGAGAATACAGAAGCCAATAGAAAAGGAGGTAGAGGACGTGGAAAGAAACAGGTTTTCAGCCTGGTTATCTCACAGCTGAGGGTGTCTGGCTTTAGACACCAAGGACGTATAGACTTTCACTTACAGAGGTTCAGAGGGGAGGCAGCAGGGAGGGGTAGACATGCACTGCTGGGACTTAGGTTATCCCCAAGCTAAAGGGTCTCTGGGTTTAGACACTGAAGAGGGTATTAGCTTTCACACGCTGCTGGGGTAACGGGGGAGACTGCCAGATGTCAGCTCCTCACCCATAAATCCTGCTAAATGGGCAGCAGCCATAGGTTAGAGGAGGAAAGCTGAGTGGACGTCACCTCTCGATCATCCTCTGTGGTGTTTGCTCAACGAGCGGGAGTCATATAAATTTTGATTTCAATCAGCTGATGTCAATTCCTCACTCCCTGTTATATCTCATCAGTCTGCTGGCCTTCCTACGCTGAGAATGTTCTTAATTATGTCTGTTTCCTGAGCCGAATCAATCACGGGTGAGTTGAAACTTGCACTGTACAAAGTTTTCCTTTTCCGCGTCTGTATAAAGGTGACGACTGACAGAGCAACAGTGGCAAAAGACTGGAAGCTTGAAAAAAAAAACCACAAACGACTAATCTCTCTGACTGAAAACAGGAATCTGTTCGTGGCTGTATCAATGCAGAAATAAGAGAGTCATTTTCCCTATATTATATATTATATTCACAAATGTTTGTTTTTTTTTGCTCTGAATTGTTGTGTATTATCATAATATAAAACCACTACCTGTATTTAATCGTATGCCGTCTAGTTTTAGTGGAACAAAGCCACTGCCGGTTAGCAACGTATGTATCTTAGGTCCGTTTTTCAGGACCTGTGATTAAAAGCCTGTATTCAGACTGACGTCAATACATTCTTCAAATTATACACATGGTTTTGGATGAATTTCATGGGCTCTCGGTCATAAATCTGACCCGCTGCATAAATACACTTGTAAACTTTAAATTCATATTCTTAAAAAGAGATGAAGAAGAAAAAACGTCACAGTTGGAGTTAGATGCTTTTTTATGGAACACGCTTTGTCGCAGTTACAGTGAAAGATGGCTTTCTGTTCGACACAACTCTGTGGTCAGCCCTTTCTTATTGCCTCTGATAGAAAAACAATCATGTTTATTCACTGAGATGTCCAGTCAGATTCAGAAACCACCAACTTCTAAGCCACCTGCTCAAATTAAACTATCCCCAACAGTATAATAATGCAGAGTCTTTTACCCCAGAAGAGGACTTTAAAGAGGTCCTGCTTTTTAAAATCCCTCAGGGCCAGTCAGGTTTACAGGCTCGGTCAGTGATCTCAGGTCAGCTTTAAACATCAAACTGACCATAAACCACAGACTTTTCCAAAACAAAACTTCAGCACTATTTATATTTTTTATTCTCAAAAAAAGGTGATAATGAAATACATGTTTAATCATTGTTTAGATTAGAGAACAAATTGTCAAACGCTTTGTTTTCCTGTTGTTTCACTGATTACATAGTATAATTTAAGGGCTTTCTATACAAACCATTTTCGACTTGACTTATTTCTCTACTTTGTTCTATAGACTTATATTTGTCTGCTCACCATTTTCCTCTGGTTGCTCAGGCAGAAAGTACAGATGTGCTTTGGCTGAGTTGATTGGTCAGATCCACGGTTGGGGGAGGAGTTAACATGGAAGAACGGTGGTGAGGGAGCGTGGCACGGCTGTCCGTCATGAAGCCCTTCTCCCAGGAGCAAGACGTTCCCCAGATGACTGATGTAGCTGCTGGCCAACCGTAACGTCTCGATCTTTGACAGCTTCCTAATCATCAAAACAGAAAAAAAGATGTACGGTATTATATAAAAAAATGTTTCAATTTGAATGCACTGGTAGAGAATTGTTATACATTTTAAAATGAGGGAGAATAGTAGAGAATATTTGTTGTGTGGCTCCACAGCTGTCTGACAAAAAAGAGATAATCACCTGCAGAGAAACCTCACTAATATTACAGATCTGTCTCAAATGATCTACCAGCATCCTACAGCGCTAGACCAGTGACAGCTTTCTACTTACTTTGGTTTTCAGAAGTGCATTAGACCAAATGTCATTACACAGTTTGAGTCATGCCACTCTGTACCTGTCTGCAGGCTCGGTGGGGATGAGGGTTCGAAGTGCTGTGAAGGCCGTATTGACGGAATTAGTGCGATCTCTCTCCCGCGCGTTGGCTGCAGTCCTCTGCTGAACTGGCACGGGAGATGTGTCTGTGGGCACAAACGTTGCTTCCATACCCCCATCATCTTCTCCTCCCCCGCAAAGCTTCCTCTTCCTGTTCACCTTGATGTGAAAGGCAGATGTGTTCGAGGAGGAGAGGAGGAAGGCAGCCGAGTTGGAGGACTTAGTGGTGCGCTCTTCGGAGCCTGACCCCTCGCTGCCATTTTCGTCATCGTCTTCAGAGAGAAGCGCGATGTCGCCATACAAAAACCTCCCTGCAGGAGGTGCCGTGCGCAGCATGGCAAATGTCATCTTCACCAAAACAATGATGTGTCAGCTATTTGGCAATCCAGCAAGTTCAACTTGTGCTGTTGACAAGCTTGTGCCTGAAAGTTGCTCAGCAAAGGTTCTGTTAATGCTGTCGACTGAAGTCCTGTGTGTGACAGGTGAGTCAGATATAGTCCGTATGATGCCGCGTTTGGTTTGGTTTAAAAGGTGAGCAGGTTGATCCAAAGTCAGCTTTCGGTAACGATTTGATCTCAGAGCTGTTGCGCCACAGTTTGCAGGTCCCTCTTGTTTTGCTCTCTTGGCTTTTACAAAAACACTTCACATCCCAAAGGCCAGGTCCTCTTTCCTTTAATCCTTTGGAAAGAAAAGATTATAATGGCATGTTGATGTCAAACTGTTGCTAATTTCTCTTCCTTTTCCTCTATTTGTTTCTATAATTGTCTGTTTCAATTTGGGCTTTAAAAACTACTCCCAGGCAGCGGTTTGACTCTCGCTCGCTCTCAATTGGTCTCTTTCTCGTCCCTCTCCCTCTTTGCCGCTTTGCTCCACGTGTGCTTGCTGTCTGAGTGTTTCCGTCTGCCTCTGGTCTTATAGCTGGTGGGAGGGCTGGAGGACTCCTCCGCTCCTCCCTCTGAGCAGTAAGGGTCCCCCAGCTGCTGTCTAGAAGCAGGCCAGGGAGGCCGGAGGCAAGAGGCAAACCATCAGCAGGAGTTTGTTTTGGCTGCACTCTGGTGTGTTGCAAGGGAAATCCACCCTAAAACAGAACTTGCATCACGCGCACTTGGCGATGACCTTAGAGGTCATGTAGCGCTCACTCCTATCATCATGAAGTCTGACTACACACCTCTTCCGTCAGTAGGAAGCTGAAACACAAACTGTATATAATAAAGTCATGATCTTGGACAACGCAATAACACATTATTTGCCTGGAACAAAACTAACCTCAAATCTTTTTCAGTGAATGTGTGACTTGTTATTCATTTTGAAATCATAATCTTCTGGAATATCTTGTTCGTAGCTTTTGACACGAATCAGTTGGGCAGACAACACATAGTTTCCTGTATTTTCTTTGGGACTAGAGTTCACAAAGTCCTTCCCTACACAGCTTCTTGACAGAAAGAAGCGGAGATGTTTGCGTGGTAAAGTTCCTCCCCGTGTCAGCTTTTCTTCGCTCGGCCTCCTCCTCTGTGCTGTGTAGTCCCTGGACGTCAGGCTGGGAGGCAGGCAGCTGCAGCGTTGGACACTGACAGCTCAGACTAGGATCATGGTTAATTCAGCTAAGCATTTTATCTGTACGAGCTGTAACATTGATGGCCCTGCAGGAGGTTTTTGGTGATGAGGTTAAGGCTCGGGGGTTTGGAGGAGTTGAACCTCTAATACTACAATGGAAAAGAAGAAAATTGACAGGAGACCACAGAGGAAACAAGTAGTGGGAAAGGAGACAAGTGGGATAAAACTAATGAGACACAGGACAAAATAAAAAATCTTTGTTTTTGTGCGAAGAAACACAGGTGTTTCTAGCAGTTGGGAAAATTGTATTCTTCCCCAGATTTTAGTAGAAGTGTTGTTCTTCACCAAACACTAATCTGCTTTTCCTACTTTTGGAGTCTTTAGGATTTTATTAGCCATGATTGTGCAACATAACTCTCATCTCAGGGAACTGACTGGCCTTTAAATTTTGCTTGCTGCATTAAATGTGCAACGGTTAAAGGTTGACAACCTATGTAAAACTCAAATATGAGGTCCACAATCCTCAGTAGTGCATTATTGAAAACTCTAAACCCAACTGCGATTGCTGGTATGCATCTTTTGTGTAGATTGGCAACCGTAAGCTGCTGCTGAGAAGTAACAGCACAATAAATAATCTGTCAATGTTATAGATATTTTCTCTCCCTCTCTCTGTTTCTGCCTTTTTCTCTCTCTGACCATATATCACTCTCCCTCTCTCTCCTCTCTGTAGCTCTACCCTTCAATCTCAGTCTTAGTTTGTTTATGCTTTATGAAAGGAAGCCAATGTTGGTTGCGGTGGTTGATTGAAGTACCTACATGAAGTGTTTGAAAGCAGTAAGGACAGAGGGAAGAGAATGCGATGGCCATAGGCGGATATTAAATGACTGAAATCTGAGCTTCTCCGTAATGGTAAAATGTCGAAACAGGGTAAAGGAGCGTTTGGACATTCAGCACTGGATTTTTAATAATGTTTTGTATTTTACAGGCTCATTATGTTCTTGTGTAAAAACCTAATCTAAACAGTGGGAAGCATCATGGGGGAAATTAAATTAAAATGTGTGCATGGATTACTAAACATCTGTCTAATATAAACGTCCTTAGCATAACTGGCCATGTTTATAGTGTATGCCGGACAGTCATCACATTTCCAAAGCCAGGATGGTTTACTCATCCTAAAATCCACAAAGACAGCACAACAAAGCTTTGGGATTTTGGTCTGTTACACCTCCCTGATCAATAAGGGATTCATGTGTCATAACTAAGCTTAGAATGAAAACATGCAAGCACAGTCCTCTTAAACTCTTTCCACTCTGCCGATCTCAACCGGACACTTTCAACCACTGGATAGCAGATTTGATTTTGCAAATACATGTTGAGACAAATGTTCAACTGTGAACGTCTGAGATTCATGCTGAATCGACGTTTCATGCCGTGACTACATCAATGCAACCGCTGCGTCAGGTCTCCTGCATCGGTCTCCCCCTTTTGGAACTGCCTCTAAAAACAGTATGTAAACATAGATACCCATCCAAATGTCCTGATTAATGAGTGGCAGACTGTATATATTTGAGTGACCAACTATGGAGATGTGCTTCCAAACCACCTTCACTGTGGTCCACTATTACATGCATTGCCATGATCTTCCTCTTATTTGCATCTCCCAGGAGCGTGTAGCTGGTTTAGCACAGTATCCATTTCTCTCCAAATTATTGCCTGCAGGCCAGAAAACATTTCACTGAATATAATGTTGACATTAAGTCTTTTCATAATCGCACTTGGCTGCATTTGGCAGATGTATGTTTTACAGAATGAAAAGAAAATAGCTACATTACAGCACAATAATGGTGACATTTACATAAAACTACATCAGATGTTGACCTTACTGAGATTCTGTGTTTTATGTTCTCATGCTGATTGTGATTCCAATAGCACTTACATGTTACATTTTAAAATGTTTTTTCTATTGTTATTCAAAGATGTTTTAATAAAAAATATATATACATTAAGAAAATATATTTCGAAATAGACACATACACACACATACAGGCCATGCTGTGCGCTCTTTGGGTGAGAATATGCATGTCATACGAGTCAGGTATTTTCATCAGAAGTAGAAGAGGAAGAGGAGCAATCCAGAGCTAAACGAAGAAAGAGAGAGAGAGAGAGAGAGAGAGATTTGCATTCATTATACATTCATGTGGACATAATTACATCTCCAAACACTTGGTTGTTTTCTGCAGGATGTGTACTTAGACAGCTGCTTCCAAATAAATCCCCCATACTTACAACTTACAATGTCCCTGATATGTGGAAAAAATACTTATAAAGCAAATGTTTTAATCTTCATAATCCACCTGAGGAAGAAGAAAAGTACAACAATTTGCAAAATGTTAGGACTTGCATGAATCAGTCAGTTCTGCTCCTCCCTGCCTCTCCCTTTGCTGAAGATGTGTTTTACATTCTTATTAAAAATAATATGCGACTACTGTAACATTAAGAAAAGCCTATGTTTAAGTACGTGTTAAAGACATGTTAAGCCTTAATTAATGTTCTCCTGGAAAACCTGGGGGAGGCAGACACAGTATGAAGGGAACACTGACAGATAATTAAATTAAGTTAAATTCTCTCATTCAGTAATTTTCCCCAAAATCTGAACAATAGAAATGTAAAATAGAATAGAGTTCAACCATACAAGTAAAGCATTAGTCATTAATATACAGTATGGACTTGGACCAGTCACCCATCCAGGGCCCAGAAAGTCTTCCTCCTGTAGCTTGAGCTGTCTTCACCATCTCTTCCTCCTTCGGAACTGAGTTGCTTGTTTTCACAATTCCCAGTTCCACAGAAAATTATTCATGTATGTAAATTTTCAACACAGAGTGGTGTTTTCCTTTAAAGAAATAGCAGCAGCGGTGGCGGCAGCAGCACAGTAGTTGAACACCATCTGATAGTCATTACCCCTCCCCTCTCGCCCCCCTCCTTTCTCCTCCTCTTCTCCTCTCGCTCGTTGCTCTTCTCCCAGCTCAGACTTATTATTCATTAGTCTGATGAAAAACACCCACCAGCTTAGCCAGGCCAAATGTGGCGCACACACAGGCAATCACACATCCACCCCCCCATAGTCCCAACCCAGCTGAACTGCTCTGGCGCGGGTCAGGGACCTGTCAAAACTCGGAAGCAGGTCTGGACCCGATATGGTACCACAGAGCAGGAGTCTACAGGGGGAAAGCGACTCCAAGGAACTGAACTATTTATTGTAGTCCTTGTACAGTTTTTAGTGCTCAAAGTGACAGAGGGGGGGCGGAGGAGAGTTTGCGGACTTGTTATGGTGCCGCTGAGCAGACGTCTGGAGAGGGCAATTGTCTGCTTTACTTTCTGCGAGGCACAGAAAGGAGGCCAGCAGGAAGTAGAAAAGGAAAAGGAAGACATGAAGTAGGAATGGTGGAAAGTAGGAGGGAAAGGAGACAGGGGCAGTTGTTGTGAGGGAGAGAGAGAGAGAGAGAGGAAGAAAAGTAGGATGGAAAGGAAGGAAATGAAAAAGGGGGGAGACAAAGACGAAGGGGGGAGAGTTGGCGGCGGCCTGCCAGAGCGCCAGACTGCATAGTGTATTGCATGGGGAAAATGGTCGGAAGTGCTCGCCCCCCAACTTGCACCTCCACCACCACCAATTTCAAGATCATTCAACCTCAGCTCCAGCCACACTCTACTGTGTTTCCCAAGAGAACCACACTCTACAGCTGGCCTTATTAAACTGAGAAAGGCAGAGAGACAGAAAAAAGACGGAGAAGGAATAAGAGGTCACACAACTGGAAAACATCAGTTGAAGCCGTGCTTGCTCTTTTAGTTTTTCCGTTCATATCCCGTTTTATGATAGAGTTTCTCACAAACACGCTCGCAGAGCACTGGGTTCAGACACATAGTAAAAAGCTATTGTTTGATTCGACATCCCTCAGAACACTGTTAAACAACGATACAAGTGCTGGGAAATTAAAATCTGTGCGACTTTTATCTCACATTTGTCTGAAGGCTGTCATCATACATCTGAGACCCGCTGCGAGGTTGTCTTTTCTAGTTTGTCTGGATCACACAGTATTTGTGAACAAAAATGAAGCAAGAAAGGAAAATCTACTGGAGAGAAGTCTGTTTCCAATCAGTTATCTTGTGTTCGTGTGTAATTTGATTCTTTTCTAATGCAGCTTGCCCGACTTGCAGTTTTTTTTTGTCAGAGATGCTCTTGTGTTTTAAAATAACACAATAGTCAGATTGACATTGATAATTTCCACAAAGAGCTTTGCAATGACTTGTTTTATTGGGCCTAAGGGTGAAGAGCTGTTTCACCTCGATCAGCTCAGGAAAGGTTACTCACTCACTCACTCACTCACTTTCTGTCTGGGCTGTTTTCAGATCATCAGCAAAAACTAAAATAAAATGATTGGTTTTGTTTTGAATTTGTAAGCAAAATCGTTTTGTCATATTGTATAGCCAAAAGTGGCCGATCAACAGCTTTTGCAGCATCTATGTGATGTCTCCATAGCAACATTAGCTCCAGCTTTTACCTTCTGCATTTTATTTCAGTGCAGTTGAAAGGTCTGGTTCATGTCAGAGGATACACAAAGAAAAAAGCCAATCAGCGCGTAAAACTAGCCTCTTATGACCATCAGGCCTCTGTTTTCTTGCTAAATTAATGGTGGACGTTGACAATAAATGGAGAGACGCTAAACAAAAAATGCAGATTGACTGGGTACTGGTTTGGCCCTCGGTGAGATATTTTCTTTCCTGCAATATATACAACTTTGAAAGCTCTCCATAGGCATTAACATGAGCCGTATCCTCGGGGGAAACTGTTAAAAGCTTTGTTACAACTACATCGGTTGACTACAGACATCTGCAGCTGTTCCACAGTCCATTCATGAAGGGGAGTAACTCTAATACGAAAAAATCTGAGCCGTGTATACTCAGCTCAAAAAGACTTCTTCAATCAGAGTTGATCCAGCCTCCTTTTTATTCGCCCTGAGTTATTGATGACATAAAAGCGGCTCCCCAGACTCTGCCGTTAAAGACTCCGGCCAGTAGCAGCTCTCCTTCTCCTGTAACAGAGGTGTAGTGGAGGGGTAGTAGTGGACCAAAAAATAAATCGGCTGTGATGTCATCACCACTAATGAGGTGGCAGGAACCATTCGACCACTCACCACCTCACCTCTCTCACTGTATTTTTAACTTTCTCTTAAACTTTCCCAGTCACTTTCTCACCTGCTTTTTCTTCTCCTGATTTGCCACGATCTCTGCCCAGCCTTTGTTTTATTATTTTATCTGGGTAGTGGTATTTCCCCCACCGGATATATGTGACAGTAACCAGGTTGTCATGCTGGTTAACTTCAATCCTTATCTTTTCAATCTTATAGTTTTATAAGATATAGTTTCAATATAGTTTCAATCTCCTAATCTTAGTTAGATTGTTCGCGCTCAGGGTGACAAAAGCAAAACCAAAACGTATTCAGAGGCAGTTCTGCACTGACACAGAATACCCTTTTTAACCAGGTCAGTCATGATAAATGGGTATCAACTGTAAGGTAACAATAAATAAAACCCTCCACACTATAGTTTTCCAAAGTCTGGAGGCTCTGGTTGGCTCCACTAGGTTCCATGGTGTAATGGCTGGCTGCCTCAAATGCCAGGGAGCTCACATCACTGAGGGTAGAGTGTGACAGAAAGAGGGTTATGGGTTGGTAAATATCCTTTGGGCAAAAACTCTAAAAAACAAGGATAGTTCTAACAGTTGGCATCAAAACTATAATATAAGCATCGAGGAACAGTCTGTAGATAGTGAGAGGGGGTCATATACAATATGCACAACGATAAGTAAAGACACAAATGTTACAGCAGCTGATCGGGGAGACAGAAGCTTAGTGTTTTTCATGTGAGAACACAGCTGCCACTAATAAACATCCTAATCCACTGGACTGGCAAACTGTTTCATCACTCTTCGCTTACCATCTTGGACACAGTTACGTCTCCAGCAAAGTCACAGGCTGAAGCTTAAAGCTCGTTTGATTTCTTTTTAAGAGTCAGACAAAAGCTGCCAGATTTCTAATGACTTATCTCTGCCTGGCTTTGTTCAGAGGCAACAGAGTCTGCCTATGAGCACAACCACCGCCTAGTTTGGTTAATTTTTAAAAACAAAAGAGACAAAACCTGTATTCGTTTTATTTTTATTTAGTGAAGAAGAATGTTTTTGTAATTCCTATCAGATATGCACCAGTGGCATCATCTGCTAACTAAATGTACACAGCACTAAGTAGGACGCTACAATAAAGCTTCCACTGACTCCCAGTGCTCTGGTTTTCAGACTCTTTCCAGTGGTTTCCCTTTGAAAGGTTAAAGCAAGTGTACAAAGAAAGTGTTGAAGCACTTTTATTTTCAGGTCAAGTACAAACATTTCATACTTCATCCAGTATTTTATGGCTGTACTACTGTGGTTTAGCAGTGAAGCATGATCACGGGCCAGAACATGTACAATGAAAAATAATCCTCCCTTAAAGGTTACAATTTTTAGAATCATTAGGCAGTGGCAAACATTTCAGCTCGTCCTGTTCCAGGCAGGTCAGAGATCAAGTTTATCTACAGGGTTAAACCTGTTGAGCCAATACTGTACAGCATGGATGTTGTTAGTTTGTTAGACTACCCCCTAAAAATAGAGTAATTATCATATTACTTTTACATTACATATCGACACACTTCATACATGATATCATTCATAATTTATAATAAAAATGAAAAAAAGTTATTAAACAATGCATATACAGTATAAATGCATAGCCTACATTTAATAGTATTATAGCATTGAGGGATATATTTGCCAGTATGTTTTAATGAACACAACCCCAACATGTTGGCTGTTAAATAACTTTAACTCATGGATTCAATCAGAAAAAGTAAAAAACACAGTAGATCATACAGACTAAGGAAACCAAATGTAGGGGTACTGCTGTCCTAGAGAAAATAAAAATGAAGAAAGCCTAGGTTTGGTAAAATGATTTTGCTAATGTGCTAATCCCTTCCTACAACTCCACTTTATTCTAAATAAACTAAGTCATTGCACTAAAGTAAACTCGAGATACTACAAATCATTGACTAGATTAGCAATAAAGTACAGATTACAGTTTGAAACATGATGCATCTTCAACAGGAGGTGTGAGAGAAAAGACAAGAGGTATGTTGGGAACACAAGAAGTGAGGAGAAGGGTTCATTTGATTAACTTGTTAAAGGAGTCTGAGGGTTAAAGTGAAAGATACGTATGCATGTGTGTGTGTGTTTGATGTTACAGTCTTGTAAAGGAACAGCTGGAGAGGTCGGTCCCTTGAGAATCACTGCAGCCAGCTATTAAACCACACACACACACA
The DNA here is from genome assembly GCA_032270685.1 of Microctenopoma stevenorrisi. Classification (NCBI taxonomy): domain Eukaryota; kingdom Metazoa; phylum Chordata; class Actinopteri; order Anabantiformes; family Anabantidae; genus Microctenopoma; species Microctenopoma stevenorrisi. The sequence continues at coordinate 15,218,355 of JAUMTR010000008.1, forward strand.
CACACACACACACAGATGCAGCCTTATTAAAGCTATTGCTCGGGAAACAGAGCAGACCCAGCCAATCTGAGGCTCTTTTGAGGCGACAGTGACACGGTCATGCGCACATTCATATAGATTCACATCATCTCAGCCCAAAAAAAATAGGCCTCATTATTAAGAGTTTTGTAAGCCAAACTTTTAACTGACTAGACAACTGTCAAATATAAAGATAAGTAGAACATATGGCCTTTTGTCAGAGTTTCCTCAGCGATCAGTGCAATTATAAGTATTTTGTCTGCATGTGGTTCCACTGCAAAACTGTAAATGTACTGTAAAACTACTCCATCCAGATGTGGGGTTAGTGTTTTAAGCCACTGCAGGGGTGTAGATGTACTCAGTACTATGAAGTCAGTAGCTCAGTCAAACTCATTAGAAAAGTGGAACACCTGGAAAACCGTGTGAAGACATATATATAATATGTATATATATATATATATATAATACAGTTTGACTTTGTGTAAGCATCAGTGTTGGTAAATATACTGATAATATACAAGACTCGTGTTCCTTTTGTAGTTTTTACATCCACTTGGTTAAACAAGACACAGGTGCAGGGGCTTAGCCAACAAGTTTTTCTGTTTATGGCACAACTCTGTTTAGACAAACATTAGCTGCAGACAGTACTGCAAATTGGTCTGCACCACAGAAATCTCCATATTTAAGAAAAAACACTGTTCATTGCACTCTCATATGTCATCAAATATCTTTTTTTTCCCCTGATTGTAGGAATTATATTGGGTGACATCATGCTGCAGCTGACTGGGAGCAAGCGCTCCTATTTTAGAGCTGCGGACTGTTTCCAGGGCGATGATATAATGCAGTCCAGATGAGTCCCTCCAAGGATTGTCTCATTATCACACACTCCACAGCTGCATGACCACCGTGTACATAAGTGTGTTCATGTGTGTATGTATATGCGTCTGTGACCATTTAAACTCTACTTGCAGTCAATTACCAGAAAATGACTTGTGTGGATGATTTTCCCTCCAAAGAAACTGATTATAGGGTTTAGGTTAAGGTTAGAATTGGGGTTGGGTTTGCAGCAACGTCCTGGATTGAGCTGAAACCTGGGGCGTAGCCGGAGGGCTGCCACGGTGGGACTGGACACTGTCCAAATCGGATTGCTCCTTCTCTGTCATCAAAGTTTCTCGTTTACCTTTATATATTTCCTTGCTTTCACATTAAACAGCTGTTTGGAGTCACAAAATGTTCACTCAGTAGTAGAGGTAGGAGTACATTTGAGTCGACTCTTTGTTGCGACTGCCTCAAAAGTAGAATATAACTTTATAAAGGTGCGATTTCCTGCAGGTGTTACGCTGAATGGTTCACATTATTGAACTTACATCCCCACCACCGCCCCAGAGCTACAAAGTAAGTAGGATTTATCATGACATTTCATCTTGTCGCAGTGATACTGTTCTTTAAGACCTGAGAGTAGTACCCAGAGAATGAACCTGGCATCATAAGAACAATAACTGAAATATTTAGTCCGTGTTTACAGCCGCTTTGCTTAAAATGTGTCAATTTCTGAAAGGCCATTTGGCGATTCAGTGAAAAGTCTGTTTTTAGCCACATTGTGCTCACATCGCACTTAATTAGGTGCTAATGTTGAAAATGTTTTACAGTTCGTCAGCGACTTGCACACCTAGAAATGTATTGAAAACATCTTGACAGGAAGACTGATTCTTTTAACCTGTCCAGCTATAGCACATTTATACCAAACAGGTTTGTTTTGTTTCACCTTGAGAGACTGCAGCCTCAGAAATGCAACAATTCCCTTCATCCTTTATTCATCAAGTCTGTCCACTTTATTCAGACACCTGATCTCTGTATTTTGTCTCTTAAAAGAAAAAATTCCACTTTTAAAAATCTCTAAAATACAATCTACATGAACTGAATCTGCTGTACAATCTGCAAACACAAATGATAGAATGAAGAGGAACAGAAGAAAGAGGAGGAGGAGGTAAGAGAGGGAGGGCTTCCGACAGTAGCCCAGACCTGACAGGTTCCTTCATATCCGACTTCATTCAGACCCATACAGGGACTCAGCACATGTTAAAGCCATCACCCCGACACACACACATGCACACAGAGTCCCACATCTCTTTGTCATACACATACAGAAGACACACATGTTCTCTCTCGCTCCACACCAGGAAGTGGCTTTTACTCATATTTGAAAACACGAGAAATAAAAAGAGAGAGAGGGAAAGACGAAGAGTCAGTTGGCTCTCAGCAGAAGGTTTTGCCACTGTGGCTTGAGATCAAAATTCCCAGCTGGGAAAATCTGGACAGAAGACATGAACAAGGTGCGCTCTTCTTTTCCTTACATCCTGTCTGTGAATCTTTGAGCACTGATTTTGATTTGCCCCATAGGAGCTGACAAACAGTTTCATGTCTAGTGAAACATCTGGTCAGCAAATTCAGTTTCTAGGTCATCTTCTGTTATTCAAAGGAGCCCAGGTGAAGCTAAAGGTACATTTGGATCTTCAGATTTCAAAGCAACACAATAAACATAACACTTACATGTGGGGAAAGCTACACCGATTTCTAACACTCACACCTGTACTCAGCATCGAACACATCACCACTTATAATTAATATCTCTGATTATCTACTCACATTCGCTCAGCAAACCTGTACCTCTCTGCTCATGGACCTTTAAAGTGAGGCGCATTCTTCATCATCTCCATCAGAAAGTTGTGGTGATCACTTTACACAGCAGTGTTTTCTTACGCCACTAAACAAAAATGTGTACTGAACTCATCTAGACTGGTTAAATGAGACTCTTAGCTGGGAGCTGGGTTGGACCCGTCTCAGAAAAACATGTAATTTTGTGCGCTGCCACTAGACGGGGTGAAAGACGGGGGGGAACCAAGCGCCTGCCCATAATAACCACCAGACGTGACTCATTCAGCGTGGAATACCACAGCAGCCACAGACAGGTCTCTGGCAGACGCGGAGCAGAAATCTGACTCTGCAGCGGAGTTTGTGAATGGGGCAGGAATGAGCGAAACCAGGATAAATTGAATAGTGTTGCACTAGTTTTCAAAGATTTAGGAGTTTTAAAAATTCATCAAGTGTTTGGTTTGGCTTTTTTTGATGTGGTTTGTTTTATTGATAAACTCAGTGTGTTTAACTAGAATAGAGCTCCTTTCCCTTCCTACGCTCGCCTTTGTTCCTTTTGTTTAATCCCCAACTGGCTTCAGTGATTCTCTTGGCAAAAATCTTGCTCATCAAGTCTTCATGTAGAACTCCTCAAAGACAGCACAGGAACAACATATCACCTTGTCAGATTTGATTGTAGCTCTGATCGTCGTCATTCTCGCCCAGTCTTCTCCCCATTGAGAGCGCCACTCAATCTGAAGACTAACACATGTTGGCCAGTCCAATCATTATTTGCTTATGTGGAGTCCGTCCAAGGCTGGAGGGCCTGGAGAGCCAAGAGTCGAATCTGTGGGCATAAAGAATAGCATAGAAATAACATATTGTACAACTTAAAGTATGGCAGGGGAGCAAACTGTGAGCGGTCGCATTACATGAAAACAGCAGGCAGGAAGTGTTTTGCAACAGCGGAAAATCTTCAGGTCCAGTCTGACCACCAGACAGTCACACTTCATCTGGCCTGGAGGCTGCGGTCAGCGGATGGATACCTTCCCTACCGTGGAGGCTGTCGTACGTTTGTCTCCTGCTCCCTGTCGCACTTTTTCCATCTCTTTGACCCATCTAACACTTTGAAACATTTTCCCTCCTTTTGTTTTTCATCCTCTCAGCTCTCCCTGCTACTTCGTCGCTTCATGTCCTGTCTCCTTTTTCCTTATTTCCTCCTTAGCAACCTTACCTCATCATGTTCAGTGTGTGTGTGTCCCACCCTCCCATCTTCAAATATTCTCATTCCTCCCTCTCTCACCCTCTTTCTCTTTCTGTTTGTGGTCAGTCACACATAATCTAGATCCATCCATCTGTTTCTCTTCATTCGTTTTGTCTGGTCTGTTTTCGATTAAGATTACATCAGGCTTTGACCTATTAGTGTGCCATGATCCTTTTGAAGTCATGCTGTGGCTACAGGTTAAGCTTCAAGCCACCACTCTTTTTACTCTACATAATAGAGACTGTATTTGGAGGGAAAAAAGTCAGCGAAACGTTCTTAAAACCTTTCAGCCAGCGACCTAAATGAGATCCAGGATCATTAAATCATACGAGAGTTCTTGTCATGTGGACCGACTAGCAGAGGGCCTGCGACCCGTTTTGGATCTCGATCCATAATCCAACCTAGCAATCTGTGAACTGGAATATAGTCTTCATCTAACTTTACAGCCTGTGGATTTTAATTCGATTTTGCAGGTAACTTTCCCGAACAGAGAATTTCTGTTCCTTATTACCGCGGGAGTTGAAAGTCAAAGTTTTCTCCACTAAACATAAGGCAGACCTCTTGTACAAAATGATGTTTTTTAGGACCCAAGTGAGAAATAAAACCATTAACAAAGAGAGACCTGCAGATCACAATGTCTGGCTGGATATAAATCGGACAGACATCCCCTTACATTACCTCCTCCATCATTTTTGATCAGTTGGCTAATAAGCAAAATGTCAGTGTTCATTTCCAGATGCAGATCAAGATATCATCTCTGAAACTTAAAAGCTAACTCACACTTTTTTCCTCTACTTGGATACATGTGAATGGAGATTGACTGAAATGTTAAATTGTACATCATCATTACTCTTGGGTCAGTGCTGGGGTAAGTAGCCAATTGGCCCAGTCATGACGCTAAACTGACATCTATTGGCCGAGTTGTGGCAGGGTAGGATGTTAAAGTCATTTAGACTCATCAGGCTAAGTGGACACGGTTGACTGAGAGGTCTCGAACCTCCCCACGTCTGGTTGTGGGCAGCTTTCATTTGCCAGCATTTCTCAATTAGAGCACTGGATGAGAGGACATGTGGGCTGCTGAGTCAATGTCAGCTTGATTTATGTATATTAATGTATGCCAACGGCTTGGATTCATTTTGCAAATGAACCATACATGTCTGTCCTGTTAACAATCAGTCAATCATGACGGGTGACAAATGTTGGTGTCAAAGTAGAAAGTCTTGACAATATCATACGTTTAATCATTAAATATGCCTGTTAAACTGTATAACAATGTACTTGAAGCTGCAGAAATGAACATTTGTATGTGAAGAAAGGGTCAAATGTGCGTTCTGAAAGGTGAGTGTAGCAGTGGGTGTCTCACATTTAGGAAAAGGGGATGTAGCTCAGATGTAGAGTACATGGTTTGCATGCATGAAGTCCTGAGTTCACTCCCCAGCTTCTCCTGTAAAGGTGGAGAGGCGACCGTGGTGCTGTTGGGTGAGCATTGGTATATCTATACCAAAACATTGTCACATGAACACATGTTTGAACGTGCACTGATCCTGTTCTCCCAGAACATACTAACAGCATGTGTATTTGTTTATAATTCATATTTAATTTGTGAGTTTATGCTATTTGACGATTTCAAAGATTTTAATTTAAAAAATTTCTCCTACAACATAAACTGGAGCTGAACCTTCACACAATGTTTCTAATGCAGAGTCAGGAGAGCTGGAATTTCATAATAGAAATTCGAACAGTCGAAGTAACAACAGTCATTCCACCAAATAAAAAAGCATGGACGTGTGTTTCAATATGTTGAGTATGAAGAGTATTTAACTCCTCCTCTCTCCTTGTCCACCACCCTGTGTACCTCTCCTGATACATGTGCTGTATCGTGAGGCGAGAGGTCTTCGTGTCCGACTACAAGTTGAAAATGTGCAAGCGATATGATCACAGGCGCCTCATGTTCTGTTGTGTCATCACACCAATGACCTTAAAAACAGTTACAGATTTAAAAGGGAGAAGTAGGAAAAAGGTTAAAACAGGCACAGTTGAGATGATGGAGGATGAGAAAGTAGCTCAACTCTAACAGCAGACATATACTTCCTCATCCTCCCCCTGCCTCTTCCTTTCCTCCTGTCTCGCACCACCTGATTCTGATCACCACGCAAAATCATCTCCATCACAGTCAGAGTCGCACGCATCACATACACGCGCGTCTCTCTCTGTTTGATTGGCTGAAGTGAATGAAGACACGTTCAGAGGTGAGTGCCTTGTGTCTAAATATTGGATTTCTTTTGTTTATCAGGATGAATGTGATGTTCACCCCCTGTCTCTGTGTGCTGTTCCTCTGATCCGGCGACATTACTCAGCTCGTGTCAGCGGAGATGTTGGCAGGTGTGTTACTTCTGGGCACCATCCTGACAGCTTTACCAGGTAAGAGAAAATCACAGGAATGTATCTTAACCATTCATGGGCTGAAAACCTATATTTCTTATTTTATTGTTTAACACAATCTTCATCTCTCAGAGAGATTAACTAGCAGCTTCTTTAAATATCAAATAAAAAGTTGATAGAACGATTGAAACCACCTAAACATTAAACCATTAACGACTGACTTACGGATCCTTTATGCACATAAGGTTCTGCAGCCAGGTGCCCTTGCTTTTACTCTCAGGTTATTTATAAGTATTGATTGTCTTTTGTGCAAGGTGGCCAGTCAGGCAGGCAGTTAGCAGCACAGGATGACACCACTACAACACTCATTCTCACTGCTCCAGATTTATGTGCCTCTGAGCTGAGCGAAGCTGTGGTTTGACAAGTTTTCCTCCGAGGAGCCACATGGAAGGAAAAATTTGACTTGTGGGCGGTTAGAATTTACACTTCTTTTAGTTTCCGTATGTCTATTCACCAAACTGCATTAGCCAATTTCAAATGGTAGGAAATTTAATTTGTAGCTGCAACAGCCAATAATACACTTGCCTGAAGTGACTTTTGTTGAAAACATTAGGACAAAAAGTAGAAACACCACTTTTATTTACTTTTAGTGTTTGTGTGTTTATGCATTTCTTGCATATTCTTACACACTATTTGTGTGTGTGCAGGTATCCAGAGCAGGTGGAGTGTGTCATTTTCTAGGAAGCAGATCTGCGTGTGGGCAGGAACAACCGTGACGCTGCCCTGTCGTTACGACTACCCACCAGGTATGAAAACAATGCTTTAACCTTTTCTTTAGCATTTTTTAATCTGCTCATAGATGTTAAACCTTAAATGATTTGCCTGTTGTTATGCATGTGCAACAGGCCACAATGTGAAGTGGGTCATGTGGTTCCGCGTGTCTGCTGAGGGACGCAGGGAGTTCGCCTACCACACTGACGCGAATCAACTCAGCCTGTCCTACCGTGGACGCACACGGTAGAAAAAACATACCAATAAAAGCGTTGGTGTTAAATAGAAACAAATAATGACAATTGCATTTTGTACTCCAGATACATTGGAGGCAGCTATTCCAGCTGTTCAGTCCAGATTCGAGGTGTGAAGCTGAGTGATGCAGGGCAGTACCACTTCAGATTTGAGACAGACCAACCACTGGGACGATGGACCTCCCCTGACACCATCACTCTTGATGTAACTGGTAAATTCGCACGAACTGAAACTGCTCCAGATAAAGCCTTGATAACGAGACGAGGTCTCGCTCTCAATCAGTAGCATCTCTGCACATATGTGAATATGTGTGCATGGTAATTCAGATCTCCAGGTCCAGGTGCATCCAGCCAGGCCGGCCAACATGTTTGGCTTTGGAGAGACAGTGTTTGTCGGCTGCCTGGCCACAGGCTGTGCTGCCCCAGGAAGAAGCCTTGCACTTTACAGGTGTGTGTGTGTACTGCTCGGGGAGAAATATCCCATTTACTACACTGGTAATATGATGTGACGATGTGCACACAGGAACGGGCTAAACCTTGGTTCCTATGAGAAATGGATGATTATAAACCGCTTTGACCAGCAGCATGCTGGAGCCTACGCCTGTAGACCTATCCCACCACAGAATGTGCAGTCCCCATCCATGACCCTGGCTCTGGGATGTAAGTAACTTCTGTCAGCCAATCATGATGCAGAAAAAGCAAATAAATGTTAAATTGATATAAAATGTTGGTTTAGTGCATTATAAGCCTTTTTATTAATATTTTGTTCTTCTCTGCCTTTTTTTTATTTTCTCTATCTTTCCTCCCAAGACGGTCCTCGCTCCACCTCCATAGATGTCTTTCCTTTAGGGGAGGTGTCCGAGGGAGGGTCTGCCACTCTAACCTGTAGCAGTGATGGAGCTCCACCTGTAGAAAGCTTTGCATGGTTCAAAGGTACTGCGTAGCACAGTCTGCTAGTCAGTGGGTACACTGTTTGTTACAGTTACATGTAAAAGGAATGTTGTCTGCTCCTTTAATGATTTATTGGTGCTGATTATACTTAAAGTAGGTAGTATTGTGTTTTCCTATCAGACTGAAGGTTTGATCATTTCCTTAGCGTCAGACGCAGATGGTATTTGGAATATGTTGTGTAAAGTGTGGGCTGATCTTCATACGTGCCTCCACAGACATGGAGAGTGGCAGCATCCCAGACAGTTTCAGGCCTCAGATCCATCTGTCCCACCTCAAATACACAGACAGAGGAGAGTACTTCTGTGTGGCACGCAACTCACTGGGAACAGACCGCTCCAAACCGCTTCTACTCAATGTCACTTGTAAGTTTGTCTCATGATTTCAGTAGTGCCACACACGTTGTGTCTTTCCTCCACTTCTCCACGACAGCTATGCTCTTTGCTCGGATCAGACTGGGATTTAGATTGCGGTAAACTTCATTATCTCTGAATGCACAAGTCTATCTTGGGCCCTGTTGTGTAAATCAGTCAGAGGTTAGTCTGGGTTACACTGATTAAGCAACAGGAGTAATACAGTTAACAGGAAGTGGTACAAAGCCCCTGCTATTGTCTCTGTCTGTTCAGACTCTCCAAAGAATACTCGTGTCCTGGTGAATCCTCCGGGTAACATCAGGGAAGGCTCATTTGTAAATCTCAGCTGTGTCAGCCTCGCAAACCCCCCTGCCACCAGGTAATGCCGCATAATACATGAAATGGAGTTGAACTGGATTTGTCTCCTGTCTCCTATCATGGAATCATTGCTTTTGATGTTTCTGTCGACAATATCAGAATATTTAATCATCATTGTTGTGTTTAAATGATCTATTTATTTAACTTATTATTTGTTGTCTTTTAAATCAGACTTTTACTGAACCTTAACCAACAGAAAACTATAACTGCACTGTTCAAAATCCAATAATGTGTCCAACGTCCAATCATCAATTAAGTAATAATAAAGAAGAAATTATCATTTTCATCATCATCATCCCCCCGCTCCTCTTTGACAGGTACACCTGGTATCGTATCCTAGGTGACCAGGTGCTAAATAAAGGAACATTTCAGAACCTGACCTTCCCATCTGTGCGGGCTCATCACGGGGGTCAGTACTACTGCACAGCGTCGAATCAGCACGGATACCAAACCTCCCCTGTAGTTACGCTCACTGTGCTCTGTAAGTACCAGTGGTGCTGTTCTAACTTTTTATCACCCTAGAGCTCCCTGAAACATTTGACACAAACATCTGTCTTTAATATTCCTACCTTATTATTAGGACTTCAGAACGATGCTGGACACATTACCAGCGTCGGTCACCCTTTCCTGGTCTCATACACTTTCCTCTAGAGACTTGCTCCGTCTTTTGTTTTCCAGACACCACTTCTCAGCCTTCTTTCTCACGTAATTGTCCTGTTTCTTTCCTGGAATTATCATTTCACACTTTATCTATCTGCACTTTTCACCATGCCTTTGTAAAATGATGATTTAATGAACTACGATCAGAGTCATATTCTGAAAGCACGTTCAATCACATGGGATCTTAGAAACTTTCCAGGCCTTTTCCACCCCCCTGTTTCTTTTTTCTGAACTGTCACTACTGTCACACTGTATGTTTGTCTCTTCCTCTTTCCCCAGATCCTCCAAAGAACACCTCCATTTTGGCTCGTCCCTCCAGTGTGGTGGATGCTGGCCGACCTTTGACTTTGACCTGCATCAGTCAGGCTAACCCAGCAGTGGAGAACTTCACATGGCATCGCTTGGCTCTGGACGGCGGATCTGTACAATGTTAGTGTCCTATAAATGTGGTTCTACTGAACTCTGACCATACAAATGTACTCTTTATCAAAACACAAGCAATAATCTCAATAGCAGAAGTTAAATTATGAAACATAAGACATAAAAGAAAGTACCAATATAAACCAATTTAAAATAAAATATAAAAAATACATTTTAAATAAGTATAGGAATGAAGAAAACGGTAAGGACGGTAATTTACATGATGTTCTGGTTTGGTTTGTTTCAATATCTCTAAATCTGCCAACTTACATATTCCTTCTCATGCTGACATTAAGGAGACTATGTTGTTTGGTTGTTTGATTAAATGTGCCTAAATGAATGTAATGTAAAAATTAAAGTGGTAGGCCAGAAATAATAAATACTTCTGCCTACTCCCTTTCAAACAGAAGACTGAAATTATTATAATATGTTATAATAGGTAATGATGGTGAATTGTGGTGAATGGTGGTGAACTAACTAACTAACTAAATCTACAACATGTGGATAATGTTTGTAATGTTTTGTCTGTATCCACCTGTACGACATGAGGCAATAAGTGGATCTTCTCTCTGTGTGCACCCTGCAGCGTGGGGCACAAAGTCTGGTCCTGTCTTCACCTTCTCCGAGGTCGGCACTGGAGAGAGTGGTCAGTACTACTGTGAGGCCAGAAATAGAATCGGAGCCCACAGTTCTCCCGTCCTTACTGTACGAGTCAGAGGTACGTAAAAAAAGGTTTGCATATCTCCATGTTTCAGAATGCTTATCAGTCTGTTTTGTAACTTTGCCGACGTGACGATCCTCAGGTATAATAAGCTTTTATGACAAAGTACCGGGGGTCTCACCCTCCATGATCATGAGCAGCATGACTGTCATAAGTCCTATTGCATGTTTTTATATGGGTCACTGGTAAATTAACCCCACAGACAGATTGAGAACATTTTAAATAGATTTATCTGCTGATAAGTCCAGCGCTTGAGACAAAACTCATGCATTTCACTGTGTGTCTTTGGTCCTGCCAACAACTACTAACTGACACACTTACTTTAGACTTTTCTTTCTTTTTACTTCACATGTCATTCTTCTACGGTGCAATGGAAGAGATGAGGTGCCACTCATAAACGTTGTGAATCACCCCTGCCCAGTTCTTACATGTTTTTGATTATTTCAGATGACTTAAAAAAAAGCAAGGTTTGATTTGTTCCAATGAGCTTAAAACACAGGAGATGTTTGAACAGGCTTTGGTGTGTTTGAAATGATAAGTGATGAAATCTCCCCGTCACAATCACGGCATGAGGTCCGGGCTCTGGTCTTCATTATTTATGGTCTCATGATTTCTAACAGTTTTTTCTGTGAGTCATGGTGAGTCATGTAAAGCCCTCTAACTATGAGGGGGGAGGAGGAGGTGATGAGGTGTTGTGGAAAACTACTATTTGAGTCTAGACAGCTGAAGAAGTAGAGTTAGGTTTGGAAATCAGAGCTGGAAACATGAGTCTAGACTGTAAAATGATGCACAGTTCTTTCCCCATTCCTCACTTTCACTGCTTCTATTTTTGTCTTCTGTTCTCTTTGTTGAACTTCTATTTGTTTTCATCACATGCTGCCTCTCATCCATCCATCATTTCCTTTTATTCCTTCCTAGTCATACTGATAAGCTTCTTTTATCCTTCCTCTGGCAGGTCGTCTTAAGGTCATAGCATTAGCATCTGCTGTAGGAGTGTCCGCCGGACTCATCACTCTCACCGTGGCCATTATGATCAGGTGACAGGAAGTTCATTGCCATTTTGTCACTTTTCTGTAGTCTTCAATTAACATAGTTTAACTGTTTTATTTTATATAATTCATTCTGTAATCAGTATGTTGGTACCATCGTTGCATCACAGTGAGCACAGACAAGAGAAAGAAAAAACACTTCTTTAAGGAGAAAGGAAAAACAGAAAGTTCAAGTGACCACAAAGTTAAATTGAGCCCAGAGTGAACAGAAGGATCAGTCGAACCAACAAAGGTTAAGCTCTGAAATTGGCCTGGTAGCTCAGAGGGTTAGGCGTCAGACTGGAAAGCAGGAGGTTGTGGGTTCGAATCCCGTCTGACTCCTAATCAATCTCCCACCAGGTGTGTCCCTGAGCCAGACACCCAGCGCTAGCTCCTTGTAAGTCGCTTTGGATAAAAGTGTCTGCCAAGCAAATTAAAGTAAAGTAAAGAAATCAAAGTGCAACAGTGTTTAGTCTCACTTTCTATTAATCAGGAGAAATAAAGGAACACTTCTGAAAAAGAAACAAAAAAAAGACCTGAAAGAAATGTTTCTTGTACGTAAAATGAAAGAGAAGAGAGACAACAATTTAGCCACATGTGTGATGTGTGATTGTTTTTTAGTCTAGCATTAACTCATTGAATACTGGTATGAATGTCCACAGTTAGCCTGGGCTTTATAATTTAGTATAATTACTTGTTTACTGTCTGTCTTCGCAGTAAAAACATGCACAGAGTGGACATGGAGTCAGTAGAAATAACAAATAAGGTACAGTCTCTTTTTCTGTTGAAAATGTGTATCTCAACATCTTTAGGTTTTGCCATGTTCAAAAAGATGCTTTTAAAAATGTAGAATAAATAATACAATAACCAGCTTTGCACAAAACAAAATTTCTCGTATATCTCTATTGTAAGCCCCTGCTTCAATCTTTTCTTCCTCCGTGTGTGTGTTTGTGTGACCTCAGCGGGCATCAGTAGCAGCTGACACCGTGTTTTATGAGTCAGCCCAACAGGCCACATCAGTGAGAAAGGGCAAGATGTCCGACATACCAGTGAGGAACTCTTTACTCAACCAGACAGTCTGACATAACTATAAGTTATGTTCTATGACATTTTCTGCATTTTTAGTGCATGTTTATGTGTGTGTGTGTGTGTGTGTGTGTTTGCAGGAGGAGCCTGAGGACTTGGGTGACAGCTCCCACCCCTCCATTGTTCCTCTGAATGATGCTCCACCCATCTCAGAAGTTAAAATCCGCAACCCAGCCTCCAACTACATCACTGTCCACTACTCCAAGTTGTCCAGGTACATTTTTATTTCCTTTCTTCGCCATCTGTCTCCTTGTAAAACTGTTGAGCACAGCAACGATCTAGACTTTCTTGTCTTGTAAATGTTGTGTTGCAGCTACTTTGGATTTTTTCCTTATTCTTCTGTCATCACTTATGCCTCTGTCTCCTCTGTTGTATTCCGTCTCTCGTTTCTCTTACTACAGTGATCTTTAACACATTCTTCTATTTAAGAGAGAACAATAAAGATCTCATCCCAGTTTTGAAAATAGTATCACTGTTGATGAGGATGTAATCTGTGTCACATGTTCGTATTAACATGGTTTCTGTTGTCGCTGTTGGTTCAGTGCAGACGAGGTGCAGATCCACCACCTACCACAAGGCGGTGATAGGAAACCAAAGGATAACTCCAAAGTTGTTTACACTTTACTGCCCCAACCCCGCCACTGATGGAGCAGAAACCTCCTTCAGGTACACATCATTTCAGCAGAGGCTGCAAGTAGCTCAGTGCGTGTAACTATTAGGAGTCTCAGTGGTGCAACAAACAAAGACCCAGGAACTGCTAAATGAATTGAATTGTTTTCTCCAGTAATTGGAGCTGCATTTCTGTACTATTTATTCACACTTTTTTCCATCCTTGCTAAGCTGATCTACTCCACTATTTTTCACTGTTCCTCAGCTCAGCAAAACGTCAGCCTCCCACGTGTGAGCCAGTCACTTCCCACCTCTAATCCATCTACTAGGAGAGGCCTGTGGGCCTGGAAACACGTAACATTGTGATCTCCAATGGCGGCTTACACCGTTCTGGATCGAATATGTTGTTAAGAGGTTCAGTCTTGTTGCTGACTCGGAGTCCAGCCTCTGCACCTGTTACATGCCTTTCCTGTTTCCTGTTTGTTCTATGCACCGTACCAGAGATCGCCGTCTGATGAAGTTCAAGTGTTATTTGCCATCCTAAAAGTTTAAGTGAAAAAGGAACATCAGCAATTTTGCTTGCAGCTATTTCAACACTACAGGACACAGTTACTGCTGCTTTTTATTTCTTAACAGTGAATTTCCAAGTAGACAAAGTTCAACTATACATCTTCAGAGTACTGGAAAATTACACTGAACTGCAATCATATTCCCTTTAATGTAAATTACACTGCAGATTATAGACATGTTAATGAATCAAATCTGACATCTACTCTGCGTGCAGCATGCGACACTCGAATTTCCAAACTTCTTTCAATAATGCTCTGCATAGGACTGTTGTGATATGTTTAGTTCATACAGCTTGCTTGAATGAAATCATATTTTTATGTAATGTCTCTATATCCACAATCTAAACCACCAATAATGCAAATTACAAGTTTTAGTTTGTTACAATAAACAAAAAATAAAACTAACAACTGTTATAGCATGAATATATGTTGCAATCTTTGCAGTTCTGATGGGTCCATAATATGCTGTATATGAGGAACCTGTAAAGCAGCAGTAATGTTAAGGAGATATAGTGTATATGTTTGAGTGCATTTCATATAAGAGTTGATTTTTCCGTTTCTCTAACAACAACATCATCATGCAATCATGTGGCATTTCCTCCCACATGAGGCTGTTGAGCTGCAGTGGAAGCCTGAATATTGTGGACCATGCACAGCGCACATGTCTGTGCTGTTTGAAAACTTCAACCGTACCTGAGTGAAGCGTTAACTCTTACTTTCCTTGTTCACAGACAGTGGAGGATGTGGATTTAGAGCGTTAGGGGTCCGAGGCAAAGTCTTCAGAAAAAGTCCGGTACTATGGTGTTACTGTGCAAAATACACCTGAGAGACCTATAAAGACAAGTGAATGAAGTGTGTGCAGCACACTAAGACTGACACAAAAACATGGACAAACATGTGGAAATGGGAACATCAGGCACAGCTGTATCTTTCCAATGGTTTCTTATTGCAGTTCATTTGCAAAGAAGTCAAGTAACACCCCCCTGTGGACAAAGATCATTAGTGTAAACAATGATGATGTGCTTCTGAGATGTTGAGTCGATTGTACTACACGGTGAAGCCCTACCCTCAGCTTGGACAAAATGAGTCTGTTGGCAAAGACTTGTTTCACCACACACCAGGTACTTTGCACGCCTGTCTGTGTACATTCAGATAATTTTGGAGTCTGTCTAACTTTACGTAATACACTGTGCGATGAACACAACCGGATGTTATCGTAAGCGGAAACAGAGACTTCTGCTTTTCCCTCCACATAATGAACTGAATAAGTCATTTTGGTCCAGCTGGTCTCAGCTTTTCCAGTTTGCTTCTCGTTCTTATAAGCTGCGTCGTTAACATCATCCAGGATGATTAGGACAATGAATAGTTGTATTCTAATGATGCTGGTCCTTGTGCCAGGTAAGGGATCATGCAGTATATATATATTTGATTTTAATAGGAGTTGTGCATGTGATCTTTAGTGTTGTGATTTATGTTGTTAACAATTCCTGTGGGAAAAGAACCACAACCAAAGTGAAATGATATCTCATTAATCTTCCTAAAGGTGTCTGGAGCCGTGACTGGAAGGTGACCGTGGAAAATCAGTGTGCTTTAAAAGGGACAAATGTAGTTATGAAGTGCCAGTACGACTACCCTTATGGCCATACGGTCACTTCAGTGAGTTGGTATAAAGCCCAGCTTGCGTTTGGAAAAAATATGCTGTTTCCCCTTTCTAGACTCCCTTCACCCCCAAACTTTGAATATGTGGGCAACTACCAGGGTGACTGTGATCTAGTGATCAATGATGTGCAACCCACTGATGAAGGAAGGTACTACTTTCATTTTAAGACACAATATGACAAATGGAGAAGTAAAGCACCTGCTCATCTGTCTGTAAGAGGTAACAACACAACGAGAAAGTTACACCTGCCGTGAACTGAATGAGTTCTATAAACTGTTTCTGTTTCTAAATCAGAGTTGACTACTCTTGTGCAGCCCAGCACTGTGACAGAGGGTGACAGCGTCAGCCTGACCTGTGTGTCAGGTTGTCCTAAACCTGAAACCATTGTATGGTTTAAAGACGGACTACTTGTACAGAAACCTGTCTTCCAGGCCAAGAGGGAGGATGCTGGAAGGTATTACTGTGCCCTTCTGGGACAAGAGTTTGTCAGATCTGTCCCTGTCGCTCTGAATGTTCACTGTAAGTACTAATTTAAGCTCAGTTAATGTGCTTTTATTCACAGCAGAAACGCCACCAATAACTACTATTTAGCAGATTACCTTTAGCAGAATGTGTTTTTTAAGTCAGACATTTAGAGTTAGGAGACACCTCCCACTTCTAAAAATCTATCCTCCAAGTTTTTAGCCTTGATCCACGATCCACATGTAGGATGGTCTAGAAATATCAAACAGATTTCCTTTGTTAATGACGCTCTGAACTGAAATTAAAGAGACATATATATGCACTGGTGTTTAGGCTACTGTCTGAGCTATTGTCAGAATGAAACGCAAAATAGACAACAGTCAAACAATCTCAGTACGTTCATTAGGTTTATTTGTTGATCTCTGTAAGGAAAGTTCTTCATGTCCTCTCAATCAGACGCTCCCAAGAAAGTGACATTGTCAGTGTATCCATCAGGAGACATCCTCAAAGGAAGCTCAGTCACTTTCACCTGCAGCAGCAACTTGGATCAAAGTGGATACAGCCTGTATAAGGACGGACAGTTTGTCAGTTCAGGACAGAGTCACACCATCTCTGACATCCTCCCCAGTCACAGTGGACTGTACTACTGTCAGGCCTCGAGTAATATCAGCCGGAGTGGCGATGACCTCATAAACTCCACTGAGGTTCATGTTGATGTCCAGTGTAAGTATGTAGAAGAAACTAAAAATGTCAAAATGTCAATTCAGAGTAGAAAATGCTTAAAGTTCAAACTTTACAGGTTTTGTGGGAATTGTGTTGCTAGAAACAGATAATTTAATTAATTACTTAATAATTTAATATAGGGAAGGAAATTAAAAAACTTTTATATACACATACTCCCCCAACTAGAATAAAAAGAAGCTAGGTAAACTTGGTGAGGTGCTCCTCACGACTTCCTTATTTTATTCAAAGGGAGAAACAGAGCTGATACGGCTATGGGCTATTTTTGAATTTGAATAATAATCTGTTTAACCCTTTTTCCTCTCAGACCCCCCGATAAATGTTGCAGTTTCAATGGATCCTCCACATGTTGTTGAGGGCAGCAGCGTGAATCTGACCTGCAGCTGTGCAGCTAACCCTGCAGCACACAACTACACCTGGTACAAGAGGACAGACTCTCCTGGCTCCACGTCCCTGCTCCAGGTGGGCTCAGGACAAGTGCTTTCTCTTCTCTCTACGGAGCGGCTGCACACCGGACTGTACCTCTGCCAGGCCCTTAACAGGTTCGGGGAAAACAAATCAAGTGAGGTGCTACTCACCATAGGGAGAAAGGAGCATGGTTTGTGAAAATACTTTTTTACAGTGACTCCAACAGTATCATATTTAAAATGTTTTTAGAATTTCACATTATTTGTTTCCTTCGTTTAGGTGTATATGTTTCTAACTCGACTGTGTATCTGTTCCTCTTCAGGGGTCCAGCCTTTACCAGTCTTGGCTGGAATTGGAGTCTGTCTTTTCGTGACATTTGTGGTTGCCTTTTTTTTGTTCTGGTGAGTCAATGACAGATGGAGAAAGCGAGTGTGACCCAACAACACATCACGTTCACGTTTGTCCACACTGCGTCATCTTTGTCCTTCCCCTCATGTTGTAACTGTGTTTCACACAGTGTTGTCATGGCTGCATTAAAAATGCTATATGAGAGAAAGAGATTATTATTCATTATATCTTAAATCTTACACCTTATATAATGATTTGTGGTGAAGGTGGATTTAGAGTTATATTCAGCACAGATGTCTGATGTGACAGACAAATAAACATAGATTGTGAGTTATGATGGATTAAGACAATTAATTAAAAATTAATTTGTGTAAACTGATCATTTGCAACAGTTTACCTTTAGGGTTATCAGAAAACCACAGGAAGTCATGGTCTGTGTCTGGTCTCAGTTCAGGTTCTGTAGGTTTTTTGGTTTTGTTTCTTTTCTCTGTGTTTTTCCCTGCTCTCGTCCTTACCTCGTCACCCCCCCCCCCTCACCTTCAGCTTTGTGTTTGGTTCTTCTCTGTTATAATTAAACCTTCTTCCCTTGAGTTTCGTGTGTTTGAGTGCTCTTGAGTCCGCCCCAGCCCCCAACCCTGACACAGGTTTGAGCAACAAGAAAAGCTCCGTCTGCGGGAAATAACAGTGATTTCTCTTTGTAATCTTTTGTTGTTAGGAGGAAGCGGAGGAGTCATGCAGAGAAAGAAGTGAGTACACTCAGTAAAGGACATGACTCTGAACCTTCTCTTTTCTAGAGGATGTGAGGGGATTTCATTTATTTTTCTTTAAAAAACTACAAAACCAGATAAGATATTTTAGTGGAGCCAAGCTACAAGTGCACAAAGGACACGTGAAGATGTCATCCTCTAATTTTTTTTATTTCCTTTCAAGCAGCCTGTTTTTGACGTATGTCTCAATGGGAGAGATTCAACAACCTCAGCCCGCGACGTTGAACCAGACACAGTTTATGCCAAAATCCTTATGTTTCCATCCTCTCCTCCACCTGTTGCTACTGCCCAGGATCTCCCTTCTCCTTTGCAAAGAAGCCCAAACCACAATCATGATGTAAATATGATGCTCAAACATTTAAAATATATACTGCACCGTAACACTGTCCGGAGATTTTGCTTAAATTGAGTCTTTTGCTTCAGGTCTCCACTTTTTGTGAAGATGGAGTTATCTATTCTGCAGTGACGGTTAAACCCAGACACCCCCATGTCCCGTGTCATATAAACAACACAACTCAACAGAATACCTGGTGAGTTTTACTGTTAACGTAATCAATCAGTGTCAAGTAAAGTTCAATATAAACTTATAAAATATTACAGCAAAATAAAATGAGCATACATCAGGCCTTTTTTTCTTTAATGTCTTTTTTCTCATTAAGTTCAGAGCTAATGTACAACCAGTAATTTATAATTGAGGTTGAGTAAAAATGTTCCTCTCTTCACTTCATGTATTATTTTAACCATATTTAGTAAATAACTATATCAGAATCAACCACAAAAGCCCAACATATAATACAATATTACATACTATGTTGTATTTTATAATTATGAATACCTTATTTTTGTCTCCAGCTCTAAAGTGGGAGAAAATGACAGCTCCATTATCTACGCTACTGTGGCTAACTTCAGATGAGTTCGACGGAGACTTTCTCAATCGCTGTCTTTCTTTCACTCTTTTCACTTCTGTTCTGTAATTTGTACAGTAATTTATCTTACAGAGACCAGTTTTTAATTAATACTTTACTTTAATACAGTACTGAATCAAACCTTTTCATTTTACAGTCCTTATTTTTGTACACATTTCACTGGTATTTCTTACATAAATCATACAGTTTGTAAGTAGGTAATCAAGAGCTATAAATCAGTGCCAGAAAGTGTTAAAATTGGACGTTACGAGAACAGGATTTTTATTGTTATTGCACTTGGCTTTAAAATCTGTGGATCATTCAGACTTGTGTAGCATATTTCACAAACGCCTACATAAACAAGACATGAACTAATATTTACAAAACAACACAATACTGATTTAATTATGAGCTGTCTTCACCTGTCCATAAACATGAGTATTCGTTAGACAAACTTTATGAATAAGCATTCATGAAAAACACAAAAGCCTGTATTTTCAATTACTGTACGAAATGGGAAATCCGCATTTAAGAAAGTTGGATTTGTTATGCAATGTTTCTAAAAACATCTTGCTGACTAGGAGTTACGCATTTTTGACAAGTCTGAGTCTTCCTGTGCTTGTGTGTTGCACAATGTAAGTCCTGAAGTTGCATTTATTACAAATAATTGTAATAAATTATTCCAGAATAAGGTGGAACAAACAGATCAAACATCAGTTTAAGGGATTTATGTTAATCACTGTACGGATTCATATGGAACCTCTACACATCCCAATTCATTGTATTTCTGTGTGGCCCACACTCTGTAATAATTATTTTTAACTTCTATTCTGGTGACATGGAAGTGATGCGGAACAAAAGATGAGCAAAAATGCATTAAATCCAATATCGTAGTTCGATTTAACTTCTCTTTTTGCCTTTGATAGTTTATTTATCTTTTGTAATGTCTTTATAAATTGATGAAACAAAGTTTGTCAACTTCCTTAGGTCTTTGCTTATGATATTAAAACTTCCTGTTTCTTAAAGAGCTCTGTCTGTGTTTATCTGCAAAGACACAGTACATCAATTACAGAATAATTTGTCTGTAATTTATTGTGTCTGTTACATGTCTGTACTGTCCTCGAAGAGCCACAATAAGACCAGAAGCAAATTCCTTGTATTTGCAGCATAGTTGGTGAATAAAGCTGATTCTGATTATATATTTTTTCGAATGCTGTTTGTACAGGAAAATGTTTTAGTCATCAATAGGAAACTGGGACATCACATGATTTCATCCAAGGTGACATCATCATTGATATCTATAGTGCCTGCCCACATTTTGATTCAACAGCTGAAAAGGTAGAAACGTGGTTGAAGGAATTTCATGTCCGAGCCATTTTGTGAACCCCCGGCAAGTTGTGGTAGTTCTGGAGAGAGATGGGAAGAAGAAAAGACAGATGTATCTGACTAAATTTCAGAAACTCCTGAAATATTTCAGTAACATAATCAGTCTCTAACTCTGATCTATTAAGATAAGATAATGTGACATAATATTAAGACTGTACTGACCCCCAGAGGGCAAACTCACGTGTCACAACAGCAGAGTCAGATTACAGTATAAACACATATACAATAAAATAAAAGTCTCTTACCCTCATGGCAGTAGATATCCAGGGTAGAAACCGCGACACTTTGGTGTAGACGCCAGGTTTCTTGGCCATAGCACAACCTGTTCCCCAGCTCACTACCCCCAGCAGACGATGCCGACTCGTCTTAGACAGGCTGTCATCTGCCACAAAGGGGCCGCCACTGTCGCCCTGAAACCACATATGGTGGTTACTGTTTACAATAACATTTAAAGTCTTAGAAATGAAAGTAAATAGGACTCAGGAACATGCAGAATCATTTATGTATATCCAAATACTGTTCTGATTACTGAAATTTCCAACAGGAGAAAATACATTCATCGGATTTGGGTGTATGAGACAATGCAGTTCTCTAATTAGAAACTCATGCTTTTATGAAGCAGGATGCATAAACACAGACAGACAGACTCTGACCTGGCAGGCATCAGTGCCTCCTTTCTCATAACCAGCACAGAACATACTGGTGGTGATCTGATTGTCGTAGTAATCAGGAGCATTACAGACAGCGTCACTAATGATGGGGACATTTGCTTCCTGGAGAACATCTGCCAGATGTCCTGTGAATGAGAAAGTTAAAAAAACAATACACTGCTGAAATGTTATCTCGCGAGTCATTTTCTGCAGTTCGGCTGTGGTCACATGTATACTGACCGTAGTATCCAACATTTCCCCAGCCTGTTACTGTTCCCATCTGTCCGTCTATCAGTCTTTGACCATAAGCTGGCAGGCAAACAGGCTGAATGTATTCTACACACAAACATATGTATGTGTTACTTAGCAAACTCATGTACATAACAGTACTTTGTCAAATGCACACAAAGTCTTTCACTGAAGGCTTTTTTAATCATATTCAGTGCTGGGGGGGACTGAATAATCTATAACATATTTTTTGTCAGGTTTAGTTTAATTTTATGTTGGCTGCTCTCAGTCTAACTCCCAAAACCTAAATACAGTTTTGATAGGACAAAACAAGGTGAAAGTTTAATGCAACAGGTAGCTCATCGTCTCTATCTACAAACCACAAGAATATATTGTTAAAATATCAAAAAATGTTGAAGATCCTGTATTGGGAGCCATGTAAACTTCATACTGTGCTGTTATGATGCTGGTATTATGAATGGCAAACACTAGGTGTCAGACATCACCTACTGAAACATACTCTGCAAACAATCTCACAACTATAACATGGTGGTGTGAATCGCGTTTTTATTTAATCACAGTGTAAGACAGTTTAATTATTGTAAACTGCCCTCTGATTATTAAAAAATGTGGATCCAGCGATTCCAGGACAAAAGTCTGAAATCAGAGAGGATAAATTCACATCCTGTTCCGTGCTGATTGAATTATGTTGGATAAAAGAACTTTTGTCCTGTTGAATCTAATCCGGGATACAGGAAACCTACAACAGGCATTTGTTGATGAAGATGACTGCCTCATTGTGTCTCTCTAATTCTTCTCTATGCATTTGTCATTCATCCTTGTCTCTAATCTTTGTCATCGTGCAATCAAATACGCAGGAGGTGAGTGTGAGACATCATGCACGCTT
The DNA here is from genome assembly GCA_032270685.1 of Microctenopoma stevenorrisi. Taxonomy (NCBI): domain Eukaryota; kingdom Metazoa; phylum Chordata; class Actinopteri; order Anabantiformes; family Anabantidae; genus Microctenopoma; species Microctenopoma stevenorrisi. The sequence continues at coordinate 15,240,909 of JAUMTR010000008.1, forward strand.
CCGCTGTGTGCATTTGTGTGCCCTACCATTGAAAGCGAGTGGCTGGGTGAGGGCCAGAACAGCGATGTCCCTGCTGTTGTCATCAATGTTGGCATCTACAAATGGCAGGTAGCTGCTGTGGTAAACAATCGTCTTGACCTCTATCACGTTGGCATTGACTGGTTTATTATAGATCGAGCCCAGCAACACACGCCAGCGATTAACAAAGCGGTAGCGTCTAGCACAGAAAGACACGACAATGTCTCACATGATTTGTTATCTGTTTCTGAGAGGAGTTACTGAGCTCTGTTCACACAAAAATATAACTTCCCACACATGCATCAGCTAAAACACAAATGAGCAGACACCAGAAAAATCTAGTTACGTTAGCACCAGAAAAAAGCGACAAACGAAAACTGCAGCAACAGTTCACAGAAACATCAGACTGACGTGTCTCTTACTCAGGGAAACAGTGAGCCGCAGAGACAATCCATCGGTTTGATATGATGGATCCTCCACATTGATGAACTCCATCATACTGCAAGCTGACCTGCCAGGGCCAGCTGCCCTGCCTCGCATCCACACCACCGACTATACGGTCAGCTGCAAAGCTACGCCTGCCGCAATCTGTACAGGAGCAAGAGGAGAGAGACCTTAATAACCGCTGCCTGTAAGTAAAGTGTAGGTTAAAGAAATAAACACATGTAGATTAGAGGAATGGAGCAAGTAATGACTACACAAGAATGAGTAGAAACTATAAGAGATAAAAAGAATTAAGGCTGTGAGAGCTCCAAAGCACCTCACAGAAAGAATAACAAGGTCTTAACAGCAACAGGGAGAATCATTTTGTTAGAAAGCCATCTGAGATTAAAATGTGCCAGTGTGTCAGACTGCTAGTTTAGATCTGAACTCGCATCTTACCTTGGCACAACAGTGTGAGAACCTCCCTGCTCTCACAGTCACTGGAACAAAGACAGACAGACTTAGTAACAGCCTGACAGAGACAAGAAAACTTTCAATCCCAGTTCCTGTTCAGCTTTTCTCTACGTTTAGTGAGCAGACAAATGAAAGGAAAAGCATGAAGAGCAACAAAGAGGGGGGTGTAGGTCAGACTGCTGTGGGACAGGTGTACGATCAAACAGACAGGTGTTTGTTACCATGGGAACAATGAGTCTTTGATTTTCTTGCCATAGCTAAGCTCTTCCTGTCTGACACAGAAGAACTCTCCGCTGTCTGCACTGGCCTCAGGCACCGACGTGACTGAGTAATTCACCACACTAAAACACACACACACACACACTTACACGTTACTTCCATATGACACAATTGTTCACAACAATGAGACGTAGTTGCAAAAATATCTCACCTTACGAAACCGACTTCTTCACAGCTGATGCTAGCAAGCAGTTCGTTGGCTGGAGAAGAACACACCTGGCGCCACCTCCTCTGGGTGGAGTCAAAGACTCTGAGATGCTGGTCAGCAGAATTTACCTGAACTGCAAGAAAAGATGTGGGTTTAAACATGTGGGCTTGCTTCTTAATCTAATGCACTCCATATATTCAACATCACTCACCGTCATACAATCCCGTATCTTCTTTCATTGTGCAATATGTAACTGCAGAGACAGTGTACAATAGAAAAATATAAAAAAAATGTACAGAGAGCATGATAGAATACAAACACATTCAAATATCAAAAGCAATCAACATTAATGATGGTTGTGGGATGTTTGAATAAATATGTATCTGTAAAATCGTGTAGGTGTGTAGGGTCTGACCTACGGCCCAGACAGCCGCTCCAATGGCTCCCAAGGTCATCAGCGTCACACACATGCCAATCACTCGGCACGGGGTCAACACACAGGTCAGAGAGATTCCCCTGCTCCCTGCAGACAAATACGTACCTGAGTCTACATACACTGAATTTACAGTATACGTGTGTTTACAGAGACGCACGAATGCACACAGGCTGTAAACAACGCAGCAGCACTCAAGCCTTTTCCGTTACATAACACACCGACAGACAAAAGTAGCTGAAGAGAGACTGTAAATATTACAACAGTGAACTGAAGTTGACTGTTGCTCATGACATTACGATATACAGAATATTTGACAAATTAACACATGGTAAAAGTTCAAACTACCAGGATTTAGGCTCTTTGTTTGTGAGCCAGCCTGCAACAAACATCAGCAAAATAGCTGCTTTCAGCTCACAACCGGCATGCAGCACATTTACTGGCACAGTCTGAAAAGTACAAATGACCCAGGATAGATCAATAGTCTAAAGTTTATCTTTTCTCCACAAAGCAAGAGCAAACTGTTAAACTAGCATATAATGTCATGTCTGCTCCGCGTGCACATAAAGTGTGTGTTCACCTGCACGCCGGTGTTGTTCTCAGTGTGTCCCTTTCTGCCCGTTAGCCTTTGCTCTAAGCACATTTTGTCAATTTGACCCCAGCTAAAGCAGTAATACAAGTTTTTCATTGCAGACATGTGATGTACATGGATGCATTATTATGTTTAATAAATAAAATTCCTGTGAGGGATTCCCAGGGTCTGATGTCTTATGCATGCTGGCTCACTGTCAGGAACCAGGATAATAACAACTGCCTATAGAAGTCCGGTTCAGTTTTGTTTTATTCGTGTTTTTTCTTTTAAGTTGTGTGTCTTTATAATTTCTTTATCATCTGCAAATGAAGTTCATGTGTCATCCTTCACTCATTCGGCACTGAATATCGAGGTTACAGAATGTGCAAAGTGCATCAGGCACGTCTCTTATCACTGAGCTCAGCTCGTTTCACTTCCTATCAACAAACTTCTCACACAAATATATGATGAACAGCATCATAAAACTTAAAACCAGGGGGTGTGGTTACATATGTTTCTAATGTTATTGTGATCACTGTTGCCGATCAAACTGTCTAACTGTGCCTCCAGTTACATATCGTATCGTCACGTCAAAGGGTCTGCTTGAAAATGATTTAGTTGCTTATCAATCAAAACAACTGTAATAGTTAAAGTAAGCTACATTAATGACTATGTTAACACAGTGACATGGATATTCTGCTTGGAGGTGGCCTGGTAGCTCAATTGGTCGTCAGATGGGATTTCAGAAGGTTACAGGCTCGAATCCCAGTCTGACTCTTAGCCCATCCCCCACCAGGTGTGTTCCTGAACCAGACACTCAGCGCTAGCTCCCTGTAAGTCGCTTTTGATAAAAGCGACTGCCAAGCGAAGAAAAGTAAAACATGGCAGCCATGACTCTGATAGTGATGTTTTCCAGTGTGCCAGGAAACAACTGGATTGGAGAGTGTTCTCTTCTGAATCAACACTTTACATGCCAAGTTTCCATCCTACATTTGTCTCCTTCTAACATATGTTTCTCCTATTTTCTGTGAAGAAATCAGTTCAAATATAACACAGGCTGCAGAGAAGTAAGGCAAGGTGGTATCTGTCTCTGTACTTTGACATGAAAGGGCCCGGTGAGATTATGGGGGGCTTGAAGTAAAGCAAGAACAATCCCGCCCTGTTCCCAAACTCCAAGCCAGTTTCTTTGGCGCGTCTTGATCTGTGGAAGTAAACAAATTAAAGAGACAAAGAACCAGTGTGCGCTGTGTGCAGAATCACATGCGATGTTTGGTCCCACAGTTGCAGGATTCCTATTTGTTATCAAGAAACATGATAGTGGTGTAGACCTACTGACCCAGCGACCTCAACCTTCTCTGCTATCTCCTCACATCTGCTCCCTGCCTCCACCGCACAGTCTCTCCCTGGCAAACTCTACTTTTAGTGGATTTTTCCAGAAAACTCCCTGCATGCTTATGTCTCTCTTTCGTCCCTTCCCTTCTTTGTGCCTCATGTCGCCTCCTCCACCATTTCTGTACCTCCCCTCCTCCCACCTCCTTCCTTCATCAGGCTTCACCTCACTCATTCTTTCAGATAGTGTTTCCAGGAACTGGAAAACTTCACTCACTTCAGCTTCAGCACCTACTCAGGTGCTGTCCACCCTGTCCTGTCCCAATTCCTTTCTTCCTCCCCCTTTCCTCCCCAGCACAGCACCCTTACTAATCACACTGCAGGGCAGAACAAGTACTCTGTTGTATATAAAACAGTGCCAGAATGCACTTGCTGTGGTTCAGGAATATTTCACAATGCCATCAACATTTAGAGCTACCACTTTGTATGACTAAATAGTTTACTGCCATGGTCGGGTGCCACTGGGGTAAATAAGGCTCCCATGAGAGGCAGGAATGAATCATTACTTCCAATATGAGACACATCCGCACATGCACACAGGTGTAATTTGGATTATATGTGTCCGCCTTCGTGAGTCACATGACCACACAGAGGCACCAGAGTGGAAAACGTTTACTGTGTCATTACTCTTTCTGAGGGATGTTGGGAGGGATCCCCTTAGCTTTGCACGCACCACTCCCTGCCACTGTACTACTTCCCTGTTTAAAAGAAGCAGCTGTGTACCAGATGACACATGTGTTGGTCCACTTATATATTCATATGCAAGACTGATGTTTATCAGGCCTCCAGACCCGCTGCGTAACCAGTGCTTTGTCCTTTTAAAGACTTTCTCTTTAAAGACACAACTACAGTCAAATCACAAACACAAGTTTGGGATGAAACAAAAATAGGAGTATAGAAGCATAAGGAGACCACACAAAGAGAGAGGAGACACACAACAAAAGCTATGACTCACATTTGTAGTGGTTGCCATGGAGGAAAATTAAAAACACAATCATACTGTTTAGTAAACATTAGTCTAATTGGGAAAATGATCTCCTGTGTGTTTGTGTATGAATCTGTCTATTTGTGCTTTTGTACTCGAGCCCACCTCAATGGTTTATAAGCGTGTCACAATTAAGGTAAATAGGACTTATTACTGAAAATAGTCTCCCACCTAATCTCAGCGCAGACTTACACAAAATAAGCCACGCCACATGTGCCACTCCTTGACTGAGTTTCTCCTGCACACACCAAAGACTCAGCCTGTTTCATTGCATCTGGGTGGACTCTCTTCAGTCAGGCACCGAAAACCAAAAACAAAGGCACTTTACAGCAGAGCGGGGAGGCAGTGACCAAGAAGACCTCGTGACACAAACAGTGGAGATGTTTTCAACTGAAGACTTGTAAGGTATGTTTTTTATAAAACAGTAGATACAGTAAAAAATAAGTGGTCAGCATATTTCTGTGTGTCAACAGTCAGAGTTGTTTCTACAGCAAGAAATCGTATATTTCCTTCTATAAAAGCTTTGTATAAGAAAGTAAAGTCACCAGCAGCCGAAACAGCTAATGTAAGGTGACAGATGTGTGTGCTCTTCTTTCCTTTTGCACTGATGCTGACTGGTGTGTCGCAGAGCTTCATCCTGGCTGAGATATGAGTAAAGTGAGTTGTTTAGGGTTGGCAGCAGAGTACAATGTGTTGCTTTGCAATTTGGACACAGAACAGTGATTCACTCCAACACATTTTTATTTAAGTTATTAATATTACAACCAGTCCAAGTAAGTGTTTTCCAAGCTGAAAGACAAACCTCACACACAATGTGAACACCAGGGAGACAGCAACCAGTGTTAAACAAGTTTGTTAATGGTTAACTCTCGAGTGGACTGATGTCTGGTCCCAAACGCAGACAACAGCCAGTTCGAGCTGTGGCATGACCAGCACAGCGTTTCAATCGGTGCATGTGTGAGTGTGTGTGTGTGAGAGCAGGGAGGGCTAGCGGGGGAAATAAAAGCAAGGACAACAGTGCATGTAACATGTGCACTCACCCATCTTCCACTCTGTTACAACTTTCTCAGCATACATCTGTATACAGTGGGAAGCAGAGGGCAATAGTATATGTTGAGCTGTCTCCTTCCTTTCCTCTCTCCTTGATTCATCTAGAGTAGGTCGCCACCAGTCCTTCTACAGCCTGATAACAAAACATACACCATGTTGTAGGTCACATTTATATATGTACATATAAACACTGTAAAACTATACTACTGTGGTAAAAAGGTAAGTAACTTTTGCTTTTATCAAATAATATATCTTCTATATTTGATTGATAAAGGTAGCTTATATCACCTCTCAAGTGTGTTGTTTTCACGTTGTGTTCACACACACCAGACCCACCCAGTCATGGTCCCACCCTGGATTTAACCAGGTGTACCAACCTGTTGCCTGTGCCTGTTTTTAAGTCTTATATGTATAAGTACAGATGCTGGTTAATTACCCATCAACAAAGGTTAAACCAGTCACAGGATTCAGTGTCCTGACGAGTCATATGGGACTACAAGCTCAGATGCTCTCAAAGGGAGTTGATTTAAAGTGTATTTTTACTTCATGGCTACTTATGATGAACTTAAACTTAGGTACAAATGTGAGACACCTGGCCTACTCATTTCATAAAGTTGTATTTTTTTAATAAAAGCTACGTGTTTTTCCACAGTGTAGCACGTCGTGTTAAAATCACTGAATGTAACCATACTCACACTAAAAGCTGATATAATCTGTTCAGAGTTAGCATAAGCGGGCAGAAAGTGACTCACCTGTGTTTTCTCGACAGAGACGTCACCTCGAACTTCTCCTTTACAATAAAATATGATTTTTAATTCGTTTCCCACTTTGAAAGATAGAATTAGAAAAAAAAAACAATAAATGCCTCGAAGGCCACACGCGTAAAAACAGATATATCCCAGCTTCCAGTAAATCCTTTTGTGCTCTCTTCACAGGTTACTGACCCCAGAGACGAAAGGGGAAAAACACGGTGGACGAGCTTTTAGCAACAGTTAGTATCAACCGAAACCACCCGCGCCCGCTTCTAACAGGAGAGAGAGACACATTTGGGAGACTGGACGCGGCGGAACAAAGTTAGTTTAAGTTTTTAGGAGGTTCTGGTCGGTGCGCGCGGTCTCGCTGCAGGAGATTCAATGCGCTCAGCGGAGGGGCACGGCTGACGTCACGCCACGTCGCTGAGTGGACGCTCGGGGCGCGAGCGCTCTCGGGGAGGGGGGCTGCACACCTGCGCAGGTGCACGCGCTGTCCGACAGCCCCGCGTGATAGACACAAGCGAGTGGAGCTGACTCATATGACACACCACAAACTGTCCGCAATCACAGCCTAATGTGTGTAGAAAACACACCAGCAAACACACAATCACCAGCTCAGTTCGTGACAGAGAACATAAAAAAAGGAAGTCAAGAGAAGAGAAGCGCAAGCGCCACAGTCCGGCTTTAGCTTTAGGTCAGGAGTCCGAGATGTGTAGAGGCAACACACCGAGCTGCTGGCTGCTGGCCATGCTTTCTCTGAAAGGTAAGACTCTGCACTGCTGCTGACTCACAGGAAAATCTGTCTGTGGTTGTCACTCTAATTTAACAAAATTGTATGTCAGTGACAGACATTTTCATAATAGTTCCTCTACATCACCATTGCTACTTTAACTGTAATAACTATTTTACTTCTTTCTTGTTCTTATGATAGATGTTATTACTTTAAGACGACTGAAGAAAATACTGTTGTGAATTCATCCATTAGAAGCATTTCCTAAAATTATTGTGATCATTTTGTTTGATTTGTGCTGCAACTTTATTTAACGCTAACCCTCTGGTGTGCAGGTGTTTTTGCTGGTGATTGGTCAGTTCAACTCCAGAGCAGTCCTATCTGTGCTGTGATCGGTTCCTCAGTGGTCCTACCTTGTTCCTATGACTACCCACAAAGTTCAAATGAAAACAAGACAGGAGGGCAGCCTGCTCAGGTACTTCAATAAAGGCGCCATTGTTAGCTGGCATGCTGTATATTCAGAGAGTAAAGAGTGAATAGATGTCACACAGTTGATGGAGGGTGAACAAAATAAACAAAACAATTTTAAGTTTGTCCCAGTGGTCTCAGAATAGAATAGAATAAAATAGAATAACCTTTATTTCCAGTGTAGAGTGTACAACGAAATTGGGAGTTGTTTAACATCCAGAGTCTAGTTAATTTGTTTATTGTTTCCTACAAGGGTGGAGGAGGTGATGGACAACAGTACAAAGTTTTGTCTGAGATGTGGTGTCTCAAAGACAGCCGCTGTATCACACAAAGGTACCGTTTAACACTCAAAACCACACACAAGACAGAAACTCTTGGTATAGAGTTTAGAGAAACAAACACTGTCTAAGTCTCTGCGTCTCTGTCAGGTATCTGTACCACAGCGCTGGTATTTTCCTAGATCCGTCCTACCAGAAAAGAGTCCAGTACCACGGGCAGCTGGGATCAAAAAATTGCTCTCTGAGGATTAGTGATCTGAGACAGTCGGACAGTGGAACCTACGTGTTTTATCTCATCACTGACCATCCGACAGAGAAGATGCCGCAGCAGAGAGGCGTTCAGCTTCTGGTGTCAGGTGGGAGCTTAGGCATTAACAGTAAGATTAATAGCTGTAATGTGCAGTGGTATTGGACTGTAGAAAAGAAAATGTCTCTGTCAGTTGCACAATCAGATTTCAAGCAAACCACAAATTCTTGTTCTTCTCTTCTCTTTTATTTGTGTCTTCTTCCTGTCTTACGTCTCATGCACTGCCTCGACATCTTAAGGTCTAACTTGGTCTGTTACCACAGTGTTACACAAAAACACAAGAATGTTTCAATGATTTGTTGTGGCAAGAAGTCCTGCTCTTTCAGAAGCATTGCAACAACTACTTCCTCTGTGCAACCCTGTGTTTAGCTATTTGTGTAGGACAGAACTGAAACCGAGGGCTTCCAAATAATTCTCAAGTGCAACTTAAGTGAACAATTTCATAACGTCAAAAGACGGACGGATGTGTTTCTAATCAAACACATCTGGAAGAAGTCATACACAATAATAATAATAACTGGTCCCCTTAGAGAAATGTGTCAGTCAATGAGAGAACAACTGTACGAGCATTTTCTTCACCAAAAACGTAATTATTACACAGATGAAAACTAAACTTAAATTTAAATTCATAAATAAAATGTTTCAGTCAAATGACTTCTGCCACACATACAGTATATAACATTGTACATTTTCTTTAGATTCCCTCAGCACAGTGACAGTGTCAGCAAGTCCCTCTAGTGACATCACTGATTGTGAGACTCTACGTCTGGCATGCTGCAGCCCTTCAGCAGGTCCAGCCGCACTTTTCAGATGGTACAAGAGCACAAGCACCACCCCAAGACACACAGGACAAGTGTGGAGCATTGATGAGGTTACATCTAATGATTCTGGAAATTACTGGTGTCAAATAGAGACTGGAGATAAGTCGCAGAACTCCTCAGTGCTTGCCATTGATGTACAGTGTAAGTGACGGTTTAGTCATGTTTCATAGTGTTATTGTAACCTCCACAGTATTCAAGACATGGAAAAGCAACCTTCAGCCTCGGCCCACATAGTCATTTATTTATTCTGCACCTGTTATTTGTAATTTGTACATTAAAACAATAAAGTCAAGAGCTGGGCAAAAAAGGAAAAGGTCAGAGTTAATTTGAAACATTTACAGATTATTTCAAGTTCTTGACTAATTCTTCACTGTATGAAATAACTTCTAAATACTGTTTAAGAAATGGGTTAAAACTGGTTTGATACATAAAATCATTTGCTGTTTTAACAGAAGACATAATGACCTGCAGCTAGCAGTAACTGACCTTTGACCTCACTCCTGTCTAGATTCTCCCCGAAACACGACTATCTCAGTCTCTCCGCCTGTAGAGTTCCAGGGTAATCTTACCGTGACTCTGACCTGCAGCAGTGATGCCAACCCACCTGTCCACACGTACACCTGGTATCAAGGAGAAGCATGTCTTCTTACAGCGGACAAAAGCTTTCATAGAGCTCGACAATCCCCGGGCACACCCGCAGGGAGAAACGCGACTCTCAGCCGTGCCAGCATTACTGCTGAAGAATACGGGCAGCACTGCTGTGTGGCACGCAACGCACATGGGTCACAGACTTATTCTGTAACAGTCAGAGATTCCAGAGGTAGGTGAATAATTGCAATAAATTAGTTGTGTTTGTTAATTGTTAATGGGGTTGTAAATAGCCAATATAATGTTTTTTAAGTATATTAATTCATTATTACTTGTCCCAACATTTGTATTGATTGAAACTGAACTACAAATTAATACAATGATATACTACACATTCTGCCTCTACTTCAACTCTCTCTACATTTCTGTTCTCTGCAGCAACCAAGTCTGCGGGAAGCAGAGCAGTGCTTAGTGGAGTGCTCATCAGTATTGTCCTGGTTATTTCAGCTGTAGTTGGCTTTGTCATGATGAGGTGAGTGATTTGTCAGCTCTGTGCTTCTTTGCTTTCTGTTGCATTTCTACCAGCATTGCATGAACAAGAATCCCCAGTAGTACTGGGATATTTATATAAAGGAGATCCTGACTAATGACAGCAATGTGCCACTGAATAGTTAATGTGATATCCAGAGGAGTGTGGATATTCACACTATAGTGAAGACCTTCAGTGTGTCTGGGTGTCTTTACAATCTCATTAGCACAAATTAATTACATGCCTAGAAAGGTGAACTAGTTGAAGATGTGTAAGTGATAGTGGTTTATATGAGGGTTTTTTTGTCTGTCTTTCAGGAGACATAAGTCATCGACAACCCAGTCATATGTCCCCACACAGACAACTGCTACAGAGCCGTAAAGACTCAGCGAGACCAGCATATTCAGTAAAAAGAAATCTCCAGCAAACAATCAGCCATGAGACATGGGAGACATTTCATTATGCAAACAGTACTTAAACAAGGACTCTTAAAAAACTTTTTTCTCACTGTTAATCTGTTGAAACTATTACTTTCCTTCCATGCAAGTCAGACACCACACTGAACACCTTAGGTCTTGGATCTTAATGCACTGAGATGAATGAGGATGAACTGGCCTGACCTTGATTAATTTGTTCCAGAGAAACTTTGTTGTGTGATTGTGATAAATGGTGAAACCAGGCGTTCCTCAAGGAAAAACTATTTAAATATTTATGATACCTGATATTAGTTTGGTGCTTGTTACCAGATCTGCTTTTTGTGTGTTATAGATATTGAAATAGTGAAATGACATATATGAATTTGAATCCAAGCATTATGATTGATTACACACAGAAACCACAGTTGAAATCCAGAATTACTTTTGTTACACTTGTACTGGATTGTGAGAGTGCACAAAGTACTGTATATGCAATGTCCAGAAGTGGAGAATACTGAAGCAGTTGTTAATAAAAACTTGTTCTTGATAATGAGCTGGAGGATGGTGACGGAAAATACGCTTATAATGAACCAATTAAAAGTTGGTCACAGTTCTGACTTAGTCACATTTGTTTAGTTTATGCGTAAACTCTGAAGTTTGATAAGGCACCAACAAATGCTGTCCAGAGAAGTGAGGAAGTGGAAAAGGATGAAAACCAGGAGGACAGTGACTCGGTCACCAGGACAGCATCATTTCCAAATGTTGGTATCAACTCTTCATCCTATTAGCTTCGTCTTTTAGCCACATATTGAAGGACGGTGAGCAAAATACAGCATCAGTTCAAAATATGTTAAATTTATTTACGGTGCAGTCTGATGTTTGTATACATGATATCTTTGTTTTATTACTTTAACACATATTTATACAGCAACTATAAAAAGCATGAATAGCATTTTTTTATCACACGGGGAACAACAATCATTGAATGATGTTCAGACATAAACAAGAGCTTTGAAATGCACCACACAGCCTACAAAACAATTTAAAAGTTTCTGCATCTCTTTTTGAATTTCCATGAAAATGTGTGTTCAAATATGTTTTTAAATGTAATGCAAATAAGCTTTTTGCATCATAATAATCTAAACAAACTGAAATAACAAAATACTTTCAGTGTTAAACTCAAGGGGGCAGAATATTCTGGTTTTTACTACAACTATTTTCCCTTCAGGATGTTGCTGCAGCACTGAACCCGTCAAGATAAATTTAGAGAGTTCTGATGTTTTCATAATCCAGACTTTGCTCCTGAAATATAACAGTCAACATGAGACATCATTTGACAAACTGTAATACTATGTTATATTATTTCTTACCTTGTTGTTCACAGCAGACTTATGTCTTCGCCTAGAATAAGAAAAGTTTGTTGCTGAACTCTTCGCCTCATTTACATTTTATAATTATCAGTAATTAAATGTTTTACATTCAAAATGTACTAAATGTATATCCCATATTAACTTAACTCACCAAGCCCAGATAATGACCAGGGGAAGAAACACCACAATAACTCCTTTGATTCCAATACAAACAAAGAGCATGACATGGTTAACTGTTGGGGGGAGAGGTTGAAACGTCAGAGATTTTGTTCTACAAACAAGAATGCTGCATCAAACATCCACAAGCTTTAGTTTCCCTGCATACTCTACTCACTGTCGGTTCTATCCAGTGTCCGCAGCACCTCAGTTGCATTGTTTTCTCCCTCACTGTTTCTGGCCCGACAGAGGTAAGGTCCAGTGTGAGAAGCTTCCGCAGGGAGCAGAGACAACACCTCTCCTGATCCCACCTGGAGCGGGGAAGCACCTCTGTACCAGGTGTAATCTGCTGCAGGATTAGCAACACTGCTGCAGGTCAGATTCACACTGTTGCCCGCAGCCAGACCGCCAGGTCGACTCACCTCAATGGAAACATTTAGTGGAGGATCTGCAAACATATAGTAAAACACAGCTGTCGTACTGTTGTATACATCCTTTCTAGATTTATTTTTAGTTTAAAAAAGTCTTCCTGGATGATGAAACAAGATCTCTCAGCAATAACATGTACATTTCAAACATTTGGTACCAAAGCATACACAACAATAATAGGCAAAACATTATACCTATGCATCAGCTCATAGGAGCCTGCATGTCCCCACTACAGTTCAATTTGTCTCATTCCTCAGTGTTTCTTCAGTACTTACGCTGAACATCCAGAGCAACAGGGCGTGACTGCAATGATTCCTGTCCTTGAACAGCACATACATAATTCCCGGCGTCCTCCGGTTGAGCTTGGAACTCTGGTTTAGCTACCAGACGTCTGTCTTTGAACCAGACCAGACTGCTGGACAGTTGACAAGTTGTTCCACACTCCAGAGTCACCATGTCTCCTGCTCTCACTCTCTGCGGGTGCACTGAAGCGTTCAGCTCTGTACATCAATCAGGTGAATAAATAATGTTCCTGATGTTAGGAAAAGCTGAGAACATTAAACTTCCAGGGTGACATGAAGTTGAACAGATTTTACCTGTGACAGACAGATACACTGACTGTTTACTGTGCCGCCCATACATGTTTGTATCAAACCAGAAGTAGTAATATCCAGAGTCATTGACCTGCACATCATGGATTGCAAGGCTGCAGCTGTGCTGCAGGTCACCAAGATATTCAGTACGATTGTGATATGAAGAAAGGTCAGAGAGACGCACGCGTGTCCAGGTGTCAACTTTTATTTGTCCTTTGTGCCATCTGGTATTTCTAACAGTTTCTTCATCAGCATAGTTGTATGTGCAGCTGAAGTTCACTGACGACCCCTTCAGGGCACAAGGGTTTGGGTTTTCAAAAGTCACTGTCCAATCAGCGCTCACAGTTTCTACAGAAAACATGTAACAATTAATGTACTTTACTGTGCTTGGCAGATGCTTTTATTCAAAGCGACTTACAAGGAGCTAGCGCTGGGTGTCTGGCTGAGGGACAAACCTAGTGGGGGATGGATTAGGAGTCAGACGGGGTCTCGAACCTGTGATTCTACATCCCAGTCCGACGCTTAACCCATTGAGCTATCAGGCCGTGCTCTGTTATTTCTGTACATTCATGTGCAGGAAGTGGAAACTGCTTGTCACTCCTCTGCTTGTTGTGTCATTTAATAATTAGTAAGTGATTTCATAAGTACAGTTTATTTCTCAGCCTGCTCCAACAGGGTTCACATATTAAAGGGAAATTAAAAACATCCAAGTGAGCAGCCTGCTAACTGAAAGTTATTTAAGTTGGTTGGGCTGCAAACATTTGCATCTTGACAGTTCCTTCCCCTGAGGTAATTATAATTAAGACCTTACTTCCTATGCACAACTCAGCAGCTGACAGTGTCTATATACTGTTTCGTTGCTTAGTGCAATGTTAATAAATTTCATGGAATATATATAAAAAGTAACTGCAAAATATTAAATACATGAATAATAACATTACACTTTGGCGTGAAAGGTAAAATCAGATCCTTACCTGCCGCCAGGACCAGAAGCACCAGAATAATCTCCTCCATATCAACGGGAAACGCGACATTTAGAGGCGCATTTCCATCCTCAGGATGTTTGCTCGTGGAGGATCTGCGGGTGGAGGGAGACGGACAACGAGCTGCGCGCCACCCGAGTGTAGGAGCAGGACTGATGGGAGGGTTCGTCTGCTCGCATCGTCTGGCTGGATACGAACCGCACTGATGACTCATCGAAACCAATGTCAAGCTTTGTTTTGCAGATCATGGAAGAAATATAAGGCCCAATATTGATCTTTGGTTCATACCAAACGATAAAATACGGAGAAAAAACTTCGCGGACACTGGCTTCTCGCTTTTGCTTCTAATCTCGGCGCTAAATTTAAATGATACGCAGTAAAAGTAAGAAACAGAAGTATGATTTACAGTAAGAGTGTCTGTAAGATAAACCCGGAAAACCACAGACTTGTGTAAGCAAAGTTATGGAGAGAAATGTGCAAACTGAACTTGACTAAATACAACATTAGATCTTTGCAACAACAAATTCCTTTCTTGGAGCTCAGTGCCACTTTTGTACGGAGGAGGATTAGGGCCAGCGTGAAAATATTATTTGAATTTTGACTTGACTTTGACAAAAAAAATCCCCTTTTTCTTATGTGTTAACGTAGGATGATGATACTACTATCAAACCAACTTTGTTATAGTATTAGAACAAAATTCAACAGCTATGTTTAATTATGTTCATCTGCACTTATATTTTTATTTCTGCTTTAGTCATTTTGGGGGATAGAGTTGTTAACTGGTGAGACTGGTTCACCTTTATATAAATAAAATCAATTTTTTA
Organism: Microctenopoma stevenorrisi; assembly: GCA_032270685.1. Lineage (NCBI taxonomy): Eukaryota > Metazoa > Chordata > Actinopteri > Anabantiformes > Anabantidae > Microctenopoma > Microctenopoma stevenorrisi. The sequence continues at coordinate 15,255,923 of JAUMTR010000008.1, forward strand.
ATATTTACTACACTTTAAACTCAGCAGACACTTATACATTTCCTGCATATTTAGCAATAAATAACAAGCTACAACAAGTCCAAATATGTGGCGACTGGTGCAAACTGTGGCCGTGAAATGATCAATGCCTTCTTCAGCAAAACGGAAAGTGGAAAATGTTGCAACACAATTATTTAAATCTTGTAGTCAAAGCCTGAGAGGTGGACAAGTAAAGGAGTTCAGACGGGTAATGAGACAGGGAGAAATAGCAGTAGTTGGCGTTGCTGCCAGGAGCTATTTTTGTTTCAGTCTGTTTTCAGGCCTGTTCAACCTGTTTTTTATTCACAGAATGTCTTGTAAACCAGGAAGATGCTTGTGTTCCCGCAGGTGCCGTAACTTACAGAGCTGGAGGATGGAGTAAGGCAGCAAAAGCTGAGCGGAGAGTCAGCGTTGTGTGAAGACACCCACAGTCGTTTTGCTACTTGCTGAGATTTTATGTGCTGAAGCTTTTGGAAAAGTTCAAAGAAAGCTGAAATATTTTTTTTCCTTTCATAGGAACACTCTCATAATCTTCAAGGAAGCTGCCTGCAGACCTGCTGGGGAGTCTCATTAGGTGGTCGGTGTTACCAGTGTTGATGCTTTTTACGTAATTCTTAATATAATTTTTTAATCTACACATGTCCAGAAGTAATTTCTCTGTTTACAAGACAAATTTGAAAATCCACGTTTGAAAATGTGATTGAGAAAAGCTCAGTAAACAGACCTGAGTGTTGATTACATGTGTGTTCATCAGAAACAGGTTTGCTGTCGTTTGATTTGACTTTGATGGAGAAGATGTACATCAAAGAAACAGGACTTACTAATTCACAAATCAATGAGCAGAGTTTTTAAAATACTTATAGTAAACCGGTGTGAAATACAATTATTTATTAACATATTTCTATTGATTATGATCATAATGCAAAGAACCATTTCATTTTTTGTCTGGTTTCAGGAAATACGCAGTTGTCGAAACCAGACTTTCACCTTCTTTCGGTGTTTTATTGCAACACATGCATTTCTGGAAAATGAAAATATGATCATATAATATATTAATTACGTGTGTCAGACTTTTGCAGAGTAACCTATGGGATAAAACAGATTGGCCGGAAAAAAAAAAGAAATGTGTCACACAAGGAAAGCTTCGCACACGTGGTGTTTGCTGCTTTTGGCCGTGCTCCAAATCCCTGCACCCTCCTCAGGTACAACAACCATACACCGTGTATAGGATTTAAATACAAAGCATATCTCGGCTCAACATTAGTCGCTGCAGAATATTGAGTTTCTTTCCTCCTTCAGGTAAATGAATGAGAGAAACAGTTGTTAGTATATTCGAATGTTTGCAGTAGTAAAGTCATAAATTCATAAAGGGTCATATATTAGATACATATGCCTCAGGTATTAGATCAAACACGTAACCAGACTAGTAGTGCAGGCTGCCCCCGTCAGCACCGTCACCACTTCAACATTGAACCCTGCAGGTGTCGGCTATCGAACGCGACCGGCTGACGTCGCAGTGGCTCGTGGTGAGTCTGTCGTGTTTGGCTGTGGAGTGGCCGCTGCCTATCCAAACCTCACATTCACCTATTATGGGAATCAGCACACCTACAACCTCACCTGTCCTCACGGTTATGTGGAAGCCATCCCTCAGGTGAGCCCCTTCTGCCCCAGAGCCTAGGCCTCACATTCTGAACCTGTTCCTGTTGTTATCCCACTGACACATTTAAAACATTTTACCTTTAGTTAATATTTTCTGGTGAGCTCGTACTAAGAAATCAGTCTCTGCCTTGAAATGTTTTTATTTTATGATTAAAGCATTTTACAACCGATTCGTGAATTTCTATTTGTAAAATTTTTTTTTGTAGGGTTATACTTTTTAATGTCTGTATTTTTCTTGTTGTTGAGTCTTAGTTCATCTTTTATATTCACAAAAATATGTATAATTGTATAAAATATGTATTTTTCCAGGTATGTAATGTGGAAGAAAAAATACTATGAGCACTAGTTAGGTTTCATAGTATCAAATTGTGTAATACATTTCCTATTACATGATCATAAGTTTATGTTGGGGTCATTCCTTTTTTTTGCTACTGCATGAGTTTGTCTGTTTCAGTACTTCCGGCATGTTGACCATAATTTACCGGCATGTTTATATATATTTTTTTCTTTTCTCATTTTAATCCGTGCATCTTTCTCAGACTCTTTATGGACAATGTGATACTAAGAACGGAGAGTCGTTGGCCACATGGATCCTCAGTAAAGCCTCTTCAGCAGACAATGGCACACAAGTAGTGTGTCGACAGCCGAATAATCCCGATGCACCTGCTGCCGTCCTGTATGTCTATGGTAAGAAAACTTCTGCATCATTTATTCATCTGACTTCGTTTCATTGTAGATATTTTTGTAAATGTTATAAATGTATGCGTTAACGTGTCTTCCTGTTACAAAGCTCTGGTGACATTTCTACAAAGATTCAAACAAAATATCCAAGAAAAACACAAAATAGTGATTACTATGAGGAAGCTTCTGACTTAGATTACAAGCAGGTCGATCCAGTATTTCACACTGGTCCCAAACAGCTGTGGTATGTCCTCTGGTGTTTCAAAAGCTAGTAAATCACCTGTTTGGTCTGTATTCTGTTTGATATTAGATTTTTATTATTATACTTAACTTATGTATTATTATTATTAAATTATTTTTTTCCTTTGGAAAAATGTTCAAAGCCTGCATTATAGAGATTTTTAATTTGTTCATGTCATTTTTTAAAAACCAGAATATCAGTCATCTTGAGAAATGTTCCCAGTTCTCCTTTAAGATCTTTTTTTAGAAATCGTCTGTCTTGACTTTTTTTCGTTTTCGTCTATTCGTCTTCCCTGTTACTTTAACATTTTCCTTCCCTTTTTTGCTGTTCTCTTTTCTCCTGTAGACAATAGCTTAGCCATTCTCATTGGATGTACGACTGGGGGCTTTCTTGCAACCATTTTGGTGTTTGGTTTGTTATACATTATCCTGCGGCGGTCAGAGAGCTTCCAGATGTGCTTCAGTAAGTAGTGTTTCAACTGGTGTGTGTAAAGGTGTAGAAGTAAATTCACTGAGGGGCCACTGAAAACTGACCAGTGATATGTGATGTCTTTTTGCTTGCAGGAGGAAAAGAAACAGAAGATGATCTGAGCACAATAATAACAGATTACTAGCAGCTGCTTTGTAAACACGTGCAGAGCTGTACTCTCTCCAAGACCAAACCAACAGAGAATAAAACATGAATTAGCGTGTTTCTCTTTTAACAATCATCAGCCATACACAGTGAAACCTGGACTGAATCCAGTGTGTGTTATTTTGTATTATGTATTGTACTTTTTTTATAATTAATTATCAAACAAAGATCGCGTGCAGTCGCTAGTAATATGAGGAAGTGAGGTTGACAAGAGCTGGTTTCCAGTTTCACAGTAATACCGGATTAGTCACTTCCACAGTTTTTCCACTTGAGGGAAGCACTTACTGTCAAGATACAGAGGAGGAACACCTGCTAACACCTATGGAGGCTGATGACAAACTGAGTCTGAACGATCATGTAGCTGGCCCTCCTCATTTTCAACCCGTCGAAACACACCCATCCCACCTCTCTCCACTGGCTCCCTGTAGCTGCTCTCATTGAGGTCAAATCTTTGATGCTCACCTACAGGGCTGTCACTGGACGTGCCCCCTCTTATATCAACATGGTTTCAGTTAACTACACTCATGCACGCCCTATTTAATCTGCAAATGATAGGAGACGCTTTACAAGGTCTTTGATCCCAATTGAGTCTATTCTCATTTGTTGTCCCTGGCTGGTGGAAGGACCTGCTCCCTTGGACCAGCCGAGACTATCGCCACCTTTAAAAAATACTTGAAAACTCTAACACACATTCACAAAACAATTGTCTAGCACTTACCAATTATCATGTTTTTATCTTGACATGCTATATGTACAGTATATGCCAGATAAAATCTAAAGCACACTGACTGATAAACCTAAATTCTTATGGATCAGAATGACCAGGTTTCAGCTTAGGTTCTCTGACGGTCTGTGTTTGTGTGTGACATGCTGACCCCTGTTCACCTCAACAATAAACCACCAGGTGGTGCAATGATGATATGTTGATGCGGCATTGATGCCTTTGTGGCCATGTGATCCTGAGTTTTGTTGTAAACTGTGGTAGATGTAGAAATACCTGTTTGTGTACCTGCCTGTGTCCAACTTTTTTGTGTTGCTTTTCATTCTGTCTTTATATTATAACAACTTAAAACTCTGCTAGGTCATTTAAATATCTTCAGATCTCATTGTAAAGATACACATGGGAGTTCAAATCATTCAAGTTATTCCACACAGTGTAGTATGGCAGCTGTTTTAGGTGTGGGCTTCATACCGCTCAAAGTGTTGTGACACCTGATAGAGCAACATGGACGGCCAGAAAGGCGGCCGCACACACACACACACACACACACACACACAGACTTACAGGGCAATCAGCAGGACAGAATACTCTCTCCTCTTTTAGTTGATACAACAGAAGTTGTATGGAGCAATGTGTTGACTCAGCTGCTCAGCTACACCTCATTTCACCCCACGAGAGGCCTCTCGCTCTGTTGTCTTCATATAGCAGAACAACCACATACGAAGGGCTGATTTGAAATGTCGGATACATATTGGGCTACATTTTATCTTTGCATGACAAAAGATCAAATGTGATGTATTCAGGAGCCTGTTCGACCATGTTTGCTGTTGTTTTCATTTTAATTTCTTGCTCTACGGTGAAAGCTTTATTCACATGTCACATGCCCTAAAGTGCTCAGAAAACATGGGCTTACAAGACGCTAGTTTTAAAACATGAAATAATTAAATGTCTATGTACATAATCCAGATGTGAACAAAATCTTTACATATACAGTGCATTTTTTGAGCTACGTCAAAAGTCCTGTATGTAAACAAATCCTATAATCAACCCTCATCAGACATATCACACACTAGTTTTTTTTTTTAAGATAAAAGTGATGATAAAACACTAAATATAACTGCAAATATGATTTTGTAAGCATGAAAATATGAGAAATTACTCTTTACCAATTATTATAAAAATACAGTTACCTCTTATTTAAGAAAATTAGACAGTGTTAGTATTTTCCTAGAGGGGTTTAAACTAATGTGTGATGATGGATGAAGATGATACTTTGGATTTTATAAAAAAATAAAATGTATTGTTTATCATAGACAAATGACATCTTTTTAGGGCATTAAGTAAAGTTGAGTCCAAAAAATACGAAGAGTATTGAATGCGGCACTGTAAAAAATTAGATGTTATTATGCAAACTTTACTCTGTGTCTCTGTTTTGTCGTCACCAGTTGCCACTTTATCTGCTGTCAAGTTATTGTATTATCATGTACACACACACACATACAACCACACTGTCTGGACTCTATCTCCATGTCGTTCTGTATCTCTACTATTATTATCACTTGTTAAGAGGCTGATGCCAGTCTTGGCTTTGTCAGTATGCGACAAGGTATAAATAGTTACAAATCACCACTGTATTTTCACACAGGCCTGTCACCAGCAGATCCGCACACATTTAGACCTGTCTGTGTAGATTTGTTGGCATTTGATGGTATTGGTTTGTTTCTATCTCTATGTGAATACACATCAATTCCTACAGATTCTCTGCCTCTCTCCTATCTGTAGTAAAAGGAAAATGGCTGCCAACCATCAGATCAACACAATGCAATCAAGTCAACTGAGAGAGGAGCACTGGGAGATACCTGAGATACCTGACACAGGAACAGAAAGCAGAACAATAACATTAATGGTGGCTGTGTGAAAGAAAGCACAGACGGACAGTACTAGACAAACAATACAATAATAATACAAGAAGAGAAAATGAATTGAGCTGTGCTTTAAAGTTAACTTCTGCTATCTAATGAACAAATATGGCATAAACTCCTTAGTCCATAAGGAAGCTCCACTTTGTTTCACGTCATCTTTACGAGCATGTGTGAAAAGAATAATGTATCCATGGAAATGACCTACAGAGCCCAGTGAAGCGTTTGTTGTGAGTCGACACAGAGACAGCATGTTAGCAGTAACGCTCCCAAGACGCAGCATACAATGTAAATACGGTCATGTGTGTAAAGTACGGTGGATGTAACATGTCAGTGAATCTCTTGTCAGTAACTTACAAAAGGTGATTAAGTAAGTCATCGCGTGCACTCTATTTTTTTCATCAGCAGCATAGTTGAGCTTCTTCAGCTCAGATTCATTGCTGCTGTAATTGTAAAATTAAATCAACCTGATCAATGACATTTAAATACAGTTTCCTGTCTTAATTTTTTTGTCTCTTTATTGGTTATTATATGTTACATATCTGCCAGAACCCAGGTCAGGGGTCATGGCAAAAGAAAGAAAAGAGCGTTAGTGTGCAGATGTGTGCAGTGTATTACTGATTAGAAAAAAAAACACACAAAACATGTGGTGCCTGGAGGAGAGCCAGCTCAGACATATACGAGTTTCTGATCAGGTAGACCCAGCTGCCCTAACACAGACTCCACCTACCGGGCCCTGAAACACGGCAAACACACAAAAACAGGCCGTGTCCAAACTACAGCACAGAAAATACTTGCTAGTGTTTTTTATTATGAATGTTTCAGAGCAGACACTGTGCTTTCAGTAGAGAATATATTTGCATGCCCAAGGATAAATGACATGCTGTAACTCTGGCACACAGGTTCAGAAGGTAACGTCTCAACATAGTGTGACCACAATGCAGAAAAAAATATTTTTTGTGCACTTGAAATTACATTAATTAAATTCTCAACTCATCAGCACCAGGTCAGCAGCATTTGAGTCTCTGCACCATCATACACATGGTATTCATGTACTAATGTGTCCTTCATTCCAGCGCAACAACGAAAACTTTCTCTCACTCTCTCCCTGACGCCTGTACTCTGTGGGTGTTTTGGTCCATTGACTGCGTTTAACAGGAACATCCAAAATCCTACAGTTTATGAATGGGACAGGCTTTGTTCAGTACTGGTGGTGTGTCAAAGCAATTAAAACCGATTAAAAATTAAATATGAATATACGTATTTATATCATTATCTCACTTTAAGATTGAGAGTGTTGTATGTATACTAACGATACAGCATGTGGAATGGTTTAAAAATGAAAACCCCCTTTCACTCTTCACACATGCTGATGTTTATGGAATAATAATGCCCTTGTTTCCTATACATAACCTTGCAACCATCTCACTTTCACACTGGACACTTGCACAAAGGTTTATAGCCCAAACAAAGAGGAGGAGCAGACACCACCTATTTTACAGGTAAAATAAAACAGACAGACCGTCAGTCACGCAGAGTCTTGGAACATTCACACACACTCTTCTGCTCCTGGACCCATCAGCTCAGGTAAGCACAGATATAGTGAAGCAAGGCAGCACAGAACTCAGGGTTTGGGGCCAAGACCAGCATTTGTTCAATTATGGGTTCACGGGCTTGTGATTTTTATTTTTTACATTATTCATACAGAAGATTTTAGTGTATTTTAAACTATCAGAGACTACAAGTTAAGAATATTAAACTTGTAACAAACCTTTGATTATTGTGATGGTAAATTCTCCTTGTAGTTTCACGGGTGGAAAATCTATTTTCATTTATTTAGCAATATAAACGGGACTTGTAAGGCCTCTGTACATGTGTACAGGTGGACTTACAACAGTAAATGTGATTTCCTGGTTGGTCTTGCTTTTTGTTCAAAAATGTATGCAACAATTCAGAGAATGCTGAAGGTGAAAAGAGATGTTCTGTCTCTGACCTGGAAACTCTCTTCTCTTCCATTTAATCTGTTACTGTATTGTCAGAGACGTGGAGTTTGAAAGAGGTCAAACTGACAAGGCCTGTTTGACCTTGATGAATGTCATGTTATATGATATTAAACTTTCTGACAAAGGAGTGATGGGAGTAACAGAAATGGCTTCATAATGTTCATCTCCACTATCTTTGTTATACATTGGTGTTGGTATCTTGAAAAGCTGGTGCACTCTATATCACTGCAAGACATAACAAGCAGAACATAGATACTTAATACATACAGTACGTATAAAACAACAGAAGTGAGGAAAATATTGTTAAACCTTGCAAACAAAAGAAAAAAACCAAGTTCACTATGGAGTTGCTGTAAAAAGGGACCAATGTAACATGATCAGTGAGTGAAACTTAATTTAAGCCACAGAGAAGAAAAGAAAATGAATATTACATTTCCAAAAATCCTCTGACTGTAACCGTTTTGATCCAAGGTCACGTAGAGGTGACTGTGTCCTACAGAGGTATTTTTAAACTATTTTTCAGTCTTATGTTTCAAACTATATATACTTTATTTTGAATTGCGATTTTTGTTACTTGCATGAGAAAAGGGGAGAGGGCAGTGAGCTAAAGCAAACAGTGACTTTGAGGTATACCTATCTGTTCTGACCTCCAAACTAACCAGACAAACCCAGGTACATCAGGAAAGGAATTTGCTCATTTAACTAACTCTTAACTATGTTTTATATGTAAAACAGAAAGGTTGTGGACACTATAATATAAATATATAAAAAGGCAGTGAATACAATTCGGTTTCTCATAAAACTCTTCAGCACATTTGGCACACATTTGTCTCTTTTGTGTTGTTTGAGTGAATGTTGAAGTTGATGTCTGGAGACCTGCTGGGTTTCACCCAGAGACAAAAAATGATCCACTGTTTACTCTCCAAACACTCCGAACGCATCCCTGCTGACGAGACACTGACCTCTCACACCACAAGGACATTCTTCGTGAGAGGGAGAAGAGGAGTGAGAAACAAGGGGAATGTGATGAAAAAAATACATGTTTTTATGGTTTATTCACATTAACACTATTATTTCTCTCTGCCTCTTATTCATCTAACTCGTAGTGGTGTTGAAGATGGGACGTCTCACTCTTGTGGCTGTGATGGCAGGTAAATAAAATACAGAACAGTATATCTCCACATGTTTGTGTTTTCATTTTTTTCTCTAGGACACGGTTTCTAAACATTAACTGTAACGTCCAAGTGATTATGGCACATCTGGGTTGATCAGTGGATTATGGCCGACGGTTTACACAACTGTCATCCATGAACTGTGAAGGGCATCAAAGAGGATCCTACACACTGTAGCTAGCAAACACTTTCACTGTTTTGTTGCACATTACACAACCTCTCGACTGCAAAAATGTCCATATATGAGCACAACAACGAGCTGGCACCTTTAAAATTTTGACTGCGAAATGACACGAAGTCTGTATGTAATGACGAGTCTAACAACATTTAATTTGTCGGATTATCTTGCAGTGTTCTTCAGCATTTTAATGGAAACTGAAGCGAGTGAGTCCAAAACCTTGTTTTTACTTTATGTTGTTCTTACACTGCTTTACTGTGGAACTGGTTCACGAGAAATTGGGATCAACTAGTAATAATGTCCAAAAATAAAAGTATTTCTTCTGTACTATTGGAGGAGCGAACATCTGAATATCCTTTAAATGTGACTGACCCAGCGCTGATCTTCACATTGTACATGACAACAACAAATATGTTGCTTAAATCTGCTGAAGGCTATGCAACTCACTAAACCGTAACCAGTGTATTTTTAGGGCCTGTACATAATAAGTAGTTGAGCAATTTGAAGTTAGACTGCTGTTTGATCGTTTGAGGTTTGTCCCTAACAGTTTTTTTCTGTGTTCTTGCTTCTTTTCTTTCTACAGATCCATTTGTTTACAGTAAGTGCAAACACTTTCATGTCATTTTTATAATCTACAACACACAATTTATCATCTCATTCATTTGTATCTCCAGTTACATTCAGACATGCTTTGTAACATAAGTGTTGGTTTGCCCAGGTCTCTAACATTCGTTTTCTCACAGACTATGACCGTCTACGAATCGGAGGCCTGGTTTGTACCTGCTTGTTGGTGGCTGGAGGACTCACTGTTTTACTTTGTAAGTGCCAAGAATCGCTATGAGAAACATTACTCACTGTATCACTGTAGCTAAAGGTCAGCGCATACTGTGTTTGTTAATCCCATAAGAAGATCATGAAAGTGAATCAGCGTCAGTGTAATTTGAGTAGGAATACACATGTACAGTAACTGTATATTTAAACATGTCTAATCACATTAACACATCTTGCTTTGCTGTTTACAGATAAAAATTGCCCCAGGAAGAGCAAGTAAGTTGTATTTTTTATCTCTGTGAATGTTTGTGGCTCATGTGGCTCCCTCTACTTTCAAATGTCTCCTTTCCATTATCTCTTAAGTTCTCTGTTGTCCTTTTCAAACCACACCCCCACTCCTCTGTCTTACCTTGCAGAAAAGCAGACGATGACACCAGCGCGATCTAATATCACACTCGACAAACCGGTTTCATCCAGGAAGGAGATGAAAAATGGGCGGTGGTGTGGAGCCGTGGCTCAAGACTTAAAAAGAGCCTCATGAACTAACACCATAAGTGAGATAATGAAGCCCCAGTTATCTTCTTGTGTTCACTTGTTTCCCACTGTGCTGATATAAAACCAGAACCATTTGTATTCACAAACATGTTTGTTCCCATATTGCTGTAGTGCTGCATATCGTTTCTGACGTGGAGCAGTATTAGTAACATGTGAACAGGTTAATAAACTGTAGAGTTAGAATAGCTGTGTGGTTAACCATTTCAAAAAAACTGCAAACAATTCAAATGCATGTCACTGTGCTGAACCAAACTGGCCTTATTTCAGTATTGTTTTCCACCACATATAAAATGATTTAGTGTGTGAATTTTACCTTGGTTTCCATGGTGGAAAAAACATTTCATACTGTCTGGGTAACTATCACTATGGTCATGTACTGAATATTGTATTATTATAATACCAATGATTAAAAAAGTTGTGATTTTGTTATGTTTTAATGAGACTTGAGAGTTTGTTACCCTGCTGCTTGGGAAAACATGGAACTAGACGTGTTTCTCTCTTCGTGCATTTTCCTGCCCACGCTGATGTCTTTATATCTATTTCTTTGTTAGGCTGGATGTTTGTTTGTTTGTGTCTTGTCTAAGTGTACTGAGCACTCTGGGACGCCGTAGTTAGATACACCTTTCGTCTTATTATTTAAATTAGCGTGGTAGGTATCAGCCAGCGCGATAAACTTGGAGTCTTCGTGCTCGACAAACAAACATTAACGCTCCACTCCGCCTCCCGGCTCTCAGCCTCCTGACCCTGGATCAGTGTCCACGCCCCGCGTGCGCTCCTCGGCTGCCAGCCGGGCTGCAAAAACTGACCTGGGATCGGGTTCCGTCCACCAAACGGTGGAGCTGGAAACTCAGCCCCTTCCTAATAGTTAGCCAACCTGTGAGACACCAGGGAAGTCAGGGTGTTGGCGCACAGTGTGGAGAAAAGTCGTATCCGTCCGTTTGGGAGAAATAGGCTTTTGTCGCTGCTAAACACAAGCTGCCAGAGGTAAGAGCTGGATTCAGAAGTTCAATTCTCTCAAGATTGTGTCGTGTTTTTTGGAAGTAGCGCAGTTCCTGAAGTTCACGAACACTGGTGCGCATCTTTTCTTTCATGTCAGGACAGTTTCCATCTTTAACGAAGAACAACAACTTTATAAAAACGTGTTTCTTATTCATGTGTTTAATGCTTTAAATCTCAAACATGTCCTAAAAAGAAAATTAGTGTATTCTGTAGGGCAACAGCATATTTTCTGACCATGCCACGTTATGAGGTTGACATTTCCTCTCCAGAGGCGCGTGCGTCCCGGTCCGGGATGGTGCCCCCTTCACGCGACGTGACCTGACTTTTTCACCTGTGTAACAACAAAATATCTACTGTGTAATAGACCTTTAGTACAGTGGAAGGATTTCTGTCTGTTTAAGCCTCCAGATATTTATTTGGATACTGAGCCTTGACCTCGCGCATCAGATGAAATGTTGGTATGGGGTAATAATAATAATGTCACAGGACAATTCAAGATCCCCTGTGTTGGGGTCAGTGTTGGAGGTCGTGTCGTGTGTGTGTGTGTGTGTGTGTGTGTGTGTGTGTGTGAGAGAGAGAGAGAGAGAGAGAAAGAGAGAGAGAGAAAAGGCTAAGGGCAGTGGTGATAACAGTTCGCTTCAGTTTTGCTACCATGTGTTACCAGGGCAGATTGGACAAAGGAAAAACAAAGGACACATATTATAACAGTATGTTTTTTCTTTTGTTTACTGGAATCTCCCAAAAGACTCAACTTTCAATATACTTTTGAATTGCTGCAAGAATTGAAGTGGTTTCATTCATTACATTTAGATTAAAGTGATCAAATGTAATAATTTTTTGGTGTCATCAACCCTGTTTCATACTTTTTACTATTTAATGCTAATATCATCGTTTTATCACCTGTTAATCTGTTCTGGAGTAAATCTTTCAGCACTAACGAGCGGGTGGTTTCATCAGGTTTAGACACAGTAGTTGTGGGTCTGGGTAAACATGTCATTTATCAATTTCTCATCAACATTTGACCCTTTCACCGTACGGTTATTATTACCATCCAACATAAAGACAGCTTTTAAAAGATAGAGTAAAAAAAAAAACAAAAGAGAATTGAAATTGAGGTTGCAGGTGGCAGACAGAGGCAGAGAAAGGGTGAGCAAAGGTGGCGACAGACAGAGTTGTCTTTCATTTCTCTGGTTAGACAGACATAGCTCTCTGTTCTCACCTCTCCTCACATAACCACAGAGCTTAAAAAAGGAATCAAGAGCAAGCGAGGAAACAGTTGACAGAGATCAAGGGTAAATAGAGAGAAAGAGAGAGACACACTTCCTTTTCGCCTTTCCTCACATCACTTTGATGGTGTAAACACATCCAGGACATTTCAAACTGGGCTTGTTGTTGGGACTTTTGTCTAATTTCCTGAGTTAGTATTTACAACACAACAGAGACGAAGCTGATCCGATCACACCGTGTGAAAGCTGTAGCTATCCACTCTCTGTTAACGTTGTGGTCCCCATGTGTGAGTCAAGGCTCTGGTGCGCTCCTCTCCCTCTTACCCTCTGTCTGTCTCTTTGTGTCCCTCCTGATTCCTTTGAATTCCCATCTGCACTCTCCGTCGTCTTCCTGTCGCCTCGTTCCTGCAGGCTTGATTACTTACTCCTCTTTCCCTGAAATCTTCTTTGTACTTTCTCTGCCCCCTTTTCTCCCATTTCACCATCAGTGCTTTGGCCTTATTGATTCTCCACCCTTTGGCTGTCTGTCTTTTTATGTTTTTGTTCCTTTTACACTGTCAGAGAGTCAACACTTCACTTGTATTTGTCATGTTTAGATGTTAGCACGTAGCTATTCAGCAGCCACAGAGACAAAAACACGTTCTTCAATAATTCAGCAATACGTTTGAGTTCCTCAGTCACATTTTCAGGCATTTTATTTCAGAGGAAAATCGTGTAATGTAGTCGCATAATGACAAATTCCTGAGTGGATTGGTAACGTGAAGTGAGGAACAAGTCAGCTGTGTGTCAGCTGAGATAAAAGCAAGTTATTCATCACACAGTGCAAAGCGGGATCACACAGCGTTGTCTGTGTTTAGACGCCAACATCAGAGACTTTCCCGTGTGTGTCTGTGTGTTTCATGGAGGATGTGTTGTACACTGGAATCCAGTGCTGCTAATTTAGGAATAAAAAAATACCACTGAGAATAGGCAGCTGTCGTTGTAGAGCAGCACGGTAACACACACGCGCATGTGTTCAGCATTCAAACAGGCAGTTGGGAGAGTGTTGGAATAATAGAAACTTGGACTGAAAATGTTCCTCGCCCCTGTGATTTGTGGTTTAATGACGGGGTACTGGAAGCATATGATGCTAAGAGTTATGGCAGCTGTAATACAACACTTTGTTTCCTATTTCAAGGGCACAAATGTGGAAGGTTGTGTGTGTGTGTGTGTGTGTGTGTGTGTCTGTAGTGGCGCCTGTATGTGTGTTGTTGTCCCCTCTCTAGGGAGAGAGTAGTAAACACTCTGGCATTCAAAGTCAACTTGTACAGTAGCCTCTCTCACTATATCCACCTGTGTGTGTGTGTGTGTGTGTGTGTGTGTGTGTGTGTGTGTGGCAGAGACGGTGGCAGGGAGAAGCAGGGATCAAGTCAGGATTACTTTTATACTGAGGCATTCTTTCACTGGCATGTTTCAAAACAGTTTGGACAGAAACTCAACATTATCTTCGTTGGGAAGGAGAATTTGTTTCACAAATAATAACAGGGTGTTCCCAATAAAGTGGCACTTTACAGGGAAATGTGAAGTGCCACTTCACATTTCCCTGTAAGAAGAAGAAAGGGTGGATGAGCAAAGACATGTTGAAGTGTGTCAGAAAACGGGAAGGGGGGGGGGAGGGGTTAAGTGGAAAGGAGTATCAGACAGAGAAAGACTGACACAGTAACACAGAGGGTGTGAAAACAGCTCTAAGGAGAGGAGGAAGACAAGAGATGAAAACAAAAGACCATGGATGGTCTGAGTCGGGCAGAGGAGTGTGACAAAGCCAGAACAGAAAAGTCTTTATCCTTGGACCAGACAGGAAATCTGTACCCAGAGGAAATGAAACTACCCCTTAAAGGTGACTCATCTGAGATTCCTCTATAGCAGAATATGATTCTGATTCTGGGCTGTAGTCTAGAAAGTTGTATTTAGTTAGAAACCAACTACAGTAAAACTGATGTGATCAGTATCTGTGAAGGTTGTTTGTCAGCAGCAACCAAACATTATCTATCTACATCTGTCTAAAATACCAGGAGTAGCTTTGTACGTGAATGTTTTTTGCTTTGCTTCTGTCCTTTTTTCTTTCCCAGCCATAAACACAATGGTTTGAACACACCCCTCCAGCACTCGTGTCCCAGCTCCACCCTACACTAACATTTGCTTTAGAATATGATCCTCAAACAGGAACAGGGAGGCACCGCTGCTTTTATACCATTATAATCTGTCCTCCCTCCATCTGTCCCCCTCTCCTCTCACCAGGCTCACGTTCAGCTTGCCCTCTGTGTCCTCCACTTCTTCCTCCTCTCTCCTCCCCATGTGTCTTTCTCCTGAAGTAAACCTCTCTCTAGTGGTCGTTGGCCTGTTTCCCATCTCCTGCATTCCCTCTGCTCCTCCATGGGTTACTGTGGAGAGGCACCAGGGGAGAAGCACTCATCCTGCTCTTCTCTTTCGCGATTTCTGCCAAATACCAACAGCACGGGAAGGGGCCGCGTTGTCTTATTTAAACCCTCCGTGATTGTGATTGCTAAAGGTCACTGTTGTTCCCTTTCAGACACTTTAAAACGCTAGACGGCTGAATAGGTAGGAGCGTAACATGCAGCCGTATTCCCTTTTTCATAAAACAAAGGGGAGTGAAATATCACACTGTACCCTCTGAGCAGAAATATGTCGTAAGTGGAAAATCACTGCTGGGTTTCGTGAGGTGTGTCTCCACCCAGCACATGGTGCAGCTGCTGGTGCTGCTTCAAGATGGCAGCGAACGCGGCGTTGAGCAGCTCAGACAGTGTGTGGGATCTAATTGCATCTGGCAGGAAATGTACTTGTGCATTAAGGAGGGTTTAAGTATGATTATTGTCAAATCTGCATTAGTGTCAGGAAAGAAATCTTTGGGTAAAGAGATCGATTTGTCAGTTTTAATCATTGTGACTGGCAGCAACGTGAACACAGGCACAATGCTCACTATCTCCAAATATGAAATTAGATTAAACTGACATTACAGACAGAAATAGCTGTGGAAGGATAAGTGCACTTTAAAAATATTTCCATGGGTTGTTCGAAGGGCCACAACAGGTAACCGCGAGTACACGGGGACATGAAAACCCTGTAGTAAAATGAAAGGTTAATATTGAAAGATGATTGAATCTTTGCAGCTTTTACGTGTAATACATTACCCAGAGATCATTCTCCTGTTGAGGCTCCATTAGAGCACTTTGTAACCCTCAACATCAGATCAGGTTTCTGTGTGGAAGGAGAGTGAGAGACCACTTTGTGCCTGACTTAATTCGATCACATTTTTTTTTCTGTGTGCTTCAGGCAAGTAGATGCATCGTTTAAGAGTGAGGAGACTGCTTTTTGTTTGTTTAAGTCCTTTTAGTGCCCCTCTGGAAACACAGAAAGGCCAAATGCATTGCATCACATCCGTGTTGACTCTGTTGGCCGGTCTGAGTCAGTTTGCAGTACTGTAATCAGCTCTCCTACATGCACAAACATTTCAAATTTGTGACACTGGGACGTGGAGATAATGTTATCTACCACATGTTAATACAACCGGAGTCTTGTTGAAATACCAGTCTGCATATATGCATAGGTCAAAACATAAAACTAGAATCTTAGTTCATACAACTGTTTAATATCTGTTTATTCCTGTTTTTAAAGAAGTTTGAATATGAACTGATGTTAGGATCTGTGTTTTTCCCTGCAGGTAACCAGCCTCAAGTTGTAAGATGTCAAAAATCTGTGCTTTGTTATTGGTGACACGTAAGTAAATTATTATGATTTGATTGATCCAGAGTGTTTTATGGAAATAAAGCAAGCAAGAAAGAAACATTTGATAAATCCCAACATTTTAATCACGATGGCAAATGAAGAAATGAAAAGCACGGTGAAGACACGTGTGCTTAAGTGGTAATGGAGAGAGGGGGAGAGAGAGAGGTGACACAGACAGAGGCTTAGGTAACGTTTCTTTTAATAGATTTAGATTTGAGAGCTTCTAAAGAATGTGACGTGAATCAGTTAATTTAAAAAAACTAACATATTCATTTGCCATTGAGCATCAGCCATGTCAGCTCAGCTCCCTCAAACCTGCCAATAAACTCCAGTAACACATGAAATGAAAGTAATTCACATATTATATGTATCCACTGTATAAACACAATGAGGTGAAGTTCAGTCTGATGTTGGTTTTATTTGCAGTTGTGTCCCTGGTGTTTGCAGAAGAACAGAGGTGTAAGTACACTGACTTTACACCTAAAATCAGTTTTCTTTATACATTTCCTTTTAAAAGTACTTAACGTTTTTGTCGTGTTTATTGGAAGACGAACTGTGTCGACCTGGTGTTTAACTGATGCTATGTACATTTCTATTCCCACAGCGGAAGATGACCCATTTACATTCGGTAACCTTGTTTTTTCAATTATTCGTTTTTAAACTGCACGTCTCTCATTACTGGGACATTTGGCCCCCGTTTATTTTTCACTACTCTTCCTAAACACCATCTCTCTGTGCAGACTACCACAGACTCCGTGTCGGAGGCCTGATTCTGGCAGCCGTCCTCTGTCTCATCGGCATCACCATCCTGTTCAGTAAGATGCAAATGAAATACACAGTCGTATCTACGCATGCAGTCAAAAACAGACTCAAATAAAGAAGCACGCACAGAAAACACAGAGGAGCATCTCTTTTCTTGTTTATGACAGGTGGCCACTGCAGGTGCAAGTTCAACCAGGACAAGAGGTGATCCTTCATACAATGACAAACATTTGTGTAACTGTTGGTACAAATCGAGGCGTCTGCTGTTTTTCTCTTCCCATATTCTCGTCTCTCTTGTTTTTGCAGAAGGACGGGAAGCAATGCTCAGCAGATGCTCACTGACCAAGGTAGAGTACTCTACATTCACCTACTGGCAACCACCACCATGATGACTTTTCATCATATTGAACATTCATCAACAAGTTCATATAGTTCTGAGGTCTAACCTCATTCTGTCCATACATTTGGCTGTACATGGGTCTCACACACACACACACACCTACATGGTACAAAGAGCTCCCACAGTGCTGAGCGGAAATGCTACGGACCTTGCTGTTCAACAGGTGGTGCGACTCTGGGTGTCTGGCACAAGTGGAAATGGAAAAAGATGGGTGGTGTTAGAGGCCACTATGCTCCTCATATAGCTTGTATGTAGTGATGCAGCCATTAAATAGGTATTTTGTGCTTAAACTACCGAATCATTGATGTCATTCCCTGATGATGTCAGATACTTTACTTTGCTTGGAAGACGCTTTTATCCAAAGCGACTGACAGGGAGCTAGCGCTGTGTGTCTGGCTCAAGGACACACCTGGCCAGGGATGGACTAGGAGTCAGACGGGGTTTCAGACCTGCAACCTTCTGCATCCCAGTCTGATGCTCAGTCTGATTTCAGCAGCTTTCGGTGCAGAATGCACAGGTGTTCATTATGGAAAAACACAGTGTGTGTGTATGTGTGTGTGTGTGTGTGCGCGTACACAATGTGTAAACAACTCAGCAGGAGTCCACAGGAGTCTACATTCTTTTCCTAATTTTTTCATATAGTGAGAATTAGACAGAGGTGCTAACTTGAACCTGCTCATGATAAATTTCAGCTGTTCTCCAAATACTTTTATATCCAGGAGATCATGTTAGCATAGTTTGATAGCGCCAAATTAATTTCTGAAAAACTACTGTGGTAAACTAAAATGATAGGAAGTAAAAAATGGTGAAGTCGCCCTTTAAATGATAAATTCTTTAGTTGTATAAACTAGAACCGTATGTTGTGTTTTTGATCATATTTCTCAGCAGAGACTTAGTCATCTGAATCTTTCTGTAGGTCGTGCCTGCGACTGCTAGATGTCCACCAAAGTCTACTGACGTAGCACGGAGGCGGATCAGTGCGACTTGTGACATGGCTTCTTTTTTTTTTTTGTACTTACAGAGATCAACACAAAGTAATCTGTGTGTAGTTGCTGTGAGGTGTGATGTTTTTCTGCCTCATAACTGAGCTACTGGCCTAAAACCTCCACACTCTGACATACGTGTCCACGTAATACAGAGTGGGAACACATACCTTTTTCCCAAAAAGTACCATACTGTCTACATAATGTTGGTTGTGTTAGTGTCTGACACTACTCACGTTGTCTGTACTGTATGCGTGACGTAATCATTGATGTGGATATTAGTCACTTAATCTAGCACACTGTACCGTATGTCAGATAAATATTCCCGTAGTCACGAGTGATTAGAAGGCTTTGTTATCATCAGATCATGTTCATCTGTTCCTTGTCATGTAGAGCTTTATCGACGAGTGGAGTGGATTTCTCTGTTCAGAGATACAGAAAGAGTTTCTATAAAATAATTGTTGAAACAGCTCTTGGGTTTGGGGTTTTTCTTTGTGTGAGTGTGTGGGTCAAATTGCCTGATTAATACCTTTACCAGGATGACATGCTAAAACTAGTCGTACAGTAATTCACTTCATTTATACTACCAGTCAAAGGTTTTGACTCGCACATGAATTTACTGTGTTTTTCAATTGTATTACCGTCAGTTATAGCTACTTTACTAAGAAATCTATAGTGATTTCTATGTTACTCAAAATTTTGGACTGGTAGCGTGCACGTGTATATTACTAAATCATCTCAAGGTACTTCACATAGTAGGGTTAAGACCTTATTGAATGGAAAACACACAGCTGTTTAAAATTATATAGCAATACATTCAAATATATGATTTGATACATGAAAAAAAAAACATGACCAAATCAGGGAAAGTGGAGTATATAAAGATTGGGTGTTATCATAGTAAACATCAGCAGGTATGCTGAAATATAAAAACTATATATATATGTATAGACTTCTAGACTAGCTGTATGTAACCTGGATGAATGAAGCCCAGGCAGCCCTGGTCTTCGTTTCTGCTCTCCGGCCTCCCTTCTGCTGATCACCTGGATCAGGTGTGTTCAGTCAATCAGAATCTGTAAGTGCAGAGTTGGTGGGAACAATAAGCAGAGCCGCGTCCCCTGGGCGAGGATGATGCAGCAGCTCGTACTAAATCAGCAGCAGATGTTGAGGATGCTGCTGCACTACATAAGTATGCATAAAGACGAGAAAGAGAAAGGTATAAACACATTACAGACCTGTCTATAGGGGAGGATGTATGTGGCCATCAGTTCAGATCTAAACTCTGGTCCAATAAATCATAATCGTGGTATAATTACTGCTATTTAGGCCAATTATACCGGTTTCTCTTTCTCGAGAAGGCCCTCTGGAATGAAAGGGTGAAACGTCGTCAAGAAACCAGACATAAAGCCAGATAAAACCTTTTTGAGATAACCATGACCTGGATGACTGAGAAGGTTCACAGGTTTCTCTTTGGTATCACTTGTTTCAGTGTTAACCTACGTGATCGTTCCTAATGCTTTACAGTGGATTTGGCGCCATCTAGCGGCCGCTGACTCTTGTCGCATCATATATACAGTAAGTATCTTTAACTATCTTCGTTTACGTACAAACACGTGCAGAGAGAAAGAGCGATGAGAGTGCTGGAGTTGCCATGAAAAGATCAAATAACCGACTAAGCGACAACAACTCTTGGCAGGGGGGAAATTAAATAAACTCAATAAATTAGTCTTCGGTGTCGGTGGACATTGGATCCTCAACTACGTTTTGGTGCAGGACGTTTTCGCGACCCGATCGCGTTTTGGTTGAATGCTGCATTTAGTAAAGTGAAGGGGTTTGCGAGGAGGTGGCCGGCAGATGGAGGGCGTCGTCTGCGAGGACTGACGGATAAAAACCTGTTACCAGTGAACATTTCATCGATACCTTCAGGATTCTCCACTTGTCATTTACCTTAACTGTAGATATAATGACCGTTAACTGTAATATAATGATACTTATGTTGTACATGACCGTAATCGGGAATGCAGTTTCCTATACGAGTGTTTTTTTTTAAATGCTGCACCAGAGCTTAGTTTTACTCACGCATGCTCAGTACAATTAGTCACAGGTATAAGCAGAGGTATTAGCGAACTACTGAACATTTTATTTATTTACTTTACAGCCTCTCCTAACCCATTTACTGGAAAATGATGGCGTGGGAGGCTCCCAGACAATCCGGGTCCTCCCTCCTCTTGTGTTTGCTTTTTCTCGAGATGAGGGCATCGACTTAGTCAATCCAAACCATGACCGGACATGATACGTTCAAATAAAAATCTAAAATATTACAATGTAGAATTTACATTAGCGCCTATTTTATTATCGTATAAAAGTGGAAGAAGACTGCACGAACCATTATTAGCTGATAAAAACGTATGGAGAAAAAATATTTAGAGAGATGATGTTGGCAACGTTTTTGTTGCTATAGTAAAGTATTGAATGTGACTTAACTTGAAAAGGTTTCTAATCTTTACTATTTATTTTGTAAAGGGCAGGTTGTTAATTATTTCCTGCTAATTTCCAGTAATTGAATAAGAACAAAGAGTTGTTTTGTTTATAATTTACTTTATTCTGATACTCTACATTGAAATGAGCACAACAAATGAATGAATACAGCATAAAATAGAAATTCTATAATACAGTCAAAGTATGTGACAACCTCATGGAGAAATAAGAGCTTTTGTTTATGTTTATGTTTAAGAATCTTGAGTTGTTGTATTAAGGATGTCCTTGGACTTCACATTCATTTGAAGCTGTTTATGCTTTTTCTCAACACATAAACAACGCACACACCCTCTGCGTGTGTGAACACAACTTTTTTCATGAAGCTCAAATGACGGGATGGTGCTTTTAATTTGAAATCTCGCCCACGAGCTTCCTTTTCATTCTGTGTCACTTGACACTAAGCATAATTTTTTTAACAAGCCCTTTCCTTGGGACGCATTTAAGTCTGAGGACATTGACTGCTGAACACAGTGATCTTAACGCAGAAGCTAAAAGGATTTTCTTTTTTATTGTGAATTAACAAATCAATCAAGCTGGTGCGATATGGATCCTAACAAGTCTTCAAGCCCTCCTCAGCCTCAATATACTGGTGAGAAGTCGTCCATGGGACAGGCGGCCCCTCCGCCCTACTTTGATAACCCAGGGTACCCTCAGCCCGGCCCGGGATACCCGCCACAGCCGCAGGTAAACAACATAGGGTCAAACAAATGTAATATTTTTATAGCACCAAACACAAAATAATTATATTATGTGTTTTATTAATTTATTAATATATATTTTTTCTTGCTTTCTTTCTTTAAAACGATTAATTTATGTAACGATTCGAAATGAATGTAAAGTATTATTGTTATATTAATTTACATGACCTTTTTTCTATTTTTATTTAGTGGTTATGATTATCTTTCTGGTATATACTTCATCACACGAAGTCTCTTGTTTGTTCGTTTTCTACCGCATAAAATAAATAGCAATCGAATTTCCTAGAACTGTGACCTTATTGCCTGATTATCACATTAAGCCCAGCCCTTTTCTTGGAGCTGTCAGATGTGATAGTAGGAATCCAACTCAATACTCGATTAAAAATGCAAGTAGATTAGTTGCCAAGGGTAACTCAACTACAGCAGGAAGTACCAATCCAAATTCTATACTGAAGCTGAAGTACTGGCTTTGAAAATGACTAAATTGGCTTGAGACTGGAGGGCATTGTGCACACACAGAAATATCTCACACAGAACTAAACAAAACAAAATTAGAACAGCCAAATGAACTCTAATGACGTGCACCAGAATTCCAACAGGATAAAAAACAGTTTACATCCGGCCACCTCCTCAATGTGCTTCCTGAGATTTTATATTACATTCATGTTCTTATCCTCTCCTGGGCTCAGACAGCACACTCAATCAGCTCAAATATCTGTCTCTTCTGGTGCTGGTGGCCTGCAGGGGAACTGGTGCAGTTTTTCCTAATCCTGAAAGACCAAAAAAAATTTTTTAAATAACAAATAAGTTTTCTAAAATAATATTAATAATGAAATTATTAAAGTTCCGTCTGGAATAAACTCTCAAAGGTGAAGATTACGGCAAGAAAGAGGTACGGTAGTGAGTAAAAAGAAATCAGGTCAAAGATGTTTGGTACTAGAACCACCAGCAGCTTGCTTAGACGGAGATGATAATGAATTCATGCACTGACAGGTGGACATTCCCCTCCACATACTTTCACTTTTCATTTCACTGCCTTTCCTTTGACATGACTTTTTAATTGTGTTTTATGTGTGCGACCTGCAGGGCTACGTACCCCCAGCTCAGTATGTGGGTGCAGGCTATGTTCAACAGCCACACGTAATGGGCCAGCAGTATGCAGGACAGCCAACCACCATCACCGTCCAGCCCACAATGTTGGTGACCCGAACTCCACTGGCTCAGCCCTTCAACGATTACCTGGGCTACTCCATTTTCACCATGCTGTGCTGCTGCCTGCCGCTTGGGATTGCTGCCCTCGTCTATTCCATCTTTGTGAGTTTAATACACTCAGAAATTCTTTCATCACTATGGATACGCCACGTACAAAAAGTGATCTATGAAGAGATGTTTTCAACCCTCAAGTTCCAATGATTGTGAATAATTAACAGTGGAAACAGCATCATTTCGTGTTATTAGGTGTATGTGTGCATATAAGATCAACAATTAATAGGAAGTGAATGAGAGAGTTGGTGTGGCACCGGGAGACCCCGTGAAATCATGAGAGCCAACTCTTCTTAGTCCTTATTTGAGTTTTTACTTGATCATAATGGCTTTCATAGATTCTACCTTAGTTTTTATCTGTTTATCTGCATCTTTGCTTAGTATTTTTTTTCTAAACTGTGTTTACAAGACCGTAATTGTAAGTGACATTCAAAAGATTGTCTAAAGTAGGTGCGAAATGTGTTTCGCCTTTCAGTTCTCACAGTGTATCGATACTATGACTAGAAACGCTTGCGAAAGTGGGGAAAATGTTACACATCCCATCGTTTTGCATTGAGCCATGTGTTGTGTGAGTTCGTTTTAACTCACATGGGCTTTCACACTTCGGCCTACTACTACTGCTATCACGCTGTATCAGGGTGGAAAAAACATAGAAGTGTATCAGTGACTTGTAAAAAGTTTATAACAAGCCTTGAAACGTCATAAGGCTGCTTGTTCTTTTGTGGTTAAGATGGCTTCTGCCCAATAAGTGGGAGGAGCGGTGTTTAAATTTCGATGAGTGTTGTTATAACATGCGTTTAGTGTGTATTCAATAGCAGCGAGCATGTTCACCTCCATTTTCAGACTTTGATTACATCTACCATCCAGAATTGACCTTAATGTTTGAAAGCAACACATGCGTCACACCTGCATTTGACTACAAAATGGAGCCGTGGTGCTTTTTATGGATCTCAACCCTGGATGTCACAGGCAGAGCAAAGTCTATTAAAGAAGTGTGTTATTAATTTATATCTGTATCTGCAGAGGATGGTACAGCAAATAAAGCCTGCTACCGTGCCACTATCGTAATGGATGCTGTCTGCAGCATCCTGAAGATGTTAACAACACCAAAAGATTATTTTTCTGCGTCTCAGATGTGGAACAATCTGGGATTTATCAACTGTCTTTGGGAACTCGTGCAAAGCTGTAAAACAGGATTCAGTATTTTGCATAATACGGTTTGTAAACAGTTTGTATGCAAAATACTGAATCAGTAGAAAATACTGTTGTTTCTGATGTGCATACAGCTCCAAATGGCAGCAATGAGTAACTGTTTCGACCTCATGAACTTCAGCACATAGCGCGTTATATAAAATCATGTCAACAAACGTCACTCATTATGTTTATACAGACCAGCTGTATGCTCCAGTCTTTCAGTGTTATAAGCAAAAGATGTCACGTCCTCTTTGAGGGATGGTGGTTCACAGTGTATACAGCACTGCTTTACAATATATATTGGCCACCATAAACTAATACTGACACGCATCTAATATACGACAATATTAGCCGAGTGTAATTGTTGTTAGACAAAAAACTGGATTGCCTGGATCAGTGTGAACTACAGAATTATGAGGAAACAATGCTTGTGTTTAGTAAGTAGCTCTGAGGATAGACTGCATTCAATTCTGTGCATTTTCATGGTGCTCCATCTCTAGATGGAGTAGTACCTGAAGACTTGCACTGTGTCTAAAGGGACATCTGTGACAAGGAGAGACCGCTGAAATTTACTTAAACAGTAAATTATTGAAAACACAAATGGTTTATTTTGCACAATAATTGAATATAGTAATATTGGCTAGAGTGCATCTGATGATGCCCAGTGTGTCCCTCTCGTTAACAGGTGAACTGTTTCTGCTCACTGGACAATGTCGTCAGACGTTTATACAGTTTACATCTTCAGAAACATTATTAATAGCATCCAAGAAAATTTATTTCGAGACACGACTGACATAGTTTAGGAGGGGGTCTAGTTTGTGTTTCCTGTCCTTCTTTTGAACCACCTCATTCTCAGAATCAGTCAAAAAACTAGTTGCCAGACCTGTGCAGTGACAGATGTGCAGATTGCATTCAGACAGCTAAAGTCAACACACAAAAGGGGACTTAAACTAAATCCAGACAACTATAACCCAAAGGAGGAATCCATAGAAAGAATACAAGTCCTAGCAGGTTTCTGAAACATGGGCAAACAAAGAAAAAAAATTGAATTCAAAGGAAATGGGAAAAGAGATCCACAAACTTAAAATGTGTCCAAGTTGTCCAAGTGAAGGTTCCACACAGGTTCAACAAATGAACTAATAATGAGCGTGTGAGTGTGGTGCGTGACTGTAAACTCTAGAGGTTAATTGCAACAGGAATCAGATGTGTGTGTTTGAATGCAGAATAGAGACCACGAAAGTGAGTGGCTGCAGCTGGCAGGGAGTGTTGTGTGGTAACTGGGTGTGTGCCTGTTTCTGTTCTGTGTGAGCAGCAAAAACCTGGGAACGGAGACAACAGAGGATAAAGACCTATGGGGCAAAGGGATACAAACATGAAACCAGACTTTCAGTTAGTAATTTTCTGAGAAATTGTGTGGGGGAGCTGATTTGTTGCCAAACCGACGCCATTTGGCGTCTTTCTGGCAAAGTTTTCAAGCTGATGCAAAGTTGAAAAAGGCAAAAATGGTGTCTCTGTGTGAAATGATCATCAATTATCAATATCCAACTCACTTTCAACATGTTTTTTTGATTTTTTTACAAAAAGGCTTTTATTGTGAAAGTCAGACTATGCCATACTTATTGTGAAATGATCATCAAATAGGTAGTAGGTAAAGGTTCATAACAAACTACAGTAAAAAAGTTGGCTTCCCATTTTTCTTCCCAACCAAAAAAAAACCGCTGAGGCTGTTGATTGTTAACTAGACAAGTGATTTGTACTGGAGTAAAGTTACGTTTAGACAATATTAAATGTCAGATGAGTACAAGACTGAGGGTGTGAATAAAACTGTGAGTGGGTTTTACCTATACCCTGAGTAAATAGTGAATTAAATTCAATGTTGAGTCGTTTACTGCCAACACACCACACAGCACTCTTTTATAAGCTGATGACATCAAAATAGGACCAACATCTTCATTACATGTGTTTTCAGGTCACAGGGATCATTGATCTGTAGGAGTGCCAGCATTAAGTTTACAATTTCAGCGAAGCGTCTTGGAAAACCACTGCTGCTTTTAAAGAGATAATTTGTCTTTCCACTCTTTCACTGCAATGTAAACTGTTGATTACGTAACTCGTACTCCCATCCTGTTTCACATGACCTTAGGTTTTGCAATAGCATTTCCAACATACCTTGCAAAGATAATTCATGTTTCTAAACAGTTCTGTAACTTTCTCAGAAAGACATCTTCTTCCTTTCTCCCCTGCACATTTTGGTGTTGTTGCTGGAGTGTATTTTGGAGTTAATTAGCATCATAGTTCAAACGATCTCGGTCCCATACAACAAACCACGTGTGTGTGGCACACTTATCAGTGGGCAGCATATTACAGTTCGAGACTAAATTCAGTTTGCAGTTGGCAGTCAGGGACGAGAACAAACAATAAAAAGTTCTTGGTTTAAAGCTGTGTATATTCTGTAAAAACTTGGCTGTTGAGTGCACTGCTGGAACAAATTGTTTCCATGATGCATTTAAAAGACTTCTTACTGGCTATCAGTAGCTATGACTAACACTTGATTTGTATCAGTGCTCAGGATCCAGTAACTGCAGCGTGTTCACGTTTGCTTTGGAGGGTGGCGAAATACCCCTTACGCATTTAGATTTATTCCATTATGGTGACATTTCCAAATTAATGAGGTCGATTAGAGTATGTCAGAGAAGCTGGATGTTTCAGAATAAAGTTGTTAAAGTGAAAGATTTTGTCAAAGATTTTGGGGACTTCAGCGTGTATCATCATATTTCAAACGATAGAATCCAAAATGTGAATTTTTTTGGAAGCCATGGAGTGCCCGGAGTCCCGACCTGTCATCTATTAAAACCTGTTGGCACATTGTATTTGGCAGATTACGAAGTGAAAAATACAACAAAAGAAGACAAAGCAGGCCCAAAACCGTTGTACAGCTTAAATCTGATATCATACAGGAAAAGGAAAAAAGTCTGCTTAGAGTGTTATACAATGTTTTACACATTGTACCAACAATTTGGTATTTCGGGTAGTAACTTGACAATCTCTGGAGTAATAAACTGTAAGAATATCTTAACCTTTAAATTTCACATGGGTTAAACTGCTTTCATAAGCAAGAAGAGTGCTGTCTGAATCCGACTCTTGGTTCCCTAGGACTTAGAAATAAGGAGCTTCTTCTGTGCTACACTAAAAAATCTCTTAAAAACTACATCTTGATCATTTTTGTACAACCCGTAGGGCACACCAGTAGACCAAGGGGCTGATCCCCGTCTTATCTTACTAAAATATGTGGACATGATACGTGGATCAGTCTCATAAGTGAATTATCAAAATAAATGGAGCAATTTACAATTATTTGGACTTCAGTGTTCACAGATGCTGACGTTGGTTTCACTGCGAAAACCAGACACCACCATTAGTTGGAGTATAACAGGATATATATTACTAATGGAAATACTATAAGTACAACTACTCAAAGATGTTGTTTGAGGGTTTGTGTAAGGGAAGTCTGAGAGAGTGGCGAGTGGGAGAGCTGAATCTGTGTGTCAAGCTGCAGACAACTGTGTGGTATCAGCTCAACCTGACTAAAGTCGTGGAAAGTACCTGGTCGTGCCCTCCACTGTGGTTCCCATCATGCTGAGACAAAGCCAAAAATTGATGTGAGAAAAATCTCACCTCACAGCAACACCTTTCACTTGAGAAACCACAGCTGTCACATTGTTTGATCTCCTAACACTGCTGTGACAGACACAAACCAAGAATCAATAAACGCTTTCCACTGATATCTTTCATTGCTCCTGTGCGTGTTGCGTTGAAGGATATGTCTTGACAGTTTAACTGGATGTTCCTTATGGCGACCAGCTACATTGGAGGGGTTCTATATCTGCACAAGCTAGTAAATGGAGCTGAGCTCAGCTGTGCTGGTCAATCATGTTATTTTGAAAACACAGCATTATAGGCCACATGTAGCAAGTAGAGTGGAAGAAGGGAGATGATGAGTTCACATGCGGGAAACAATCTGAGAAGGAAAAAAAACCTTGTATTAAGTAAACGCCATCAGTCCAGGACGAAGATATAAAATAATCACAAACAAATTTACTAACTAAACATTACAGTTCAGGCAACAGCCACGTTTTGGGTTAGGTGTGTGTTAAACGGTGTGTTCCTGTGTCACATTTTGTGTTCGGGGCTGAGGGGAAGTTAAAAGTTCAGACAGAAATAAGAGTGTAAAAATAACAGTCATGGACATGGGGGGTGTTGGAGAGATATGAATGTGCCTGGAATTTCTCTCACTTAACATTCTTTCAGTGGCAAAGAGACAGCGAAGGCTTTTATTTTTTGATGCTCCATTGAAAGTAAATTGAAGTAAATGAACCCATTCAGAGACTGACACAACGCTTTCTAAATTCATTTTTTATTAAAACATTTTACATTATGTAGATCATTTCCCATTTTTATGGAATCCAGGTTGAGAAACAGATAGTAGCAGAGCTCAAAAGAGGACTGTCCAGACAAACAGTGCTTCTGTCAGGATCAGACATAAGCACTCTGTGTCTGTAGAGCCAACCCATTCCTTGCTTTTGTGATATCAAATGGTCCTTTGTGTCCTCAAACATCCGGCTTTCCTTACAGTTTAACTCTTACTGACAGTAGATGAACCCAGACAGTAACTGGCACCCTTCACAGTGCGAAGCTGTAACTAGTGCATGCTTCATAATGCATTGCATTAATCATAGTGACCAACATACTAGTAACCCATAAACAAACAGGACAGAGCCCCAATTGAGTCAACAGGCCAGGCATGAAGTTGGATGGCAACAACAGATGATTCATTAATCTTCCTGTCATTAAGTCTTTTAAGTCCTTATCTATTCTTTCATCTATTACTGTTGTGAAACTAACAGTAGGCTTTAAAGTTTCCAAAATAGGCAATAACTATATAAAAGTAAAGAAGGAAAAACATGGGAATATGATGCCGTTGAAAACAATAACACAAAACAAGTCTAATAACCAGGGATTATCATACTGACCAGCAAAACAAAAACCTTCTATAATTACGCATTGACTTGAATTATAGTGATAATAATAATAAAGTCCGTCAGTGCAGGTGATTTATGCATGTGTACACAAGGACTCAGGGTAGTGATGCATGAGAGAGTATATATTTGTCTACAGCCTCACCAGCCTTCTGTGTACATATCAGAAATGCGTAGCCTTACAAACATAGACATGGTTCTACCAAATAAGTTAAAGTCTAGGGCCCAGCAAAGTAGTTAGAAAGTGACACTAAATTTACAGCCAACTATAAAACCACTGTCACGCAACAAAAAGAAAACAGACGAATAAAGAATGAATTCTAGACATAGGAGCCTTTTGATGGAGGATCAGCTTAGATCCCACATCAATGGCATAGCAGAGGGGGAACTTGGTGGAGTCCCAACCTGGGTGGAGCACATTTACTTTATTTTACTTTACCTTACTTGGCAGATGCTTTTATCCAAAGTGACATACAAGGAGAAGACACCAGGAGTATAACCTGGCACAGCAAAGATTTGCATATGGACTTGGGACAGGAGCTGGGAGCCATCCCAAGCATGAACTTGTTTATGAGAAAACATATAAAAATAGGGACAATAAAATAAATAGGAGGACTGGGATTGAAAAACAAACTACTGTGAATGTTTTATTTCATCCGGGAATTGATCTCTGGATGGAAACATTGTTTACAGCTGCCCAGAACCTCCCAGCGAGCTGTAACAATGAATCCAAAACGAGTCTAAAAGGTCAGAAAAATAAATAACCTCTATTAACAAATACAACATAAAACTAACTTTAGATACAATACAAATAATGTTTTCTTCTATACAATAAATTTGATAAGATGCCCGAGATTTCATTGCATCTTCCATGTGAAAAGGCTTTTTAGTAATCTCCTAGTCATTTCACATGATGCAATGTGTACTTTAGCAATTATTTTGTTCTGAAAAGTATAATAAGTATAATAATTTGCATACTGTCGTTTGATATGAAAGTTACCTTGTTGAGTGTTGGTGACTGATGAGTTATCAGCTGCTTCAGCACAAAGGTGCAATTAAATACCGCAGACTAATAGTTTCTAGGGAAATAAAATTATACGACCGTTACAAAGTTACTTTCACTTCCTGAAAAATGGTGGGGTGGGAGCTTGTCGGTGAGCGCTTGGTGGCTGGACCATGGACCGCGGGGTCCAGTTGGGCCCAGCCCGAAAAAGCGACGCGGTTCCGCTTTCTTGTGGGCCCACCACCTGCAAGAGGGGCCAGAGGGGTCGGGTGCGCAGAGTTATGGGTGGTGGCCGAGGACGGGAGCCCTGGCGTTCCGACCCTCGGTTGCCGAAACTGGCTGATGGGGAAGGAGCCTGAGGTGGTGCGGGAGGTTCTGAGATACTGACTAGATATAGTCGGGCTCACCTCTACGCACAGTCTGGGCTCTGGAACTGTTCCTCTCGAGAGAGGTTGGACTTTGTTCCACTCTGGAGTTGCTGTGGGTGAGAAGCGCCGGGTAGGGGTGGCCTTGCTCTTGGCCCCCAGGCTAGGTGCCTGTACGTCGGGGTTCTCCCCGTTGGATGAGAGGGTTGCTTCCCTCGGGAGGTGTTACAGGCACGCCCCACTGGGAGGAGGCCCCGGGGCAGACCCAGGACACGCTGGAGGGATTACATCTCCCGGCTGGCTTGGGAACGCCTTGGGGTCCCCCCAGGTGAGCTGGAGGAGGTGGCCGGGGATAGGGAGGTCTGGGTTTCCCTACTTAGGCTACTTAGGCGATCCCGGACCAAGCGGAAGATAATGGATGGATGGATGGATGGATTGTTCCATTTGGTTATGAGTTTTTTGTTCGTTGCATCATAGTTGTAGTTGTGGTTGCTCTGAAACCCACGGCCCGAGTAGAGTGAGCGTGAGAATTGTGAAAGTGATCTTTCTGCTGAGATGTAATGTGTTTGATGTATGGCTATGAAGTTTTAATACCATTGAAATTCTACTACTCTATTACTGTAGTTTACTATTAGCAGCTAAAAGCTATGAGACTGAAAGAGTGAGTAAAACAGACAACATACTGCGCTTACCAGTTTACAGCATCTTTGGTCTCTGCGGAGCAACATGAAGTGCTGCTTTGTGTTTGCTCATGGTCATGTCAGTAATCAGTTGTGACGAGCACAGACTTTGTATTGATGGAAGGCAAAGGAAAAAAAGATGATCCCCTACATTACATTACTACAGGAGAACTACATCACAAATACCATTACTGCATGTGGACAGCATATCATTGTGGACATGACACTTTTACTGCTTTTCCCTTTCTTCTGTGTCACACTAGTGCCAGACACTCCCACTGAAAGAGTTTTATTTCCTTTAAAGGATATGAAATGGGAGATGTTGCCTGCCATTACTGCACATTTGCCCATTTTTAAACTATCAGAACAATTACATGCAAATTCACACTAAAGCAGAAATAATGGATGCGTTGATATTAACAATGAATTACATAGCTAACTAATTACATTCAGCCGTTTTCCTAAGGAAACTGTAGAGAGCAAAAGCAGAACTAGTTAGAGAGTGAAATTCAGATTTACATTTGCCAGGTGGCTAAAAACTTCTAAAGAATCATTTTCTTTAATAATTTAACATTTTGTTTAAAATATTTATGCGGCCTGGTAGCTCAATGGGTTAAGCGTCAGACTGGGATGCAGAAGATTGTGGGTTTGAACCCCATCTGACTCCTACTCCATGCACTACCAGGTGTGTCCCTGTGCCAGACACCCAGCGCTAACTCCTTGTAAGTTGCTTTGGATAAAAGCGTCTGCCAAGCAAAGTAAAGTAAATATTTAAGAGCATTCGTTTTATTTAAAATGTATGTAGCGTGTTGTGTTTTAAATGTTACTTATTTGTCAAATTAAATATATTCTCTCATCTTTAGACTCGTGAAGCTAACCGAGCTGGAGACCAGGTGGAGGCGGAGCGGAGCAGCAGATTGGCTAGGACGCTGAACCACGTCGCCCTGGGAATCGGTCTTGGGTTCCTCATCCTCTACATCATCTACGCGGTGGTTATTGCAACCCGTTAAATCTGTTTCAGTGTTGCTCACATATTCTAGTCCCCACAGTCTTTCTGCTTCCGATATTCATATTACATATTTTTTACGATTGATGCCTTAACAACCTGTGCTCAGTGTTGCTGCAGTGTGTAATATGTCAGTGGAGATTTGTGCAGTTATTGAAATCTGAAGAACTTTGTCCAATGTCTGCCCTTCTATCAAATAAAATATACAAAGTGTTTGCCTTTTTCTCAATAAAGTGTATCTGATCTTTGAGAACAATGTACTGTTTCCACAGACATTTATAATAGTACTCTTCTTTATCCCATCTGAACAATTAAAGTTGCGTAATCAGCAAGACATTAGCAACAGTGGAGCCAGCATGGCTGACACGGTCAGTTGCTCAATCACTGGCTCTGGCTGACTCATTTTGAAAGCCGTTGTGTGTTATGTTTCATTGACCATGTTGTTCTTTGCTACAATATGTCTGTGTTTATATGTTCTTTTTTTTTAACCAAAGCTGAAAACAGAGAATTTCAGTATATGCCAGATGATTTTAAATAAACTCTGCATGGAACACTGCTGTGCTGTACGGTCAGTTGTTTTGAATTTGTGAAGATTTGTCCTGCACAACACGAAGCAATACATATATACATATATGTACATACTATCTATGTACATAGGATTGTTTACAAGGGTACACTCTCCCAAAGCTATTTGTTATCTCAGTAGCGAGCATTACCCTTTGCATTGCATGGAGTCACAGAAGACAGTCCCTCGATCTAAAATTAAATTAACGGGAGTTAATTTAATTCAGTCCTCTCACAGGAAGCCAAGCGAGAGATAGGACAGGAGGAGAAAGCTATTACTCTGAAGAAGCCCACATGCACGTCTATTACTATTATTTTATTGACATTTTAGGTTATGAATGATTTTTCTTTTCTGGATGAAGATTTCTGCTTCTCTTCAGTCTGTGACATGCCACGGCATACTTCCACTTTCTTTTCATGTGAAAGTATATTGAAATGTCGACATCTGCTCTAGGGGGAAAGAAAACTGGCAGAAAGTGAAAGAGTTGTGGGTTTTTTGGGTAGGCAACGTTCCCAAAGATATTTCAGCACTGTCAATGTCTGAGTCATGACAAGTTCCTGTTAGTCTTCAAGGCTGTTATGGTAAATATTTTGTCTCAGGCTTCTGCTTTCCCAGCCCCACCCTGACACACATTTCTTTCTTTCCCTTCACTGCCAGTGCCAACTATCCTCCCATCTCACACAGTCTTCTCCCTCGTGATCTCTTCTTCTCTGTCTGCCCCAAATGTTACCCCCCTGTAAGATCATCACTCTTCAGTGTCTCCTCTCGATAGGATCGACATTACTTCAGCATAATATGTTTTGGAGTATGAGTGTTTTCATCTTCAAACGTCTGCTCTGGAATGAAGTGGTGTTGTAGCAAACAATTATTAGTCTCTTATTATGTCTTTGTGGCTCAGTCGGCTTCTTTTCTTTTGTTTTCATGTCATATAACACAGGGTTCGTTATAACTGCTGATTTCTATTTAGTGATGTATTTGAATACATTTTTCTACACTGTGTATATCTACACAGCCCACTTAGAGACAAACACAGCAATTGAGTTTACAGTATAAATGCCATGGTATGTGGCATTAGTCTTCTGCTGTGGTGATAAATCTCAATGCTTTAGTAAATCTTCTGCATAAAAGCATATTCATTTTAATCTCATGAAAGCGCTTTGTAACTGTAGGGGCTGTAGAAATAAATGGCTAGCTGTTGTTTAAACGTATTGAGGCAAATATTAATAGTGTCAGTTAAATGACATAATTGTCTTGAAATGCAGAAGTTCCTGACTTTAAGGAACCTGTACAGGTTTACAAAGAGGAATAATGAGCCGCGGTTGCACATGCTTGACACACTTTAAACTGTTGAAATGAGTTTTACAAGCTTTGTAAATTTTCCACGAACTAGGCTGCAACTTTGATGTACGTAAATGAATTCACTGTTGTTTCCTCTGTATGCTGAGAAGTGAATCACATTTTTACCCAAATCTAAACTGTCCATCTGCCATGAGATATACGAAGGGCTCACAACTTACATAACGACAATAAGAAGAATAATCCTAATTTGTTCAAAAAGAGCTGTGTAAAATGATGAAATACTGTACACTATTTCTAGTTTTGCTGGGCCCATAGAGACGGTTGATGTTTTCATATCTGAAAAAACAGCTACTTCCTGAATGTTTAGAAATTGCTGAATTCCTGCCAAACAGATCACATGAGTTATTGTATTATGTTTTATCTGATCTGCTTTGTGAGACAGCCTGAGATTTCTGTTAGATAATGTCATCACATCATTTTTTTCTTGAAGTTTGTGATAAAAAAAACAACCCAAAATCTTAGCTTTTAGGTACAATATAAAAAAAACAGTAAAACCACAATGGCTGACAGCGGACGACGGTTTTTACAGGAACGTAAGTATAGGATGTGCATTAATAGGTAAGTGTGAATTACGTAATCATAAAACTATTTAAAATAATACCTCAAAGTCTGATATGACCCAATAACTTTTCTGCTGCTTATTATTCATAAGAGACGGGGAAAAATATTTTGTATAGTGGCAGCTTCACTAAACATTTTAGACAGTGGAAACACAGTTTTATATTCTTCTGATTCTGTTTCAGAAACAATGTCTCAATGTCTGTACTGTTTCGTTTCTGCGTCCATGAAATGTTCCAGCTTTCTCCATGCCTTTCCGTTCTGACTTGTCTAAGTTTGGCATTTACAGCCGGTCAGGATGTGAAATGGTTTCAGGTTACTTCATTGTTTGTTTTGTGACTGATTAGCTCTGCTGAATTTCCAGTAAAGTGAAACCAGCACACGTTTTTTTTATTGTACTTGCAGGTGTTGCATATTATCCTGAAAAAGAACATATTACTGCATTAATCAGAACTGCGTGCAACAGTAACACTGTTGTAACAAGCTGACTAACAGTCATTACAAGTGAGCAACTGAACCCTAAGCTAGTTTTTGTTCCAGGACGCTGTAATCCTGAAGCAGAACCTCTTTTTTCAACAACTGGTTTCTGCTGCCTCCTAGTGAAAACCAACATGCATCAGTGCAATAAGAAACCTATCGCATTCTGGATGTGTACGGATCCCACACTGCAAGTAAGTTAGAGTGGGCTAATGAGAAGCCCCATGTGACCGTTAAACTTACTAGCAAAAAGGCAACAGCATGCGTTGCAAGAAGACTAAGATCAGAGGAGACAACATGAAGAGTGAACCCCTACATTTAAAAAGATTAGCCCATAATTTCACTTGCAGACTGAAAGATCCTGTTTGTTAAACCTGATTATTAACTATTATCTTATCTGTTATTTGTCCGATAGATTTAAAGAGGAAACAGAGACCAGACCAGACAAGGAGCGTCACTGTAAACTCTCCTTTAAAAAAAGATAAGTAAACCTTTATTATCGTGTTTTATTAGATGTTATTATCAGAATTGTTATATAGAGAAGTTATGCTTGTGACTGAAGATGTTTAGTAACTCATAGTATCTCTGTTTGTCATTTGTCTGATAGAGAAAAGAAAGAGAGAGAGAGAGAGAGAACATGAAGAGTTAACCCTCTCATTTAAAGAGATAAATATATCATTTTTTATATCATATATTAATATATTTCCATAATACATTTGTGTTGAACTTTATTTTGATTAAGTTATTTATTGTAGTTGTGTGATTTATGTTTCAGATGGAGGAGCCAAGTTGAAACACAAAGGAGACAGCATGAGGAGGTAACTCACTGATTTACAAAGATCAGTAGAAATGTGTTTGATGTTATGATGACAAACACTTGAGTGAAAGTGGGCAACCTTCCTTGGACGTCCTCTTTATCATCGAGGAGGACATGTCCTGAACATCATCAGGACATCAGTGCGACCTCTACAACGTTTCCCTACACCGTTCATCTTTCTATTGCATGCGTGTTGTCACGGCGTCACTGAACAGCTGCTAACTGGCTGCTGTTCATTTGGTGTGATTATTATCAGTTGGTCATTTAAAGGTCAGGACTTTTTTGGCATCTGCATTTTCTCTCTGATAAACTACCTGATAAAGGAGTGTGTGTATGTGCTCAGAGGTGTGAAACAAATGATAAGGTTCACCACACTAACCCCAGCCCACAGCACATGTTGAACATGTACAGTTTTATTCAGTAAAGCGTGAAAGTCCTGATCTGAACTCAACATCATATTACATTTACAACATATCTATATATAATGCCTGCCTATATTGTTATCAATGTGTGTGTCCACTCTTTTTAGTGTTTAATTAACAATTTTACAACGAAGTTAGTTACAAAGAATACAGAAGAAAAGTCTGCACAAACGTACATTACATACCGCACAAGTTAACACACTTCCTGGGTACGAACCAGTCTGTGAATGGTGAAGTGAAAGCATCTCCAGTCTGTTGCATGTGGGTGGGACGCACTTCTTTCTTTCTTTGTTGTTACATAGAGGAAGGTGCTGGGCCGTTCTAATTTTCTTCAGGAAACTCTCTAGGCGTCACCCAATCTGAGGAAGATAAAAGAACCACAGAAATCACATGGAATAAAATTGGGAATGTGGTGTTGACTGTCAGCACTGCTGTGCAGTAAAACAGGTTTTACTGCACAGTCATAAGTTATAACATGGGAATTACTGTAGAAACATGGGAATTACTGTCATTTTAAGGCTCAAGCATGTGTTTTTTCATGTTATAGTTCTGTTAATTACAAATAATGATACTTAACAGTAACTTGTAGTGAAGAGACCAGAACATGTTAAATTATTGGTATGGTCCAACAACGTGCTGCGTTCATTTCAGAGGGATTTCAGGTTAGGCTTTAAAAGGCCTGTAAAATTTACTCTTCTCAGTTTACACTTTCCACAACTGTCAGAGGGGAGATGTGCTGACAGAATCAATTCACCCACATGTGTATTCTATTGTTGATTCTTATAATTCCCGGTTTGAAGAACACAAAGCATTTTCAAAAGGTATTTACCAGACACTTTCTCCTCAAAGATCACTGAAGTCAAACTTCACAACCCAAAATGTAACCAGACACATTAGTGAGGTCACACACAGCTGTCAGTACATTATCTTATGATATATAGTGTTTTAGAAATACCGCATATCTGTGTCCATGTCTTTTGTCATTAGCTGCGTGACTGTTTGATGATTTCATGTTGAGATGTATTCTTCAGTATTGTTATAAAATATTAGCTTCTGTTACAACAAATCAGACCCTGAAGATAACTTACATCTCCAGTGTGTTGTCAGGATTCTTGTTGAGTCTGAAGCCGATAAGGATCCTTCAGATGCAGCTGAGGCCTCTGAAGAAAACTCAACACAGACTAACAACAC
Source organism: Microctenopoma stevenorrisi (assembly GCA_032270685.1). NCBI lineage: Eukaryota > Metazoa > Chordata > Actinopteri > Anabantiformes > Anabantidae > Microctenopoma > Microctenopoma stevenorrisi. The sequence continues at coordinate 15,293,799 of JAUMTR010000008.1, forward strand.
AAACAGATCCCTGTAGAATTTAGTTAAGATTTCATCCCAGAGCTTCCCTAGCTGTAAATTATTAAAGGAAACAGGTCATAAAGAAATGCATGGATGTAATTTCTCACATTGTACGCTTCAGTGACACCGTTGAAAGCCGCGGAGAAAAGTCTGAAAAGTTAGCACAGTTACTGTATTCAAAAATAGTGTTAATAATAAGTCAAATGTGTGCTGCGTTAAAACTGTCCTGTAAACTCCATGTTCCTGCCCATTGGATAACGACGAACTAAGAGCCTTTGGTTTTATAATCTTCACTTTATTGAACATCCAAAAGTATAAATGACAAAAAAAACAAAAGAAACAGGCAAATCAATACGTCACCCTTTCACCAGTTCAGTATAAGATACTTTAAGTGACAGCACTGGGTGCATCCTTCACTTTAAATAACGCCTTCAACAACTCACAACTTCACTGACCCTTACCTCTACCCTAGTAGAATTTATCCTTTAAAGTCACTTCACTAATCAACCCAAAGTCCATCAATGAAGCCACTGTTTATTAAGCTGCGTCGTTTGTTTAACAGTATTTGTGAAGATGAACACATATTTTAAGCTGGATGTAATCCATTATCTGAATATATAGTGGACCTTAGTTAGATGTATATTACAATGTGGACCACACCCACAAAGTATCATTCAAAGTAAATGCTACTCAACACTGAAGGGCACAGATTTTTAGGTACATACAGTAAAGCCTGTCATGTTTGTTGTACACTTATGCAGTATTTACATATTTAAACGTCCCCCCTTGTCTTCACAAGAGGCATAGAGCTAAAAGCACAAGCTGTGCAACACACTCTGTATCCATGTTGATATTCTCTGCTGCAAATAGATTAATTCAAGGCAAAAACACACGTGGGAGAGGAACAGGAGAGTGTGACAGAGAGATGAATTCAACCACACAGTAATGGATTTGAAGAATATTTCTGGTTTATTTCCACCTGTTGTATTTTTCAAAAATTGTGACCCACAGCCACACTTTGAGGAGGAAACGTGTCAGGTTGAAATAAACCTGAATTATCATCCAACTATTCTAAATTCATACAAATGTGCAACCAAAAGCATAATTTGTCTCAAAGGGTCATATCTATTAGAGAAAATATAGTCATCTTCAATGAGCCGTGGTAAATGAGTCACTAATTGAGAAAGGTGGATGTGGGAGGACAGAATAAGGGGGACGAGAAGAAATCTTCTTAGTAGGAGCGGATAGCAGGAGGGACGTGAGAACAGTCCTGCTCATCTAGAGAGGTGTCGATAACGGGACGGTACTTCAGGGTCACCTGTGTTTGGACAAAAACACAAGGAAGTATGTTACACGTGTCATAAACCTTTAAGGTTTATTATGGATGCTGGTGGACTAATATGCTGCATCCACAACACGCTGAAGGGAGAGTACCTTTCCGGTCTTGGGATCGACGTAGGACATAGTGTGTTTCCTCCAATGCTGATCGAAGGGCTTCTTCTCCTGACCCTGCAGGGGCTTCGAGTAGTCATACTCATCAACACGGTCCTACAAAAATGGTTACAAGTAAGAATCACAGAAAAAGAAGAACAGTCAGATCTATGCATACAGCTCAAATATCAGGGTTATAGTAAAGGACACGAGAATACAGATAAAGAAGAAGAAACGTTTGCACTAGCATGTGTACAAATACAATGTGTTAGAACTGACTTTGAAATCCTCTCTGGCGTGCGCTCCCCTGCTCTCCTTTCTCTGCTCTGCGCCGTTGATGGTCTGTACAGCGTTCAGCATCAGATTCTGCAGCTCCAGTGTCTCCACCAGGTCTGTGTTCCACACAATGCCTGACAAGAAGGGAGACGAGACAAAGAGCTTTCTGAAGAAAGGAGTTTAAGAAACTGGAAACAGAGAGAGAATGACACACAGAGTGGTGTAGTACCTCTGTCAAAGGTCTTAATGTCATCCAGAGTCTGGTAAACAGCATCGATCTTGTCACATCCCTCCTTCAGAACAGGGCCGGTACGGAACACTGCTGCATGGGCCTGCATGGTCTGTAGGGAGAGGTAGCGTTACACGTCAAGTACAGTATGCCAAGTCTGTGAGGAGACCTGTGATCTAGCCCCGCCCAGTAAGATGAGCAACCACATGAGGTAATAACACTGAAAGCAGCAGAAGGAATTAAACGACTAAGACATTTCTCAAAAACAGGTTGAGCAGCTGCTTGTGCGAGCACCTTCTGCATGTTGAGTCTGATCTCAGAGGTTCTCAGGCTTCCGTTGGCGAACCTCAGCTTGTCCATGTTGGCCACAGATTCCTCTCCAGCACTGGGCTTCAGAGGGGACAGTTTCTCTCCTGAGGAGGAACAACAATGTCAGCCGTGGAGCAAGAATGACAGGATGTGCCACAACATTGATATCATATACAATTCTGCTTGTTGAGCATAATAATTTTGTCAAAGTCTTGGTCAACTAATTTTTCTCCCTCATCCAAATGAAAAAATATTTAAATAATTTTGAATTTGAATAATTGTGTTGTTTTGCTTTAATTGACATACAACTCTGAATAGTTCGTTTAATTGTGGGAAAAATACAAACCAGGTTTGTGTATCTCTGCGATGGTGAGGGCACAGGCTCTGCCAAACACCACCAGATCCAGCAGGGAGTTAGCACCCAGCCTGTTGGCACCATGGACACTGGCACAGGCAGCCTCACCACATGCATAGAGTCCAGGAACCACCTTGTCCTCTCCGTCATGAGTGATCACCTGACAGACGAAAATGTTAAATTGTGTCATACACAGTAATAGTGAGCAAAGCGGGATTATGTGTGGCTGGGTAAGAGCATGGACCAATCATCCACCTGTCCCTTGTAGTTTGTGGGTATTCCACCCATATTGTAATGGACAGTGGGCAGGACTGGGATGGGCTCTTTGGTGACGTCAACTCCAGCAAAGATCATGGCCGTTTCTGAAATACCAGGCAGCCTTGCGGCCAGCTGCTGGGGCGGCAGATGGTGAAGCTGTAGGTGCACGTGGTCCTTCTCTGGACCAACCCCCCTGAGAAAAAAAAAGATTAAACAAACTGGCTTTTTCAGCTGTTTCATTCTCTCTGCTTGGAGAGAAAGACAGAAACCTGATACAGACACTTAAATGCACATTTCGTCCTTACCTGCCCTCTCTAATCTCGATGGTCATGGAGCGGGACACCACGTCTCTGGAAGCCAAGTCTTTGGCGTTGGGTGCGTAGCGCTCCATGAAGCGTTCTCCCTCACTGTTGATCAGGATCCCTCCTTCACCACGGCAACCCTCTGTGATCAGACACCCGGCTCCGTAGATCCCTGGAAGGATTTGCGTGTTAAAAGGGAAAGCTGTCTGACTCTGTAACTGATACAGTTTTGCTGTTACTCGTGTAGAGATATATATTTTCAAGGAACATAAACATCGACATCAGTGCTTCAGAGCACGCGTTATCAGTTTGACAGCTTTGGCTCTAAATTCACAGGAAGCCCGTATAAGATCCATCATTATAATTCAGTGTTGAAATATGAGGAGATATTTTTTTGACAGATGTCAAGTAAAAGCGGAAAAGGGCGTTTAGAAGTTAGGGATTGATTTCATACCACAGAATAAGGATATAATATGTTGTCTCCTTATGATCTACATCACACATGTCATACAGTTTTGATTTTATAGCCAGTGACAGACTGGAACCACAGACCTCTACTTTGTACAATAGTATTTTAAACAGTTGCTGCTGCTTCATGCTTAAGACCTTACTTTGACCTCACATAACCACCAGATGCCGCTGTTCATACTTGGGCTGACAACTTTTACAGCACAAATAGAGGAAAAGCCTAATTTCCCCCTCACTAATAATAGATTAACATGAGTGGCTCAGTTTTAACTGGGGTACATTATTTCACTAGACATCAAACAGCATATTGGGTTCAAATGTCGATGAATACAGCGCACGAGCAGTTATAAAGGAAACTACTGAACAACTGTTATCTTTACAATGATAAATAGAGAAATGCTAAGTATGATTGGTGTAGCAACCATATTCCCATCATTGAGGAATAAAGTCAACACCAAACCTAATTTGACACTTTATTGCTATTATAAAAAAATAGAATGCAGTGCTTTATGGACAATGCAGAGATAAGTAAATTAACCTGCAACTTCACTGACAAAATTCCCCTAGAGCACCAGGAGAACTACTTTTTTTGCTGTTCTATAACATTTTCCAGTGCCACAGTTTTGTGCTCAGTCATTGGTGAGAGCACAAAACAATAACACTGAAAGCAGCAGCAAATTATTAGATGGAATCTGAAATATTCACATTCAAACAACATAGGTAGCTGAAACATTTAAAGTTGTAAGCTATGCTGTTTAATGTAACCAGGCAACCAACAACTCACATCTAGAACATCAAACCTGTCTTGAATCTTGTGGTGAACCGTCACCAGCATAGACGGATTAAAAATGCAGGTTGATTTAATGTAGTAGCTGACTGATGTATATAAGAAAAATCACCCCTCTCCCTAAATGGAATGAACTGTGACTCACTGTGACCTCCCAAACACAACCTTACTTAACAGGGTTGATCAGTATAAATTTAAAATCTGGACAAACCGGCTAAATGCTGAAACACAATTCTACGTGTGTACGTGATGTTAAATGTATGACTAGGACAGACTGAGCAAATGGATGAACTTAAGTTTTTTGGTGTCAAAGGAGAACCAACTAACGTGATCTTAAGTTTAACTAAAAACACAAAGAAAAACAAAGAATAGCATTAATTACATAGACATTAGGACAAACAAACTGAACATCAAGCACCGTTTATCACCATTACAGCCACACAATAAAATAATGAACTTTGACCTGTCATTAACAGAAAACATGACTGATTGAGACTTTAATGCTTCCTTACAAGTGAATGTCTTTAAAAATTAGAGATTTTGCTCTGAAGCTTTAAAGTTTCAGTAGAGAACTATTTATTGAGCACAGTTTACTAAGTTTCTATTTCTTACCTGTGGGGTGGAACTGTACAAACTCCAAATCCTGGCAAGGCAAACCAGCTCTGGTCACCATTGCTGTTCCATCTCCAGTACTAGTGTGGGCAGATGTGCAGCTGAAAAAGGTTCTTCCATAGCCTCTGGTAGAGATAAAGACCATTTGATTATACACGCACATATGACAGCATAGTATTTTGAGTTAGAAGTGAAGATGACATGTTGATTGTTTTGTGTAGATATTTTGGACGTGAACGTGACACTTACCCAGTAGCAATGACAGTGTTCTGCGCTCTGAAGCGGTGAATAGACCCGTCCTCCATGCAGAGAGCAATCACTCCTTTACACTCTCCGTTTTCCATCAGCAGGTCCAGGGCAAAGTACTCCACAAAATAGCTGGTATCATAACGAAGCGACTGGACAGGAGATGAAAGGAGAGCTAGACACGTGAAAATAGTTCCTTCTTTGAAGTCAAAGATCTAAACGGACTAATCTAAACTTACCCGTCCATAAAGAGTATGCAGCAGTGAGTGTCCGGTTCTGTCTGCAACACAACAGCAGCGATGGGCCTGGCCTCCTTTTCCATACTTGAGACTCTGACCCCCAAATGCTCTCTGGTAGATCTTCCCATCATCAGTGCGACTGAACGGCATGCCGAAGTTCTCCAACTGAGAAAAAAAAAACATGAGTTCTGAATCTGCTGCTGTTGTATGTCAATTATCCCCTGGTGAGATAATAATAACAACACAAGCAGTAAAAGAAATGTGACAATTACCCTGAACCTTGGTGCCTCACAGAGGCAGCCAGTCCACAAAGAATTTCCCCAATGAAATTCCCCAATAAAGTATCAGTTATTATTATCATTGAAACGTAACACTTAATGTAACCACTATCTGCTAATGTCTGTGTTAGATTTTACCTCCACCACAGCAGCAGGAGCCTGCTCTGTCATGTAGTGGATAGCATCCTGGTCTCCCAGCCAGTCAGATCCCTTCACTGTGTCATAGAAATGCCATCTCCAATCATCCTGCTCCATGTTGCCCAGAGCCGCATTGATTCCTCCCTAAGGAGCAATATTCAACAATTATATATAAATGAAGAAAAAACAACACTATCGCTGATTGTGTTTAATTAAACCCTTTGATTGACAGTACATAACCTGGTGAAATTCTACAAAAGCAAACAAAAATAATATAATACTTGTTCTTATACCTGCGCAGCAACAGTGTGAGATCTGGTGGGGAAAAGCTTGGTGACACACGCAGTGTTAAAGCCTGCCTCTGACAGACCAAAAGCTGCTCTAAGTCCTGCTCCACCAGCTCCCACAACCACTGCATCAAACTCATGATCCACCACTGGATACTGTGTAGAGATCTAAAAACAGTGATAAAGAAAAGGTGCTTTAAACCCTCAACAGAGCAGTTTGCACATCATGGAAATCGATTATATTAAAATGTTTCATCTTAATGTAAGATAAAGACACAGAGACTAAAATGAATATGCAGAACATTTCCATCTATTCAGTTTGCCCAGTGTATTAACCACTTAATTGTAAAAAACATATTAAATGCAGAGTCTTTTTAAAGAGCACATGTAACTGACATCATTTGACACTTTGGCATTTTTCTTTCCATAGATGGAGAAGTGAAAATTCCTGGAACCCGGAACGGCAGCAGCAGACACCTGGCAGAAATAAAAACAATTTATCATAAAGTGCATCATTGCTCAGATAGATAACAGCAACCATACGCATGGCTGGTTTTCTACAGAAACACACTCCTTATGAGCAAACTTCAAATGTCCAACAATAACACATCCATAACAAGACTCAAAAGAACTCAAATCATTTGTCAGTTTATTGACGCGCTATGTCGCTTTTATACCTATGGTATCATAACAAAATGACTTTCATTTTTTCCTTTAAATATATTTACATTCTTTACCATTAAGCTAGCTAGCATGAACAACTGATATCCACAAGGACAACCCAAGTTGCCTTTATTAACATGCATAAAATACATAATGTTGACAAGCTACTGAAAATGTCATTTACAAGTTAGATTGTCAAACAAACAGAGCTGAAGCAGAGTGGGGATTTAACATATTTTACTGGACTTTTTCAAGGTGTCACATTGAAAAGCTACATAACACAGATTACGCAAGTCAGAATCTGCCGGTTAAAAAAATGAAAGTGCAGCAAAAAAACAACGCACACAAATTAAGCATTATAAATAAATGAAGATGTATTACTACTCACTGATATTGTTTTAGACAGTACACCCTTGGAGAAGAGACGAGACGCTGCACAAATACTCGCCATGATGTCGCTCTATGACCGATTCAGGCAGACAGTGGGGGAGCACTTTTTCTGTTGCACTGGACGAAACCACCTTCTGAAGACGGGGGTGTCGGGTACGTTACAGTCAGTGGTTACCCTTTAAGACGAGGTGTTACCATTAAAAGTCATTCTTTTAAATGTGTTTACACAGGACTAGTAATTGAATAGAGACACTCATATTTAATATAAATTTCTAATCTGACTTTTATATTCACGGACTACCACGAATCACCCTACGCCGTTCTAAATGCGCTGCTAAAACGTAGCAATAAAATAAACTGGTTGTACTGGAACAAATGTTTAAGTGACCTACACTTTTCTTTCAAGGTGAGATAAAGATATATTTCTTATATATACATTGGCTTGTCGGCCTTACTAGGCTACATTACCATGTCTTATTTATGTGTTAAATTCTGCAGCGAGCATGAGCCAGTAAGCTAAATGTTAGCTAGCATGTAAACTCATACATGCTAGCTAGCATCGTTTGTGGTCAGCTGTGCCTTCAAACGTCCAGGTGATATGTAGCTGGCGGCGCAATGTTTTGGTAAATGCTGACAAGACAAAACCATCTCTGAATTCCTCTCATGCTGTCCAGACAAATTTTTGTTATGTTGTTGTATTAGTGAATCAAAAAATCTGCGTATTTCTTCTTTATTTAAATGAAGGGATTCGCAGTCAATTTTATTATCATGTAGTTATCGTTATAGCGAAGACACTAAACAGCTGTTTATCTTCTGTTCTTGAGCTATTGGTTCCGTGCAATAAAGACTACCAGAGTTAGGACCTTCTTATTTATGCAATATGTCAACATTAATCATCATTTAAAGTAGCTCATTGGTGTTTTGATGTCCTATATATGCGTGCGTGACAGCAGCCTTCATGAACAACTTGAATGACCCACCCAGATGGAACATCCAACCAGACCCCAGAGGAAGAGGTGTGGGAGCAGGTGATGGCAACCAGTGGAACTATGCACTACTGGTCCCTATGCTGGGACTGGCTGCTTTTCGTAAGTCACACAATTTAGTCTAAAAGCGAGAATGACAGAGGAGAACAATATTTGAGCTTTGCTTTGAGCATGAGATTATTGTTTAGGTTATCAATGTCTGCCTTTTTGCCTTAGTTTTTTCTCAGTAAGTAGTCAGTAGTACAGGATTTCCAAATTTCAGGTATGCCATCATCATCTTAGCTTTACCAGACCCATCATATCTGGAAACTATATAGATGTCACAAGATGCTGCAATCAGTCTGGGCTTCACAAAATCCAGTCTCCTAAGAAAAAACTGACTTTAAGATCATTACAGTAAAGCCTAAGTATCTCTTCACTGCTCTGTCTTATCTCCCAACATCTCTTTAGGCTGGATCTGGACCAGGGAGTCTCAGAGGGAGATCCAGAATGTCAAAGACCAGTATGACAAGGATATGTCTACAATAAAAAGCGAAATGGAAGCACAGTATCGAGAGACATTGACAGAGAGGCGCAGAGCAGCTGCTGTGCTAGAGCTGGAACTGGAGAAGGAGAAACAGAGAGTCAAAGGCTACAAGCAGGCCCTCATTTCACAGAGCCAACAGCTAATGGAGGAACGAAAACAGCTACAACAGGTGAAGTCTCATATTAGTTCCACTTTGACTAACTTTTTAAGTTCCTTATTTTGTATATATTCATTCTAGCCTTTAGCCTTATCTTCATAACCTAAAAAAATCTTTCCTCCTTTAAAAGGAGCGAGAGGTCTTGGAAGAAGGGAAACAAAGGCTGGTAAAGTCTGGTGCTGCAGGTGCTGTGCTGCATCATGCATTGGAACAAGAGAACGACTGGTACCAGCGAGCCACTGCCACTTTGAAGCAATTAGAGAGCCTGCTTGTAGAGCGTCAGAATGCTTACTGCTCTCTCATCCAACCTCGAGATCAGCGGCTGGAAATGGAGAAGAACATGCTGCTAAAGGTGGTCAAAGACCCTCTTGGGACGGAACTGAATCTAGAGTCTGACCTGAAGGACATTTTTAAGAGAGACAAGCACTGTGCAGACCTGCTAAACATGGACAAGAGGAAGAATGGAAGCCTGATGTGGGTGTACCTTAAGTACTGGCAGCTGCAGGTCACTGTGCAGAAACACAAGAGAGCTGAGAAAGCCATGTTAGAAGGGAAATTCCAGTCTCACTCAAAGTGATGACATAAAATGATATGCTGGTGTTTTTTATTTGACTCTGAAGAATGTTGACAGTGTATGTCTCAGGAATGGAAAATACAAATATTATACTGGTTTAGTTATTGTTACCTGATATGGATGTTGTGAAATCAAACAAAAGATCATCTCAGAGGTTTTTGGCATGCTGAAATTAAATATAATCATCACAAACTCCAGATAAGAACCTTTAGCTTTAAATTAACTATAGAAAAACTTATAAATACACATTGGGATCTTTTTAATAATATCCATATTGTATACACAATGAAATACACATATGTATTTTTTGCATTTTTCCACTTGGAAAATATTGTTTGAAAATATGTGTCACGTTTATTTCTCTGTGTGCCATGAATTACTTCTAGATTAGAAATAGCCACATGTTTTATTCCATGTGATAATTTGGAATACATAACTGGAAATACACTACATTGTCAGAGAAGTAATATAAAACATAATAAATAAAAATAATGTTTCCCACTGTTAAAGCAAAACACACTGTCAATGGATACTTTTCTGTTTTGGTGGAATTTTCTTTCTGTCCATGGAGTTTCCTTCTTCAGGGACATTTGTATTTACAGTCACCTAATAACACAGTACGATGCTGAATCCATTTAGATTAACAGGTCTGTGGTAGCCTAATGATCAGGGAGACAGAACTACACTAAATGTGCATGTGAATCTAAATAATTGACCAATGCTCAGTGCTCATCAGATTACTGCAACAGGCTTTATACATGTAATGACGCCCCTCTGTGCCGTTGTGTTTTGACCTTACTTTGGTTAATAAGTGCTGGACGTAATGTAATGGCTCAAACCTTCAAATACATCTTGTGTTTTCAACTTGTTTTCACATATGTTTGTGTTTTCTCCATAGAGCGCATAGTCCGGTGCTGCCACTAAAGAATGACTATTTAATACTGTACTGATTCGTGTTTTGTTAGTTTAGTCAAAATACCTGGAAAATAATTGACAATCACAAAAGTATAATTTATTCTGGGAACATGGATTAGATTAAATAGAAAACATAAATCACATAGCACTTGATGCCTTTTCAATATTCAAAGAAGTCTCCTACTTGGCAGATGACATAACTTCAGTAGAAGTTAGTTGTATGTATGCAACAGGTGTTTGTTTGTTATACAATTTATCATTTTTAACTTATATGCTATATTTTCTAAACTATCCTCTTCCTTCTTTTATTCCCTCTTCTGCATCCGATGAGATAATTCCCTTGGAGAGGACATCAGGCGCGAAGCTCTGAAGTTTATTGTGACTGGCTTGTTGAGGTCCTGAGTCCCTTCTTGTTTATACTCCCCGCTAATCAGCTGCTGCTGCTGTTGTTGTGGCGGCCTAAAGACGTCTGAGGCCTGATGTAGGCCTCTGGCGGTGTTAAAGAAGGGCAGGTGGTGCTCTGTCATTGATCTGTTGTAACTGCCCAGCCTGAGCTTCTGGCTGGGACTCCTCTCGACCATGAAGTGGACCACCTGTTGCTGCTTATAACTCTCTTTCCGACTGTTGTCCATCTCTGACAGTGTGAGCCTGAAAGGAAAAGAAAAAACAGTCAGTTTTACATTTACTGTACTGTTTTTTTCTTTAGATGTCACAGGAAGAATACACCTGCCCAAGTCTTTCAGAAAAACACAATAAGCGCATGCACTGCTCTCCCTTTTCTGTCTGTCCCACTCTTTTCTCAAAGCACCTCACATAACTGACACCCAATCAGCACGGGAAAGAAAGTGCAGAGGTGACCGGGAAATGTATTGCTGCGCACAGAACTTGTGAAATGTAGGAGAAAGCTGAACCTACTTGTATTGTGGTCTCGTTTCAATGACCAGGCTCAGCCAGTATGCTTGGTAGCTCTCTCTCTTCCAGTGGTTGTTCTCCTGGAGGTCACAGTAGGAGTTGACCAGGTAGCAGCCTCCTTTGCTCACACAGTGCATTGTGGGATTCTGTTTTATTTCTTCTTTTACCCGAGTCCTAACAGCAAGCTATCAAACCTCATATCATCAACGTGTGTCATGTAGTCTGAGATTTGCGTGTGTGTTGGGCAATGTCTTAAATAGCCAATCTCGTTTCTATTTTTACTCGTCTGCATCACATTGTAATGAACGAAGTGAATGTCCCCACTTGAGCAGTCCCGAAGGTTGGTTTTCATTTGAAAAAGAACTTTAGCTCTTTCCATGACGTGAGCCGACCACATGAATCCAGATCAAAGTTGAATGCGAACTCAGTAATTTCATCTGCATGTGTTTCTGGTGAAAAAAACAAATGCAGTCTTGATGGTAATATCGCCTCTGAGATGTAAGTGTGAATAATTACCTCAGAGTACTTCTATTTGTGTATATTTTGTGGACGTGAAAGTGTGTGTGTGTTGACAGAAATATTAAATGTCTAATCTATTTTAATGAAATAGATCCAGTGTTCCTACCATCAAGTCAAAGCAAAATATCCCCCACTCCTCAGATGTCTCTCACATAGACCATGTGTCATAGGAAGGAAACAGCTGAAGGCAATCAGATCACTTTCAGTAATAATCCAAGTAATTAATCCAAAAGCTAAGCTTCCTGCTGCAAAAATAACATTTGTAACGATATTTGAAGCTCTGTAACAAAATATCACCATAAAACTTGATTACTCGGGTTGCCAGGAGGACGTTGGCGAGAACAGTTTCAGTGGTGACACTGGAAGCTAACAAAGCAACACAAGCATTAAATGACGTCTGCTTTATGCACGGTCACCACTAATACACATTGCTATGGCAGCATCAGAGTATATTCATAAACAAACACTAGCATCTTGTTACATTTAAGTGGTTGTAAGTTTTCATGAGTAGTCGGTCATGCATCTTATTTTATGCAGTGTTAATATTTAATATGAATATCATTATGAAAATTGGCAAAAGAAAAACGTGTGTGTAATGCACACCACCACAATGGAACTGAAATAATAATTTTATAAAAATGTACTAAAAATACATATACTTTACTGCATATACAACTGCAAGGTCTACTCAACTGACAGGAGAAATATTTGTACATGTTAAATATTAAAAGTGAACAAAATACACTTACTGTGCTTTTAAGTAACACATTTATTGTTAAACATTCAAATATTATACAATATCTCTGACACGCTTAGCTTGAAGTCAGTTGTAGAAAAAAGGGGAGAAAACATGACATCTCTGTGAGAACATGTACATACTGCAATGATTTATAATGGTATGTTCAGAGATAAAGAAAAACATATGTCTGGGCCGGTATTTCTCAAAGCTTCTGTATCCGTTCTGCTAAAATAAACAGATCTCTTCATGGATACATCAACCTCTGTCATGTAATAAAAAAACGGCCAAATAGACTAAATGCACTGTAACGTATCTATGTGTATCTGACTAGATTGTTGTCAAACTAAAGGTTAATATCTCAGGATCAATAGCTGAACCAGGCAGGCCTCTTCCTGGCTCTCTCCACTATCCTCTTGTCTTTGTCCTGCTGGCTTGGCATTTCACCCCCATACAGCACGACCGTCTCCACAGCCGGGGCCCTCAGCGGTCCTCCTTCCATTGCTCGAATCTGCTGACGAATGACACCAGTCTCCTTGCAGACCTTAGCATAACAGAAACCGCACAGGATATGTTTCTGCTTCATGTGGCCACACTCAGGACACATCTCGATGTTGGTCTGAGAGAGGGAGACACAGAAAAAAACAGATAGTGGAGACTGAGTCAAACTGTGGCTTTTAGTGGCATTTCTATATTACATGCATTCAATATCAATTGATAACAAGAGCATGTAAAAACATACAGATGTTATCAAAACGTTCACGACCACATACATATAGAAAAGCACATAGATTATAAATAAATTTAAATGGGAAATTAGAGTCAGGTGTTTGAATAAAATGAATAGCAATCTGGTATGAGTATAGAGTATGGGTATGAAGTATGGTATTGGCCCCGTCTTATCTGAACAAGTCTACTATCAAAGTTTGGCCTCTGCAAAATAGCTTTGTAGAAGTCTGTAATGGCTCAAACTAATTTCTGATGTTCACCAAGCTAGGGAAAATTCTTATAGACTCATGACTCCACTAGATGACCAAGAGGTACACTGTACAAATGACCACATTTCACCAGTTACCTTCATTGGGAGTGATTGACCAATAAAGACCAAACCATAAGCATGAAGGTAAAGCACTACCTGAGGTAGCAGTTGTGCAGGGTTAATAAACACGAAGCAGAAATATATAAATTAAGTTTTTGCTTAAAACAGGGTTGCACAAGTTCAGACACAATATCAGATCATTTTCAATAAATGAACAAGTGCGTTGCCTTTCAAGCGTCACTGTATATAATATTGAAACACTTGATTATGTGTGCAAAGAGCAAGGAAATGTTTATATTGCATTTAGTAAGTTTTATCTTAATGCATAACCAAATGTGCAAAGGTGAGATACTACTAAAATTACCAAACCATTGCTAGTTTCAGACGGTCAGTAAGCACAGAGATAGCATTAGTTACTCAAGTGTTTCTGGGTGAAGTTCCCTCAGATGATCTATTCAGCATACCTTGACTTTCAGGAGTTTGCTGTCAGATCTCCTTCTTGTACGGTTAACTTCAATAGTTCGTCTTTTCTTTGGCACTGCCATCCACATGACACCATCCAGAAGACTGGGGGGCTGCTCATCCAGTGGCTCCTCCTGGTCGGCTCGAGGCAGGAGGCTGGGGCCATTCACTGCAAGCGCTGGACCTGCACATAGGAAAATCATTATTACCTCAGTCAGTTCAGTATGAGCCAGAAACAAATCAAACAGGCAAAAAAACGAGAGGCATATCAGTCAAAGACTGGTAATTTTAGACTAATTTACTTTACGGAGAGCATGTGTTAGTCAGAGACAGAGGCTGTTACAAGATTAGCTGCAGCGTAACGTCGGCATCTGTAGTCATTAAACTCACCCAGGTGTTGTTCAAGTCCTGCCACCTGCAAAAGTCTGCTTTCAATACGGAGCAAAGAGCACCTGAGGCTGTGCACTAAAGCGGCTAAATTTATCATTTTCTTCTCAGCACGTTTCTTTTCCTTTCAACATGTCAAACAACCCACGGTCATTGGGCTTTAGTACGTCATTAAGCAGCGACAGCCAGTGATGCTTCTTCTTCAGTATATTTTGCGACTTGTAAGAGAAACTCTGGCCTCTTGGTGCCATCTGTCGGTTAATCTTCAAATGACACGTCAGTGCTCCCCTCACGTTTTTGAATCTGATACTTTGAAAATTTTCCCGTCTGTACAGTCTCACTGTTTAATAAGTACTGGACAATACAGACCAGTGCAGCAGTGAGAAGTGGGAAAATAAGTGTAAGATAGAATAATCTAGTACAATATAATACAATACACCACAGATTATGTGGACAAGATTATTATCTTGTCAAATCTAATTCCTAATATTATTGATTGACTCCACCCCAGCTACATTCGTGAATGAATGAGTATAGCTAGTTGATGGACATTTAATAAATATAGTATATTACCTATGTTGTAAACATTTTTGGGATTTATCAAAGATCAGTGTAATTGGTTGGAGTCGTCGTTGGTGGCAGTAAACACGCTGTGAAGGGCATCAACATCCTCTGCTCGACACAGAGTAGAAGAAGACGGTCAAGATGGCGGAACGAGGCTACAGTTTCTCCCTCACCACATTTAGGTAAACTTCGTTATATTTGCCAAGATATTAAAGTGGTGGATTTAAACTTGATTCCAGTGGTATTTTCGTTAGGTGCTGGTTTGATAAAACATATGCACAGTTTTCCTTTTGATATAAAAAGACCATTTTGCGAGCCACTGTAGGTGATGCACTGTCATTGCCGGGTAGTGGAATGAATCGGCTAATGTTAGCGTTAGCATGACGGAAAACAGTTTTTTAAATGAAACAGGCAAGAGAGTCTGCTTTAGAAATCCACAAGATAAACATGCTAAACTATTTAGTTAGTGACGCAATTATTGTGTAGGACTTAAACAGACTAGTTTCGGGAGCTAACCGTTCAGTGACCAGCCTAGCTAGCGCAAGTTAGCTCAGATGAGTCAGTTGTTTCAGCTTTTGCTTTCAGTTTCGACTGTCCTTAATGTTAAAATCTGTTTTTTATACTACTATATTATGGTAACATTTAGTTTCGCCCATCTCGCAGTATACTAATGACGCATATTTGTTCCTGTAGTCCCTCAGGAAAACTGGTCCAGATTGAATATGCCTTGGCAGCTGTAGCAGCCGGAGCCCCCTCCGTTGGCATCAAAGGTATGAAAATCTGCGTTATAGAGACAATGAACCACACGTTCTTTAAGATGTTTGCATTGTTAATAACACTTGTTTGTTTAAAAAAGTTTTTTAAAATATGATTATTGATGAAATTTAATAATTAAATTGATTATTTTGATGTCTATCTGGAATAGTGTATAATCTTAAATGACGTGTTTTACTGGGCAAACTAACACAACACCACATGGGTTGAAAGTAAATAGCCCATTATATATTTAGTGCCCTTTGAAATCCGTTTTGTTTTTTCCTAAATTCTATTTATTCTTCCGAATTTTATGTTATAGTCATACTTATTCACCTAAAAGGTGTCTAATTATTTACAAAGTGCTGTGGTTCACGTATTGCTTTGCTGATGCATTTATCATTTTTTTGTGCAAAAACAAATCTTTTGTAAAGTAAGTGCTTCCTATTTGAAATCAACATAAAAATGTATCATAAAAATAAACAGAAGGAACTAAAGGAGCTGAAATACAAATGTGTTTGTATGACCAAGACTTTGCTGGAGTGAGCAGTCGCGCTAGTTTTCTTCTTGTCTCTGTTTCTGATGTGATGTAATACGCACAGGGGGCTGCAGCAGCCAAAACTCATTTGAAAGTATTGCTTTGCACTTATTGCTGCAACACCAGGTGCTAGAGGTTATGACATGAAATGCTGTTACATCATTGAATCTGAAAAGAAAAATAATAATTAGGATTTGTTAACACACTAATTGTACTATTCTCGTTGATATTCAGCTTCCAATGGTGTTGTCCTGGCAACAGAGAAGAAACAAAAGTCCATTCTGTATGATGAGCAGAGCGTCCATAAAGTTGAGCCCATCACTAAACACATAGGAATGGTCTACAGTGGCATGGGGCCTGACTACAGGTGGGTACTATATTTGTTTTGAAGATAGTTTGTCTCTTGACTGTAGAGTGGAAGTAGCTCTGTAATGTAGTAGGTGTAGGTTATGATGAGTATAGCCTTTATAACCACATAACCTCATGTATAAAGAAAACTTAATAAGGTTGTGTCTTCCATGAAGGGTTTTAGTGCGACGAGCCCGGAAGTTGGCACAACAGTACTTCTTGGTTTACCAGGAGCCAATCCCCACTGGCCAGCTTGTCCAGAGAGTGGCCTCTGTAATGCAGGAGTACACACAGTCTGGGTGGGTTATAAGAGTAATGCACACAAGCCTATATAACCAGCATCTTTTGGTGTTTTAGATAAACTATATTCAGTCAGAGTTTTAATAATTGATATGCTTTGTTTTCCTCCTCCAGTGGAGTGCGTCCGTTTGGGGTGTCATTGCTGATAGCTGGGTGGGATGAAGACCATCCCTACCTGTTCCAGTCAGACCCCTCTGTATGTTGTTTCATCTATTTTCATTTTGACTAGTATTCAGATACTTTTTTATTAATATAAATGTATACTAGACATGCAGCATTTTCAGTTGACATAATTTCCATAATTAATAATGTATTTTTGAATCTGAGTATAAATCCGTACCTTGTTTTATGATATACTTCTAATTAACACATTTATTTTCTTAAATACATTTATATTTGTAAGATGTTGTATTGTGGTCATCATAAAACTTGATATGTCAATAGGATAACTTTCTCAAGGCTTTTCTCCTTCTTGATTGACAGGGTGCATATTTTGCATGGAAAGCCACAGCAATGGGAAAGAATTACGTTAATGGAAAAACATTCCTTGAAAAACGGTAAGAATCTACCAAATCTACCATTCAAAGCATTTTTGTAAAATAACAATTTTGCAGTCAAGGCAATGTAGAGTGATAGATAGATAGACAGGTAGGTAGGTAGGTAGAGATTAACATTGAATTGATGTTGAGTGTACCCCAACAATGATGCACACTACACAGATGTTAAATAAACTCTGTGTTTTGGTTCTCTAGGTATAACAATGACTTGGAACTGGAAGATGCTATCCACACTGCAATCTTGACATTGAAGGTATATTTTTTTGTTTTAAAATACCCAAGAAATTGGAATCTATCTTTACTGTCAGTGTTTCTCATCTTTTTATTACCAGTCATTTAAATATCTCTGGGTATGTGTCTGTGTGTGTGTCCCAGGAGAGTTTTGAAGGTCAGATGACAGAGGAAAACATTGAAGTTGGGATCTGCAACGAGGCTGGCTTCAAAAGACTCACCCCAGCGGAGGTGAAAGACTACCTGGCAGCCATTGCGTGAACACAAACAGCCTGGTGAAGGGGCTCTCTGGCCACATTTCAAAACAAACGCGTAACAGCACAGTAGCCAACAGTCTCATGACACAAGTTTTTGTAAACCACACAGTTTGGCTACATTACTGCCCTGATAAAACATAGGTCGGTTTATGCCATAACTATAATCAAGAGTTTTAATTTCATCTCATAGAATTAGACAGCCTAGTTGGAAAAACGACCAAAACAAATGACTTCGAGGCAACCTTAGTGCAGCTGATGCTGCTGCCATTCACAAGTGCACTGACTAAACGGATGGCATGACTCAATGATGGCATCACATATCTATTTGACTTTGTTGTCAAACACATACTCTGGCACTGTGAAATGTGGCAGTTGGCTACTGTGCATGTGAAATGTGGGCTGATGAGTGAAATCTCTAAGTCTTCCACTGAATCCCTCCACTGAATCCCTCCAGTTGTATTTCTCTAAAAAGGCAATGCTATTGGTTAAATCAGCTACATTGACATTTAACAGATCGTAAATAAAAACACTTAACAGCGGGCAAAATTAGAGGCAAAGACAAAGCTTCAGTTCCATATGTGACCGGGACTGAGTGGTTCTGAACATTGATTATTGTGCCTATGCAGTACTTCCATCAATGGCCCTCAAATACTAAAAAATGAACATGAGGGAGCAGCTAGTGAGGATTCAATGGAAGCTTGTGAGATTTAACAGTGGGCATACGGTTGCCTGTACAGCAGTTTTACACAATGTACTTTTTTTTCAGACTAGAAACAAATTAAAGCTAGACTTTGTATTTTCTCTTCTGTAACCTGTCACTTATTCCAATAAAAGATACTTCGTTGATGTCGACTCTGTTTGATAATTTTGAACAGTTTTCGTTCGGAAATGACATCTGTGCTAAGTGTGAAATGTGTCAGAAAGGGTCGGTACAAGGTTGTGTGTGTGTGTGTGTGTGTGTGTGTGTGTGTGTGTGTGTGTGTGTGTGTGTGAAGTCGAAGCAGCGCGCGGGCGGTGCTGCTTGGACCATTGCGCCATCGTAAAGCCGACCCCCTTTTCAAATGTAACATGTATCTCTCCGCTTACGTTACGTTTAAACGACTAATGTGACTGTTGTTATTATAACATTGCTGTGGACATTAAAATACACGGCATCTTCATTACAATTCAAATGAACTGATTCACACAGTTTTACTCAATTTAAAAATTTGCTAATAGGTCTACTTTTCGTGGCGGCAGCTCCGAGCTCAGTTTACCCCATAACCTCTGATGACGTTTATGGCGCCAGAAATCAAGGGTTTAGTGAGGAGCTAGCTCGTGTCAGCTGGTGGATATTATCTGGTATCCGTGCTATGTTCGCGGCAGCGTAAATCTACAACGTATAAGGATAATTGACTGTAGTTCCGAGCTGGGATAACGTCGGTTTGCAGTCAAGATGGTGATACTACGCAGCAGCGGCACTGTCGGCGCTGAGCCGGCGGCCACGACTCCAAAGAGGAGGTCAATGGAGTTGGATACTAGCTCCGAGTTCCTGTCGCTGCTTCCCGCGTCGCAGAGAAAGTCCGCCCGGATCACCCGGTCATCCCGGACCGTGGATGACAGCTTCAGCAGCCCCGAAAACAACACAGCGATTGTAAGAATACATTCATAAGCCGCGGATGAGATATTTTAGTTGTTTGTTAGGTGGATCAAGTATCTTTAAATGCATGTTTTCTGTGCTAGTTTTACTAGCGTGCTAAGCTAACTAGCTACCTTATCAGCCTATCGCTCAGCATAAGTTACTTTGTACGATAATGAGTACCCAGTTTCTCCTAACAGTTTTTTTAACAGTTTATTGAAACTCGCTTGTCTGACATTTGTTCATTTACCTATAAATATTATTTATAGGCTATTTGGAAAACTTTGCAGCCAAATGTGTATATCCAACTAAACATCTTAATGTTTTTGTTTATTTTTTGTTGGGGGGCTTATGGTTTTATTAACTTGAATTAGTGCTTCAGATTTGGAAGATTAGAGCTGGTGGCCAAATAATATCCCAGATGGGTGAAGTCAATTGAAAGTCTTATGTCAATTACCCATTCATTTTTTAAGATTTAATTTACTTCATGACCTGTTTTTTAGAGGCACTATTTTGAATGACTGACTATTCTGCAGCCACATGTAACATTAATCGTGACTATAGTTTTTAATTTACCTTTGACTTTACTTTACTTGGTTGGCACTTTATCCAAAATGAATTACAAGGAGAAGTCACAAGAACTGACCTTACAGGTTCTGTAAATTCTGAGTATCTACAAAATAAGACCCAACTTGTAAAAATCAAATACATGGTAGGAAATGTTAACTCAAAAAATTGTTTAATATTGGCAACTGAACTTAGTTCCATGACTATGTTTCACTCCTTCATACCAGTTTGTCTAGTCAGTTTATATTTAAACTAGTTGTTATGCTTCATAATGAGAGAAAGTAGCTCTCTATAATGTTGTGTTTGATTTCTAGGAACTCATTTGTAATCCAAAAACAGCACTCCTCTGGGACACAATTATCGAATTGTTTGCAGAAACTGCAGCAGCAGGCATGACACAGATAAGGGCTTACTGCTAGGGAAAACTACCACTTAGCAGTCTAGTTATGGCAGTAATATCAACTAGAAGTTTTTTTATAGATTGGAAAATACACCTTTCTAACAATCGACATATACTGTATTGAGGAAAGGTTTTACTAATGTGTGCTGTATCATTATGAATTCAGATGCATCACATTTAGAGGGGTAAATGAGCTTCATATTGTTATATGTCGATAGTGGTAAGATCACACAGTGTGCCTTACAGTGGTCTGACTCAACAAACACTCGGTAAGAAATTCTTAGAGGTCTTTCCAGTACAGAGAAGTTTTATACAGACCTGAAAGTTGAGCAAGTAAATATTCTCAATTCTAGTCCATGTTTAACTTGAATTTCTTAAAACAGAATATTCTGTAAATGTAAACTGATGATGTTCCTGTTCCAGGGCCATTCTGATATGAATGGGGAGAAGGCAAGTGGTTTCCATCACTCTCTGAGAACCAGAGGACAGAGAGCTAAACTAGAGGTCTCATTTGCTGACATGGAACCAAACACCAGAACCCCTGCGGCTGAAGAAAAGGCTGGAGGATGCTGCACCAGGTGATGCGTGGCCACTCGATTACTAGTTACATGCCTGTGACCTGTCCTATATATATGCACATAGGCTTTGCACAGAACTCAAAACGTAAACAATAAAACATAATTATATTGTTTACATTTTCTGATTTTAGAAAGTCATCCAGGCTACAGAGAGAGGGAAAAGCACCCACTGACAAGCAAGCAGGTACAGTTTGCTTTGCCTTAATGATGATTATTTTATATTGGATAAATACCAAGTGTTTTAGTGAATTTATAATGATCACTTAGAGTATAAACGGGGCAGAAACTGAAACTCTGCACACAAACTAATCTGAAAAATTTGTATTGAAAAGATATCAGCCTTATATTTGCATCTCCAAGGAGCAAATGCTAACCCGACTGAATGACAGACTGAAGTAGGAGCTACACATTATTCCCAAATCTCCATCACATCATATCTCATAACCAGATAAAATTTACATAATTAAAGCTCAAATTATACATAATTATAGGTCAACTCAGTGCGCTCAGTCTGACCATGACATAGAGGTGATCTGTAGATTTGCAATGAAATAGTCCGAGTCCACAGAGTTCGACAAAGGCTGATACTATGCATGTCACTGTTCACAGGCAGTTCAAGATCCATTGTCTAATTTCTTTAATAACTTAAAATAAGAATGTATTTTCCATATCACGAAACTGTAAACAGAACCCTTCCAAGAATTAACCACAGCATATAAATATGTTACATTTAGAGCAGTTGTTTACTAATAAGAGGCTCAAATGCATTTATTGGTTCCTCAGATCTTCCAGATGAAGTGGAGGCATCTTCCACTCCTAAGCGAAGCCGCTTTAACCTACAGAGCCGAGGAGTGGAGGAAGAGGAGGAGGAAGAGGAGGATCGGTCCGTGCGACGCAGTTCTCGAATCACCAGATATAAACTGGTTTCCCGTAACCAGTCAGTGCTCTATGATCGCCTCATTACTAAGTGAGTCCAGCAGCCTTCACATACTTATTTGGATTCTGTTACAACCACCATCTATGGGGAAAAGTTTATAGGTAAAGATGTACGAAGTTAGTGATGAGCTTTCTCTAATTAAACCTCAGCACTGCTGAAGCTGTTCTCCAGAAGATGGATGACATGCAGAAGATGAGACGCAGACTGAGGAGCAGAGACAGAGACACTAATGAAGAGGTAAAAATCTAAAATGGAAAATTTGCTGTTTCATTTTCAAGTTGACAAAATTCCATAATCAAAACTGAATTAATCGTCATTTGGCTCGTTTCTTCTGAGCAGCTGGGTGTATATACCAGGGGAAGGATGAGAAGATCTTTGAGGACAAATGTGCAGAGTAAAGACACCAAGGAGCAGCCAGAAGGTAATGTCGCAGGTTGCCTGGATCTATCAAGTCCTGCAGATGATTTGAATTTTAAATGCCTGATGATTTAAAATTACAGCAGTAACATTGTCTTTTTTGGTGGTGGGGGGGGGGCGTAGGTGGCACACTTTTCATTCAGTAGCAATGAAATCATCTCAGTCGATCATCTCACCAACCTCCTGTATTTTTTTTAATTAACTTGGGTTTGAATCTTTTAACAATGTTATTTCTGAAAAATGGCTGACGAAGAGCTGTTGTCATTAGATGTTGATTTGCTTTAATTTGAACTACCACAACTGTGCAGAGCAAAGCCGTGGTTTATATCGCTTTTTTTCTTAATTCACAGAGGTGGACGAGGATGGTCACATTGAAGAGGAGGAGGAGGATGGAGAAGATGAGGAGGAGGATGAGGAAGAAGACGATGAAGAAGATGATGAGGACGGCGTGGATGAAGAAGAAGAAAATCAAAGGCGTTATGACTTCAGACAACGAAAGGCAATGGTTCGCTACCAGGCCCCACAAGACGGTACTGCCTCTCAAACTACGATCACTTACTTGAATCATGATTAGAGTGGTAACCTGTAAAATACGTGTAGCACCTAAAATCTGACATTCGATTTGAATTTGATGTTTTGTCAGAACCCAGAGAGCCCAGGAAGCGCAGCCTGTACTTCAAGGACCATTCATCTCCTACCAGACGCAGGTTTAGATTCAGCTCCACGGCCCCCAGGAGCCCCTACAATAGGAGAAGAACCTGCCGGTTAGTATGACAGTTCATCTACTACTAGCTAAAATATATTGATATATGAAATAATTGTAAATATTAGCACCAATTGTCCCACCTAAATGTTATTTTTTTATTACTTAACCAAACAGAATAATACATTGTAATAGACACATTTTTCACTTTGGTTAATCAAAGCTTATCTTGTAAGACTGAGCAGTTAAACAAGTAACAGTTTCCCAGTACGACAGTTTTCATACAAACAGCAGTACGAAAATTTACAGCTGTAGTTGTGGGCCAGTCGCTGCTGTGACCAAACGTAAAATGCATCCCAATTTTTTTTTCTTCTGATTCCTCCTGCCCATAGGAGTATTTCTGAACGGTAAGAACTTCACTACTTGTTTTTGTTGGTGTTTATTGTTAATATAAAGTTTATCTTTGCGGTGTTGTCTGTCTCTGCAAGACTGTAGTTGGTGGTAGGTGTGGCACATTTTGGTGCATATATGTACTGGGTATAGAAGAGAACATAAACCAAAGCTTTGCAGACATTGTTTTCCCAGTGAGTATTCCATAAAGCTTGTGTGTTGGAGTAACCGTGTCACTGATGATGATGCTGTCATGGTGGTGGGTGGAGTCACCCAAACGTTGTGGCACACGAAACGGTGCATCTTGGTGTGTATGTTTATATTATGTGGGTCAATGCAGTTATATATGGTTTTGTTGGAATTTCTGTCTGTGATAAGTTGATCATATATTGGCATTGATTTCTGTTTTGTTGCAGAGACACATACGTGCATGCTGTTGTATCTCTTCTTAGAAAATTAAGTTTCAGCATCTTTTGCCCTTGCAGAAGGAGACATGCCATCCACAGTAGCGACTCCACCTCATCGTCTTCAGACGATGAAAAATTCCAGAGACGGAGGAGTATAAACAGGAGCAGGTCAATCAACAGGTGAGAGTCGGGCCGGCACACAAAGGTAGCTTACAGTTGCTGGTTCCTCGACAGTGTTTCCAACCAGTCTGCTTTTAGAGTGAAACAGGCTAAAAAGTGAAAAGAATTTGTTAAAAATATTGGATTGCCTTTTTTTTCATGCTCTTCGTGTAGATGTCTGCCTATGAATATTGTGAAAGAAGACCTGCTCGGGATACACAAAGACAGGATGAAGATCGGAGCCAGTCTCGCAGATGTAGACCCAATGCAGATAGACAGAACAGTAAGTATATCTAGAGCAGACTGAGTAGAAAGTTAGCATTTGTGATACATACCTTACTAATAAGAAATTGTAAACACTGTTTGTGAACCAGGTATGCTTTGACAGCATTGGAGGTTTGACCAGGCACATATCAGCATTAAAGGAAATGGTGGTCTTCCCCCTGCTCTACCCAGAGGTGTTTGAGAGGTTCAGGATACAGCCACCCAGGTAAACACTGTGTGGGAATAAGAGAAAGTCTGCGCATATTTGGAAGTGTCAACAAGGTATCTTTATTTTACATCTTCAACGCAATGTTTTAATTTAGGGTTGTTGTTGAAAATACCTTAAGGAAGGGACACGGTGCTTCTCTCTGTTGCAGTCAGAGATCTAACAGACTTGAGTTTTGTGATATTTGTTTTCAGGCAGTTGCAACCTAACAGAGTAGACCAGATTAATGATGATAAGACTCTTTCTAAACAAAGTCACAGTTAAACAGAGGTGGATGAACAGTATAGAGAGGTAGAGTCTACTTCGTGGAAAACTAGTAATCATGGTGGAATTAACAAAATAAGTTTTGATTTTATTTGACTTTCTCTCATTTCTCGCCCCTTCGTCTTGTCTACTGCTCCCTCGGCCTTCTGTTGGCTTGTAGAGCCAATTAGAACATCATTTTAAATGTTTGTCATGTTTACTCTTCCTTTCAGGGGCTGTCTATTTTATGGTCCTCCAGGCACTGGGAAAACACTTGTAGCCAGAGCACTGGCCAACGAGTGCAGTCAGGGTGAAAGAAAGGTGTCATTCTTTATGAGGAAAGGAGCTGATTGCCTCAGTAAGTGGGTGGGAGAATCAGAGAGACAGCTACGCCTGTTGTTTGACCAGGTAAATCAAATTTGGTATTATGTGGTGTACTTAAAGGTTTTTTCTTTGTTGTAACATTGATTTCTCCTTGTTAAAACATATAGTTTAAACACTTTGTCACTAAACATGACACATTGATATGAACAGTATCATATTGTTTGTAGGCCTATCAAATGCGCCCAGCCATCATCTTTTTCGATGAAATTGATGGTTTGGCTCCAGTCAGGTCCAGCCGTCAGGACCAGATCCACAGGTGAGCTACCTGTCTCTCACTTTATTGCTTTTATTCACCGTTAATGTCTTAATCAAAACAAACATTGAATGTCCTCAGTGGAAGATTTTAAGAAGTTATTAATTCCATTATTGTCACATGTCCTGTCACTAAAGGTAATGTTTTTTTCTTTTCTTTAGCTCCATTGTGTCGACCCTCCTGGCTCTTATGGATGGATTAGATGGTAGAGGAGAAGTTGTTGTGATAGGAGCTACAAACAGACTGGACTCCATTGACCCAGCTCTAAGAAGACCAGGACGCTTTGACAGAGAGTTTCTCTTCGGCCTGCCGGACAGAGAGGTGAAAAACCTGAGATGCCTTTTAACGTTTTGTAGAGATTCTAAAAAATATCTTTTCATGCAGGACACGCCGAATGTTCACCCGACAGAAACATGTTATATGAAGGGCGTTCAGTTATCACTCCTGTTGTACTGTTGATAATTGTGTCATTAAATTTCAGATTCAGAAGATTACTGAATCTAGACCTAAAATGCTGTGGCCTAATTTTTTTTGATGGCAGGCGAGAAGGGACATTCTGAAGATCCACACCAGACAGTGGACTCCGTCACCTTCTGACACTTTTCTGGAGGAACTGGCAGACAAATGTGTTGGTACGTCACAGCTTGGAAAATGGATGTCTAGTTGAAAGTCCTCATACAGATATTGGCATTAGAAAACATTTGTCCAGCAAAGATTGATGCTGACATTTACACAATATTATCCACATTCTACAGGAAGTTGGTTGTCATTTGTCTCCGTGGCTTTTAAAAACAAGTTGTTTTTGTTTTCTAGGCTATTGTGGAGCTGACATTAAGGCGGTGTGTTCAGAGGCAGCTCTGTGTGCACTGCGGCGTCGCTACCCACAAATCTACTCCTCGTCGCAGAAACTTGTACTTGATGTCAATTCCATCACCATCACAAACAGAGACTTCATGTCCGCCATGTCCAAGATGGTGCCAGCTGCTCAGAGGTATGACCAAGACACCTTAATGGTTTATTCCTAATTTTATTTTCCAAATTATTATTACAACAGCATGTGCTGTTTGTAATTCTCAGAGCAGTAGTGTCACCAGCCAAGGCCCTGATACCTGCCATCCGTGCTCTCCTGAGCACTACGTTGCAGAACATCCTCCACACAGTTAGCAGAGTGTTCCCGCATGCTGAGCAGGGCTTAAAGAGGAAGAGAGAGCAAGGTATCGTCCCTTTTTTCTCCATCTGTTTTGCGTTCATTTGATGTGACCCTGTACTGCTCACTTCATTGTTTTAAATACATTTCCCATGTGTGGGTGAGTAATTGAACAGAATAGAACACATTTATCTTGAATGTTCAGTTACCAATCTGGTTTTCGGCATCAGGAGTAATTACTCATGTGGGTGTTTGAATGTGCTTCCAAATGTAGCTGGTGGTGTGTTTGATGATGAGATGATGTTCAATGAAGATGAGGACTTTGAGGTTTGCACCAGTGCACACTTGCAACTCAAAACGCCTGCAGCTAATGGCCTCCTCAACTTCAACAGGTTGGTTTCCCATTATTTCAGAGGTCTGTTTGACTTGTCATTGTCACAGATTTGTAAATACATTATTTCTCTGATATTCCTAGTGAGTAAATGGAAAATTACAGCTTGGTTACAGTTCTTACTTAGTAGCATAGATTCTACTTGCCTTACTTTTATTTTTGTATTTATCTTTTTTTCCCCTATTTTCTTCCTTATCCAAAAGCTCATTTGTGACTTTTGGAAAGCTCACATTAAATAGATCTTAACATCCCTTCCACCTCAGCCAATGTCTCTGTCCTCTCTGCTTGTCAAGGAGCGTGCTGTGCGAGCCGACATCTTACCGTCCCCGGCTGCTCCTGGAGGGCAGACCAGGCTCCGGTCAAAGCTCCCACCTGGCTCCTGCTGTACTCCATGCTTTGGAGAAATTCACTGTGTACACAATGGATATGGCCGTGCTGTTTGGAGCTAGTGCAACTACACCAGAAGAGACCTGTGCTCAGGTGAATTAGATCTCTACCACTTTTAGTAACAGGAGAATGAGAATCCATGAGATTTCTTGGGCTGGGTCATTTACATCTAAACATATCCAAGAGCCACAAAACCTTCCCTCAAACAAGACTATTCTCTATTTTTGCAGCCTTGTCAAATTCAGTGTGTTCAAATTAGTGGACTTCACTGGCCAAAATGGCTGCCACAGAGACTGTAGTTCATGGGCCCCACATTCTTACACTGTGGATTCTGGGGATAAATACGTGCTACAGACAAACTTTACATGCTACCAGAGGCCAAAGTTATATCTTAAAATTGCTTTAATTTTCAGACTTGTAGTCAAACAATCTGAAACTGATCAAGGTAGAGTGCTGTGAAGTGGAGAAGAGGAGCTTTAACCTGTGTAACTTGTTAATAAAATGACAAATAGAAATATTTTTACAGTGTGGTCATAATCATCAGCGATTTATGTCTTTATTCTCTATAAACCTGTTGACCTCATCCATAAATAAATATTCATACACATTCTGCAGATTTTTGTAGAAGCCAAACGGACCTCTCCCAGTATCCTGTACATCCCTCACATCGGACAGTGGTGGGAAACAGTGGGTCCTGCCTTAAGAGCAACTTTCCTGAGCCTGCTCAGCTCCATCCCTGCCTTCTCTCCTATATTGCTGCTGGCTACATGCAACCTCTGTTACGACCAACTCGGTACAGAGGTATGGAAAGAGGACTGTTATTCAGGGTGTCCATACATGAGGGCTGAATATTCATTAAAAACAGAGTTGTGGACTAAAAGTAATGTCCTATTTTCTTAAGATGACTGTCCTCGTCCTCTTTTGTCAGGTTCAGGAACTGTTTCGGGTGGAGTATGGGGAGGTTTTCCACATCCAAGTCCCCACCAGCAGAGAAAGAAGAAACTTCTTTGAAGATCTGATCCTCAACCAGGCTGCCAAGGCCCCCCTTTCAAAAAGGAAGGCCGGTGAGGAATAGATGATGCCCTGCTATCTATAAGTTCTCTATATTTGTTCAGAAAAAAAGAATGTGTTTTAAATATTTAATTATATGATGAAAATTCAATTCAATTCAATTCATCTTTATTTGTATAGCGCCAAATCACAACGAAAGTCATTTCAGGGCACTTTACATT
>JAUMTR010000008.1:15322630-15337887 GCA_032270685.1 Microctenopoma stevenorrisi
GGTAAAGAGAATTGGTCCAAGCACAGAACCCTGTGGGACCCCATAATTAACTTTTGAGTGCATTGAGGATTTATCATGTACAAAATGTATGTTGTAGTGAATTTAATTTTTTAATTTTTTGTTTTGCTCTATACAAATTTGTAGATGTACAAAATAGACAGCGGAGCAAGAGAGAGAGAGTCATGAGAGCAAAAAATACATAATATTCTAACCGTAGTATAGAAAAACTACTGTACAGTTTGAGTGCATATGCCACTGTCTCTCTTCAGTGCTTCATGCCATGGAGGTGCTCCCTGTTGCTGCTCCACCTCCCCCACGTCAGCTGACAGAAGAAGAGATCCAAAAACTGGAGGAACAGGAGGAAGATACCCTTAGGGAACTCCGACTCTTCCTGCGTGACGTCACTAACCGCCTGTCCCAAGATAAACGCTTCAAGGCTTTTACAAAGCCTGTGGATTTAGAGGAGGTAGCTGTTCAGTGTCATTTTTGTTCATTTTCTTTTTATTCTATGGTTGGACTACTTTTAATATTTGTCTTAAATCTCAACTGAGTAGTGAGGTGACGTTTTTTATATTAGAACTAGGAGGTGAGTCAGAAATGTTTAAATCCCACATGATATGACTGAAAACGTAATATCACCAGATTGTACATGTATTCTATTTAAATCCAGTATTATGTTTGTACTTTAAACAAACTTTGCCGCATGTTTAAGGTTCCAGATTATGCCGAGGTGATCAGGAAGCCAATGGACCTGTCAACGGTTCTCTCCAAGATCGACCTCCATCAATATAGGACGGTGAAAGAGTTTCTCCAAGATGTGGATCTCATATGGCAAAATGCCCTTGAATACAACCCAGACAGAGATCCCTCAGGTACACACAATGATAAATGCACACATTTTAATTAATATAATCAAATGTCTGATTACATTGTACATGTGTGTTCCAACAGTAATATAATATCTATATTTAGTCTTAAATGACAAAATAATTATTCAAATAATATCTGTCAAGTTTGCCTTGAGCTTATGCGTTTGTGTGCTTTTCCCCCAGACCGCCAGATACGCCACCGAGCATGTGCACTGAAGGACACCGTCCACGCCATTATTAGAGATGAACTAGATGAAGATTTTGAGAAGATCTGTGAGGAGACCAAAGCATCACGCAGCACAAGAGGTGGGTGGTGCTGTATGATAGTCTTAGAGTTCAGATAAGTTTAGGTCCTGTGTAGTGGCTTGAATCAGACTGATATTCAGTG
This sequence comes from Microctenopoma stevenorrisi, assembly GCA_032270685.1. Lineage (NCBI taxonomy): Eukaryota > Metazoa > Chordata > Actinopteri > Anabantiformes > Anabantidae > Microctenopoma > Microctenopoma stevenorrisi. The sequence continues at coordinate 15,323,888 of JAUMTR010000008.1, forward strand.
GTCGAAGTGATTTCATGCTGTCATATTTATTTTCACCATCTACAGTTCCAGTATTGCTACACTCTGTTTTAGTATTTATAGAGGTTATTAAAATACATTTTCTTTTAATTTCTGGACATCTTTAGTATATATTAATGTGGCAATGTTTTCCTTTTTGCCTACTCCAGGTTGTTCCACTGCCCAGTTTGCTCCCTCTTACTACCACGTCCTTCCCAAACAGCCCCCACCTCCTGCTGATGATCAGATCACTGACATGACCCCTCAAAGAGACCCAGTTGGAGCAGGTGGCCAACCCCCAATAACCCCCAATACAAGTGTTTTTACTGTTACAACACCTAAAAACTCAGGTGAAACTACTTCTCTAGATTCTAAAAGTAAATGAGTTACATAAAATGACCATAACACAACTTCATTTGCTCCTACAGCCCAGAGAAAGAAAAGACGGAGGAGTCGCTGGTCTGCTGGCTTATATTCAAAGAAAAAGTCTTCATCTTCCCCCCACATGTCCAGAGATGATGGACAGTTAGGGTCTGAGGATGAGGATGGAGATGATGAAGATGAGGTAGAGAAGGAAGCAGGGACAGAGAATGATGAGGGAACGGAAGGAAAAGAGGATCAGATGGTGGTTGATACAAAACTGTTGCCTGCAACTGATCAGGAAGGTAGTATTGGACCTGCTGCCAAGAAGCAGGGCAGCCAGGAGGATGAGGGAGGCAGAGAGGAGCGTAGCCAATCTACTGAAGATAAAGTTGTACAGTGTGAAAGTGAAAGAGTAGAAAATTGTGAACAGGGCACAATCAAAGAAAATATCATAGATCAGTCAGAACATTCAAAAGAAAACAAAGTGTTCTCAGAGGGAGGTGGTGAAACGATGTCAGTGAACAGTAGCCACATAGAAACAGAGGGAAATACCCAGGGACAGTCCGACACATTGGAGAGCAGTGAAACTAACAACCAAACACAGACAGAAACCGAGACAGAGAAATGTCAAGCTGTAAGTGTGGCAGACAACAGAAACGGGGCAGCCAGTACAGAGGCGGTAGAGCTGAACAGCCATGCTGAGCCAATGGAGGTGGAAGCCTCAACCACAGGCGCCTCCGCAGCTATTGGAGGAGATGACATCAACACAGGTTGGATATTATTGCTGTCTGTTGTTCAGTTTGCTAAAATTAATCAATATTATAGAGTTTTCCTTGCTTGGGATTCAAGAATGAAAATACCAGCAAATTTTCTTTAGTTATTACTATAGAAATATCAATGTTAATTCTTTCCGTGTGTTTTGTGTCAGAGCAAAATGTGAGGCGAATGACTCAGGCTCTAAAGGACACTGTGCTGCAGCAGCAGCAGATGATCCATGTGGACAAAGCTCTGCAGATCCTGGATGAGGAACCTCCTCCTTTGGTAGTCGACACAGACAAATTAAAGGTTCGGAATACTGTGGCTGGCTGTTCGCTTATTCTTAAGTCTTATAGTCATCCCTGTCAGACTGGTTTTCTGCTTATTGACTTTAGACAGTTAGATAGAAGCAGTAAAAACAGATGACTTAATTTGTACTCTACTATAGTTTTTTTCTGTAGAGGAACATATTGTTATAACTAGCTAAAAATTGATTTTTCATATCGCACCAATTTCTTTGTCCAGGAGCTGTTGGAGAGAGTAGTGACCAAGACTGATGGCTATGAGGTCTATAAGCTGGAGAAACTCTACGCTTTGCTCTGCCAGAGCATATATAGACATAGAAAGGAGTACAACAAAACCCCACTAATACAGGTTAGTATTATACTGCACTAATTAGACAATATAGCTGTGTAACAAGCACAAATAATCATCTAGTGATCTGAATTTAGGTTTTATCATTTAGTATTTATAAATATTCTTATTACATTTTAACATGTTAATTATTTTCTGTTGGGAGCTGTAAACTTGCTTACTTTGCTCTGTGTGTTATGTAATAAAATAAATTGATAAATTCAAATTTTATTTGTCACATACATAGTTACAACGTACAAAACGCAGTAAAATATGTCCAGCTACTGTCTGCGCCCAGGGAGAGGGTTGTTACTCAAGTGTATTACTCAAGGACACACCTGGTATGGGGGATGGGCTGGGTGCCGCGGCTGGGGATCGAACCTGAACCGAAATGTATGTTGACATACTTTACTTTACTTTACTTTACTTTACTTGGCAGACGCCTTTATCCAAAGCGACTTACAAGGAGCTAGCGCTGGGTGTCTGGCTCAGAAACACACCTGGTAGGGGACAGATTATGAGTCAGACGGGGTTCGAACCCACAACCTTCTGGATTCCAGTCTGACACTTAACCCATTGAGCTACCAGGCCGACATACAATAGATGACTACAGTTTTATTTCTAATCAGCTGTGCTCTCTGTTCTTTTTTTCAGGAGATGCAACAGGAGATTGAAGACTTCCATTGACTTTTTCAAAATGTCATAATATTTAATACATGTTTAATATCATAACCCGTGCATATCTGTAAATATATAAACACTGGTTTTATTTTCATTGCAATCTACAGGTTCTTAGCTAAAACATTTTATCACTTGTGGATGTTTATAGTAAATGGTTTACCTCTATATGTTGTTGTTGTGTTGCCTTTTTGTGAGGTTTATTCTAAGTTTGTGACTAGTCACGTTGTAGCTGATAGTGTGACCTGATTAATGGGACTACTGCAAAGTGAATGGAGAATGTAAAAACAAAAACTGATAGGTTTGTAAACACTTTAACAATAATGCGCGTTTTTTTGGCATTTGGCCGCTGAACACCAACAACATTGAATTGGAGGTCAAACACACAAAATGTGGCCTATAGAAAATGCAACAAAAATGGGACACTTCTGTCTAGTGGGTCTATAAAAGCCATCGTCCTCCTATTTTAATGATGGCAAATGATGCAAATAACCTACATTAAGGTTTAGCAACAATTGCTATTTATTTTTGTGCAGGTATTTAAAAAAATAATGCGTTTGTACAATGACTTAGAATAATCACCGCAAAGCCCTGGCTCGCTGTCAGAGGCAGTATCAGGTGTTTAGAAAGGAAACTTTGCGAAGTCAGTGTTGTCCTTACGTAGCTTTTCACGCTGCCCTGGCGGGTCATGTAAGGACAATTTGGCAGAGAGCCTGCGAACGAGTTTAACGCACATTTTTAAACCGCGTTTAACAACTAATCTATTTCTGAACAACATACAGCTAAATCCGCCTCATACGTTTATTCCAGTGATAAAATATTAAAGATTTAATCGCTAAATTTCCAAAAAATTACAGTATCGAGAGTCGCCGGGGAATGACGTCAGGACGTATCAGATTGAATGATGACGCCGTTTGATCATTAAAAAAATCTGCCGTTAAAAATATCAGAGATTTAGGTCAGAAAACAAACCGTGCCAGTCGCTGTGTTGTGGTTCTAACCACTGAGGGCTTCACGTAATTACTTTACAAAGACGCGCCGTGGACTTCTAATAACCTGTTCCTGACGAGGAGAGAGATGTCCGGTGTTTCCAGCATCTGCAGACCGGAGCCGTAGCCGTTAGACCGGTCCGTCTGTCTGTCCGTCCGCCCGCCTCCCTCCCTCCGCTGGCTTTGGTAGACCCGCAAGCCCAAATATCGGTAATGCTGGTCTAGTCCCGGTCAGACTAGGGCTGAATGGTCAGCCGGGAGGAAAGAGCCACCGGCGACAAATACCACCGTACCCAAGCTGAAGGCGGCTCAGCCGGGACCCAGGAAATTCCTCCTCGCCTCGACAGCCTGGTTACGTTAGCAACACAGTGCCCATTTCAGTAGTTCCAGTAAGTTTACCGCCAGACGTAATCAATAATAATGACTGGCCCGGCTAACACTGGCTAGGAGGACCCCCTCACATCCATGCTAACTACACGCTGCTCAGCTAGTTGCCTCGTTTCCCCTTATGTGTTCATTTGTGCCTTAAACGTTACTTTAACAGTAACGAATTAGCTAGCTCACACCTCCAGATGATTCAGATACAACACGGTGTTATTAACACCATATAAATCTTTTAAATAGACATTTACGCTGACGTCTTCCAAGTGGGCATTCGCACCTTTGTGGTAGCACCTGTGTCATTCTGAGTGATGTAAGTAAGGCTCTAGTCACCAAGTGAAACTGTTGTATTACTTATAAATGTTGGTACTATCAGGGTGCTAGGCCTCTTTCAATCCCATTCGGGTGTAGAAACGTTATTCGTGTGGTAATATTGTACCCAGGCCCATATTTGATTTGTGGTCATTTGATTGACTTCATATTATTTATGCACAGCAATCGGGTGAAATCATGAATTTATGTTAATTTTCATATGGCACCACTCAACACGACAAGACATTAATTTCAAGACGCATATCATGTTAGGAGATATTATGTTTTAACTGCCTAATTACCACACATCATTAACACACAGCATCTGGGGGTCTTGTCTCTTTGCCTAGTTGTCTTTCCCAGCAAGAATACTTTCTGTTTGTGAGTTCACATGCGTACATTTTATTACAGGTTAAGTACTTATTTGATTTAGTTAATACAGTTGCTACAATGTGGTGTGACTTCTTAAAAAAACTGGTTTTGAATGTCCATGGTCCAAACCCTAAAAATGTTTAACTTTGACAAAATAATGAAATAAAACTGACGAAAGAGCAAATATTTACATTTGAGAACGTGGTCAGAGCAGAACTGATAATGTACATGTGTTTCATATGATTCTAACATTTCAAACATATCCTTTAGTATGTTTACTATTACACTGCAACGATGTATTTATCTAAATATATTTACAGTTAATTACACTAGTTTTCATGCTGAATGTAGTGCAGAATTATATTCTATATTTGTAAATATGAAATATTGTAAGTTTTAGAAGACACCAGAAGGATCTTCTGTTTACTATATATATATGTATAGTATATTGCTGATAGTGTATACTAACTTCAATGTTTATTGCAGTATTAATACACAAAATGACTGCTTTTTTAATATATTAATATACAATTTACTCTTTTGTGACTATATTTGCTTTGTTCCCTTCACCAGGCACAAATCGTTCCAGGACTCTAGCATGTGAATGCAACCACCTAAGACATGTGAGCCTTGACATCTGTGTCAGATATATCGTCTTTATTCTGGGTAGAAGTAAATTAGAGTTTGCCTTGATAATGTCGAGCCGCCGGAAATCAACCACACCTTGCATGGTGCTGCCCTCTGATGTGGTGGAGCGGGAAGAAGTCGAGGAGAAAACAGAAGAGGCAAAGGAGGAGAAGATGGACAAGGAGGAGGTGAAGGTGGGAGCAGAGGAGGGGGCAGTTGCAGAGGAGCTGGATCAGGCTGTAGTGATCGTCCCTACACCACCAGAAACAGGTATTATAGTTTGATTATTTTTGAGCTATTGTTGCATACGTAGGTCACAGCAGCACTTTGTAAGCCGGAATATGTACACACGCCACCTAGAATGTGAGTTAATGGAAAGGAAATGGGAAAAATCTGTCACAGTGAATGCTGTATTATGATTATAGATGAGCCCAGTGTCTCTGCTGTGGAAAACAGTCCTTCAGTTAGGCGCAGCTCTACAAATCCTCCTGAGGATCCAGGCAGTGACCAGCCAACCCAGGAACAGCATTGTGATGCACCTGAGGAAGCAGGAGCAGACCCTGCGTTGGTTGCTGCCATTTCACTCAGCAAGACCCCCATCATGAGGATGAAGACCAAATCTGAACCCAAAAGGATCGCTGTGTCCCTGAAATCAGCAGACGAAACATTGGAAAGTTTTGGAGGAGGTGTTGAGGGAGAGGTCGGAGGAGAACAGGAGCCAATTGAAGCTCCTCTGGGGCCAATGACACCAGTGGAGATGCTGCTGCATGACTCCATGAAACTTGGAGGAGGAGGCTTGCTGGTCAGCTCACCCTCAGAGCAGCAGAGGAAATCATCGATTTTAAACCCCACAGTTCTACCTGCTGGCCTGGCACAGGTACAGAGTCTTGATTATAAAGGCTTTTAGAATACTCAGCGTATTTGACAGCGCATATAGTAGCATTAACAATCCAGACCTCTTTCATCCATTCTGTTCCTCTTTTCTAGGTGCTGTCTGCGTTCCAGGCCCAGCAGAGTGCAGCAGCTGCTCAGCCTCAGCTTCTCATTCCCCTCAGCAGCATCCCCTCCTACAGTGCAGCTATGGACACCAACCATCTGCTGGGCAGCACTTACAAGAAGTTTCCTTACCCTTCCATGGCTGAGATCAGCAGCCTGGCAGCACAAACACAGTTTACAGAGGAGCAGATAAAGGTACATGAAAGAGGACTGATGCTTTGATTAGATTACGCCCGCTGACAAAGGCTGATGTGTTTGTTACAATATCAAAAAGCTGCCAGTAGGACCTTATTCTTTAACTAGAGTAAAGTAAAAACTATATCAATCTTAATTCAGATTTTTTAATTTACTAAATACAGTGATATTATTTTATGTTTATTTCTTGTGTAACTCCTTTTCAACTAGGTCTGGTTCTCAGCTCAGCGGCTGAAGCATGGTGTCAGCTGGACTCCAGAGGAAGTGGAAGAAGCCAGGAGGAAGCAGTTCAACGGCACAGTGCACACTGTGCCTCAGACCATCACTGTCATACCTGCTCACCAACTGTCAGCTGCTGCCAATGGCCTGCAGTCCATTCTTCAGACTTGCCAGATAGTGGGCCAGCCTGGTTTGGTGTTCACACAGGTAGGATGCCACAACTGGAATCCAGGCACCTTAAAAGTGGTATGACAATAACATGCTTTAAAACTAAAGTTAGGCATGTTAAGAATAAAAATAGTTGACTTTAATAGGCTTTTGGTCATTGGTCATTTGGTTAATTTGATGCTAAATAACATGTTCAAACCTTACCTGCTTGTGTCAAATACATTGAACACATTTAAATTAAGTCAGTTATTTGATTGCTTTTTCTCCAATCTTCCTAAAAAATGTTTTTTTTTAGAATATAGAATATATGTATGTTCTATCACAACTATGCAAATTTAATTTTAGCAGTTGTGATGTCTTTCTGGGTTTTTTAAAATGATTTACAGTAGGACTGTAAATATTCTGTGTAATTCTCTAATTGAGTTTCCCCCAGCCTCACGTTCTTTGTGTCATTTTGTGATTTTGTGTAGGTTGGCCCAGGGGCAAACCTCCCAGTGACGAGTCCCATCACACTGACAGTGGCAGGGCTGCCCAGCCAGTCCCAGAGCTCCACCAGAGTTTCCTGTCAGCCAACAAACAGTGAGCTGAAACGGGCTACCACTGTCCAACCACCCTCTCTTTCACCACAGGTGGGGGCATCACTTAAAGTTGGCTTTAAAACAAACACTTGTGTTTAATTTGTCATTGGTCAAGTAACACTTGTTCAATATATAACTATCTTCTTTGTCTAAGGAGAACTCTGCCCTCAGTGCAGACACATTCAGTATGCGGCCTAAGAAATCCAAAGAACAGCTGGCAGAGCTGAAAGCCAGTTACCTGAAAAATCACTTCGTCACTGATGCTGAGATTGCCCGGCTAATGAAACTTACCAACCTGACAAAAGGTGAGATCAAGAAATGGTTCAGCGACACTCGGTACAACCAGCGCAACTCTAAGAACAGCCACGTCATCGTTTTCCATGACGGAGTGAGTAAAGGAGCGGTCAGCTGTAGTAGTAGTGCTAGCACCACCATTGTTATTGACTCAAGCGATGAGAACCCTACATCTCCCCATCCACCACGCACTCCTCCTGTGAAGGAGAAGGAGACACGGCCTAAAACGTGGAACCCGTTCCCAGATTTTACCCTGCAGAAATTTAAAGAGAAGACGCCAGAGCAACTGGTGGTGCTGGAGGAGAGTTTTGAAAAGAGCAGTACCCCAGCAGATGAAGAACTGAGCCGTCTGAGGACTGAGACTAAACTGACACGGAGGGAGATTGACGCCTGGTTCACAGAGAGACGAAAAATGCCATCTGTCAGTACCTCCTCGCCGGAATCTTCAGAGGGAGGGAAAGTGGAGACCGGAGAAGGAGGAGGACTAGTAGGTACAAGCTCTTCCTCTCCTTCTGCCTCTACATCTCGTAGGGACAGTCAAACACCTCCAGGAGGTCGCAGTAAGCAGCTGCCCTCCACCAGCAGCAGCAGCAACAAAGACATAAAAGATAAAAGTAAAAAGTCTCCAGAACAGCTCCATATTCTGAAAAGTGCCTTTGTGCGGACCCAGTGGCCCACGCCAGAGGAGTACGACCAGCTGGCGGGAGAAAGTGGTCTTCCTCGGTCCTATATTGTCAGCTGGTTCGGGGACTCTCGCTATTCCTGGAAGAATGGAAACTTGAAATGGTTCTTTCAGTACCAAAGTGGCAGCGTTGATGGGCCAAACATCGGAGGAAGCAATAAAATGTCAAGCAGCAGCAGTAAAAAAAGACGTAGCCGAAATCGTGGTTGGGGTCGACACAGAACCAGGAAACAGCCGAGAAGGTCTGCGTCCTCAAGTACAGATGTCGACAGATCTCCCCCACCAAAGAAGTTCAAGAGTGGGAGGGAGATCCTGAAAGAGTACTACCTGAAGCACCGCTTCCTCAATGAGCAAGACCTGGACGAGCTTGTCACCAAGACCAACATGAGCTACGAACAGGTAATGACACATGAACATTTTTAAATTAAGAAAACATGTTACTTTGTCTTTGAGTCAAGTGATGTTTTCATGTAAAATTAGAAAGGAAATAAAACTAAACACATCAAACATGAACAAACCTCTACCATCATCAATTAACATGTTTCTCTGTCCCTGAAAAGGTGAGGGAGTGGTTCTCTGAGGTCCAGCGACGTGTGGACACGGGGTCAGATCCCTTCCAGGAACTGGTAGCAGGTAAAACAAATGGAGACGAAGAGGAAGAGGGAATAGGGGAGGCGCAGCAAAAGATAATAGCCACCGAGCAGCAGACAGGCGCAGGGATGGGAGATGAGGATGATGAAGAAGAAGAAGATGAGGAGGATGATGGTGAAGATACAGATGACAGTGAGGTTTGGGAACCGTCGCGTAGCGTCAGAAAATCCTTGTCCGTTTCTGAAGACTAGTTGTTGAACAAGCAGGCTAAAACGTTGCTGGGATGATCGGTGCTGGAGGACAGTTATCGAAACCAAGTTTCTTTCGCCACTGATTTGCATGTGTACACATTTGCAACACGAATGAACTGCTTTAATTTACATCCACATGAGACTAAGATGGACTATGACTCTCGCTCACTCCTTCAATACTTCTTTTTAGGTGTAAGTAATGTGTAACAGACAGTATGGAGTTTTTAACTAATTCTACAAATCTTTAGCGGCAAAACAAAATTAAATTGCTAAAAGAAAAGGATAAAACAAAAGTTAGACAATAATTTCATAAAGTGCAAACATCAAGTTCAACTAAAGACGAACTGTGTTTAATAACATTTAATGTTCACCTTGCTCCTTGGTAAGTTTGCTTTCCTCTCTTGCGTTCACAAACCAGGCTCCTTGAGCGGGAGTGTTCATTATGCTGTGGTGAACACAGGTCCAAATTCAAACTTCAGCCTTGTTACAGGGTGAATGTTTAACTCATTCTCCCAAACTACACAACCACACGGTAAAACAGACGTATAGGTGCTTAACAACTAAAGACAAACCAGATATCACTGCTTATTTATGTTCCCAGTGAACCTTGTGTTAAACTGTTAGTGGAGCTGGTTGAGTTCACATGTTGCTGTGAAGATCACCAGGTTGTTTGAGCTGACGTGGACTCATAAGAACACCGAGAACCACGACATGGAAACAACAGGAAGTGCTAAGGACCTTCAAGCTGAAAGAATGCGGAATGCCATGACGCTTTTAAATAACGCACGATGTCGACTCAAGTCTTCCCTTTATAGCGGCTCATTGTTCATTAATATTACTAGTATTATAGATTTTTAAGTGAACTCCTACAGATCTGAAAACTCCACAGAATGTTCAATATTCATTGCTAATCATGTTTTTAAACATTTTTTCACCTTTTGATAAAACTTATGCTGTGTTATTACAAACTTTCTAAATGAAGTTGTGTACATTCAGACAGTATGAGGCTGTTGTGCCAAAGTTGAATGTGTTGTCTCCTCAGCAGTGAGCTACGGAGAAAGAGGCGCAGTTTGTGATCTAAAAAATGGCCACTGTGAGGCAGACATCTGGATAATATTAGAAACAAAACAATACTTTTGCTGTAGTTTCCCCATATCTGATCTCTCCCTGACAACACTGCAGTCACCACCAAATCACCAACACCTTGCCTTTAGGTTTGGGCTCATCCGCTTATGTCAAAAACGAGGCCTGTGAATTATTCTCGGTCCTGACCTGTACTTTAAGAAACGCTGTTTAACAGTATCTCAAACAATAATTTGACTCCAGTCTGCACTGAAAGAAAGAAAACATGAAGCACCTAAACTAAACCTTTTATAAATTGCACTTTGTCCACTTATGTTGATAGTGGACTGAATCCTGATTAGGCACCTTATTCTCTAATTATACCATGAAATGGCTCTGAGAGACCAAATCTGTTTTGTATAACTATGAACTGAACCAGTATTTTGCCTTTTTTATCCTTGTTTTCAAAAAGAGGAATGCTAAACGTCTATCTACTTTTCTAATAATACGTGTTGTTTCATGTTTAGATGTTTTTGGGGCTCGGAAAACTAGTAGAACAATCACTCACCACTTTTATTCTTTCAATTGCACAATTTGAGCCCAATTGTCATCATTTCTTCTTTTGAAAACATCCATGATATGTTTGTGGTTATGTTTTGTATTGTGGCTTTAAATCATGGGATTTGTCTCCCATCTCTCCCCCTGCTCCCGCTCCAGTCCACTTTTGTAAGATTAATGCCTATAACTCTTAATGTGCACTTCCCAAGACGCATTTCTGTAAATGTTAGCAGTGTCCTGTAGGATCTCTGTCCCATACATTGTTTACATCCAGGCAGACAGACAGGGCTACAGGGACGTCTCCCGAAACTTAAAACAGATACTCTTTTCTCTTGTGGAGGGGATTGTGATGCCTGAAGAAACCGCACATTCCCTCTGTAGTGGGAAGCCTACCAAATAATGCTCCTCTTTCTAAATGTTTTCTTCACACTAAAGTCATAGGACAGTAGAGTGAAAACTGTCCAGACTACAGTTGTTCGCTGATAGGGGAGAGCCCAATGAAGCTTTGCAAATAAACCTATGTGCCTACATGGCTCGCGTACTTGTTTGAACAGAATTTCACCAACTCTTGATGAGACGATGAGAGAGTATGTGACTGCTTTGGAAATCAGAAGCTGTTGGGTGACTCTTTGGGGAGATTTGTTCAAATTAAGTGTGATGCATGACTGATTTCTGCTTTCTGGTGATACTAAAAGCTGCCTAACACTCTGAAGTTGACAGTGGAAACTTCGGTTGTAACTTCTAAAGTGGATACGTTGATGTATTGGATTTTCTTGTCCTTTGCCACCAAGCACTTGTCCATTTACAACAAACATGAGTATGATGAGTATCTGTGAAACCAATGGTTTTTGTCGCAGTGTGGCAGGTGCCTGGCCACGGCCAAAGGCAAATTCAAAATGTTAAGGTATACCTGTTGTCTAGTAATGCATGCAATAACCAAGATGAACAACTGCTCATTTTGTACATACAATATTTTGGGTTGGTATATTGGTACAGTAGAAGACTAATGTGTGTGAAACTGATTGTGTACTTTTGTAACTCTTGTGTTACTTTTAATTACAAAGTCAAGTGCAACGTGGACCTCATTTTTTTACAAAAACTTTTCCATCATTGACTCTAGAAACAGTGATTGATTTCACTCATGTCACTATTTGCTTGGGGAGGCTTCCTTAAATCATTTGAGCAACATTTAAGCTTTGTCGTCATCATGGTTGTGGTCACACAGGCTACAAAGGCTTAACCCTGCCCCCGGCGTCCAGCCCACAGTGTTTTACCGTGTGCTGTTTTAAAGGTTTTACATGTTTCTATGAAAGCTGTATCATTACACGTCTGTCAAACACCGGTGGATCGCTTGTTAACAATACAGACTTATAAAATATGTACAATAGAGTAGTGTTTCTGTGAATCCGTTTTTAGAGCGTTGTCCAAGTGGCTTTTTGGTAAAACATTTTAATCACAACTCACTAGAAAAGACTTTTAATTGAAGGTGTTTTCACCTTTCATATTTCCTACTTATGTGTAATATAATCTAAGACTCTACACTGAACCTGTTGTTGATAAAAGGTTATAAGCAGCATTGCCTAAAGGGGCATTCCACCAACTCAGTTTTGGTTTACTGATCTTGAGTGGACCATCCAGATTTGACTTTAGACCTAAATATTTCAACAGTGAAAGTACTTGACAGATTGAATACAAATACTCTCTATCAAAACTCAACCTGTCCATACCAGAATGTCACATGTTTTGCTGTACATGGATGAATTTTTTTTTCCAGGTCTGTTGAGAAGTCTCTTCCCAGAGTTGTGATTTTACTCTAACACCCATCACGTACATAGTTAACCTTGTGCAGTAGAGCTTGTAGAGAAGAGCTCACATTGTGGTTACAGTAGTTTACCCGCTGTCCTATTATATGCTCATGTGTCATATTTGTACACTTCTCTATACTTCTGCTGTGGTCCTCACTCAGTTTCTGTACTTAAATGGTTGGTTGAATGTTTCCTAAATGTTTTCACTATACATCTGCCAGCTTTTGGTAAAAAAAGAAAAAAAATACACCTTGTCAAAATTGCGATATTGTATGTATGAATGGAAATGTTCCTTTTAACTTGTTTACAGTGAGATTTTCACCTTCTGCTTTTTGATCTCCTGACAGTTTTTATCACAAGTTGCTTCTTAGGAGTGTGCTTTGCTTTTAACTGTTAACTCGACAGTTTCCTCTTTATCCCTGCTTCAGCTTTGGTTTTAAATTACACATGGTTTCAGACACAGACACTGTAGGAAGAATACAATGATCTGATTTTCTACCTTAATAAATGGGCAAGTGTTCATTTAAAGACACTGGATAATTAGTGTGCCATTTAATCCCTGATACTGATTCCCGTCCATTTTTAAATCCACCATGAACTGTTATCTAAGGTTATGACTGGGGAGGTTCTAAGATAAACATTTCTTGAACTTAGTGCAGATGCAAATTATTATTTCTGACTTAACTCTCAGAGAAATATGTTTTATTCTGTCTCTACAGAAAATACATTTCATCTGAAATATGTTAAAGACAGACAGCAGCTGCCATAACCTTTGACTGATCAGTTTTGCTTTAAGAAGCTCCTGCATCCATCAGGCTTGTAGCCAGCAGATAGCTTTTGCAGATTTAATTTAATATACCAGTTGCTTCATTTTTAGCTTGATTTAGAAAAGATTTATATTTTATACTTGTTTAAGGACAAACCCAATAAATTTTGATGAAAAGATCACTTAGCTTTCTTTCCATTTTATGATGTTGATACGAACTAGTTTGGACTAAACACAGATGAAATCAGAAAGTACTGCTGTGTCTTTTCAAACTCTAAGAACTTTAACATGTTAGAGATGAGCTCTTCGTTACAGTAGCGGTGATGGCCGTTGTGAAGCACTTTCTGTCACAGAGAAGTTGATTCATCTTCACTGTCCTTAGTAACAGCAGTGTTTCACTGACACTGTATGATGTTCATTTAGCTGCTTTTCCCCCACAGTCTGACCAAAGCTCCCTGGTGAAGAGGAGGCAGTGTAATATAGCACCAATAAACAAATAACATTTAAACCTGACAAATACCCAGGAATAACCTTTTTCAACCAGAAAAATGAAAATAAAATAAAGACAGAGCGTCCTGTGTTGAAGCAAATGTCACGGTGAGGTTCTTCTTCTGTTGAGAGGCAAATTAACCCGCAGGTGTTTTGGATATTAAAATAACATAGAGATGATGATGTTGATGGGTTTAGTACAAACACAGTTTGAGCTGGGAGAGACCGTCAGATCAAT
>JAUMTR010000008.1:15337987-15387667 GCA_032270685.1 Microctenopoma stevenorrisi
TAAAAGAGAACAAGACGTGGGAAGATGCCCTGATGCACTGCAGAGACATGGGCATGAACCTGGCTTTTATTGGTGACAACCAGACCCAGGTGTGGGCTATAGATGAGGCCAAAGAATCCAATAGTCCCTTTGTGTGGCTGGGCCTTCGCTACAGCTGCATCCTGGGGTTCTGGTTCTGGGTCAATGATCACAACTTAGATTACAATCGCTGGGCTTCAGAGGTTCAAACAGAAGAGTGTGACAGGAGTGCTGCCATGAACATAAACGGGGACAATCAATGGTACAGCAAACCTGACAATGAGTCATTCAATTTCCTTTGTTCAAAGTAAAATCTTGTTTTTGTTTTCTTTGGTGTTCTATTACAATAATCCATAATTTCTCCTTTGTAATTCATTGACTATAATGAATGAATGAGACTATAATGAAACTAAAATAATTTGCTGTTGTGAGAGTTCTGTAAATTGATTGTTTTTTGTTGACTATGAAAAAAGATAACTAGTAAATGTATCTGATATCTTTACAGAAATCTTACATATATTTTATGTACCACTTGTACTTGTAACATTTAATTTATTTTTTACTTTTTACATTTACTGATGATAGGGAAAATGATACACGTAAAACTGGTACTATAACAGTCGTACTAGTACCACATGTAGTGTGTTTTTTACAATGCAACTTTGAGTTTTGTGTAACATTTTTGTGGGATGTTTGGAATAAAAATTGATATCAATTTCATCCATTTCTACCCTTTGTGTTGATAAAAATGATTTCAGAATTGAGGCCAAAACAGTAATATTTCATTTAAAAAATGTATTCAATTTCAATAAAGCGGATCATTTTTTCTTCTCGTCTTCTTCTTCATCATCCTCCGGAACCTTTCGTGCCGGAACCATTGCCTCTGGACACTGTAGTTATCATACAATTTAAACTGAAGGACGAGCGTGTAAACAAACATATTTTAGCTGCTGCTTCGCTGGTTTTTCCACAAACACTTTACCTAATTGTCTAAATTAAAAACTAATCGCGTGTCTGGGGTCAGGATGGAGATATTCGGAAGCACATTTGACGACTCAGTGTTTTTAGAGGCGAGAGATCGAGTGTGTGTTTCTCTGTCATCTTACAAAGCCAAACTGTGTGAACCAGAGGTGAGAGTCTCTGTTCAGACTTAACTTTACTGCTTAATATTTGTTATTACAGATGAGAAAGACCAGCAGGGAAATTCAAATGTACTAACATGAAGGTTTCATGAAAAGATGTAAAGCGGTGATTCTATAGTGAGTTAGCTAACGTTAGCTAACTTTAAGATACAGCGGCAGTAAAAGGCTTCAGCTGGGCTTCGCATCTATAGTTTGTTGAGTAAAAGGTTTTGCAATGTGATTGGCAGATTGAAATAACCTTTACTGGACGCTTGTTTCTGGATTCAGTGACAGATCTTTATGTTAGCTGCTCACGCTAGCCTCCAGCAGTCAGTGAGGAATTGGCTCAAATTACTTAAGCTGGTGTTTCCTAAAGGTCTGTTTCTCTCCGCAGTGGTTTTGTGACGGCGCTGCTCTCGATACAAACGATGCTTTGGAGAAGCAGAAGGTTTATAAGTTCAGAGGTGACTTGGCTGTGAGACAGGGGGACTATCAGGTAAATAAACATGCCAGGTCATTCATTCATCTTTAAACATCATTATGATGAATTCTCTGTAACTTGTAAACATGATGTTAACGTCCTTTAGAAAAAGAGACTCTCTATTCTATTTAAACACAACGGTTTGAATGTTGTCACCCAGCATGTTCACTATGCAAAACTGTACCAGGATTTGAATTTTTGTGCTCAGCTGCTGTTATTCAGAGCAACACATTTGTATTTTCCATCCAACAAAAGTTGCACTGTTTATCTCATAAAAAATTAGGTCATATGAAAAGCTGCTTGAGTGTAAAGGCAGATCAAACGAAGAGCTTGACTTGGCTCCTAACGTCTTCCACCCCACTTTCTGCCTTTCTCTTCTCATGCTGTGGTGCATGTAGAAAGCCCTGGAAGCGTACAGCAGCTGTCTGGAGTGGATAGCTGACAACAACTTGACCATCAGACGAGATGTCCTGGAGGGAATGGCCCGATGCTGCACCAAACTGGGACAGAGAGACAAGGCGCTGAACTTAGCCGCCTTACTGGTAGTTCCACCGTGAACTTTTCCTGAAGGGTTTTCCATGCAGATTTTAAATAACCTGTCATTGTGAAATTCCTGATTTTGAGCATTAAGCTGAATCTGCATGTTCATTTTTAAAGTGTATTTAATGTTGCCTGTCAAACAGGAATCGTAGTTTTCCATTAACACAGAACAACACAATCCCCCTCTGTGTTTATAAAGTTGTTTAAATCTTGAACCTCTTTTGAAGACTTTCCAGTTTGTTACATAGTGATGTAACTTTAAATTTAATCAGAAGTTTCTTTGATTAGTAACCATATAGGTAGACAAAACAACAGTAACAAATCTCAGGCTGTAGTAATTTATACATCATCTCTCTCTAGAGCAAAGAAGCGTCTAACACCTGTCATCTGACCAGCCTGCTGCTGCTAAAGGTCAGCGTTAGCCACAACACACAGTTATACAAACAAAGCTTCCTCTTCCTCTTTGTTTATTTGTCATCATTTCTTGGAAATAACAGTTGTTTCACTGACTGAAGGTCAGCATCTACCATCATTTTGGAGTAATTGGATCAAAGATGTCGTCTCTGGAGCAGCTGTGCAGCCTGCTGCCATTCAACCCATGGAACTGGTTCAACCTGGGCCAGATGTGTTTACAGCTGCTGGAGAGCAACAAAACTAAACGTGGGCTGGACACGTTTCTCTTATTTATTATTTCCTAACTCGACTATGATTTAGCTTCATTAAGCTGATTGGCGGTGCTCCATGTACCTTTACTAGGAGTCTGTGTGTCTGAGAGGTGCGAGTCAGCCAGGGAGCAGAATGATGGAGAGGCTGAAGACGAGCATCAGGAGGAGGCAGCAGACTTTGACAAGGACACATTCTGGCTGAAAGCGTGTATTTGTTTCATCAGGACTAGGTACAACATGTGTTATACAGCGTGAATCCAATTGTTCAATCTGAACTGCACATTCTCACCTCTCTATCCACCTGATCTGCTGATATGAGTTAGATTGGTTGCCTTTGTTGATCAGTGTGCAGCTATAACGACATTTTAAAGGGGAGCCGACTTTATTTTCTACCTTGTTATGGTTGCAATATTCATCTCAATAATCGCAGTATGCCTGTTTTCCCTAGTAAGAAGTTTTCTCCTTGTTCCTCCATCTCCCTCAGACTTCTGTTGAAAATCCTTCGGCAGCAGCAGTCCTCCTTTGTGCTGCAGCGCAGTGAAAGCACCCTGCAGACAACAGATGAGGTGCTACAGCGGCTCGATGCCAAAGAAACGACACTGCAGGCTCTTACTGAGGTGAGGACAAACTCATAAACTTTGTGTATACATGCTGTGTCAAATTTATTGTAGACCCAGGTTAGATGTGGTTCACTTTGTCTTGGATGTCCCAGGTGATGTCAGAGGACCTGATCCCAGAGAAGATGAAGGAGGACTACCAGGACGGGGAAAGTCTGGCCAGTGTTTGTGCACAGAACTTCAGAGAGCGCTGGTGGAACAAGGTCTTACTCAGTGGAGTGTTAGAGACTGATGGATACCAGAGACAGATGGACATAAAGTCCTGATACTGTTTATAGAGAAGAAGACTCACAGTGATATTAAGTCTATGCTCATCACTGCTTTATGTGAAATGTTATTTTTTAATGCTGAATGTTAAAAAAAATGCCAGAAATGCACAATATGCAAAAAGATTCTGTTGTGTTGAGACAAAAAAATGTTTTTTATGTTTAATATTGAATTATTCTTGAAATGTAACTTTTGCCGTAACATTTTTTAAAAATATTAAAAGAATCCATGTGATGTTTTAATTTATTTCAGCAGGTGGATTCATTTAACTGTGAGCACAGTGGACCTCTGTTGTGTATAATCTTTCCTATTCAAATTTTAGACAGCACATGTTAACTAAACCTGGTCAGAAATGTGTAGCTAATAACTAAAAACACCACAGAAATCACCTTTAATTACCGGATTTCTTTTTTAGTAGATATATGTATCATACATTTTACATATCATTTTTTGTTAAATAAAAATATCAGCATTTGTTCATTACACAAAATTAAATGTATTACAAATATCTAACGTCATACTTGTGTACAAAAATATACATTTAGATGGACATGAATACTTCTAACTGACTTGTAATATGCGTGAGACAGATTATGAGATTATGAGTTAATCTGCTCAAATCGGTCCATCAAACGGTGGTTATGTTTGGATTGAGACTTGTTGCGCGTCTTTCCGTCAAGCTCTTGCTCCTTCCTAATAATGTCATGTTGCTATGAAATGGCCTCCAGCCTTGCTGCCCAACTCTCTTCTGCCCCGTACCGTAGGTGTGGTCGAAGGAGCTGGTGCGAGCCACTGGTCTGGGTCTTGCAGTGTGACTGTGCGGGGTCCAGTTTACCCTTGGAGGGGGTGTCACCTGCTGAGAGGTGTGTGGAAGTCGATGCAGCTTGGCTGTTGCACCTGGAAAGAACCATCGGGAGTCTGTCCCGAGCTGCAGTTTAACACGAGTTTCCACACCTGTTGTCAGCTTTAAACTTGGAGCATCTGTGGTCATATGGGACTGAACGTGCGCCTTGGTTGCCAGGGAAGACACTTTAGTCTCTAGCCCAGATTGGTGTCCTTCTGAATGGCTGAAAAGTAGCTGCAGGCCTGTTTTTGCTAGTTTTGGCTGTGATGTAGGAGCTGACAGCAGTGTAGCATTTTCAGAGCAAAGTTCAGCCATTGGTTTTTTGTTTGGTGAGTAGTTCCATTGACCTCTTTCTGCAGCAACCCTGGTAAGTGTTGTCGACCTGTTGGCATTTCTTTCCTGAAAGAAAAGTCCATCACCACCCACTTGATCAAGACTTGAGTGCTTCAAAGTCGATTGATAGCGCGCAGCCCTGTGTGGCTGGTGCGTGGGGTTTGCAGTGTGGAGCGCGTTTAGCTCTGGAACATTCCTTTGAGCCGTGGTACTACGACTGGCAAGTTGAGACTGAATATTGGAGACATGAGTCTGACTGAGATGGTTAGTACGACTCTGGATCTGGTTGTGACTCTTCGGCAGAGGTTCCACGCAGGTTTGTACATCCTTCAGAGTGGTGACGCCAGCAGCTGTGTGCTTTAGCTTTTCCACAGACACACCCTGTTGTGTTCCTGGTTGAACCACAGGTTTTGGATACGGATGTTTTAGTTCATTTATAGAAGCTCCACATGGAAGCTGGTCATTACCTTTGCTGTGCTCCAGTTCTGGACTGCACTCAACGTCTTCAATACGATCCCGATGCCACTTGGTTGTAGTCTGGCTTGATTGCCACTGACAAATGCCAGAGTTACTACTTTGGCTTACATGTGGAGTGGTATGAAGAGGCATGGTGCGAGGCGCAGTGATGAAAGTCACAAAGCCGAGGACGGGTTTGGATTTGGAGTAGAGTCTCTGGAATTCCTGATGGAACGGTGCGACTGTGCTGCCCTTTACAAGAACAGCAAGACTCCGATGGACCTGCCAGCACAGCCAAGAGAAACTGTGGAGACACAAATATATACGTCTTTGTATCGTTAAATAAATTTAAGTGACCTCATGATGACTATAAACTACGTTTAATTTGAGTTAAACATTCAGCAGATATATACTCTAACATTCCTTGAACATAAGACAAGTTGTTGTGCAAACATTTTAGCGTGTGTGTGTGTGTGTGTGTGTGTGTGTGTGTGTGTGTGGTACCTGTATGAGCCAGTCAGACACTCAGTCCAGTCACTGATGATGAAACTCTCAGTGATCTGTCCTGTCAGCTTTCTGCCCGTCTTGGCACAGTATGTCCGTCCATCAACACTGCGCACTGAAAGTTTCTATACACATACACAAAAATAGCATATAAATTAGCAGCTATTCACTTGAATAATTTGTTGGTCACTCATGGTGCATATGTTTACAAAAATAATAATGTGACAGCAGCAGATTTATATATGAAATATATAATATCTATAATAACTTTACCAACAGTGCTGAATATTTTAATAGTCAAATGTTTACAACATGGCTGTAAAAGTCCAATAAAACCATGCACTAGTGAAACTGACACTATATAAAACACTCTCTCTGAATATTTATTTAAGCTGCATTAGGTCATTAAATGTGCTTGTATTCAACACATTAAGACCACGCTGAATGCCATAATGGATTTCAATTACGTGCATAAGGGGTGGCATTTTTAGAAAAAGTCCCCTCCTATTCATTGAGACAATAGTCAACTTATGAAAAGTTTACCCAAAGTTTAGGTACTTTCCATGTACTGAATGCATCTAGTGTTTGCTTATAGCATCCAGAAATCTGTTGTGTAGCAGCTGTAGTTACCTGGAAATTTGGTGTAGTGACTATAATACGAGTATATGACTTAATGACAATAACAGCTATTTGTGTCAATCCTAGCTTAAATCAAAAAGCCTTTTTGTCACCATTTGTACAGAACATAGTGAATTAATTTTGAGCTCTCAACTTAGTAGTGCCATTTAATATAAAATGTATATAAAGTATAAAAATAGATGTAAATCAATTAAATCTTATGTCAGTAGCAGTACATCACATCACATCTGCTGTCAAAATGTAAAAAAAACCTTTAATAATAAGACGCCTTATAGGCAGATAGGTGAATAGAAAGAAGGAGAAACTCACTGGGAAGTTCTTGCTGTTGAGTTTGAGGTTCTGCCACATGCTAACAAACAGGTCAAGGTTAAGATGATCCAGCAGCAGATAAACAGACACGTTCCTCTTCCTGCTCGCCTCTAGAAGATCACACAGCAGTTCTACGTCACTGAAGCTGTCCATCACTATGGCCAGGTCCTACACACACACACACACACACACACACACACACAAGTCACTAAAAGTCACTAAACCAAAAACAGGCATAGAGAGATATCACTTAGTGTATGTAAGTACAGACATTGATTCATGTACAGTCATGCACAAATGACACTCCTATAGCTCTTTATCTCTCTCTCTCTCTCTCTCTCACACACACGCACACACACACACACACACACACGGCTTCTTACTTACCATATTAGCCTTCCTGATGAATTCTCTGACCACGTCTTTCAGGCCAGCTGCTCTGCTGTCACACTGGAAATAAATCTCGACAGTGGGCCGAACAAGAACCGGATCAGTCCACTTCACATCTGGAAGGTGTAAAAAAGAGTTGAGAACATAAAACACTGATTTGCCAAAATGGCTTTGATCCTAAATGTTTTCTACTACTCTGGTGAGAACCTGTCGCGATAGGCTCACTGTCTATGGACACTGCAGGGCATCGTGTGCCAGACCAGGAATCAGCAGGCAAACTCTCCAAGTGTCTCTCTTCATCATCGGATGCACCAGGATCATCTGTCCAAAGCAAACAATGCTTTAAACACATATAATGCAACCAGCAATGTATTTTCTTATAGGCAGTGAACCACTGTGACATTTTAAACACAAAGGTTAAACATATACAACCTGTGTGGCCATCTTTTCCATTTTTCAAGATGTAACTCTTTTCCAAATCTGACAGAAAGTCCACTTCTCCCTCGGCGCTCAACAACTCCTGATATCCCTCCATCCCCTGGCTGAGCAGGCAGTCGACTGCCAGCCGAGTGCTCTCGTTGTGACTCAGGTCCAGCGCAGGTCTGATGGTTAAAATGTCATTGAAAGAGGGGGACGGGACACGGAGGTCTTGAACCCGTTGCCTCACCTTCCCCAGAGGTTTGTACCTCCTGTACCACAGCACAGATCCACTGCTGGTATCCATGGCGGCAGCTTGGCTTCAAAATTTCGTACCTACCCCAAGCTTATCGCCACAAAAACAGTGCTGCAGCAGCTGAGCGTGTCTCTCAAACCTTGAGATGGTTGTTAGCATTTCAAACAACTACCAGCTGAGACAGATAAAGGGGTGAGAAGGAAACTGGAGACACACCTCCTGTTGAGTGCTGAGAAGAGGCAGGTGGTTGCTGACAGCAAAGTCATGCTGCTAGATGCTCGTATGACTTTTCTCTATGTGTTTCACTATAGAAATACAGAAAATACAATAAGAATATATTCTCTAAATATAGACGGTGCCATGATATATGAAAATGTAGCTTCAAGATGCACTTCATTCCTATATTTGTTATAGACATCATGTGTGTGTTTGTTCCCAGTGCAGAAATTAATTTTAATTAGTTTTCCTTTCCAGGGCCTGAGCGAGGGTGGTTTGTGAGCACAGACAAAAGAAGGGTGGAGGGAAAGAAATGAATGAGTGACAGGAACGGTGATGACTGTCATTTCAGCTCATGTCAAACAACACCTGGATGCTAAAAGGCAAAGACAACGAGCTAAAGCCACACCCAGATGGAGGAGCGCAAGCACACGGGTCCTCGTGTGGTTTACTGTAATTACAGTAGAATCAAACCTGATCCTCGTCTGTCTTCTGCTTCTTTTCTTTTCATCAACCAACTTGCCTACACAAGCAGACACTGGTAACAACACCCTGAAACCTCCCAGATGTCCAGTCAGACGAGCCTGTGTCACCACTTTTAAAAAATACATCTAAATGTGAGAAACAGTTTAGGAAGCTGTATTATTAATGATTGAATTACTGCTGCAATCTCAGCTACGTTGCTTTAACAATGATTATAATATAAAAAAATAAAAGCAGCATTATTTCAAAAGGAGCACAATGAAACTGAATGTTTTTTTAAAAACATTTTATCTAAAACAGATTTTAAATAAGACAAATCATATAAAATTCACTGAGATAACAACTGTGTGAGACATTATCCATTTGAATCACAATGTAACAGTGTAAAACACACACACACACACACACACACACACACACACACACGTTTAAATGAGATAGTGTAAAAGTGTTTGAATGGTGTTTGCTCTGAGTCTTTGTATCTGTTGTTCCAGCTCGTTTTTGAGGTGAGAATACGTCTTCAGTGACAGTATAAGAGGTTTTTCTGCTCACTGGGGGACAGAGGACAGTGTGTGGACCGACTGTGAGGAGGCAGAGCTGCCCTCTCTGGCTCTGGCCGCCAACTTTTGTCTCAGTTGTCTGATTTCCTTCAGCAGTTCTCTCTCACTGCTGTCCAGCTGGGCCCGTCCTCGATCCAGGGAGACTGAAAGATTATAGAGAAAGGGGGACAAGCAGGAACATTTATGTCAGGATAAAACTAAGTTGCACTTTTCAGAAACAGATTTTTACTTTATGGTCTCTCTCACTGATCATTAACTTACTGTGACTGAACCAGAGCAACATGCAAATGTGTCACAGAACACAAGCTGGTAAAAGGTCAACAGAAGCAGCCTTTATCTTCCTCTTTAACATAGCTCATAGATTTACTAACATAAATGTAAAACCACTCACAGGCTGTGGATGCGCTCTCAGTAGGTGAACTGCTGTTTAGACACACCATGTTGGTTCCTGCCTGCCCTGGAGCGGCGCTACCGGAATAAACAGCAGCGGTGGCACTGGGTCCATGGGGAAGTTCTCTGGTAGAATCTGGTGACGTCGCTCTCTGGAAACCTGATAAAAAGGAAACAAATAATGTATCTGTGTCCGGAAAACAGTTCATCTCAAATGCACAAACAAGTCTGCGTGTTTTGATTATACCTGCTGAAGACCGTTGCTGCTTCTGTAGCTGGTCTCTGGCACTTATCACTTCATCCCACTGCAGGGAGCATATTTGCATGTTTATTATGAGACATAATCACATTGAGATAATCAGACATTCTCAGTAACTCAAATCTGAATTGTATGAGCTAATTTGTTGTACTGATTTTCAATAAAACAGAGAAGCCCATTAAATGTGTGACAGTAATTTCACATGTGACAGACAAGCCAGCACGTTATGTAAACTAATGTGGTGACGAACACATTTTCGTTGTTCTCACCTTTCTTCCTGCCACATTTCTCAGGGTGTCAGCCAGTCTGTCCTCTTCTGCCAGGGTTTCCCTGTGAAGCTCTGCCAGTCTCTCCCTCTTCATCTCCCGCTCGGCGTCGACCCACTGCAGGCGCTCTGCCACCTCCCTTTGCCAGTCTGACTCCAAGCCCAGCTGGCACACCTCGGCAAAGGACTCTTCCAGGGCCTGTGCCCGAGGAGACAGACAGAAGAGGAGTAAGATCACACACACCTGCCTGCGTGACTGTGCGGCTTTTGACAGTTTGTTGTGAAGCCAGGATGAAGCACATGTCAAAAGTGACGTGTTTGGCTCCTTTCTGCGACATTTCACTAACCTGCAAGTTTGTCTCTGGGCTGTGCAGCAGCTCTGTGTAGCGCTCCTCCTCTTTTTCCGCCTTCCTCATCCTCATCTCCATGTCCTCCTCCACCTCTTGTCCAAAGCGTTCCTGCTTCTTGAACAGGTGCTGAGGGAAATGGCGTTGGATGTAGGACGTCAGATTATCATCATAATCAATCATACTAATAATAATTTTTATTCAGATTGGTCATTTTCATTAGAAGTTTTACTGTAGAATTGCAGATGAACAAAAAGGAATTTAAATCCAAGGTATTTGTCACCTGTTCAAGTCGCCTCCTCTGAGCCTCCAGCTCCATCTGTCTGACCTCGAGATCCTGGACAGCTGCAGCTGTTTCTTGCTCTCGGAGATCCATCTGTGATAGAACATCAAAGTTATCACATGTACTGTAGATTTAGTGGGAACAAACCGATTCACTTCCTTTTCAGTTAAAGTTCAATTAAAGTGACACAGCAGCCTCTTGTGGAGAGTTATTTTAAACGTGTCCTGTGCACACATGGAGTTAAGTTCGTAACTTCTTGTACAGGCAGATTGACTGGGAGGCTTTAATGTGTGAAAGATAGCATTTCTCTATGCTCATTTATTTATTTACCCATCGGCCTGTTTTAATCATTATTCTTTAAATGTTGGTACATTTCCACATAAATCATCTGAATGCATCACTTTTCAAACAGACATCTTGTTGATGATCAGAAAACAATGCTGTTACCTTCCTTCTGATCTCCTGGTCGAGTCTTTGTATCTGTGAAGCTCTCAGGTCTTGCTGGTGTTTGAGGAAGCGTCTTCTAGTAGCATCCAGCAGCTGTAACTCCTTCACCTTCAGCTCTCTCTTCATGGCTGCCAACCTGCAGTGAATGTAAGTAGTGTGGGTAACGTTTTCTTCTAAAAAAACTGTAGGAGGCTGTGTGACTGGTGCTTTTACTTTGTCCTCTGCTGTGTTAGTTTTTCTTCTTCTTGAGCCAAGATGTTTCTGCGCTGCTCTTCTGCCTTCTGTAGCAACCCCTGTATTTACATCAAAGAACAATGATTCCTTTCATTTCACTTCCAAGCGATGCTTGTATTTGAGACAAGGACAAACTGATCAAACCTGCTGAGTGTAGTAAGCCTCCTCTTCCGCTCGACGACGTACAAACTCCGCCTGAAGCACTGACACCTCCTGCCTGTCCAGACAACACATACACACTCACATATCTCATGCATCTTTGCTCACTACTCACTTTAACGTTTACTGTGAACTTTAGCTGAATAAATATGAATTTCACTCACTACGACCTCACCTTTCACGGAGATACTCAATTTCCTGCAATCGTATCTTCTCCCTCTCCCGGCTCTGATATTCCACTATGAATTCTGGGTAGTGGTTGAACACGGGATACTGGCCATTGGTCAGTGGTGTAAAGTCAGACAGCATAGTCCTGGGATGGATGTCAACTGGTGTGCTGCTCATCAGCCGGTAGATCTCCTTTATCATGGCTCCCACATCCAGGTTGTTACGATGGTGAAAGAAGTACTGATAAAGGAAACAGCCAAGATGAGAGTGGAGAGTTTACTAACAGACTTTGATTTGGACATTTGTTCAAAGGAGAGGAAAACAGAAGATGGGGTAGTTACCTCAAAGTCCTGTTTCTGGGAGCACAGCAGGAGAGGCTCGCGGCAGCAGGTGACGTAGGCCACGCAGGCCATGATCATATATGACGGATGGTTGGAGAAAATGTTGTCAAAGAGTCGCAGCCACTCATCACGAGTTAAGACCTCTGAGAACAAAGTCTCCAACAGGGGCCACACATAAAGCTGGCAGACACAGAGACCCACAGTAAGTAGGACAGAGACTTATGATCAGCCACCCAATGATTCCAGCGTGTGCTGCCTCACCTGCGAAGTGATGCCACAGTCCACGAGGTGCTGCAACAGCTCTTTGTCGTGATGTGCGAGAACGTTCTCCGCCATGTTGAGAATGTTCAGGGGAGGGTTGGGGAAGTACTCAAACCAATGCTGGCACCAGTTCACTGTAAAACAGCATCTGAGTCAGTAAAACTCCAACAAAAAGCAAACCATTCGATTATATAACAAGTAGGACAAACAGGGAAAAGTGTAGGTGGAAACCTTTAAAGCATTTAATAAATTGATGTTGTAGTGAGCAAAGCAGATCTGTTTACTGAGAAAATGAATTGCCTTAATTGAAATGAACAAGTACCTATAACAGTAGCCACCACCTCAAAGCAGAGCATTGGATTGTTCTGGAAGAGCTTAACAAAAGGGAAAGCCACAAGAGGAAGGTACTCCAACTCTCCAAAGATGGCTGCCCAGTGAGCTAGAGAAGATAAAACCCTGTGGATGGAAAAAACACGAGTAACAGGTTTCTGAGGCTTCAAGTCTTAACATGATCAAAAAGTATGCGTGTGTCAGTGTACCTCTGCAGTCCCCTCTGTAGCTTCTGACTTTTAATGGGGTATTTATCATGCAGCGTGACGTAGGCTGAATGCAGACCTTTATCAGTCAGACTGCTGTATGCTGCATGGTTCTCTGGGAGACACAACAGAGATCGCCAAACAAACATCCTGCAAAACACATTTACAAAGGCATCATGTAGGTCGTAGTCATGAGCTACACACATCAATCCTCCTCCCACTAAAGGGATTTTCACCTGTACTTTGCAGGATACTCTCCGAATGCCTTAAGCAGAGCGACCAGTCTTTTCTTATTCAGACCAGCTGGTAGTTCATTCTGTTCAAAGACAGACACAAAACCGAAGCACCTTCACATTATATCACTCAATCATGACACCCCTACAATATTTTTTCTGTACATGTCTAATAAACTAAAGAAAAATAAAATGATAACCTACCTCCTTATCCTCAGCTGCTGACCCAGGTGGAGGTCTAAGTACCTTTACTTGTGTCCGTCTGCCTGAACTCTTCGCTGATCTCTGAACTACCTCTGACCTCACCTTGACTTTTAGGTCTGATAAGTCCTGATCAGCTCCTGTGACTATTGCCACCTGGGAGGGAGGAAGCTGTGTGACATCCAGAGAGAGAGATAAAAACACGTACACAAAAATATCTTACTATTATAAAGATCAAACTCTGGTCACGTTGTGCATCACTGTACTGTCATGACAACTGTTTCTCACCTTGTTTATTTCCTGGGTGAGACTCTGGACACTGTAGACATTGATGCTGCCATTATCCATGATCGCCACCACATGTCTACCATTAGGACTGACAGTCACTGCAGTGATGGCATCGTCATGGGAACCAATATGGAAAAGCAGCTTGCAGTTATGAACGTTGATGAACCGCATTACGCCGTCCTGGCTCAATACACCAAGTGTCTACACATAAGAGAAACAAAGAAGTTCAAGGCACATGTAGATCTCCTTCCAAACAAATGGCATAAAATGCGCTACACACTAACACTGACAGAGAGAATAAATGAATTAATAATCAAAGAGGCTCATGCGTGTACCTGATTGGCTCCTCCATCAAAACTGTCAGGAAGGAATTTCAGCTGTCTGACAGTTCGGACCTGTGTAGGCATCTGAATCACCCTGACTAACTGTTGTCTGTCCAGACACCACAGGTGCAGTAGGTTAGAGCGTCCGCCGGCTACAAGACTCCGACCGTCACTGTCAACACAAATGAAGTAATTCAGTGAATTAGGTGTTTTGAGCCATATTACCTTTTATTGTGGAAATTTTTGCTGAGATAGAGTTTAGTAATTATTGATTGTTTGAAATGTGAGAGACAGACCATGTGACAGCAAAGGCCTTGTAGGAGATTTTGGGTCCACAGTCAGGGACAGGAAGCTGGTATTTGCACGAGAGTGTGTCACTATCCCACGCAAAGATAGAGTCATCGCTGAAACAGCTGAGGATGATGTTACTAAGAGGCAGAAAAAACACCTGCAACACAAACAATAGTGTGGCATTGCCATGACAACAATAAAAAAAAGAGAAGCAGATATAAAGCATATATCAAGTGTTAAGGGTGTAAAGGAAAAACCTACAGTACTTTGACAAGACAACAACATGGAGAGACATTTCACTTGGTAGGCCCGCATGTTTACCTTCTGTATGCCAACAGACTGTCTAATGTTCAGCTTCCTCTTCCTCTGGAAGGTGTCCAGGTCCCAGAGCTGAGCAGTGTCTGAGGATGTGGTGATGGCGTATCGGCCTGAGCTGTGAACAGAAATGGACGAAACTGCTCCCTCATGACCTCGCATCCAACTGACCAGCTGCTTTGTATCTATAAAGGATTAGGAAGAGAAGCAGCTGTTTATTTGCAGTTGTAGTATAACTGTGGTGGTGACGATGGATAGAAAGGAAAGACCTTTTTGCTCTATATTAAACTGCCCTTTGTATCTGAAAGACATACAGTGCTCACTGCTCACTCTGTTGTTACAATGATAGAAGTTCTAAAGTGAAATTAAAAATATACTATTTGAACAAAACGGGAGCTTCAGAGCGGTCAAAGGAAATGAATTGTACTTTCATTCTAAATGAACTTGTGTCTGAAAAACCTAAAAAGAGAGACCCCCCCCCAACAATTAAGTTATATGTGTATGTGTGTATATATATATATATATATACACACATACACAAACACAAACACATATATATATATATATATATATATATGTCTATATGTTTGTGTGTTATATATGTATGTAGGTATATGTATGTATGTATGTATGTATGTATGTATAGTGGGGATGGACGTACTGTATGTGGTACAGGTGTGCACACATGCTCATGCCCATAAAATATCCACTACTGTAGGGGCACATAGTGGTGGAGTAGCATCATGTAGCAGGTAATTATTATGACTAATTGAACTTGCACATTGTTTTTAACATATATCTTATTCTTATATTTCATCTCATTATTTCATCTGTTTAATTGACTTCCTTTTTATACTTTTTTATACTGTGTTGTTGCATCCTTGTCCTGTCTGGAGCTGTGGTAATACACCAATTTCCCCGACGTGGGATCAATAAAGTCTTATCTTATCTTAACAAAACAATGATTTATGTGACTGTAACCATTCTACCTTTGTCAAAGCACTTGATGGTGTAGTCAGCGAGGGCAACAAGGAACTCTGTTGTCCTACGGAGAGTAAAAGCAAGAGAAGTGCAAGCCTGTCCTGTCTTTTGCACCAGACGAAATCTTCCAAGAAAAAAAAACATTACAGTGTTAAAGATGTCAGTGACTGGTATAAAGTGGTTGTAATGTCAATATTATGTACATTATTGTAATATCAATAATTGTCACAATTTAACGTGAAGGAAGCGCAAGAGCGAGACAGACAGTTAACAAGAGCAAAAAAAACAAAACAAATGAACCAAAATGCAGTACGAGAGACAGAACGAGAGCAACAGTAGTTGAAATGTTATTCGTCATATCAAGACGTGTGAAAGTTCGATTACCTGCAGTTAAACTGTCCAGTGAAGGCTAAAATGCCAGAAAAATAATCTTTAAACCAACCAAAAAAACCCCAAACCTGTTTCGACTGATGTCAAAGACATAGATGTTGCCGTGGTGATCTCCAGCTAGGAAGGAATCTCCTGTGGTGTTAAAGGTCACATGGAGGAAGCGCACTGTCTTGGCCTGTTGAGCAGTGCGGACGACACTCACTAACACACTGAGGAAGACAAAAAATACCTTTCAGTGATTCATGTTTGCTCTTTAGTGTTTAAAACACTAAATCAAAAACACTGCTGACACTGCTCAGCTACATATAACTGCTTGTTTACTTGCCCATACCATCATCATCTAATCAAACAATCAACATATCACTCCACACTACAATAACTGCTTGTTTACTTGCCTATACCACCATCATTTCAAAGTAAAGTCATTCTTTTTTGGACTTTTGTCTATTTTAGAGAAAGATCACACCAAAACGTACTGTATTACTTACTAAAAAGTACAATGTAACTTTACAGTGAGGGAGATTATCCATAGTGAGCACCTGTCATTCAAGCATTTACGTCACGCTTACTGTGTATTATGATGGACACTTAGTGCAACAAGTGTGAAAGAACATAACTAACATAAGCTCATCAATTACAGTGTTGATTTGTGATTAGATTTATAACTTAGCGGACCTTTTACAACACAGTTCTGTAAAATCTGTCACTGCCCGCAGCATCAGGTGCACGTTAATGACTAATTAAGCATCATTTAGCCTTTTCAAACCCACCCTCTGCCTGGTGTTGGTTTTCGATGCCAGATTTTCCCCTCTTCTTTGTTTCCGATGTCTGTCACCTCCATAATAAAGACATGTGTAGAAACTCTTTTCGCTTACTATGATATCGTTACTGCCAGAGTTTACACATTCATAGCTAACGGTGGTCAACGGCTAGCCGGCTAATCTCCTTACAAGCGGAACAAACAGCGCGAAATTTGAAAACACGTTTTATGCATCGAGATTTAAGTTTAGGATAAGTTGTAAAACAAATCGACGAACAAACGCAACAAAATGTTGTGTTCTCCAAAATTCAGCAGCTGTCTAAAGTTTTTTACAGGTACTACGATAACATCTACCCTAACACCCCAAGTCAACAAGCAGTCTCGGTAGATTCTTTTCTGTTTTTCAGAACGGTTGTCGCCCAAAGTTGACGTAAAGAGTAAACAAAGGAGTGCATTGTGGGAGATGTAGTTCAAGGGCTTAACGAAACTATTTTTAATAATTACTTATTATAAAACATTGTTTTTAGTTTTTTTAATGTTTGCGCCAAACTTGTCAAATGTAAGGCATAACCTAAAAGAATACCCGTCTGACTCCTAGTCCTTGAGCCAGACACCCAGCGCTAGCTCCCTGTAAGTCGCTTTGGATAAAAGCGTCTGCCAAGCAAAGTAAAGTAAAGTAAAGAATACATGGGATGTAGGTGTTCATAGGATGCAAGATGTAATTTGCTAATACGCTGCAGAGGAATAAAAGTTGATATATAGCACGTTGTTGTCCAACGAACGACTCCTATCGTATGGAACCATAACAATGGCAATAATATATTATAAAGTAAAATATTTGTAAATATACTCTATTAGTTGAACAATTATTTCACACTTCAACCACCAAAATCAGAAAAGTACAAGACATCTCCGAATCATTACCATTTTTCATCAAAGTTTCTTTGATAATCATTCCCTCTCTAACAAACACTAAAGTCACCGAACAATACTCCAGCTTGGAGATCTACGTTTAGCTTGGTTTACACATTATCAATACTCTGGTTGTGTGGCGTAGGGCAACTGTTGCGTCTGGCACGCCTCTTACACTTGCTGGCTGCCTCTGGATGGTCAACTGGAAGCTCTTGCAAATTTCAAAGGAAGTACCATAGTAATGCAAACTTAAACCAAAAGATACCGGTGTTACATAATGAAATAACATCTAGTTCTTTCAAACTAAAATTGCGATGTTATATACCCTTCAAATAAATACAAATATACAAGGCAAGCTGTTGAAAAAATACAAGTAAAATCGATATGCACATTGTTATCAATAACAATGTGTTAGTTATTTTATTATTTTGTCACGCGTTTACTGAAATTATTTACTACATTTTATGTTTTTCTCTCATGTTTGGAATAGTTAGTCTATATTTTATTTATTCTGAAAAGCTGAACCGGATGCGTCCGCTCTGATCTCAGTAACTGCATCATATGTAAAGCTAGCTCGCTGTGATTAGCCACGTCATGTAACTTAGCAGTGGAGAAGTTGTGATTAAAAAACAGTGAAGGGTCGCATTTTTTGGGGGGATAGAGGTTCGTTTTCCAAAGAGGAGCTCTTGATTCAGCGTTGTAACTGGGCTATAATCCTATGGAAAGATGTCAGATATCGGGGACTGGTTCAGAAGCATCCCTTTCATCACCCGGACCTGGTTTGCTGCCTCGATTGCTGTTCCCTTTATTGGGAAGCTAGGCTTGATTAATTTCAGACACCTCATGCTGGCCCCGGAGCTGGTCATTAGCAGATTACATGTAAGTTCTTCTTGGTTCTGTTCACTTGCGTGTGCTGGAGCAGCTGATAAACCAGATAGATACGTTTTGGATGTTAAAGGTTAGTTAGCACTTGGCTAGCACTGCTCACTGAGCAGGCCTGAGCTGTGCGTCAGCCAATAGAAGGCCGAGACGTAGCAGGTTAGGACTTCCGGAAGCTGTCAAAATGTTTAATGTTTATATATAGCAACACTTACACAAGGTGTAAATTTAACACCAGTTCATAAGTCACTACAGCCGAAAATGTTGCATCCAAAATATTTAGTGGTTTTTTTTAATAGGTGCTTAAATGTGGTCGTATGTGCCACATGACGGTCACGTTTTCTAAATCTTCTTTCTAAGAAGTCACCCGCTATAAAATTGGAATTGGCAAGTTAGTGTATGCTAATCTGCCGCTGCAAAATCAAATTAACATAACTTTATTTATGTAGCACATTCAAAGCAACCGAAGTTGACCAAAGTGCAGAACAATTTCCCGAGGCTACAGCAATAACACATAATAAACCAAGATTAACTGGAATAACCAGAAAAATTAACTTTTCGTTCTTAAACTGCAACTTTTTCAAAATAGTTCTAAGTAATTATTTACTTTTACTAAGGTGAGAAGGAGTGGTATTGCTGTGTTCACTGCTATTAGACTCGAGCAGTCACTTTTGTAGTGTTTTATGACTATATCATTTTTACCTTGTCAGAAAGTGGGCTAGGTTACTGATATCTCACAACAGAACAGCTTCTTATTACTCTTTACTTTACTTTGCTTTGCTTGGCAGACGCTTTTATCCAAAGCGACTTACATGAGCTAGCGATGGGTGTCTGGCTCAGGGACACACCTGGTAGGGAATGGATTAGGAGTCAGACGGGTTTCGAACCAGCGACCTTCTGCATTCCAGGCTGACGCTTAATCCATTGAGCTACCAGGCCGCTATTACTCGTTTACTTTGCATTGGTTTGCTCGACAAACAAGTAAATCAAATTATACCTAAAATTTTTATTTTATTGTGGATTACTAATTCTGAAGGAGAGATATTAATCAGTTAAATCATTACTATGATATTTAAATTTGGACTAACTGTTTGAAGCCCAGTTACACTGAATCTCAATGTAGTTTTAATACAGGTTATTTATACAGCAGATGTACAATACAAATGTACAATAAAACCTTCTAATGTATATAAAATATGATATGTGTCTGATATAAAACACAGAAATGTGTTAAATAGCTAAAAACAATTATTTTTTCTCATTTAGTTTTATTACCTAATCAACTGAATAATCACTCTAATTGAATTTTAGTTCTTTAGTACTGTATATTATACTTGCCTGTACTTAAAAGTTAATTTCAAAAGCTAAAACAATTGCTGTTGCTGGTGATGAGATGCTTTATTCTTTCTCTACGTCTTAAACTGTTCTGAATACAGATACCATCAACTCTTTCAATTCCACAGAGGAATACCAACAATCTATTCTGATGGCATACAAATTATTAGCTGCAATTCACTTGATGAGCACAGCTGCTATATATTGATTTGTTTCCACATTTCTATTAGTCAGTGTGTATTCTGTTTGTTTCAGCTCTGGAGACCAGTGACGGCCACTCTGTATTTCCCAATAACCCCTAATACTGGGTTTCTCTACCTGGTAAACCTGTATTTCCTCTACCATTACTCCACACGGCTAGAGACAGGTGAGTACACTGACCTCAGCGTGTTGGACTCATCTGGTCATGTTAAATGTTCTTCCTGTTGTGCTATATTGTTCCTATGTTTTGTTTACCAGGGCAAACGTTTGATGGCAGACCTGCAGACTATATCTTTATGCTCCTCTTCAACTGGATCTGCATTGTTGTATCCTTAAGCGTGCATCACAAAATGCTGAACCCTATTAAATGTTCTGTTTACACGATAAATTAGAATGAATCCCCAAACTAAACAATTTGTTTAGGATGTAAGGTTAAATCCTAACTTTCCACCCTATCATTTAAAGGACTGCGCTTGTTTCTTTCCCGTGTTGTTCTCTTTACTCTGTTGTTTCCACTCTCTCTCTGCAGCAGTGTGGGATGTTAGGGTGGCTTTGTGCCAGTGGCCCAGTGTCAGTCTACCGCTGGAGAGCAAAGAAACCTAATCTAGGTCACATTCAGCACCAGCAGTACAGCCCAGCCCACATCTCAGCTCTGTGTCTCTTTGTCAGAAGCTTGTCTGGCAGATACATTTCACAGTCTCTCTAATCTCACATATACATTTGGGCAAAGTTTTCTGCTCACACGGAAACGTGATGTGATAAAGGTGAGATCTGGTTTGCCAAGTTCAGATGCTTTTCATGAGGTAAAGAAGGAGAAGTGTCAGGTGAGAGTCAGCAAGTGTGGGAATTTGATCTGGCAACCTCCCAGTCACCAGCTGGCTCCAGCTGTGATTGTTTTGAGCCATGATGTTGTCATCCTTGACTCTGTAGCTATAGATAACTGGGCTGCTGATGAACATGCAGGTGAGAATTCATCTCTCTCTGTATTTACACCCCAACAGGATATTTTTGTAGTGTATTGGAGTTTTTTCGAGTTACTAAACAACTGCAATGCACAACTATTTTTTTGCAGTTGCTGATGATCCCATTGATCATGTCGGTGCTGTACGTCTGGGCTCAGTTCAACAGAGAAACGATCGTGTCCTTCTGGTTCGGAACACGATTCAAGGTACCCCGTGTTACATCAACAACATCTTACATCGATCATTGAATAGCATGTTTTTTATGGCACAGACTGCCATCATGTGGTTATAATGTTTATTACTTTTACAGTGCCCATCATAAAGATAATCCCATTATTCATTTAACAACATATGTTGCTCTGTCTTAGGCACATTATCTACCTTGGGTCATCCTGGGCTTTAACTTCATCATTGGAGGCTCGTAAGTAGCTGTATTTAATTAGTACAACTGAAGACACTTTACTAGATTTTTATCTCGCTGTGCTATAAATGAAAATATAATAGAAGCCTTTATATGGATAAGCAATGAGTGTGTTACATCAGCACTGTGTAATAGGAATAAATCATCTTCTGTCTGCTTTTACGGTTCAGTTTTGTGAATGAACTGACAGGAAACCTGGTGGGTCACCTCTACTTCTTCCTGATGTTTAAATACCCCATTGACCTGGGAGGACGTGCTTTCTTCTCCACACCCGAGTTCTTGTAAGTTTTTCTTTTTCCTTCGTGGATTTTATTGGAAGTTTTGCGCTTGACCCTATTACTGACCAATGTAATACAGTATTTTTAGTATGTTTAATTCTAGTCTTATTGTACTTTTAACATTTGGCTGTAGTGGCTGCTGTCCATCTAAAGTTCAGTAGGCTCGCTTTAAAATTGAGTGCAATTGCTTGGAAGACAAAACCAAACTGATTCTTCTAAATGTTCAATAGATTTTTCTTTTCATATCTGATTTGTTGCAGAACAGAACAATTACACACATACTACCTGGTTGTTTTTTATATTGTTTGTGATCCATTTTTGAAAAGTTCATATTTCAACACCTTTTCTCTCCAGATATCGCTACTTCCCCAACAGGAGGGGGGGCGTGTCGGGCTTTGGAATCCCTCCCAGCAGAAGACCAGCTGCCCAGGAGCAGGCAGGAGGTGCGGGACGCCACAACTGGGGCCATGGCTTCCGTCTGGGGGATGATTGAGTGGAGACAAGAGGAGATGCATACAAGTCCCTCCTTAGCTCCAAATAACAAATGGCCATACAGTTGATGAGTGAAGTTAAAATTCTTGCTTCTTCACTTTCTGCTGTTGGAACAAAAACATTAACTCTAATAGTCAATTGTCATTTAGTTTTAAAGGGTAGAGCAGAAAGGAATTTGATGAAGCGTGCATTTTAACAAAGAAAACCTCACACAACAGGACTCACGTCACCCAGTAAAGCCAGCACTACTGCTACCGTGGATGTGACCATCTGAAGCAGATAGAGAATATGAATAAATCGATTGTTTTAGGTGATGATTCTTTGGCCCCCCTTTCCATTTTCTTCATTTCTGTCCTTTTTGTTCCTCACGCCTCCGCCTTTTCTCCTCACCCTGCCATTGCACTGTCAAGACAAGAGATGTTGCAGCTGCACAGCAGCACACTGTTGATTTTGACTCTTGTGTTCCTGTCCTTTCACTCCCCATCCCCTCTCTCTGTGTGATGCCATATCAGATTACATTGTAATTACCAACACACTGGGAGTGCGCTTCAAGCCATCTCTTCAAAGAACATGGGTTTCCAGGTCTGAATTTACATGGGTGTAAAATGTTTTATTTAAGCCTCTGTAGCACAGACCTGGTTTTTTGCTGTCGTAAGATCTGATCTTAACCAAAATAAGGTAAAGATGGGATTTTGGTCTTTTTTTGTAAATACAACAGTTGTTTATTAAAAGGACAAGTGAGTCTGAGTGTGTGATTATCTCTTTGTGTCCATGTCTCCTTACTGAAACACCGAAAAAACCTCCACCAATCATGTCTGTGGAGATTCTCAATAATTCAAGTGAAGTTGTCGGACGGTTTAGTCGTGGCAACTGGACTTCGTTCTTTATGTAGAGACGTTTCATTCTGCATCCACAGAACTTTTTCACAAATTTATCCTCCAGATTGGTTTCACCTCACACCCGACTTGAATGGGCTCGTTAAGTGAAACAAAGGCAGGGGGAGGGGGTGCTACAAAAAGACTATTTTCACATCAGATCTTAGAATAAGTTTTTTACTCTACTTGCAAGATAACAAACCTCTTGAATCCTGACACAGGAGTGGAGGGTTACAAATGCTGTTTGGCTTCCATCTGCCCACTCTACCATAAAGGCTTGATTGAGTGTTACAGAGATGTTTGTCCTTTAAAGCAGAATGCACCTAAAAACAATTCAGACAGCTACTGCCAAGGGTCTAAATAATTTTGTAAATGATAAATTTGAGGTTTTAATTTGTAATTCATTTGAAAATAAATCATTTACGTGTTGACTTGTTTCATCTTCTTATGCAATATGCTTGTATATACAGTACAGTGCGTGTATATACTTTCTCTAATTTAATTGTGGTTCTTAAGCGATTTCTAAAATGCAATCATTTTAAATAATCTGCATCAAAGCTGAATGCCAATATGATGGTATAGTTAAATGTCTGAACCTACACAAAAAAGGGCAGAAACTTGCAGAGGAGCCATTGAGCACACTTACAAATTTTAGGCCAAATGCTGTACAAACTCGTTTGGCAAGCGATTTGTTTGGTGTATGCAGTTCCAGCTGTGAAAATGGCATTGTACTACATGCATGCTTAAAAGAGGACGCCCTTAGAAACATAATTCCAGCCCAAAGAGAAGCAGAAGAGGCCTGAAATCTGAGATGAGCCGCTAGAAGTTGTCATTCAGGCTTAAATTGATATCCCCCATGAGGCTGCTATTAAATGCGGCATAGAAAAAGCTAAAAGAAAACCTATTGTGGACTTGAGATTCATACAAAATTATTCAACAACTGAGGTCCAGCAACTTGGACCTCAGGCTTTTATAAATGTCAGTAGTTTAAAATAAATCTGGCAGATGAGTAGAGTGTGTTATATATGAAATCTACATCATTTATGTATGATTGAGGGCAGGTATACGTTTCTAATTTTGATGCACAAAATTCACACTAGAAAGACTGGAAGGGTTTTTTTTTTACAGTCAATTGTGTGTTTATTGAGTCGCAGCAGACTTAAAGTAGAAAATAAAAATGCAAGCGCTATTCAGTACTAGTCAACCAAATGTACAGTATCCCAGATACTTGTCTGAACATGAAAACTAAAGCAGCAGTGGCATCAGACATTCAGCCAACAAACAGCCATACACCCGCTGTTCAAACCAGGCTTATCGTCATTTCAAAATGACGGCTGAACTTATTTGTTTTTCCACTTGCACAAACCTTGCAAGGAGCTGCGGTGTGACCCAGAGTTCACAGGAATCCCTTTAAACTGTTTCTGAAAAAGGAGTTGAAGCACATGCAAGCAGTACATGATATCTGCCAAAGATTTCAAATGCTTTTGCTGGTTTCCACAAAAGTAAACATGATCGTTTTTCGTGTAACTTGTACTGACCATACAGAAATTACTGAACTGAACCCTGCTTTGAATATAAGGACCTAGTTAAAGCCAGAAAACAGAGAAAACACAGGAGGCGTGTTCGCAGATCACAGCTGAGCAACACGGATATCTGAAATGGCTCAAATAAAGGAGCTCTGAATATTTTACCATGCGTGAAACACTTGCAACAAAATGTCCTCGTCGAGATTGGTCAAGAATATTTCCAGTTTCAAAAACAAAGATGTGATAAGCCGAAAACCACCGTCACGAGTCTGCCCAGCGAGAAAATGTCCAGAGATAGAAGAGCTGAAAAGGCATCATGGTGTGATCATACACACAATCCACTCTTCTCTACGTGAATAAACATTTATCCGAAAAAAGAACATTCTGTACCGTTTGCCTCAGGTACTGATGCTCACACCAGCTGACTAGAAAAGTTACCAGAAGTTATGATGTACAGTGCTGCCCTAATGCTTTTAGTCTTGGTCAGCTCACGTGGGTGTTTGTGCTCATCGTCTGGCGCCTCGGCAGTGAGGTTACGCTCTAGCTGTGTTCACTTTGCCCCGAACCCCTGTCATTCCTCCCAACCCTCTACTCCCCACTCAAGCACCATTGAGCGCTTTCCAGATTCATCAGCGTAATTCCGTCGGGCAGGTCGTGGTGACGCTGCAGGAGAAAAGGAAAACTTACCGTTTGCGATGAAGTGTCATAAAATGGCAATTTCTATCACTACAGCGGAGATATATTGAAGTGCCATCAAAGACTGCTCATAAAGAGCAGTGTGCAAGTATGATTTTCAAAAAATAGGACTGATTCTTAGCGAATAACAGACTATATCATACACTTTGATCTTAAAAACAACGACAACAGCAGGGGAAAAAAAACATTCCAGGTTTAAGGGCACCGTCAGACCTAAAAAAAAAAAGTAATAAAACTTGCCCTCCCAGTAAAACTGTACAAACATTTTTGTAAAACAGAAAAATATTTACAAGGGTGCTTCTTTTAAAAAAAAAATAGTAGTAGAAGTAGTAAGAACAATGCATCAAGTCCAGCTTTGGCACTCCTCTTAATGTCAGCATCTGCACCACACATCAGTGCTTTAACAGTGGAACTCCAAAGTCCTCGGTGCTTTGTGAGGACATCACAGACAGAGTTAGTTCACTGTGACGTCACGTTTGGTCATCTTGAGTCATCGGTTGGTGGTCGGCGACTCAGCAGCTGATGACCTAGTCGAGCTGGAAAAGCATAGGGCAGAAACAATTACAAACAGGCTCACCGGACAAAGTCTTCTTTAAAGATCTAACTAGTAAGATCATTCAATCGCTGTTCTCCTTTCTATATTCACACACGATGTACTGAATGTAATGGAAATGGTCACTGAGAAATGTAGAAGTCATTAATGATACAACACACAAAACCAAAAGAAAAACCTTGGTGACTGAAGTGCAAATTAGACGAGTAGAACTGTATCACACTTAGCACTCTTCCCTCTGCCCCACTGTGACGTACACACGTGTGTGTGTGCGCGCTTTGACATGTATGATGCTAATGATGGTGTGGTCCAAATATCATCCTGCCATCCCAGCATGCCATGTTTTTTGAAGGACCAATCAGAGGTAATTAGCCACTAATAACTTCCTGTGTAGCTAGAGGCCACAGCTGTGGCATCTTAAGGGAACAGTTCAACATTTATTTATCTATTTATTAAAGCCAAGTGGTGAAACTGAAAAAAAAAAAAAACAACCCATCTCCAAATGCCTATTAGAGAGGAAGTCACGAAGAATAACACGAATAACTCTGCAGCCCTCCGAAAGATCGAACATAACTTACTGTTACTTATTATTACAAATATGTTTTTCTACAACAACATCCTAGAACAAAAACTCACTAAGCCTTCAACTTCTCAAAGTGTGGGGTAAGATTATGGAATCACTTATAATTATTATTATAATCACAGCGTAATCAAGAAATACTGGGCTGTGAGGGCTTTTATTGTTTTTAACTTAAGCCTAAAACCAATTACATAGTTAGGCATAGTTCACCAATTTAACTTACCATTACCCTGTCACCTGTGAGGTTAAAACATCAGCATCTGTTGCCAGCCTCTGTCTTTCCACTGCTCCTTCACTCTCCTCCCCCACAGCCACAGTTACCCTTACCCACCTGCCAGAAAAAAAACACAATGAAAACCATTAGGTACTGGAAACAATTGCACAAATCTTTAGATTTTTCATGTTTATAATAAAGATTAAATAAACCACACAAGAAACTAATGATGCAACAAATGACACATGCAAAGGAAGGAGTAATGTACTATCAGCAACCAGGTATGTCCATAAGATGTGCTACGAAAAGACATCCCATAAATAACATTTTGTTTTATCTGTGCCCCCTTCAGAAAATAAATATATAAATGCAAAAAGGGTTGGTTTCTCCACCCACCTCCCTTTGTCTGCAGTAATAGAACTGGTCTGGTCCGGTCTGGTCCGGCTCAGGTCTGCAACACTGTTGGCTAATCTGTCATTCAACCACTGGACTTTGTCTTGATCAGAAAGCTTCGAGTGGTCTGTAGCTGCTGTGTTCTCTCCAGCATCCTCCACTGCAATGGTTGTGCGTGCACAAAAATTAAGTGAGCACAAAGTCACGCACTGAATAATAAGACACTTTCCAAAAAGCTGTTAGAACGAAGAAGAGAAATCACCTTTCACAGCTGTGACTTCTAACGAAACGGCCTGGCTTTTGTCAGAGCCGTTCTGCTTCTGACTTTTCTGTTGCACTGCGAGGTTTTGGGAACCTTCCATCCAGTCCAGAGTTTCACCGTTTTTCAGTGCCGAGCGATGGTCCTTGAACCAGCGGACGATGTCAGTGCGCCCCAGGCTTGTTTGGACTTGTAGCTGGCTGTACTCGTCAGGAGATGGCCACTGGCTTCGACAGAACATCTGTCAATACAGATGTGTCAAAGATTTGACAAAGACAGCTTCATTTCATTTGTTACAAAAAAAAAAACACACACACAAATGCTGGTGGTAAATGGTAAAACACAGACCATACTCGTGTGGACTACAGGTTATTTTTGACCACATACTTGTAAATGACTCCTTTACTCACACAGTTGTGTGATCCTATAAATACATGCGCTATTTTTGCTATAGGCATAATCTATGGCTGATGGGTTTTTTTAAAGCTGATAATCATCTATCAGCAGCTGAAATATATGGGTCATCATTAAATGCCTGTCATGTAATGCAGCATGAAACAAGTACTGCCGCTGTTCAAGAGACATCTCGTGGACATACAGTATACAGGATATGAGGCAAGGCCTGGAAAAGCATATCAAAAGCAACCAAAGCAAAGCAGAAGACAACAATGTAATGATGCCTCAGGCAAATAAGTCATATGCAACAAAATATGAAGTTTTGTTGAAATGAAACGGTCTGTTCCAGTATTTTTGCTCACTTCAAAGTTTGGTCATCAGATACAAAAGGTCGACTTGTTCTATGTTATCTGATGTTTATAGGCATGTAGATAACATCAAAGAGAAGCTGTAAACTCTTCAGTGCACAGGAAATAAACTTACTGTTGCAATACTTTCCGAGGGGACAGTACGTTCCATTTAAAGGCTTCCTAATCCTAAGGGATCCTGTTGTATTCTAGACACTGCCCCAACATCTTCTCTGTAGTTTGTCAGATCTGACCTTGTAGTCACGTAGTGTCTTATCTTGAAGTATCAGCCTTTCAGGTATCAGCCATTTTTATCATGCGCTGTCAATCACACTGCGCTGCCTCAAGTTCAATGCCATCACAAGATGACGCATTTCATTTTACGCATCCTTTCATAGACGGTATTAAAAATGAGCCGTCGCATCAACTAATCTTTATGAAATCACAAGTCAGTCTCTCAACACGTTAATTAAAAGATATGTTATCTTTATGCCATCACAGCCTGCATTCAAGCTGTTAATACCTCGTCATATAAGCAAAGGTGATGCCGGCCTGTATTTTTCTTCTTACCTCTCTGAGCAGAGCGAGGGAGCGGCTTGTGATGGGAGCTGGGCTGGCAGAGGCCGACAGGATGGGAGGGTGGGGAGAAGACGACGACGACGAAGTGAGGATGGGAGGAGATGTTGACGAGGACAAGGTTGGTGGGTGAGGGGAGGAGGCTGCTAGTACAGGGGGCGATGAGGAAGAGGAGGAAGAGGAGGGGACAGGCGGGTGGGGAGAGGAGCGTGGCGGTTTCCCATCCTGCTCTCGATGAGACGCTCCGTTCAGCAGCGCTCTGGGGCGGTCTGCTCGGTCCTCTGCACTCTTGGAGGCCATGGTGAGTAAAGCCTTCTCCATGTTGTCCCTCAGCGCCCTGCGCTCTGAAAACCAGCAGTCTACCTCCGTCTTGGACAGCCTGGTCTCCTGGGCCAGCTGGTCTGCAGCAGAACAGAGTTCAGTGGATCAGACGAGCTGCGTTATCGCAAACAGGCTGATTCTTTGGAAACCTGAAAACTCAGCGTCTCTCCAGGGGACCTAAGAAATGAGCTTATTAAAAAACATCTCTGCTATTCCTGTCATGCAGGCACCCATCAGAGATGGGCTCGCAGCTCCTTTAGGGTGAAGGAAAATCAAGTCACATGCTGTGAACTCGTATAAATAGAAGAAAATACTATACTTTATTTTTTAAAGTAGTTCCAACATCCAACTTACGAAGTGAGGATACTGGACTTTGCAAGGACGCCACCAGCTGCTAATATGACCAACTGAATCCCACTCAATTTATCCTTCTTCAGTGGCAAAGTTTTTAATAAGTAGCTTAAAAGACTTCACAACATAAACTGAACCAATAAAGATATCTGTGAAGCGGACGTTTGCCTCATGAGCCCTGATCTGCAAGAGAGCTGTTCTGTGTTTGTGTGGGCCAAAGCAAATGTATTATGCTCACATGAAATATCTAAATTTAAAACTACACCTGTGCCCAACAGAAAGCTGGTTAGCAGAATAATAGAATAATAGAAAGCAGTAAAATATGGGGCTGAACCTAACAATTCTTCTTGCAAAAGGTTCTTTACAATGTTTTAGTTTTACAGGCCCATGTGTTCAGAAACAAACTGAGTGAGTGAGTTCTTTTCTGAAATACAACAGATCAGAAGGCAACAGCTGCACTTCTACCAGAGCAAAATCTGACTGAGGTCAGAGATCCCCAGAATGTTTTCTGTGGTGAGATTCTCGTGCAAAACAGTTGTGCTGCTACTGGTAATGGTCATTTCACTTTAGCCGCGAGAGCATTTTATCAGGTCTCATTTTCAGCTGGCATAGTGACACATCGATACATTTCAGGCAAACTGGTGTATTTACCTCAATGTGTCGCCCCAGCCCTGGTTGAATCCCATTAGTTTCTTCTAAAGTTATACTGATTATGTGGTTTTTCTACTTTTCTACTATTTTTCACATGTTTAAAAAAAATTAAATTTATCTTTTCTATTTCAATTTATAGACATAACTTTCCAAAAAGTAAACATTCCTCTTCCCCTTCCTTACTACTACATAGTAAAAGGTTTTATAAATCCCAATACTTTTCCTTTAGTTAGTTCACTCTGTCAGTAGGGCCGTACCTAGCTCTGCCTCAGTCGGCGAACTGCTTTTCTGGAAACTTTCTTCCAGCGCCTTCAGCTGCTCTGATGACTTTCCCTTCACCCTCTCCAGGAGAGGAAACTGGCTTGGCACCGCTTTTCTGACGGGACTCTCTTTAGGTGGTAGGGTCACCTCTGCTTTCACCAGCACTGGAG
Source organism: Microctenopoma stevenorrisi (assembly GCA_032270685.1). Taxonomy (NCBI): domain Eukaryota; kingdom Metazoa; phylum Chordata; class Actinopteri; order Anabantiformes; family Anabantidae; genus Microctenopoma; species Microctenopoma stevenorrisi. Next base: position 15,368,225 of record JAUMTR010000008.1, read on the forward strand.
GTGGAGGAACACCTTCAACAGAGACAGAGAATCGAGGACCAAAGTGTGGGATTGAATTTATATAGCTGTATCTATATACAATTTGCTTTCTCATTATGCCATGTTCATTATTTTTAATGGTTAGCAATAGATACCTACTAAACTAGCATGTCTAAAAGATACATTACAAGTGTATCAATGCCAGCCAGCGTATTTCTTCGCCTCAGTTGTATTGCACTGGTCACACTGCATACCTTTGAGATTAAGGAGCCTCTGTTCACTGAACCACTTCTTTATCTCTCCTCTGGACAGCCCGGTGGTCTCTATCAGCCTGTAAATCTGTCGTACGACACAATATATGATATAATATAATGTACACACACAGATTCATTGACCACATACTATACTTAAAACTGGAATTGTTTTTAAATATTTCAGTAAAAAAAGGAATTTTGCCTCATTATTTGATGGGAGTCAAAGCGTCACGTTTCATTTCTTGATTTCCCTCATTAGCCCATTACAAGTAAACTGATAAAACATTCAGTTTAGTTTTTTAACCGTCCAGATGGAGCACAAGGAGCTAATAAAACTCTAAACCAACCATTTGTAGAGACAGAAAACTGTGTCAGTGCCTAAATACTTTTTGGACCTGACTGTTTGGTGACAAAACAAAGTCACTAGAAGGATTTCTTCTTACCTCATCTTCCTCAGGGAAGGGACACTGTGTGTAGCTGGACCTCAGTACCGTTAGCTGCTCAGCTGTTTTATTGGGGTCAACTGTGAAACTCAGCACTTTAGGTGACGCTAGCTTGGACGTGGCCATTGGTGCTGAGAGAGCCTGAATAATGGACGGCCTTTTACGGTCTGTGGAGATCGCAGGAGAGGCGAGAGGTCGCTTGAGAGACTGCGCCACCTGTGTTAATCATGGTAAAAAAAAAACAACACATACGGCAACAAGTCAATTATTTTAAACAGTGCTGCAACACTTTGCAAGTCATGGTGACTGTTTGTGTTTCTGTCTCTGAGCGAGTTATATTGTTACACAGTTTTCCACCTGGTTAGCCACTGTGAGTGCCAGCGGTGCACAGGTGACGGCGGAGCCATTAGCAACGGGAGTCAGCACCAGGCTGGTCTGTCCCACGAGCTGACAAGGGAGGGGCTGAAGCAGAGAGGCTGCTGGTTGCAGGTGTTTGGAGGCTGCGGACGAGTTGGTGGATGAGTGAGAGTTGAGTTGAGGAGCAACCACGGTGAATGTTTGGGGCACAGACGAGATTGTACCGTTAAACATTTTCTTCCTGGCTTCTTCCACCTGTTGAAAAAATTAAAGTACTTGTTATACTTGTATGTTTAACACTCGGATCTAAACAGTTCACTAAACAGCCCCGAGGTGAGGAGAACGGATATTATCACTGTAACTCCTACCTCTTCAGGTGACCAGCTAATGCCCTGTTTGAGCCTTTGTGTGGTGAACCACACTTTGATTTGCTCCTCCGGGTGTTTTGAAGCTGCAGTGAGCCAGGAGAGCTCAGCCTGTGTCGGATAGGGGAACTTGTTAAAGGAAGAGATGAGCGTCAAGTTGTCGTCTAGCGAAGGGTTGTATTTGGTTGTGTTGAGGGGCACTGCGATCTTCGGCACCTAAATAGCAAGTAAACATTCATCAATAATTATTCATGATGTAAAAGTTCCAGTTCCTGTTGTGACAAGAAATGACACAATTAATTCATTGGAATTAATTCAGTGTTTAAAAGCACAAAATAGAATTGTTCATTCCAAGACGCCAGTGGTAATTAAATGAATCACTTTCAGCTAAACATTAAAATGACAACTTTTCCATGCAGATAATTAAAATAATAACACTGGATTATCTGTGTGTAGACATGCAGCTAGAGGCAATAGTTAGATCAGTCAGCATTAAGACAAGAGATTAACAGTTAGTGTATCTGTAATGTAATGGAAAAGGTTCACTTAGTTAATTTGTACAAAAACTGAATTGTAAAAATTATACGAATACAACTCATCAATCTGTGAGATTAGGAGGTTTTTTTAAATGTGGGACAGATTCAGGCTGCGTTCCTGCCGTTAGAATTAGCCTGCATTAATAGTTCCTAACTGCTTGCTTTGGCCACGCACATAGAAGCAGTAATTGCATCCTTCCTCCAGCGTGTGTCCTACCTGGGTATAGTTGAGAGGTCGCTGTAGAGAAGGCATGATGTGAGAAAGGCCGTCTGCTTTGAGCAGAGTTGACTCGGGGATGATGACTGTCCCATTCACACTGACTGCTGTGATTGGTTTCTTGGTCATATCAGGAGTCAGTTTACTCAACTGAGAGTCTGTCCGTTTACTGTCTGCTGACATTATTTTTGGTTTACCGATCTTGACTGTGGTGGGTTTGCCAAGTGGCAGAGCACCTAGTTCGTCCCCTTTGCCAGAAATGGCACTAGAAGTGTTGTAAATGACTGCATTATTGCTGCAGCCCTCTATTGTCTGTTCCAAGATTGTCTGGCTGTTCATTTTGATGCGTTTGAATTTAAAGTTGCTCTCCCCTGGGTGACATCTCTCGTTGTGTTCCGTCAGGGTGTCAAATTTCTTTGTGTTGAAGTTGCAGACTGCGCACAGGTACAGGGGATTGAGGATGACGTTAGGGTGGTTGGCATCCACATGTTCTTTGAACGTGTTGAGGTTCTGTGTGGAGAAGGGGCAGTATTTGCACTCGTAGCCCCCCTGCTGCCTACGTTGGGGCTTGGAAAGGTCTGGTGGTTCTGTTGTTGCTTTGTCTGGAGCTGTGGGTGCGTTTGAGGCATTGCCTGTTTGATCCAAATCCAAGGATGGCTCTCCTTCTGTTGAAAGATCCGTCTCCATAGACCCCTCCTCAGTATGGTTGTCAGTTGGTGTCTGTTGGGGCAGAAGATGGCAGTTTTTTCAGATGAAAAAGGGGGAAATAGAAATAGAAGTACATCTGCTGAATCATTGTCTCAAGTCATAAACTGAATCCAGAGATTGGCAGGATCAGGGGATTTCACAGAAATAACAAAATGCTAACATCACAAGTCAGAAATTGTTTACATAATAAATGTTAAAACATTTGACCTTCTTTCTTCGTTGTTCATTCATCCTATAGCAGGTTTCTGTATTTGTAAGATAAAAACCATAAAAGACCACACATTTCCACCAAAGAAAAAAAGCTAGATGTTCTCGACAAATATATTTGAAATAGAAGTGTGCCACATGAGGTTTCCACTAAAACCCTGCATACTTTTTCATGTGCTGAAACACAAGTGTCAAGTCCCAATATTAACCTTTTTAGTTTCCTAGCATGCACAACAGCGAGACAACCCCCAGTGTTTGAGAGTGGGAGCAGCAGAAGCTGTGTCTCCCACCCCTAATATGAAGTGTACCTCCATGTCTTGTGGCTCTTCTGCCTCGTCGTCCAGCTCCACCATGGTCTGTTCTGGTCGAATCATACAAGGAGTGGAAGCCTTCCGGCGACTGGACATGATGATGGTGAATCCTGGGTTTTTCCTGGTGGACAGCTGTCCTCACTCGGTGCTTGTGGTTGGCCAGGGATGGCGTAAAGGTTACGTCTGAGGAGCCCAGGATGCAGGACTATAATCAGGTGCAAAAGGATAGCCAGGACTGGCTTGTAGTCGAACAGGACAGGCCTTCACTCTCAATGTGGTGCACACAGCACAGTTTATGGGATGGGAGTCAGGAGCCAATGAGTGTGAACAGTATTCCTGTGGTACGACTAGTGGCTGTACAGAGAGGAGCAGTGGAAGGCGAAGGTCACTGTTGTAGTGTTGTATATGCTGGGCTCACAGACAGCGTCAGCTCCAGTGCTGGCCAATCTCCTGGAGCTGCATGACAGGACATTACCTAGATGGCAGATGAGAGCCAGAGTAGAAAACATATTTATTTAAATCATTATTAATATATTATAAAGAATACATTTTTATTTAGTTGCAGTTTTGTTAAAATAATATTCTTTTCATTTACGTGGATTTGCCTAATCCATTGGAATTTAATCAGCGAGACCGGTAAAGGCCACAGGTTTCACTTCCATTTCCATCGTCAAATGTGTAGAGAAACAATATTAAATATTAATAGTATAAGAAAAATCTCTAGCAAAATGTGGTTTAAATGTGTGCGAGAATGAAGAAAGCTGAAACGTGTAAGAAACCAAACAAACCCAGGATTCCTTAGAATAGGTATTACAGCTTGCACCAAGCGAGCTGGCCTGACCATTTTAAGTAAAGCAACATGCTGGGTTGCTCAACAGCGTGCCGCCCTCCAAAAGAGGTAGAATCAACACCCAGCCAGTAGTCAAAAATGGCTCAAAATAAAAAAAGGTCAGAGCAGGCCGACACACAGTGGAGCACAGGAGAAAACTAGAAACAAGCTGCGGTGGGCTAATAACAAAATAACTGAAAAATGTAAGACGCACGAAAACACACTGTGTTGCTCAATGGGTCCAGCATGTGGAGAAATCCAGTGGCATTTGCACCACCGTGGTGAATCCATAACCTCGCACATTTAAGCAATTGTGAAGGCAAAATGGCCAAAAGATAATATGACCTCTATTGTCAGTATTTTGATGCTGGCGTACACAACGATTCAAAAAACCTGAAGCAATAAGTGGGACAGAGATGAGACTCGACACAGCGGGAAATAATTAGCAAAACTAAAGGAGAATGTATAACATTTAAAAAAATATGATTCAGTGATCAGTGAGTAAGAACAACATTTATATCAAAGCTATGTACCCGATTAGTTTTTTGCCATGTATTTAAAAAAGCAGCTGTTACACAACGAGTACCAATCTTTGAAACCATATGGACTTTGCTCACTACCGACACACACCTGCTACGCTCGGATCTTGTTAGTCGTAGTTGGCTGAGACACGAGATGGCAGCTGTTATTTGGCTTAAAATCGACAAACCTCGATCATCACTTTAAAACAAATACTACTTTTGTGTGTGTTTATGTTGAGCAGAGACTTTTACCATCACAGTTAGAGATGTGATTTGACAATGTGGCTCTTATGTAAACGTATGCAGTGGACAGGTCTGCGGCTGTCAGTGAGACAAGTTGTGCTGAGAAACACTGACAAAACGACAAATCGTGAGTCTCGTTGTGTGCGGATGAAGCGAGGAACTAGAGACAAAGCAGTTTTGGGTACATATAAAGCTTCTTTTATTTGCCTTGTGTGGAAATGACACCTCCATCAAGAAAAAGCAGTTACAAAAAGCGGAGGGAGAGGAAATTTTCCCAGGGTAATATTGTAATGAGAAGAGAGCGCGAGTAGCTTATCTGACTGGAAAAGTCTATTGATATTCTGGAGGCCTCACGCTGAAGCTTCATACTCATATTCACATGAGTAAAAATCAAATGAGTCGATGCAGCAGCGGTGCACTTTTATCAGGACATAATGAGGTTCCATAAAACCAAGTCAGCACAGAGGATGAAGGAAAATCCTCCTGAAAACTAATTAAACATGTGATGCTTTAAAACAAATATTGACAGAGGAGACTGGTTTATAGATCCTAATTACCAGTACAATCACACCTAAATGGGTCGTGTTATATCCTTAATATTCCGATGGTACATGTATGCTATAGCAAGGTTGGACGTTACTTATAGAGGCTCAATACTATACTTCAGTACTGCTATGGCTGAATCCAAGCCTCATGCATGTCCATAACTGGCCATCTGTTTTGGGCTCCTACACACACACACACACACACCCTCTCAGGTTAGCCGACAGTGGTAGGTTGAGAGTTCGTGCAGAGGTTGATACGTCTTGCAGAAGGTGTTTTTTTGGCAGTGTTTACCTTTCCTGAAGTTGTAACCATAAGACAACAATGAATTTAGTTACAGGAAAGCACCAGACTCTAACTCTAAGATTAAGTGCCCTAATCGGTTCACGGCACTTCACAGACGATTGTTTCCAAACTCGCCCCACTATTCAGCACAATGTTCGGATGGGTTGCCTCTGAAGGGCAGTGCTATTCCAACTAGGCATGGTGTAACACACAGGGATACTTCCACGGGCTGGCCAACAAGAACAGAGGGGGATAGGGGCAAAGGCTTAAAAGGCTTTAAAGACACAGGAGTCTCAGGGACGAAACAGCCGATGCATAAAGATGCATTCCAACGTGTACTTGAGCGCAAGCTGGTCACTTTAAGCCTTTACATATATGTAAAATTTAAAAAAGTCATTCTGTCCGTTCACCTAGTTAACCTGTACTTTGTAATCAGAAGATGTCACATGGTTGATTTGGACCTCTCCACCCGCCACAAAGTAATCATATGACACCATATCCTTCAAGGCTCGAAGGTGGTAATTCGCTATTCGACTCACTGTCCCGAGATATCTCAACTCCTCAAACAGCCCACTGAGGCATCATTAGAATGCAGACTCATTACCATGGTGTCGCTATAGCAACCATGGACATAGAGCCGTAGTCAAGTAGCTGCTTCATCCGTGTCACTCAGAGAGACTGTATATACAGAGATGAGCCGACTACATGTGGGACTGTATTTGACGTCTTAAGTGACGGGAAGATTGGAGTCTTGCAGGAGTAGCTGCCTGACTTTGTGCCTTTGAAGCTGGAAAATCCTTTCCTGCAGGACGCCGAGTGGTGTGCTGGCTGGCTTGTGACGTTTCCGCTTTGCTCACTGAAAGTCAATGTAGAAGGTCACGGACCGGGATCGCTTTCTAGAATAAATCCAACCCAGTGAATAGCACGTAAAAATACTGAGTGATCGCACCATTAGTTTAAAGTGCCACGTAGATAAACTCCTCTCAAGATCACACATGGTGTGTAAACTATAGAGTAAATATGGGGTCATAGTGCACCGTTCACCATCTAGCCCTCAGTCCTTGTACAAAATCCATAAATGCAGCCAAGATCCAGTAAGAAGGAAATGAAGATGCATCTGTCAGCTGCATCTGAAGTGCCACTTTCTATGACCTGCTGAACTTCTGCTGCCTCACTGCTGCTGACACAGCCTGAACACTTTTTGGATCTGCCGTTGCAGAACAAAAAGAAGAGAGAAATCTGTTTCTGAACTTTTACCTTCTCCCGTATGATGAACCCACAGAAAAAGAGAGGAACGAGGAGCATCCAATGCAGTAAGCTAGAAACACCACTCCACAACTTGATGTCCGCAGTGCTAATGGAACCTGCTGAAAGCTAGTTTGAATATTAACCGTTTATGTGAACTGTTTAAGACAAATATTAATTGTTCAGTACAATACAGATTTGGAGCCAGTACCAATATAAATACAAACAGCTCTGCAGTCTGAGTTGTAGACGTCTCAAACAAAGAGAAAAGTCTAAGTAAAGGCTGCTGAACACCGAGGACACACTGGCACCAACAGTCCATCATCTTCATTAGGGGAGGGAGGGTTTGCTCTCAAGCGGCCTTGGCTGGGTACTTGTGGCACAGAATGTCACCATGGAAAAGGCAACAGTTATTAGTCACAGCTGTGATCAATAACCACGCTAATGTAAACTTAATGGTCATTTTATTAAGCACATCTAATCCAACGCAAGCCAACACAAAAGCTGTGCTGCGAATTCTACTTTTCCACATTAGAAATTGTGAGCGTATATTCAACCAACAGTCACTCAAACGTCATTCAATTGACTTGTAGAATACCTTGCAGATAGATTTCAGTCTCACAGACAAAAAGTAATCATTTGTGTCCTTGAGAGAAGAATTCTTTTCTCTGGGCTGTTTTATTTGCTGTAAACAATGCACACACAGAGAGAGAGTGCTCAAAATAATGTTTCAGACTGCTGCCTGAGCTCGCCACATAATCATGTTCACTTTGTTCTGAATACAGAAAATGTTAATTATTGCAGACTTCACCCAGGTCAAGCAGTTAGTCTCCCACCTGTTCGTTAGTGTGTCTAACCTAGTCAGCCTGTTAGCCTCTGTGTGCAGCGTGAGCTCAGTGCTGGAGCCACAAACTCCCTACTGTCTGGATGCTCATTAAACTTGTATGAATACTCCGCCTGGCAGCCTTGCCCGCCCGTCTGTCTGTACTTGCCTGTTGTTGGGCTGTCTGTCTGATTGGTGCATTATATTAGTGGAGCCATCTCGCTGAAGGAGTTACCTTTAATGCTGCCAGGCAACAAATACATTTATCAACCCTGGCAGTAATCAGTTTAAGCTACACACTGGCATACATACTGGAAAGAACATGGGTGGAATCAATAAAAGTCCTCAGCACCGCGGAGCCTGTCTAATGTATGAAGACAAACATATGATTTGACACAGCAACAACAGTGGCGCTATAGGACGGATATCCATCTGAACAGCAGTGGGGAGACAATGACAGTGAGCAGATGACTCACAGCAGCAGCACACTACACTATTTATACTCCTATTTCTGGGCACCATTAACGTAATCAAAGTAGTACAGGTAAAAACGTGGCTCACACTCTGCAAAAAAGGGGAACTTTGGAAAAGTGCTGTTCTGTTGCAGAATGCTCTAAAGCATCTATCTGAACTGCATTACTCACAGGACAACTTGTCAGTGCATATTATTGGCTAAAGTTGTTATCATAGGAAAACAGATTTTTATTATGGGTCTCTATGGTAACTGCAATAGTTGTAATGTTAAGAAAAAGGTTACAGATCTATTATAGTCAGTTGTCCTTCACAACATTACATAACGCTGCCAAACTGATCAGATGTACTTGTGCCTCTCGCGGGGCCTAAAACGTGAAACAATATGTCCTCCTGGACAGCCAGTGCAGAGATTAAGCTGAACAACTGGCAGATTATGGTGCAATTAATTGTTGTTGTTGAAGAAGGCTGAAGAAATGAATGTACTGTAGAAACACAGCCAGACTGAGTGCCACAGTTTTCAGGCATGCAGTCATCACAAAAACAAGGCACAGGAATGGCAACCTCGGCGGCTCGCAAACTTGAAACCTTGCATGACCTCAGACTGCAGGCTACCGCCAGCAACTTTTCAGTTACGTTAACCAAAACTTTGAAGCTCTGTCACGCATTTTGTAGCACAAAAACGCCGCGCAGAGGGAGCGCACGCACTGCTTTGTTGGCAAGTTGTTGTCTATGTATGCCCCCCCTTCCACAAGTCGGCCACTGCAGTGAGAAGGACAATGAGTGTGTCGAATTGTGTGGGTGAGGAGAGGCACCATCACCATTAATACGCGTCCCAGCAGGGGTAGAAGAGGCAGAATTTCGGACCGCCGCAGAATTAATTTAAATCTCATCATGCGGCTGCTCTGGAGCAAAGTACTGCACTGTGTCTGAGTGCTTAGTGAGGTCTGCATAGCAACAGAGCAGTGCTACTTTTGCTGGGCTGGGATTATAACTAAACATTGATGGATGATGCAAATGTTTTGTCATTAGTTTTGTCACTGCATCCCAATTTTTACAGGATTTCTGAGGCATGCAATGATATAAAGAAAAAAAAAGTATTTTTCTTTGGTTCACCTCTGATAAACATAAAGACACAAAGTAAAAATCCTTTGAAACACCTGTAGGATGAGGATATACAATTATTTGCCTTTAGCCCCCCAGATAATTAAACAAGGAAATTGACAGGTGGGTTGTTTATCTTAGCATAAAGTCAGGAAACAGTGGGCTGGTTCTGCCCAAAGGTACCAAAATTTGCCTGATCTGTATAAAGTGGAACTTTTTACAAAATAACTTTCTCTGATGTCTGTGAAGATTCTTATTCATCCAGGTGAAGTTGTCAGGAGGTTTAGTCATGGCAACTGGACTTTTTCAATGATCCATGTCAATGACCCATTGAAAAAGTTCTGTGGATGCAGAAAAAAACGTCTCTACCAGAAGAAATAAGTCCAATTGCCATGACTAAACCTTCGGACAACTTTCTCTGATGGTTTAAGGCTTGGTATTTCTTTACTGACTGTTTCCGTAGTTCCTGTTGCTTGTTGGCATAAGACCTGGCACTGATGTGCGACATATCAGCTGGTGCTATTTGCATATATAGCCAGCTGCTAGACTTTCACATGGAAGTTGAAGAAAACCATCACTCGTCTGCCCATGGTATAAGAACCTTTATACAACCTTATGGAAGAACTGTTTGGCAGGCTACCCAGTTCAATCAAGAACCCAGTCTACCTTTTACTTACTGCTTCACATAACACACACAGCCTCACACTGTCAGGCCCGTCTTCTCACTGGACACACATACACAAAGGCACGCGGACAAAGGGCAAACTTTAAAAATATCCAAGTGTCACCCACTCCACAGCTGATGGTTGCATTACCATGGTAACACTGTAAGCAACAGAAACCATGTATACTCACACCGAGGAGGAGAAACCCTGCAGAGGTCAGAGAGTGTCACTACAGTAGAGATGTTTCAAATCCAGCTCAACAGGTTTACGCCATTCACTCAGTCTTGACCTTCCATTGACTTGCATTCTGGTGTTTCCTCAACATAAGCAACAGACGTATATGTAACGCCACCACTGAGGTTGTTTCAATTCAGTTTGTTGCTGTAAACTCTACACACTCACCAAGTGACCCCAGTGACGCAGGCCTAGACCTCAGCATGCATTCGCTTGATCCAGGGCTGTGAGGGGAAATGAAATCCAGATGGAGTGAGGGACAGCGTTGTATTTACAGTAAATGAAGTAACAGATGACTAATTTATGGTCATTAGACATTTTTATGTGGCTTCTAAGACAGTGACCCCTCTTGACTTGGTCTTCCTGTTCTTTCTGAACTCACTTTATCTAGCTCCATGCCTCTTCTTTCACTTTCCCCAAGGTCCTTGTAAACAGAGCCAGCCACACTGATAACACTGTTACTACCCTCTCATGGAAACTTCAGGCTCTACAATGTCAACTTTCAACACCAACCCAAAGCCAGTGCGAAAAGAGCTTTCATAGTTTTTTTTTCTTGGCCATGGTAAGATGTGAATTTTATGCTATAGTACTTGCACCATAGGACACAAGAGAAGCAGGCAAGGGTCATCAACCAGCAGCCTGTAAACTAGGTCAGCAGTGACGGCAGAGGTGGGAGGGGATTCTGCAAAAGGCAAACAGTTCCCACATTGTAATTGCTACAGTGAGTCCGCAGTAGTATTCTATAGGATGTAATGTTGAATTAGAAGTAATATTTATATTACAACAGTATACGCCGTGTGTGTGTGTGGGCACGTATGATTGAGACAGCAGGATCTAGGGCTCAACTGTCTTGTTTAGTCCAAATTAGAAAGCCTTGAGATTTGGGAGTTCTTTATTTTGTGTTTGTTTGAGTCTCAGCGAGCATTCAGTGCTCCTGTGCGGACAGATTTCCCACCTGTCAATCTCTGCCTTCCCTGCAGTGGGTGTGGCCTGTGAATCATCTCCAGCCCGTCCTCATTGGTCTCAGGCATGCAGGAGGGGCGTGGTTGAGGGGCTGACGTGGTGCAGTGCAGAAGGCCTTTTAGTAAGCCTGCTCCCTGTATTTTACCCCTTTCCTCGCCCCCTGCCCCCCCACGATTTCAAATATGGAGGACACAGTAGTACTCGACTCTACACTTGGCCTGAATGACCTACACGGCACACACCAACTGTGTGCATGGGTAAAGCCAACTTCATTATTTCACTAAAGGACAAAAATTGACAACTGCAAAAATTGTAGTTCCAAAACAGTGCAGTGGCAAAAAGAAATTAGTCCTCGGACACAGGCTTAATAACCAATAATACAACAAAGCAGTCAAGTCTTTTAGAAATGACTGACAGCAGAAACACTACAACAGTTAGGTGCAGTATAACTGCTCCTTCTCCCACACTTCTGCTGCCTTCGATTAAGCACTCTAGTGTCTTCTTTATGTTCTTTGTTGTGATATTAATTCAGTTCGATTTCTGAAACGTTGAGTACTAAAGCCAAACCTTGCATTTCCTATATTTATCTGTAATTTCCCCAGTTAGACTTACAAGGGCATCAAATAGCGAAACCATATCAAGTACTTCACCAGAGCCAGGGTTCGCCTTAGTGGACACACAATACCTTTATATTCAAGAACACTGTGGCCCTTCCTTTACCTGCTAGTGTTGATACTTTGGTTTCCTCTAGAACTGCAGAGGAAGATTTCCAAGTATCCAACTAGATCCTGAGAAAGCCAGTTGCAGTCTTTTAGACTGCATCATGGAAAAACTGCTTTTACTGGTTAAGGTGTGGATGTGGAGCCTTAGTCTCCATGTCCTTCACACTTCCATTCTCTCGTCACTCCCATGCAGTGTCACTCAATTGTCTCATCCTCTGTGCCACTCGGTCTGCCTCAGACATCACACATACTCCCTCGTACAGCTCCCTCCTTGCTCGTCCCTATGTAACTCCTCTACTCTGCCTCTCCAATTGTCTCCATCCCTCCATCACGCTCTCAACCCCACCTACAGGTGATGAGCTCATCTCTGTGGTTGCCTTAGTCACCTAACAACACGTCCGGGAAGCAGGCGGAGGCATAATGGAGAAGAGGACCTGAACCTGAAACACTGGCACAAATGCACGGCGTAGATGTTGGTGATGTCATCACAGAGCCGAGCTGAGCACGACAGGCTGTGATGACAACAACCTCCATCCTCCAACCGTGATGACTCACTCCAGTGTTGAGAACGGACAGCCATTACACAGCTCCTGGATTGGATGTGGAGGTGTGGTGTGCAGCCAAGAAGCACAGGACGTTTCGGAGGAAAAATAAACCCCAGGTCTAAAAATAAGTCTTGGTGAACTGTCACAAGCAAATGCTGCCTATCTGTACTTCTGTTTGCAGATCACAAAGAAAACAGTGACTAGTCTGTTGGTTAGTCAACTATTTAACATTAATTGCTTGCAAACGTCGCTTTGTAGCTAAAATGTAAAAAAAGAATAAATAAATTGAAAACAGCTAATTTCCAACGAGGACTCTCGTACCCCTACGTCTAAGGTAATGTGTATTATTTTATTATTCTTTGGTGCTTAATGGTTGTACAGCATTTGCAATACTTCTTCATGTATTTTACTTTGCTTTGCAGACGCTTTTACCCAAAGCAACTTACAGGGAGCTAGTGCTGGGTGTTTGGCCCAGGGACACACCTGGTTGGGGATGGAGTAGGAGACATGTAATGAAGCCCCTCTAGTCACTAAACACTAATTTGGCATCATGGTAAACGCTGAACAGCTATAGCACACACACACACACAAAACAAAAATAAGTTAATTAATCTCATTATAATGTTTTACCTGTCAATCTTTTGCTCCAGGTGAGTTCTAATGAGCAGTAAGTACATCAGAAGATTTCTCGCTGGCATGATTGACACATAAAACACCTGCTAGTATGATGACTGTCAAACAATAAAATCGCACAAATCAATTTATAACAAAAGCAGGTTTTGATGCAACATCATGTTTGATTGTCAGAAAATCTAAATCATTAAATGTGATTCTAAACCACACCTTTGGCTTTGACTTGTAGCAGACAGCATGTATACATTTAGCTCTGATTTTCAATTGAAAGCAATGTGACAGACCGATTCTTGTCCATTTTCCACCATCTGACTACAGTAAACGAATAAAAGCCTCCAGGAACAAACAGAGCAGATCACTTCACAGCTGGATGTTTTGGCTGTGACATTCTAAGAGGTCACAGTACATTGAGAAACACTGCGTAGTTGGGAAAGACTGGAAAAATTTGCGTTTCAGCGAGGGTGCATTTACTGTATATTTACATGCTAAATTAATAGCTGCTGAGCACCTTTCTGAAAATAAAGAAAAATACTTTTACTTCCCACGAAGCGTCTCGCTCTCTATTAAAATGCTGTTACATTATTGTTGTGGATATCAAGATAAGACGTCGGCATCTGTGCGTTTAGCTCATCACTTCAGCAATATGGAGAGTAACCATTTTATTTATCGCTTGAGAAAAAAATACTTAGACCTAATCTTGCATCTGGCAAACTGACAAACTAAAACAATACCAACTATAAACTGTCATATGATGTATGTAATTTTAATTTAGGTAAGCAGAAACAAACATAAAACTAAACAAGCATTATTTATCAGGGGGTTCATTTGCAGATATTCAGTAATTACCGGATATTAACATATTTTAACTGTACATCCTACACAGCGTGAAAACACTGAGCTACACAATAGCTCAGAGCAACACGGCATCCGCGCGTGTGATCTGAAACGTGACAGGTTTACTTTTATCACCAAAAAGCCTTTGATTGTTCAGCCACCAATAAAAATGAGACGGTTGTCATTACAAATTATATAATGTTATCACCGACTTGGCAGATCACAAGCGGAAACCATGTGAAGAACATGAGCCAAATTTCTCTTCACATGGAAAGAGCAAGAGAGCGTGGCTTAGTGAGCAAAGCCAAGTTTATACCCAGAGGAATTGCTGGTAACGGGTATGACAGGAGGGTTAACTGCACTGTGATCAAAAGCACTTACATCTTTCGCAGAGAGAGAATGCAACATAAAAGGTCACTCCAGTGCTGACATAACATCATCTAATGAAGCATTTTCATCACACATACAGGAAGTAAGTGAACGCAGACAAAGACTGGGTGTCAGCTTATATCCTAAACATGCACTAAATGCCTATCAATTACTGGCCCACCTGTTGGGAATGACTACGTAGACATCTCCGTGTTAGTAGACTGTGCATCAACCAAGTGAAACATCTCACTGTAAATCCGTGACAGCAACGACCAACATTACAGCACGCCAGATACAAAAACGCTTTACTCTTCACTCGCACACTGACGAGAGGGTGAGACCCGTGGACGTCTGCGTTCTTCAATAGGCGTACTTTTTGTGGGGTCACTTTCATTAGTATAGTGCACCGTGAGCACGAGGGGAACATTGAAAGGTCAAAAAAACATAGATGTGGTTGTTTGTAGGTGATGTAACGATCAAATGTTTCCTCTCACAGTAGGGCAACTCAGTTTCAGGTGTACAGAAGGGACCGGTTTGACACCGGTGCTCTCTTTTCCATCAACCCTAAAATGAATATATTTCACCACATGGAACTCATGCATCCCTAAACAAATGTAACTACTGGGGTGAAACTTTAATTTAATTGCATGATTGAGAAACTGTAGTTAAATTGGGGTTTGCCTAAGTCAAGGCTCTTAAATACCTTGATAAGCTGGTAACAGCACAACTGCTGATATGATTGCACATCTGTGTGTCTGAACAGTTTTCAGCTCCACAAGGGCGACGTGTGAAAGAAACTCGGCTGTAAGTCAGTGAGGCTGAAGTTAAGTTTTCTTCTTAAACTTTCTAAATAATTTGAAAAAATAAACCTACCAAATGTATCACAATATATGTGATTTATAGTTGTATTACATAATGAAAACTAGAGAACTGGTTTTGGGGGCATTCAGGATTTCCTTGCTTGGTGTTTCATACCTCATCCCAGCAGGCTCATGAGTGTTATGTTAGATGTCTTACGCAGTACAGGGAGTAGAAAGCATGCACGACTAGGAAATAAACACTGTTACTATTGGGGCTTTTACTGGGGGCACCGAGGACACGATTTCCCTGTTAAAGTGCTAGTGCCGACTCCAGAGAAGTGGCGCACACAGGCTGCAGAACTGGGACACGAGGTTCTTAACCAAAGTTGTTGTATCCCGAATAAAAACGAACCACGCCTGACTTTTCCCCCACACTTCCAGGCCTGCTGCAGCGGGGGGGATAGTGCTGCTCTGCAGGCAGCCTCTGCTACAGCAGCCGCCTGCATGCAGCAGGAGCCGCGGTGTCGGAGGGGAGGAGGCGTCACCAGGGGTAACGTTACGCCTACATCGCAGGAGTCGCAAAAATCAAAGTCGTAAACAACGTCGGACTCCAAAAGTTGCTCTCAAACCTCAGCCGCGCTCCGCTGCGAGCGCGTCCGCGGCCGGCGGCGGCCACTCGGTCGGTCGTCTCCGCCGGCCAACCCGGAGATGTGACAGAGGGGCGCAGGGAAAAAAAACACTCTCCCCAAATGTGCCCCTCTCGCCATCGACGTAACAACATGTCGGCAAAGGACGGCCATGTTTTGCTGGTTATGTCGACACGGGGAGGAGGAAAAGTAGACACGATGGTTGTGCTCTCTGCCTCTTCCCCCGCCGCAGCCGCAGCGTATCAGAGTCCAAACTTAAACGACGGGGGGCGAAAACGTCCAATTAGCAACTTGGCGGACACATTGTCTCGGCACGCAGGTGTAGGCGACGGAGGCAGCCAAAGTTCACGCCGCCAGACAAGTTAAAATATTTATACAGAGGCGTGTGGGTGTCGGAGCCACACGGCGGCGGAGCAAGGCACCGGAGAGGCACCAACAAACAACTACACGCAGTTTTAACTTGACGGGGTGTGTGTGTGTGTGTGTGGCGGGGGAGAGAGTAGCGGCGAGCCGTTGGACAAACGGAGGAAGAGTTTCTCCTTTTCTTACCTGCCCACCGTTTTGGCGCGATGCTCCCGCTGCGCGGTACGATCCCGAGTCCCCCCGCCGAGCGAGCCAACGCGACTATTCCGCTTCCGACACACTCAACAGCGCTCCGGCAGCCGAGCAGACAACAGGCGACAGGAAAGGAAAAACTGGCGATCACAAGGAGGATCTACGCCAAAAGCCACATGATCGCCGACGTCAGAGTACGTATTTGCATGCCGTACCGGAGCGCCGGTGTCCGTCTGTGGCGGCTCCATGGTTGCTTCGGCCGCGAAAAGTTCCAACGGAGGCCGACGAAAGTGAGACAACTGTGCGTGCACACTTCGGGGGGAAGCGCCGGGGGCTACGCGAAGCGTGTCCGCCGCTGTAAGCGAAGCGAAATGAGACTGAAGTGGTGTTGTGGCCGCGCGGGTTCCTGCCTGTCGGCCTGCCTCCATCTGCTGGGAGCTGATTGAATATTTAAGCATCAGTTTGATACCCCGCCCACCACTGGTTCACTGTCCCCTATCTGCCGGAGTCTGAATGCATGTGCATGTTGGGTGATGAGCTGCTGCAGTGCCTCCTCATGTGGGAGATGTTGTTGCTCTACGCTGCAGGGGGGGGAAGCCTGGTCCTCTCTCTCTCTCTCTCTCTCACACACACACACACACACACTCACACACACACACACACACACACACACAACACACTCCTGTACATCTCTGCAAAGGTTAGTCTGAGGTCAGCACAGAAAGAGTTTATACTGGTGGGAGAAAGTGCCCTACAATGACACGGACGTCTCCGTGAGCTCCCAAACACAACAGTGACCTCCACTGGATCCTCTTTAGAACTGATCATGACCTAGGCCCATGCGATATCCAACCCTTTGTGTAGCTAATTGCACTGACAAACTGCCAAAGTACTGCCATGCACGGATGGCCATTATGCTCACAAACCAAATGTAGTTTATGAATAGAAAATCATCCATGATCACACATACAAGTGTTGTTTTCGCCTGCACGTAACGCACATGTGACAACCAAAAGGCCCTGGAGACTTCAGCAGGATAAAGGTTTGCTGAAATGTGGCCTGAAATTCAGTATCTGGCTTCAACGCATCACTAAGAATTTGTTCGAACAGGCATTTCACTAATGAAAAACATTTTTTTTAGTTTAGTTTTTGAGGTCAAATATGTAAGGTTTCGAAATAACAAAGTGTAAATCACAGTAGCACTGCAGGGTCACACTTCAAACGGAAGGGTTGAAACCAAACTTTGAGTAGGTGTAATAAAATGTAATGTAAACGATGAGACACAATAGATACTATAGAACTTGGACAAAACACACATAGTGAATCTGACACTGTGCAGTCTGTACAGTCTGTACGTGTGGGTCATTGTGTTTCTGTGTGAGGCTCATTACTAAAACAATCCGGCTGCTGGCGCCAATAAAAATACAATTCCCTAACGGATTTCTTGAAAATAAATGGCAGCACAGACATGGCCAGACCAAACACATTACATCAGGGACCCTTGGACTTGAGATAAAAGAGATAACTGAGACAAAATGCTGCATATTAAACAGATGAATGTATTTCAGATAATACGATACTTAGGCTTTTTTAACGTGGTTTACAGTAATTTAAAATGCTGAGGTTACTGGTTTGGCATTTGTTGCCAAATTCTACCACAAATTACTTTAAATATGAAGGTCTCAGTGTCAGGAATTTGTTTTCTAGATTATTATGGCCAAACCTGCTCCTACAGTAGCTGCATATAACAAATAAAACATCACTATATGGGTATAAAAGTGTTGTTTGTTCAGGCACAGCATGTCTTAAGATATAATTTGTATCTATTATGTGGGTATAAAAATAACTAAGGTCAGAAGAAAAGGCTGAATGCCAGCTTGGTTGTTGATATTCTGCTTGAGTATTATTAATTCTTTTGCTTGCATGTTCGACCAAATTCCCTTGGCTAGGTGAAAACAAATATAAAAGTAAAGCTCATAAATTAGATGTCTCCAACAATTTTATGAATGTAATAAGCCGAAATGCCAGAACATATTCAAGTTCAAGATCTGTTTATATCTCATCCAGAATGCCTTAATAATTCACACACTTTATTCTCTTTTAGTCTCAACACGGAAACCTCTATGAGCTAGGAATGATTAATATTTTGGTCTCAGCTGAGACCAAAACATCCATCATGTGATTAGCTTTGACACTTGTAATTGCCATCTCCCTGTTAGCTCAACCCCTTCTTTTACTTTGATTATCAAATAGGGTCCAGCAGAATGCGATTCACTCAATGCAGACAACAAACCCTTTGGTACACTAGGCGAGACTTCATTTTCAAAGCAGATGAATGCAAAGTGAGCTGACAACTGGTCCGTTTTCTTATTCATCCACAGGCCTGTGCTGCTGAAACACATAATTCAAACTGGCTAATTGTGCCAGTAAAAAGAACTATGTCCCCAAATGTCAGTAAAGAGACATAGTCAGATCAAAAAGATTACATCAGGGTTTATATCCATCTGAAATGGAACCCATAATCCGCTTCAGAAAGAAAGGTGTTTTATTGCCAATGTGGGCTGCTCTTGAACTAGGGAGTGGCTCCCTAGTTAAGCTTCATTAAAGATTTTTTAGGACAAAACAAACCCCCAACTGTGGGTCAGACTAACAAGTCAGCAGCAGTCAGATCTTTAAATCATACCTTTTACATTGATATCACTTGAAATTATTATTATGTGTATAATAATTAATGTACTGTCTAATTTCATTTAATATTTCTTTACAATAAAAAAATATTTCCAAGTATGATATACTCAGTATATATTTATTTTTACATAGTTTATGCTGAATCGAGGTAATAAAAACCTTTTCTTACTATAAATGTGTTTGACATTAAAGATCACTAGATGGTGCTAGATGGCTGTACAATTATGTAGCATTTCTAAACCTCCTAAACGACACTGAACTTTATTATTTTCTCTCAGATCTGCAAATGAAATGAGGCTAAAAATTCCATCTTCACGAGGTCTCAGATCACAGTCCAGTCTTTTCTC
>JAUMTR010000008.1:15391627-15402953 GCA_032270685.1 Microctenopoma stevenorrisi
CTAATGTTTATCAGTAAATTACAGAAAATAATGAACTTTATCACAATATGCTATTTTTTTGAGAAGGACCTGTATATGCTCCCATTGGATCAGGCTCTTGGGCCCTGACCCCTCATCTGACGCAGTCTGATTTGATTGCGATCATGGACAGTTCGATGGATTTTTGTTTCACTGAAGAATATCCAGCTGCCATGATGCAGCTAATTTTGTAGATTTTCATTAGCATTTCTGTGTGCATACAGATACAATTGTCATTGATGGAATTGGAGACAAGAACAACTTTAGTGACAGAGAAGCTCTATAAAAAGCTCTATAAAATGTTTTTGTTAATTATAGAAATTATGTTCATTTTTCAATAGAAATTTTCATTTTTCAATAGAAATTTTCATTTTTCAATTTAATTTTCATTTAAATCGACACTTGTGGCAATTATGGAGTCTGATACATCTCACTTCGAAAAATCAATATGAAGCATTCACCAAAAGTATAGGACTGAAAAAGAATGGACATTTTCTGTGTTGCAAAATTTCCTTTCTTTTGTCTTAGTATAAACTGTTCCCCAAAAGAAAACAGTTACTCTTCCCTTAGCATCCAAGCTAAGCTAATGAGCTAACACAGTTTCCACTTTCTCACTTTGAGATGAATTAACATCATTTTGTGGTGTGACTGATGCTGAAGTCTGAGGCCATGCTACTCTGTCGGAACATAATGTCACTCCTCTGACCTCTTCTGCTAAGTGTTCCAGGTGTTACCAGTTGATGGTGATGTTAAAAGCTGGCTGTCATAGACAAGTGAGAGAAACATAATATAAGTATGATGCCCGCTAGCAACGGTTGTTCTTGGAAGGTGATAATGGTTCATCCTTCAACCGATTCCCAACATCAGAAAAGCGTTGGTGGAGGGTGTTTCAGATTGTACTTGGTGATTCTACAACCACTTCAATAAGGAATATGAACCCTATTGTGGTGTAAGACCAGTTTACTGATCACTTATGAGCTTTGTGTGTAAAGACTTGCTTGCAGATGTTAACATGAGTATTCAGAGAAATTGGAAAGAAGTTTGTATGTATAACCATTAGTTCTTTGAGTAAAAAGGAGGTTACTGAGTTGGCTCAGCCACCTTAAAAGAACCCCCCACCCCCACCCCAAAGGATTGGATTCACAAAAGTTTGGTAACGTAATGTTTACCTCACTAGAGTTCCAAGTGCAAGATGAAAACAACCTGCACACAGTAACAATGCTGTCTTTGTGGTTCACTGAGCACAGCAGGTTGGCTCGATATGCCTGACAAAGAACAGTCATTGGGTAAAGCATTGTGTTAGATCAAATCATAATGGGTACATTATTCGATTGTGCAATTCACTTTGTCACTGATATTTTGTTTCCTGTGCTCATTCATGACATTTGTACAGGCATTCTCTTTCTTTGGTTTCATTGTGTATCTGTCTGGTTTACATTGATATGACGGCTGTTGGTCTGTAATCAGAGTATTCATGACCAGTGTCATGTAATCTATTGCAATGTGCTGGCTATTCACAGGGTTTCCCCTCTCATTTCTGTGTATATAGTGTTTCAAAGAGTCTCCCCCGACGTGTCTTGGCAGACATTTAACATGCATTCAGCAGTGGAATTAAGACAAGGTGGAAGTAAACAGTTTAGATTAAGGTTTTATTGCAGGGTTTGGGAGTAAGGCTGTAATCTCCTACAGAATACTACATCTTTACAGCATTTCTCTTCCTTGTTGTTTTGCCTGGTTTTGTATATATTTCTCATGAAAATATATACAAAAGGTTCCTCTCTTTCTTTGTCTTCCTCTCTCCTCTGTCATTTGGAACCCAAAACATCTTTGTGATTTATCTGTTTGTCTGTGTTATTGTTCTGGTTCCTGATTACAGATGTCTTCTACAGTTTCAACTTTCACATCCTAATTCAGTGTTGTTGGTGTTGGATGAACAAGGCTGGTGTATCTTCAATCAGTTTGGGTATAAAAATGCTGAAAGATCATCCAGTAAGACTGAACATTTTTCAAATTACCTGGGGACACTGGACGAAAACACCAAGGTTCTGCTTCATCGCCTGACTTCCTTTCCTCTTCCTTTCCCACTCCTCCCAAAACTAATTTTTACTTTTTAGTCTCACCTCACGTGACCTTTCTCCTTCTCTCTTCCTTCTGATTTCCATATCCCTCCATTCACTCCCTAGGTCTTTGTCATGTACACCAAAGTACTAGCTGTGGTAATATACATACCAAAAAATGGCCCCCACTCTTTAATTATTATGCCAACACTACACAATAATAGACGATGTGCTACTGTAAATGAAAGATGAAAAGATATAAATGTAAAAACATGAAAAGAAAATCTCTCCACATCTTGTTCTGCTTACAGCCCCCCTCTCCCTTTCTCTTTCTCTCTGCAAGAACCCAAACATGAGCCTTCCAGCTGGGTGTGTTGCGTGTAAAGGAAAGTTAATTGGGCTAAAGTGGCTTAACGACTCTGCTGACTAATGGTGTCCGTTTACAGCCAAGTGAACCAAACCCAGCAAAGGAGTAAATGGAGACACTGCTGCGACCGCACCCTGAGCCGGTCAACTTCAATTGGACTCACCTGAGAAGCGGGATTTTTTTCCAGTTTGATTCACTTAGATTTACTTACTTTCACAGAATGAGTGACCTATCATCATGGACACGGGTTAAACAGCTTCCCTGAATAATGGACAGCAACAGAAGTGAATGGATGTGATCACTGAAGGAGAAAATTGTTTGAACCCTGAAAACATTGTTTGATGTCCAGTGGGATCTGGAGTGCTACCTGATATCATGCTGTTTCCTGTTTTGTAACAAGTTCATTTGGATGGTCATTTAGGGCAACCCTATTCTGCTTATATTCTGTACTGTGTAACTCTTTTATATTGAAGTAGTACTTGTGTACCACAAAGAAATACTGATATTTTTCATTTTTAAAAGCATTTAACAATATATTACTGTAAATGTGTTTTTAAAGATATATTCTGTGAAATTAAAGTGGTTGTGTCATTTTGAATTAATGTGAAATTGTTAGACATTCATCCATCCGTATAAAACTGTGAATGGATTAAAAAAATATTGTATTGTAAGGTTGTACTTTACTTTGCTTGGCAGACGCTTTTATCCAAAGTGACTTACAGGGAGCTAGTGCTGGGTGTCTGGCTCAGGGACACACCTGGTAGGGGATCAGACAGGATTCGAACCTGCGACCTCCTACATCCCAGTCTGACACTTAACCCATTGAGCTACCAGGCCGCACATATGTTTATATGTATACATATAAATGTGTGTATTATGGTGCACAGATGTGCAAACATTGGAAAATAGTGATAGGGCAATAATTTAGTCAGGAGGATAGTTTGAAATGAAGAGGATTGTGTGAATTGGTGGCAACATGGGTTCATGTGCCATGCCAGTTTCAGCTTCTAAAGGCATACAGTATGTGCTTCTATAAAAATTACACCACTTGAAAACATTTCAGCAGTTTTGATATAATAAATGTGTATAACCCCAGAAATGTTTCAGGTCCCTGTGCACTTCTGGGTTCCTTGAATCATTCAACACATTCTATCATTCATTCAGCCATTGTCAAACCATAATTGCAAAACTACATTCACATTTTTTGACAGAAGCTGATAAAATTAGACTATTTACCCTTACTAGGATATTCACAACTCAAAACTGAAACACAATCCCCCATAAATCTGACTGAGACTGAGACTGTAGGCTGCTGCAGTAGAGTGTTCTTGTAAATATGACCACAGTAAGTCACCCCCTCATCACTTTTTAGTGGGATATACGTGAGCCTCTGTGTGTGTGTGTGTGTGGTGGCTAGAGGGAAGCTGAGTGGCATTTGGTTTCCTTTCCCCACCTCTATAAAAGCTAGGAAACCATTTGTTAACTGTCGGTTGGTTAGCCTCTGTCCCCACTCTAACCCCAAATAACATCTGCACATCTGTAGCAACTCTGGGAAGGTGAACCGCAATGGTCTACCTTCACCATTTGCAGCCAGGGGCATTTTTTGCAATTTGGTGGTTTCTTTGATCCAAATTACTGTCTCAACTCTGAGTTAACTTTATGCCCAGGCAATTCTACAATTTCTAAATGTTGCAACGGAGATGAAGCATCACAATGAAAGGTGATTCATTTCCTAATGTTGGTTAAAAAAAAGCCATCATGGTCAGTGTGAATATTTTAATGTCATGCTACCAAACACTTGTATGTCAAATGTTTTTCAGGTTAAATTCAAATGATGTAGTTGACAGTTGACAGTTCTCCTTTACTTGATTATCACCATAATGCTTTTGCATCTGATCAGATAAACCTCTAGGGACAGAAATGTTGGTGCACCACTTTGGTCTACACTGAACAATCTCTATTATTAACTAGTATATTGGCTGTAAATAAAAATATCTATTGCACCGACTGGCACAGAACTTTATACAAACATTTGTACTCCTCCTTGTATGTTGCGGTTAACCAGTTGTATTCTTGCTTCACGCTAACAAGCTTGTCTGTTTCAGTGAAATACTGGAGGTGGAACAGGCGTGATGGGCAGCAGAGGTCAGAGATCATTCGCAGTTTTCTTTAATGGGTGGTCTGACAGGATATAGACTCCAAATTATTCAAGAGTTCATCCTTGGGGAACCCAAACCAATTAGGATAAGTTCGAACACCAGTGACCAAGCAAACATTAATTAAAAACTTGGCTATGCGTGTGCATGTGTTTATGGTTTATGTGTTTATGAAAGGTTACAGCAGGTAAAACAGCTATCTGATGTGTGATTTAAAGGGTCGTGTTCTGTAAATCAAACACATTCCTGTACATATTTGGACACATGTTTTTGATCGCGTAACTGATTATGATTTCATATTTCACGTGCATAAATGTAACTTGACATTAATGAAAATGCTAACTTTTTATAACTTGTGAAAAACTATACCAATGTCAGACGTAGGAAACCGTTGGTATATTAACATCCATTGTATTATAAAGACACTCAGTGCCCTGTAAAAATACTACCACTTTGACAGCATGGCAAAAGTAAGTTTTTTTCTCATGTGAAAATGGATCAGGATAAAAGCATCTTTTGATCTAACATGTTGAAATCCCCATAAGTGCTCATTATACCCATGCAGCTAGGGAATATGTAACCATTTCCAAACCCTAACCCCTGAGCAGCTCAGTGGACTGACTGACAAACTGTGGGGGCTTTGTTCAGTCTGAGTGTGTGTGCCTATAACAGACAGGGGGGTTTGCCTTGGTGGTGGCCTGTTATGGAAAAAGGCAGCGGGAGGCTAGATAGGCACACACACACACACACACACACACACAGAATGGATGCAGATACATGTGCAGACAGGCACGTATTCTTTTTTTTCCTCTTACGCACACAGGCAGAACAGAAACGTTACTGGAGGTAACTGTGTCAGAGATTCGTGGTGTAGGAAGCAGAGCAATGGGGGGAGCAGAGGTATTGAAGAGTGGAGGTAGAGAAAGAGGAAGCTGGAGCTAGAGGGGGCTGCATGTTAATTGGAGACAAATGGACAGCAGATGAACTGAAGCGGTTTAACCTGAACACTCATTCTCTCTCACACACTTTTCTTCATCACTGCTTTTCAAGTATAATTCAGTCTAATAAATATGTGCTTTGTGTCCATGTTTCCTGCTTTTCTGTCTCTCATTCTCTTTCCATATGATATACTGACATACTGTATGAATGAAGAATAATTCACAGTGACATGGCAGATTGTCATCCTTGGCTCAGTGGAACTAAAACGCACTTCATTTGACACTTTTGACCAACAACAGTGTCACCATTTAAAGTCTATGCGAGAATTGTAATTATTAGTATACAAACATGCAAGCTTCTTTTTTTGTCTATCTGACAAATCTTAAGCCAATTGCTCATATAAATATTCTCTTTCTTTTTTAGCTGTTCTATTTGGCTGAATAATGTGTTAAAGTCAGTGACAGCACGACCAGGACTAGGGATGTGGAATTTAGCACAAAACTAATGTTCAATTGACTTTTCTAGTAAATGTGCTTGTTCTGTAGACTCACATCACATGAATCCATGTGATGTGAGTCTCATAAAGAGATGGTGGGAAATTTTCGATAAAGAATTGTTTTTGTTGCCACCCAATGTACCATATATTCCAAAATACAGCGTATCAGAAATAGAAAAATAAATATATTTGAAATTTCTTGGAGAAAATGTCTGACTACTGTCTCAAACTACTAATAAAGAGGCAAAGTAGATGTAAGAAATTTAAAGTCTTACTTGGAATGCTTCTTTCCTGTAAAAGAAGTGAATTTCCAATAATTAATTCATCTAATGTCTCTTAGACCCCCTCCCAAGACTGCTCAAAGACGTTTTACCCTTGATTAGCATGTTTATATTAGACCAGATAAATCTGTCTTTAGTAACTGGCTATGTACCACAGGCTTTTAAGGTTGCTGTGGTAAAACTTCTATTTATAAAGTATCCCTCTTGATCCAGGAGTTTTAGCCAATTATAGACCAATATCAAATTTGCAGTTTATCTCTACAATCTTAGAAAAACTTGTTGCGAAGCAGCTATGTGACCACCTACACAGCATTAATCTATAAGAAGACTTTCAGTCAGGATTTATGGTAAATCATAGTGCTAAAACAACACTTGTGAAAGTGACTAATGATCTTCTCTCAGCTTTAAACCAGGGGCTTCTCTATGCTTTCATTACTTCTAGACTGGACAACCGTAATTCATTGTTGATCGGATGTCCCTTCCAGCCTCCAGTTAATTCAGAATGTTGCAGCCATAGTTCTAAATATAATTAACAAGAGAGATCTACATTGACTTCTCTCCATTGGCTTCCTGTAAAATCTAGAAAAGAGTTTAAAATCCTTCTCCTCATTTATAAAGCACTAAATGATCAGGTCCCATCATATCCTAAAGACCTCATAGAACCTTACTATGCCAGCAAAGCTAGAGTGCTGGTCTACTTGTGGTTCCTAGTGTTTCAGTCCAGCGGTTCCCATGTGGTCTAGTGGTTAGGCTTCCTGGTTTTCACCCAGGCGGCCCAGGTTTGAGTATCTCCTTTTCTGACTGCAGCATCAGAAAGCTGCCAAAAGTTGTCAACAACCAGAATAAGTTGCTTTTTGTTTTTGTTTTGTTTTACTTTTTTTTGAAAATATGTGAACATATGCTATACAAATACAATTAAATTCAATTAAAATGTGATTTCCAATGTGTCTGGTGCTTTTAGTATTAAAAAACATCACAGAGCATACAGACAGAAGGGAAACAATGGCAGGAAAGGGAAAAAATGTTTAACATAAAAAAATAAACTTCAGGAGCAATAATTGTGTAATAAAGAAAAAGGAAAAGTAAAAGACCACTAAACACAAGACACAAGTTAAAAAGTAAAAACTCAGGAATGAGAGATAATGAAATATTTCAAATGTTGGTTTTCCAGTTGTCTTTAGTACCATTAAGACTTATTTATTCAACATATAACATTTTCAGTACCTTATCATCAACCAAACCTTTCTCACTACATAACAGTATGATAATAAGATTTATGTCAGAGACTATAATAAAATTGTGTATGTATTTGACTGGGGCACAAATTTATGGTTTATACTGAACACATGAAGAAAGAATGTGAATAATTGTGCTGATCCCATTAGCTGCTGGCCTGCCTTGTCAAGGCCAATCAGGACGCACAGCACCATGGGGTAGTTCGAGAAAAACCAAAAGGCCAAGTACTAATTAGCCTGCTAGCTTTAGCAGTTCTGTGTGATGAGGAAGAACAGGCAGC
This sequence comes from Microctenopoma stevenorrisi, assembly GCA_032270685.1. Classification (NCBI taxonomy): domain Eukaryota; kingdom Metazoa; phylum Chordata; class Actinopteri; order Anabantiformes; family Anabantidae; genus Microctenopoma; species Microctenopoma stevenorrisi. Next base: position 15,399,458 of record JAUMTR010000008.1, read on the forward strand.
AACACAAAACAGACACAGTACCTCTTGCACAGCCCACAGTAAGGGTGTACAATCCATCTGTTAATGCTTGATTTAATGGTGGAGGGCAGTGGAGGGCAGCCACCAAATCAAAAAGAACCATCTCCAGAAAATATCCCACTGGGAATAAATGAAAAACGTCAAACTTGTATAAAAGATATGACCTTTAATGTGTGTGTGAGTGTGAAAATGTTTGGCAGTAACATAGCAGGAACAGCATACTGAAACGACCAACCTGACACATGCCAAGTTAATAGAGTCCTTCATCATCATGTGACGTCCACTCACACTTACACACATCTGAATATAGTATGTGATTTATCAATAGATTAACAACAGTAAACCAGCTATAGTGGCAGCTATAGTAAAATCTGTTAAGCACTTAGCAAAAGTGTGGTCTTTTCATACTACATAATTGGGTTTAGCTGCAGCTTCATTTGCTTATGTGAAAATGTTGTTTAAGGTAAATATACATTTTTCTTTTACAGGGTTTGCCTTAGCTGTGGTTAAGTTTATGACTGTAGTCTCACTATCTGGCTTCAGATTGATTGCAGTAGTCTCTATCTATATAGTAGAGTGAAAGCTCGGCTTTCTAGTTACTGGAAATTATAAAAGGTATTTTCATGAGAGATTTCTATTGCAGAATATTTAATTTTGTAAATCTAATAAAAACTAACTTGTCTCTGTTTTGATTACACTGGATTCTGGCCACACAGAGGGGAACTGACACTGACACTGTGGATTGAATGTAGAAAGTTTTGCCAAAGTTTCAGTGTTGTCCCTTGATACTTTATGTTCTGGAAGCAGTGCAACAGTTGGATTAAACTTCAACATATGGTGTAAATCCCCTACCTGAGCTCTAATGTGAGTTATGAAACAACTACAAAGGTGATAACAGCAGCATAGTCATTGTGATTCAGTGAACTCTAAGCTCTAGCTATTTAACATATAAAATGCATTTACTTAAATAAAACTTGCAGAGTATTATTTTCCAGCTGCTACGCTTTTGAATGATGAGGTAACATGAAAAACTCATATAGCACATAAAGCATATAAATCAGAAATATAATGTGTAATATTAGATTAGGGAAGCCAAATTACATAGTGAGTATTCTGCAAATATTGACTTTTGTGGGAACACTTTTTGATAACTCGAAGTGCGTTATTCGTGACTGATTAATCACAAAACGGAAACACTGTGTATTTGTTTTTATATGCAAGCATATGTGTGTGATTGTGTAATATCTTGTGACGAGAGTTGATTTCGCAACAGTTTTGGCTTACGACAAACTAACATCTTCTTTCCAGCAACTGGACACACAGACGTGCATTTACAGTAAAAGCATCAGTCAAGTTTTATACAATTCATTGGCCATCAACAGCAGGGATCTCAGATAGCAAAGGTTGTTCATTAAACAATGAACTGTTAGAAATGATACACAGTATTTAGAAATGTTCTGGCATATGGAAACACACCCTTGATTGCTGCATTTGTGCAATCTCTTGTTGAATGTAAATATTAAGTTATACTGAACTGTTCTTTGCAACACTTTACACTGTGATGGACATACGTCACTTGGCTAAAACCTCCCTCTGAGTTCAGTGAGGCTATTGTACCTCTACAGGGAGATCATTAGTGACAGCGTCATTCTTTTTCATTTTGTGAAACAAAACAGAAATATGTATCACTCTGCACTTTCTTTGTGGTAAGAAATGCATAGCATTGGGTGTTGAAATGCAACACAAATAGTACAATAGAGTTTCTCCTGACTCTACTGATTTTTTTTTCTTTTTGAATAGAAGCACAATTGCACAATTATATTTAGTGTAAATGATCCCACCTCTATCATTGTTATCAGCCCCAAACTTCACATGCGATATCAGTCACCATCAAAACGCTTACCACTTATCAATAATCATCAAGTGTGTCCATTGGCTTTTCCTCTTTTATATATCCTTTTCTATCTTTCCTTTATTTGTGTTTGATGTAAAAATGCGTGCCTGGCTCTCCTTCCTCCTTAAGAAAGCAGCCAGGACACTTAAGCCAATTACACGCTCCTTGAGTTTGAAACAGAGATGCAGTCCATGGAGGAAGTGTAATAAATCAAGTTAAATGCTTAAAATCCTCTTTGCCCACAAACACTTGCAAATGAGTCACAACAACATTGTACATTAGCGTTAATTTGAATATTGATCATCTTCTAGAGTTTGACTCTAACAACACAACTTGCAAACCTTCCTTTTAAGGCTGACCAACTCATCCAGCAAATCAGCAAAGAGCAGCATCTGTAACCAGTTTACAGCTATAACCCTAATTTTATCCATGTGTTTGTATGTATCAGCATTTTGATGAAACTTAAGTCAGGATTAACATTGTCTGAGAGTTAAGAGATGGATTTTGGATTTTGTCTGTGTTGTTTTTTTTGACTATCACCACTGCATGTGCCCCATTCAACAGTGTGTGTTTTTGCAGCGTTTACGCAGCATTTTATTCCATGAGGTCAGAGAACTAAGTGACAAAGTTTACTGAAAGGCATCATTATTTACCTGGTGCAATAAAACTGTCAAACATTGGTTGATTAGAATAAAGTCAGCTTTGATCTAATCAACCAAGCTTTGTTGTTGAATTTGCATCTACGATGATATCATGTCCAACAAAACACAATCGACTTTGACTTTGATGCATCAGGATGCATAGTGAGGGTAAAAGTGTAGTTTAATGTGATGACTTTGGTAGATGCCCACTACAGCCAACAGCTTCCCATGAGGGGTGATGAGAGATGTTGTGGGTGTGCGTTAATCAGCACAGGCACCAAAGGCAGTGTAGTGGTGAGACAGAAATGCACAATTTAAGACAGATGCCATTGTGTCTGGAGGCTTTTGGAAACGTCCTTGGTGCCACTGGCTGCACATTTAGTATATTTAGTGCAGCAGAGGAACGTCTAAGGAATGAGAAAATCTATGAAAAACATGCTTTTTTGGCACACCTTTAAATCCAAATTCAAGATGGCTGTTATAAAAACAGTTGTGGTCACATATAAAAAGCAATTCTTCTCCAACATAATCCTGTTTTGTTGGATTCACTCTAGTGTTGATAATCCACTAACTATTCCTAATGACAGAGTTAGTTGAAGACAATTTATAATTTATTACTAAGCAGAAAACATATTGTTTAAATTTGAGCATGATGCTTCAAAAGAGAGGACTGTGTTTACATCATGACCAAGTCTGACCAAGTGATTATTATTATTTTCCTGCAGAGGGATCAAAGAAGTGGGTGGTCAAAGGCAGCAAGGACTGTGTGAGAAAGAGTGCGTATTTGTGTTTATGAGTGGGAGGATCTGCATATTTATAACAGTAAGTACATTTTTAACATTGGTGTATCAAAATAGTTAGTAATTCTTAACCCTCCTCTTGTGTTAGGGTCGAAACCGACCCGTTTTGAAGTTTTAGATGTATGTAAGTACCACATACATTT
>JAUMTR010000008.1:15406302-15443155 GCA_032270685.1 Microctenopoma stevenorrisi
TCTTCTGTTAAAAAAAAGGCCCAAAGGGTCACAAAGAAAATATTAAAACCAATCTTTTCATGGATAAGGAAGCCTAACATGGCAATAGCTCAGAAACAAATGCATGATGAATATTTGTTCTGAGGGTATTTTATGGCTGATTTAAGACACGGGTCGAAAACGACCCGTTAACATAAGAGATAGTAACAGAAAGTTAACACAAGACGAGGGTTAATTAGTTTATGACAACCACCTGTGCTTAAACCTCAGATGTAGGCAACAGAACATCGCTCCGGTCAGTCTACACCCAGCCTGGTCACAAAGTATTATTTTTGTTTATGGGTCAGGTCTCTGGATATTGACCACAAATTTAACCTTCATTTTTTTCATACCAAGCTCATGAATTCAAACCCATAATTGTTGTCATGTTAAACCCAGCTACTGTCTTAAATGTTGACTCATCTGTGTTAGTCTAACTAACGAGTTTACATCAAAAGACGACTGATGCGTAATACTCCAGGATTCCTGTGGTTCCTTGTATTTTTTTTTAAACCTTCCAGTGCTGACAAAGCTAATTCAGCAAACCGTTAAGTTAAACAAGATCATTGACATTTTCTCACATCTGTATATTATGTACCTCCAGCCAGATGATGTTACTTAAGTTCATCAGAAAAATGGAAGCAGGGAGAAACCGCCAGTCATGTAAAATCATAATTGGTAGTAGCCTGCTACGTACTTCCTTTTGCTTTTTTCTACTTCCACGCTTTATGCTGAGTTAAAGATGTTTATCCTAGCTTCATAATCTGTCTGCACACAGGAGAGAGCACACGCACATGTTATATTCCTGAGGATGATTCTTTTTTACTGTATCTATTTTAGATTAATTCCCAAATCAAGTATTCATTTCTGCCTCACATGCTAAGATCAAAATATTCTAATCTACAAAGTTACTCGAGGACAGATCCTTTGAATGTGTATTTAAACCACGCTGGAGTGCTCTGTCATGATTGCCAAATGATGATGAACCTTCAGAGCACTGGTTTTCACCACCAAAAACACAGGGATTCACGCTGTTTCCAGACAATTGCGGAAACTGCAACCACACTGTGGATACAACCCACTATGACCCCCTTTGGGAGTGATGCTGAAATGGACTGTCCACTCTTCTCACACGAGGCACATAAGACAGTAGTAGGAAGTGAAGGGGGGTGGGGAGAAAGGTGTGTGTATAAAAGCAAGACTTCAATTCAGTGCCTTGTCACTCAGCCAAATAAGACAAGGGTGACTTCCCATTGTTAACTGAAGGTAAACAAGAGTATACATAACATTTGTAAGACCTCGTGAAGGTACTGTAAAACATATTAACACAAAACTGCTTGAATTGCAGGTAGTGTATTACTTTAGTCACCTTCATAACGTTTGCGTCTAAAAAGATTTTTTAAAGTGTTGTGATAGTAAAGTTGAACTTAAACCAGAGTGCTAGTGATGATGTCATAACCCTCTTTGCAACAACTGGAATCTCCAAGCGGTTAGATAGTGAGGCTAAGTGTTTATAAAAGAAGAGGAGCTTTACTCCTCCGCTCTCTCTCACTCTGTGCCTCTGCTAATTCAACCAGAGGACTAAATGTTGCAACATCAACTCTGGATTTGGACTGTATTCCCTTTATCACTATGGAGACGGTTGCCTAATAAACAAAGAAGAAAATTGGTGAATCCCCATAAAGTCACACACACAGCTCTTCTCAGCCGTTTGCTAAAACTGGAAAACAACAGTGTGTATGTGTCTCAAAGAAGTCACAACTGAAAATGTATCATGCAGTAAAATAGTAAAGTGAATTCTGCTGCCTAATAATGCTTGGAACCAAGAAAGCCTTAAACAACAGCAGGAGTCATATTGCTCAAAGTTTTACCATTGAAACGCTAAATATGTCTTTAATAACAGCCTATGTACCGCAGGCTTTTAAGGTAGCTGTGGTAAAACCTCTACTCTTGATCCAGGAGTTCTAGCCAATTATAGACCACTATCAAATCTGCCCATTACTGCCAAAATCCTTGAAAAGGGATTGAATTGAATCGCATTTGTTCAATGGTTCTCCGGAGAGATGTTTTGAGGATGTGTAAATATGGTCTGGCAGATGTGCTTGATGTTAACCTGCTGGAAAGACTTAAAAACGAAGTCAGCATGGTTCGCTGTTTGTAAAGAGCACGCGACTCCAACATGGATAACTATTTATCAATGTATTCTTTTTTATTAAATCAGTCGATCCTGTCACAGTTCACAGTACATCTGTGGGCAGCATGATGGCTCAGTGGGTAGAGCAGTCGTCTTCAAACCCAAGGGTGAGTGAGTTTGATTCCCAGTCCCACCAACAATAACAAAGTATTAATTATTATAATTATTATTAGAAGAATAGCCGCAAACAGGCAAAGGTTTGCTTTAACAAAACCTTTGCCGGTCCCTGTCTATCCCTCTCAGAAACTATAGAGAAACAACTGAAATGGGTGTTAATTCAGACCCTTGTTGGCATAAACACTTTTCAGGTGTCAGTATCTTTCCAAGCCATGATTTTGTTAATTTATTTATTTATCATTAATTGCTAATTTGCTTCTTGCTTTCAATAAACCGTCACCCAAGCTTCCAAACATGCTCTGTTTATGGTTTTCTCAGGATGTGAAAGAGATTTACTTTCTGCTAAAAATGACTTGTGATTCTTTTCATCATGACTTCTTGACCCCTAATTGAGCAAATAAAGTAAATGGCTTCTTTGTGGACATTCCTTGAGAAAGTTGACAGTAAATCAACTCCAAGGTGCCTGTTTTGTGTACCTCCTTATTTATTCCCCTCTCCTAAAAGCTCCACACAGATTTCATCACCTTGGATGCACAAAAGTCTGACACAACACACACCAACAGCAACGCAAAGCAGGTTCTCATGATAAATGTGGAACAAGTGTGGCACGTCGAGCAGTAAGCTGCGGGCCAGCTCTTCACGCAGCTTCATATAAAGTGACAGCTGCAACAGTCTGTGTTGAGGTCATTCTTGTGATTTATAGTAAATGGTTGAACAACACTGTACAATGTTATTTTTACCTCATTTGTCACAAAGACTGCAAATGTAACTATTATAACTGATCATGTTGTTTTTTTAATCCCACAGATACAGGGGGGTCTGTATGTCTAATGTAAAAATTGTTTTGTGGGCTGTAATGTGCAATGAGAGAGTGAAGGAGTAACATTATCCTCAGAAGTGGCTGATATTCAACACTTTTACTTTAAAAGACATGCCTGGAAAAACATTTCAGGTATCCTGATCTGTGGGAATGGACATGTTGTTATTTTTCTGAAAGTGTTTTGAATTGAGGTGAAGCAGACACGCACTTTTGTGAAGACCCCTTTCATTGGAGCTCAGCGCAGTGACACCCTAACATTAAATGAATTACTCTCTTGTGTGTTTTTAATACTGATGGTGATGTTGATGATGCTGTCAACAGGCATTTCTTCATACTTACGACACTCCTGTTTTTCACCACCCTCTCACAATGTCCTCAAAATTCTGATACATTTCTCCCAATGTGTGACAAACCTTTACAGCTTTCCCCCATTTCATTACCACAAACTGTTCCTGGTACCGTGCATTGTTTGCTTATTGTTCCCTCCTGGACAACAGTGCAGCTACATCTACTTGGCATGAATGTGAGCTCTTTTTGTTCCTCCCCCTCTCATGTCAAATGAGGAAGAAGGAGAAAATTGAGCATTCCCATTAGATGTGTGGTATAATTTGGGAGGATTTGTAGTATAGTATGATCTCCAAAACAATTAAAAAACATAGTTGAGCGCCAAATGCTTGGCCTTTGTGTGACGGGCCGAATATTTGATGCTTTATTATAAAATTCCTTCAAGAGGCATTCTTTTCTTTTCTTTTGTTGATTGTAGTGTTTGAAATTAACCTCTAGGTTTCTAACCCTTCTTCTCCATATAAACCTCCAAATGATTGTTTTCTATTCGTTGGACAGTGTCATTGGTGTTTTTACTGACAAGCACTAACAATACAACAACCATGGCCATGTGTTCATACTTATGATCTCTATTGAATTATACATTTATGACCAGAAATAAAAAAATATTTCTTTGAGGAGAGACATGACTTTAGACAGGCTAGAGTCAAGGCAGATGAAAGTCACACAATTGGCATCTGCACGCAGACATCTTTTTCTCTTCTTTTATTCGGAGCAGTCTCGTTTCTGGTGAAGTGAAAGTCTCATACGATTCCTGTGTAAGTGTGTCAGATCTCTCATTTTAACAGACTGACTAAGACTGTCTGGCATGTACATGTAAGTGGTAAGTAATGCACAAATTACACATAAGAAGGAAAAGGTTTTTTGAGCATTAGTGGCACATTTCCTGTTAATAGACAGGAAGCACCAGGGCCAGGCATGTTATAACCACACTGAACCAATACTGACCTGATATACCTACGGTAGGCAAAATGCATATAATGGTTAAATCTTTCTCTTGCTTATCATCATCATCTGTTATATCATATCATATAATGTCTATGTCACCAACAACGTCCCAGTCTGTGATTGGTCTGCCTATAAGTCTGACACTTTACCTTTGGCAAAACATCTTCCTAGTAATGTGAATGCAAATTTGTGTTGGCTGCTTCTTGATCTGATTTGATTATGAAAATAACTGGTGATTCACAGATGTTGGCTTTGAGAAGTGAGAACAAGGTTCATAGTGGAAACCCCTTCTGTGTTTTCAGCCATTTACTGTCTCTCCTTCAACTGAGAACACACATTCAACCAGCTCTCACTGCTCAGTAAAACTAGGAGAAGCTAACTGGACAATCATATTCACCTAAACGTCAATAGATGCTGCGTAATTAATTAGCAAGCCCACTAATATTCAGCAGCATCAAATATAATGTAGGGACAACGTAACGCACAACTCTCTCTCTCTCTCTCTCTCTCTCTCTCTCTCTCTCTCTCGCATGAAGCATACCATGTCACTGACAATAATGCAGTTCCAGTTATAGCGTAAATCATAACTGTAATTGAGAATGGTGTTTAGTTGTATAGGAACGTATTTTTTAGAAAACAGGCTTGGTCCTACAGATGCGTGCATGCATGCTGTTTCCTCCATCTATAGATCAGGACACTTACTTACATGATCCATTCCCCAGCACACTAACCTACTTGACCCCATCTCATACCCTAACCCTAATATAAAGTATTATATAATATAAATCGAAATCTAACAGGAACTGTAAAACCAAGTCTTCCCTCAAAGAGACACTGAAGAAGGTGTCCTCATGTCCATGGTATAAAGCTCAACCTTGTCGGCCATACAAGCCATGCACATGCACACACTGGTTTATGGAAACGGGCAATGGAAAGCCCCTTTTTTCCCTGAACGCTCTCTGTGTCGTTGAGCTGACTGTGGCACATCGCTCCGATCCATCAGAGCTGCTCACAAGCAACGCTGAGTTTACTGTTGAGTGCTACACTGCTCCGAGCCAGACCTGCCAATCCTGCGTCTGTTGCGCTTCATTTGCACGTTGGCAGGATGGTGGAGGCTCTCCAGCATCCATCACTGATACAGAGATCACTGCAGCCTGTTGCACATGTCTCTAATGTGCTTCCAGCTGAGACTTGAACACAATTTGATTTTCTCTAGAATTCCTATGTGAAGCTGGAGGCCTTTAACACAGATAATAAAACAAAGACATAAAGTGGTTACATCTGTATAATGTCATTCTAGAGTGCATAAGTAAAACAAAACGCTTGAGGCAGTTTCTTTCTTCTCCACAGCAGTGTAAAATATGAAAGCGCTGAACAGTATGGACATTTGTTGCTAAGCAGGATGTTTTTTTTTAACTTTCAAATCCAGCTCCTGCCATCCATAATCTTTCATTTGAGCTAATCAGCGCTAAAGCCACATATCTAAATAAGTGCTATGTGCATTTATGTGATTTTATCTCACAATGTGCCTTTGAATCTCCCCATATGCTAACACTGACCCAACGTTTCGGTGCAGAGTTTTGTGGTCAGTGTTATTATTTTGAACAGATGTTGAGCAACGTAAACACATACAGAGGAAAATGGAGCACATACCGGGTGCTTCTAAAGCAGTTTTAGGTTTCCCTCTGATGGGAACCAAAGTGATGAAATGGGCTGCCAATAGTTAAAACAAGAAACCACACTATACCGTTTGGATGCCGCTGCTGCTCATTGGTTCGCTCGTTCTGATCTATGATAGAACATCATTTCATGGCTCATTAGCCCCTTCGCCATGTCTCCTGTAAAACCACATCACAGTTTACACTATTTTTAAGACTCTACTGTTTGGTATTTCTAAGCTGCAATTTTTCACACACATCATTTTCAAACAAGATTATGATGTAATTGATGTAATTGAGAAAAGATATTGCACAGATCATATGCTCAGCGTGGCCAAAAAAGTAGGTCGGTAATATTTACTCACTGCTAAATTGCATGTTAGTCGTCAAATGTGCACATTGTTTGAACACTTTAACCACATGCCAGTATATATTTTGCACAATCTTCGGTGCCTCAAGGCCTCTTCTTCAATCATTTTTCTTCTCTGTACTGTATGGGCAACTTTCATTTTGATTTAGTGTGATTAAGCCTGGAAATTTAAACTAATTACATCTAAATTTACCTCATTAATCTCGTTTCTGCAAAGTGGCTATGACCTTCATAATTTGTCCAGTCACTGTGGTTAGTCAGTACCTATGCTAAGCTTATTATTCTTTCACGGCTGCTAAACAAGACCCCGCTATTGCACCGCTTCCCATGATGCAACATTCGGGGGCAGGGGATTCAGATTCAAAGCAGAGTTACTTGCTGGAGGCTGAATAATGAGTTAGTTAGTCAGTTAAGTAAGCTTATCGACACACTTTCTGTGAATCCTAGTCATTGAAATTGGCTGGGAGTTGAAAGGTTAGGTCAAAAATATTTCACTACTCATTCAAGCTTCTTCAGTCTGAGGAAAGTTGGTTAGAGACCTCAAACATGTCCTCTAGTGGATTCATGTCTCACCTGACCTGAAGTGAATCTACTCTGGAATAAAAGGAAAAAGTCCAGTTACTATGATCACCATGATGTCATAGGAGCTGATAGGAAACACCTGTAGCACAACTTTAAGTGTCAATGTTTCAGCCCTCAGTCAATGTTTTACCCTTTAACGTGGGCATTGTGATAGATTCACACCTACAATAGTCCATGGTCAGACATGGGGAAAATCAACACTTAATACATCTTCAGTGCATTAATTATTGTAGGATAAAATATAATAATATCCTTACAACTATACAATTCCCCGTCAGACCTTTGTAACTGTAGGAAGCATAACTCTGGCAAAATGGCATTATTCTTTTGGCAGCCTTTCACCAACATATGAAAAGTGCAACCTGCCATACATTTGGTTTGTTGACACAATAGAGCATTGTAGTAATACAGCACTTCAGGCATGTTCCTAGAAAAATCAAACGAGAGGGAGAAGAGCAACACTTTCCACTTCTATTCTGTTTGTATGCTTACTGTGTGCTGTAGTTCTGACAACCTTCTTTGGTTCAGTCTTCTGTTGTCTAGTGACTAAGACACACACAGAATATATCCACAGATCCCAGGAGGATCATCAAAGCTAAACTCTCAGCAGTTGTTGGTCAAACACCTGTGTTCCTATTTCTAAAGCTTTCTTAAAATAGAAAATGTGAGAAGTGCTTATTTAATAGCATGAGATAGTAAAGAAATGGCAGAAAGTTACACTCAAAGCAAAAGTCTGAGTTAACAAGACTTGTGGTGGAGTGACATATGGTGGAGCACAGCATATGTGCATTGTGTTAAAGTCAATTCTATTGTTCCTCCTTTGCCACGGACTTGTAGCACCGGCAGAAGTCACAGAAGACTTGTTACAGACATGGCTACACTTTTTGAGAAAAGTCTGCTCTTTTGCAGTGTGGGAGAAACAAGACAAGAAAAGAGTTAATCATTCCTAGCAGACATAGACACAAATCTGAGAAAAAAAAGCTGCCAAAAAGGTCAGGGGGCATTAAATAAAGCAGAAGCACATTTATTTCACATCAATGTATTATATTCTGGGGCTTTCCAATGCTGCAGAGTTCCCAAATCACACACATGTTGCATTATTAAAATCAAGATGTTTTTTTCTCTGTCAATCTCCATAAGGGGGCTGTGCAGCCAGTTTTGTGACTGATCTGATCACTTCTGATCTGTGCTGTGAAATTTATGTGGCTGTAAATACAGTTGGTATCATGACTGAAAATCAGCAGATGTATTTCATTGGAAGTATTATTCAAGGTTGATATACCTTGAGCAACTGTGGTTGTTCAAAACATGCAAACATTATGATCTCATGTGCTCATATCATAAATATCCATTGGTGACAGAACTCATTTTGAAACAGCGCAGATTACTGGATTCAAGGTTTCATCTGTATGTGTGTGTGTGCAGTGTATGTACACAGTGCCTCATTTTTGCTCTAAAAATTCTCTAGAACATTGGTAAGAAAAAATTAATTACTTTAAAAGTAGTTTTAATGATGTTTGTTTGACTTTATCCAGTAAAAAAAATTATGATGATTATGATAATTTGGGATTTGAACACATTTCTGTGAAAGAATGGCCATATTGTATTGCTTATAGATCTCTACTTAAAAACAGAAGCAATCTTTACCATGTAGCTTTACGGGTTTGTATGTTTCATCACACCAGATGTTGTCTACTACTGTTGGTGTCAGTATAATTTTATGAAACTAAGACACAAAGTACTACAGTATATGTAATGGCTTACATATAGCCCATTACGCATGTTTCATGATACTCACATTGGTCAAAAAACACGATTCTCTCACACAAGCCCTGAGAAAAAGAGTGGTGCAAACACATGCATATCAGTACAAATGCACAAACACTGCTCAGTAAATCAGCTGCTAGTGTTTTGTCATCCTTTCCCCTTCTGCTCTTGATGAATTTAAGTCCGCTGACATGTCACCCAGGGTCTCAAACAATACAGATGGGATCTCTGCAGACTTCAAATCCAACATACTCACATTTATGTACACGTGCCAACAAGTAATTTACTGAAGTCAGGCCTCAAGTGACAGAGAACAATAAATCATTAGGGAGTGAGCTTGGTCTCGACATTAGCAGCTACCCAAGAAACAATAACATCATGTTTCTTGCAAAGTGTGTCAGGTGTATGAATTTTCATTCATTCATTTTCAAATCATGCAAATATGCTACAAAAGTTACCTGTTTCCCTTTGTTACTGACAATATCCTATAAACTCCGCTGCACCGTTTCAGGTTGAAGAGGTGTGAAACTGAATTGTAATTTTCACATTCACAGCTTTTGTTGCACAATGGGAAAACAGGAACAGAATCTGTGAGTTCAAATCATGTCGGTGATGCTCACAACTTTAACAAAAAGCCCATTTAACAGCAGGGTGTGTTACATTACTAATTCACACACGGTAGATCAATGCAGGTCACATGATCTGATTTGAATCATTTTGAGTTGTGTATGGAGAGTTTTGAATAGAAATATTAATTATTTTGCAAAGGGTTATTTCAACAACATAAATGAACAACAACTATGCTGTAGCTTCACCACTGTGGTTGCTGCCACTGTTTTCACTGCTCTTGTTTTCTCTGCCGTCTGCAGAGACCTGTTCGGTCCTGATGGGAACCACATTGTGACATTTACCAGGTTAGACAAGTTAGACACCTAATTCTCTGTCCAGCACTGTGTCCATCTGTATACAACTAACAGTTAACATAATCATCATATGTTCACAGGTCACATGTTTTTGTCCCCCAAAATATCCCAGCTGCAACAGTTTTTTTTCCACCTCACGGGGGTCTTTAATGTCAAACTTGGGTTTCCTGCACAGTAAATGCTCCTTATGCTCCACCTCAACCACCTACCCGCAGAACACTTTTTTTTAAACAAAATTACTTTTATTATCATTTCTCTATATATAAATATATAATATAATTTCATAATGTTATAATTTGTTTTTATCATGTTTCTAAAATATGATTTTAATAGCTTTCTACCTGCTATGCACAACACATGTTTTGACATGATAAAGGTTGAAAGTGCATTGCTAATCATGAGATAATGCAGCTGCCTTTACATGATTTTGAGCATTGTGTTGACCATGAACTCTCCTTTACCCTCATTCCAACCCTTAGTCCTTCTCCTTAAAGTATCAACTTTTGCCTTTTGAAGATTCTTTACATGACAGATACTCTGTGACCTTCATGAAAGCAACATTCAATCTACAGTTTGTATTGTATATTTATGAGAAAAACATGTATTGTATGTATTGTATATGTGCACACATGCACAAAGACGAATGCTGTCCTTTCCACCACAGAAACTGCAAGATAATAGTCGTTACCAAACACATATGAAGAACATATGCAGCCTGCAGTGAACAATAGTCTTCCCAGCATGATGAGCTTTTCCAGGGTCAGTACTGTGTCTCTCCCGTATACACTGTGTATCCACAGGGTTTAATCCCTGCAAAGAAAAGAAATTATTTCAGTGTGCAGAGAAACCAAACACTGTTAAAATTCACTAGAGACTGGAATCAAACCATTATGTCATCTATGCATATGGTCTGCCCTACCTCTCTTTCTGTCTTGTCCTTTATCTTTAACTGTGGATAATCCATGTGTCATAACTCATAAGTCACCCCACCATGTAAACCTTTCTTTCTGTTTCTTCCTCTTTCTCTAAACCGTGTATAATAAATATATGCAACCATAAGTTCCCTGGCAGGCACACAGGTTCAGATGCTAAGTTTAATTTTCTCATGGTTGTCTACACACACCCGTCGTCCTGAGGTCTCTGACTTGCCTTTGCTGCTGAGAGGACAGGAAGTTTGGATGTAAACCAAACTGGGAATATGGGTCACATCTAAGCGTGAGGTCAACCTACTGTATGGTTTCACTAAGTTTGCCTGTGATAAGGGCACAGAGCAGATGCTATTTGAGGCACTGCAGGTAAACACGGCCGTTGATGATCAAAGTAAAGTGCTGTTTATGTGGTGCTGTGGATGTTGAGAAGTGTGACTGTAAGGACCCAGATGGAGGCTCTGTGAATGTGCACACACGTATGTGTATATATGGTATCTTTTATATGTTCGAACAGTTGGACATGGACTGCAGCAATGATGGTGTAGTGTATGGCAGGAGTTTTATCTAATCAGTGTCTCTCACTTAATTAATGAAGAAGTCACTTTCACCCATAACACAGAAATATTATATTCCTGTGTAGTGTGCTGTTCTAGTCTCAGTGTTGAAGTAGCCAAAAACTGACTGTGGTACCAAGAGAATATTGCATCATACCATGGCCCATTTACTGAAAAAAAAGTGTTAAGTGAGTTTTTCATACACACAGATGTACACACTGGCGTAAAATATACACTGTCATCATTGTATATATGCTTTACCATGGCCTTCATGTTGAAGTTTGTGCAGTTTGTAATGTTTGTGAGTTTTCGAGCGAAAACACCAAAGGTAGAGAGATTTATTTTGAAATGTCACCATGGACAAACAATACCAGTTGGCCTTCATTGGGACATGGGAAAGCAGTGCTTAGAATAACATACTCTTTGGGCTTAATACCTAACAACTTACAACATGGAAACTGTGAAAACTTCACAAAGGTAAAAATGGCTTGCTGGAGGATGAGACGGTTCAGACTAGCCGGGACTCTCTAGGTCACCGTGTGACAACTGAGCGGTCATCTCCCCGCTCCCTCCCTTCAAACCTGGGAAGGCTTTTGTAAGATTACACCACAAGTAGATGCAGTAGATGATGTAGTCTGCTGTCCTTGTGGAAGATACAGGTGTCTGTGATGTTGGCATTATCTCTCTAACAGTATCTTAGACTGCGCAAATTCATACCAGACAAAAAGGTTTCTTACATCTCGTGTCTATGATATATGTGAGAAGGTTGATTGGAAGCTGCTTTCTGGAGCATAGAAGATTATTAAGTTCCAGACTATATTATGCAAATGCTGATCAAACTGCGAGTAATCGTCTTTCGAGGTGTGTCTTTTTATCACTTGACTGTAATTTGAGTGGACTGTTTGACCTAGTCTTGTCCTCCCAAACTCCAGACTAAACATTTTTAATGAGTCTCTCATGACTCATCCTTTAGAATTCCCCCTCCTATCAGGCCAACGAGAAGTAAGTAAATCTGTTCTCCTTCAGGGTCAAGGAAGAGATTATTTGTTTAGTTACTAAGGTGAAAAATAAAGTGAAACAAACCCGCGTATCATTGAATTAAAAACCCTACAATGAGCTGGTTTGAGCTGAAGCTGGATATTTTTTTCACTGTCTTCATAAATATAGTAGCCTAAAAAAATCCAAGGCTATAGTTGTCCATGATCGACTTCGTCTTTGGCCTGTACTCATTGTTGGTGCTTCACCAAAACATTATGGTTGTAAAAAGTTGCTTCTCACCATTTCACCACTGAATCTATCATTACTGAAATCCTTTGAGGTAAGATACAGTTTCCTTTTCTCAGAATCATCCTGCAGAATAAATCTACCATAAGAAAGAAAGCATAACCCAGAATGACAGAGTGAGAATAGGTCAGAGGTGGGCAGACGTCTGCCAAGCAGCCAGCCATGCGATCATCTATCCAGGCGGCCAGACAGATAACATGCCCTGTTGCTTTTTGCCCTCCGCGTCTCCAGGTGAAATTGGTCAGTGGCCCACTCCACTTAGTGTGGACTTCACACAGACTAACGATAATAAGTGAGCACGAGCCTCTGGAGACAAAACAATGCTGTCTCTGAAGACCTGTCCTTCGCTTAGAAAAGAAATACACAGTAAGCGTGTTCTTCTGTCAGTTGTCTGACTAGGATATTGTTTGGTTCTGGACTTGAAGTATTTCACACCTCTCTTATAAAATCAGTGGTGTTATTTCTTATTTGTCAATGAGTGTTTGAAAGGTTTTTATGTGTTCTAGCAGCAGCAGGAATCACATCTAGTAAATCACTCCAGCTGATGCACATAGCTGTAAGCTACTGTAAAGCACCAGTGTTCAGTGACTGAAGAACCTTTGAGGAGAAGGTGTCTTCCCAGAGCCTGTAGCTGTACCTGTCTTTAATGTTTCTCAAAGGATATGCCTGCATGGTATCTATAAAAGCCTCAGGGGTCACAGAAAGTCTTTGAGGTTGTGGAAACTCACACACAGACATAGGCACAAACATATAGAGACCCTAACTCTGCCGTCATCCCACTATTAACCCTCAAAACAGTTTATTACACTGTGAGAGGAGTCCTAATGCGTTGTTATTGTTCTACTAGACTTCACAGCTAGAGATATACTGACATGAACATGCACATAGAGGACATGTAGTATGTACACATGTGCTTTATAAGGAGAAAACACCAAACAACCAACAAGAAGGTAGAAACCAGCTTATTCTTATAGAGTATAGTGGCCTGGTAGCTCAATGGATTAAGCGTCAGACTGGCATGTAGAAGGTTGCAGGTTCGAACCCCGTCTGACTCCTAATCCATTCCCTACCAGGTGTGTCCCTGAGCCAGACACCCAGCGCTAGCTCCTTGTAAGTCGCTTTGGACAAAAGCGTCTGCCAAGCAAAGTAAAGTATAGTGGCGAGGAATGGGCAACGGCTGGAATGACTATGAGAGGACACTGACAAATGCATAGGAAGTGGGCAGGTTGTTCATTTTATGAATGTGCCATTTACTTTACTGTGACTTAAATATATATTTTTTATTCAAAGATCTTTCTTCTCATATGCTCTCCTCTGGGTTAGTGGCTCATTGCTCCAAAACCATGCTGTGCAGCAAACTCTTAAATTCGTCTTCCAAACTACTAAAACATAAGTTATTGCAAAGCTGTGATGATATATGATAAGAGACCTGGACACTTTATCTAAGTTCTAAAACATGAGACATGTTCATCAGGAGAAGACGTAATAAATACTTTGGATTTGCCTCCTTGACCTAATAAACAAAAAGCCTTCCCAAGCGGAGACAAGACAGACTATTCATTATTATTTGGCAGAGATCAAACTGAGTTGTGTCCAATTATTCCATTAGAGCAAACAGGAACCCTTTGATTTCTCTGGTTCATATTTAATAGGAAAACTGCCACTTCAACAGATTGTGTCGAAGATGAGGAAGGGGCCGCTCGCTCAGCCACAGCCACGACATGAACTTAACAGCCTTTCCGGGAATTGAGACTCAGCTACGCACCACGTAAATGTCTCTTCCACTAATCATTTGGCTACTGCTGCTCCTAAAAGCATCTCGGTAGTTTGTTGCCATCCTGTGATTCAGCCATTAAAGAGAAGCCAGGAAAGCAGCTGGGACCTGCACACTCTTTGTAAAAGATCAAGGTTTCCATGAGCTCACCAGCCTTACAGCATATATTCTTAAGGAACAGCCATTATATACAAAACCTCACGTCAACCTTCTCTGAACACTACACAAGCTCACTTTTCACTGTCCTTATTGCAGCCATTATTCTGTCGGAATTAGGAAAGTATGATTTACTTTTAAACTCCCATTCAAAAACCAGCTCTAATTTAGTTCTTGTTCTGTGTTCAAGTACTTTGGTCAGACTTGGGTAGCTCATTGTATTACCTTTGATGTTGACATAGGTTAATAATACAAACTGCTGATCCAGGTGAATCTTTATTTAAGCCTCAATGGAAACACAGCTTTTGACGAATACGTTTAACGCAGCTTCAGCGACATATCAGATTTTATAGGTTTGACCAGAGAGGAGATCTGGTGTGGGCTGTGTGTTCAGAATCATACAGTACATATCTGTATGTTGCTTTAGACATGCACATTAACACACTTGTGCTTAGACGTGAGTGTGTGGTTTTGTGTCTTTGAAGCTGGACAGCCTCAGTTGGGCCTTTCAGTAGTGTTCTGAGGAGAACCCCTCCAGGGAAAACTAGGGTGGGCCTACAGGCTACATGTTTTCTCACGCACACAATCTTTGACTGCTTCTTATGTGATGATGAATACAAAAATTTTACCCATGACAATTCTGTTAATTAGATGATCTTTGCAGTTTGTATTCATAATTCGCTCAAAGAATTTTCAGAATGATGCATCTTCAGTTCAGGTTGCCAGGCAATTTTGCATGAAATTGGATCCACTTACATCTTTCAGTTGACTTTTTATGCAATATTACGCCTTTGAAATTTTCTCAAGAGTCTCTAGAAAACACTAGTTACACTATATGAGGATGTACTTAGGTACAGTGCTGCTTTTATTTAAAGCCACTGTAACATCAGCATTCAAAGATGAACAAAAAAGTGCTAACATTTAAACATAAACCATCTTAGTTTAGAATAGGTCATGTGCCCAAGTATAGGGTTAGGGTTGGAAGGTAAGAAGTTAATCAAGTATACTGTATGGACTATGACTGTTTGTAGAAAATGTCAGACCAAGCCATCCCATAGTTATTAAGATAGTTCACTCTGAACTGTAAATGTATACCTCATGGTGGTGCACAAAGAAAAGTCAGGGGATCGCTCAGGTCAATAGGAATTATCCTCTGGGGACGATACATGTCTATACAAGTTTTCATGGCTATCCTTCAAATCGTTGTTGGAGATATTCCAACCTGGTAGACTGACTGACGAAGCCAAGAGTCACACTGCCACAGTCGCCACAGTGCTACGATGAAGAAAGAGAACCCAAAATGTTCTTTATTACCGCCAGTAAAGAACATATAAACACATCTCAGATGTTTGCATTCGTGACACTGTATGATAAATTATAGTCTGTTATGTTATGTCCCCACATACAGTATAAAATAAAATATGCCTGAAGAACCAACACTTTTCGTAAGCTTACACATACTTACACATGTGCACACTTAAGGCTTAAAGCGTTAGCCCTCGTAGTAGAAAAATAATAAGCTGAAGTGCTGCTACGTAATGCTGTAATCAGTAGGAGGAATGTGACACAAGGTTATGTAAACTACTCAAAAATCAGCAGACAGTAATACCCGGCAGCATGTGAGGAGGCTTTCTTCTAATGACCAAATTAGGCTTAAACAGCGCCTGAGACTTTATAGAAGTCAGGTGACAGGGAGAATGAGGGCTACAATTTGCATAGCTGTAAATAGATTTTTTCTAACATGTATTTACAGCTTTTTAGAAAATGTAAAGTAAAAGTCTGAAGTCACAAAACTAAAAAACTACAAGGACCTCATATGTGGTTTATGTGCTGGTGCGGTACTTTCTCAGTACTAGCTGATGGGAAACTACGACAGCACTCATCTCAATACTTTGCTCCAAACCCTGCTGCTTTCCTCTGTGCTCTCTGTCTGACACACACACTCCACACCAGTGCCTCACACAACTGCATCCACAGCACTCAAACACTTGACATCTGTTACATTTGCCAGATGTCAGCCTTGGTCAAGAGATGTCAAGAAGCAGAAAGCAGGTGAGCTCATCTGGGAAAATCATACAGGAGACAGCTTGATGTAAACATTAAAGTTTCTGCTCAAGAAAAAAAAACACAGTGTGGCACAGAAGATTAACATAGCAAAACAAATACTTTTGAAAGCCTATTCTACAATAAAACATACGAAAAATATCATAGCATTAAGCAACACTAACAGCCCATGAATTTTATGAGGTCCTGTGCAGTTGTGTTTTCCTGGGACTGTGAGAAATATACAGTAACTGTGGCAACAACATATTTCTCATGGTAGTGCAAAACATCATGAAAATACTGAAAATGAAGACAGATACAGAGTAAAAGAAAAGCAATAAAGAGATGGCTGGGTGGAGGAGAGTCGCTCCAGGGTCAGTTGTGCTTAAAACAAGTTGGTGCTTTTGCACAAGTTGACTAGATGATACGCAGCCTCACACAAAATAAAAATATGAGCAGTTGAATTCCCACAAGATCTTAGGTTAACCATTAAAAATACAACAGAAACATATTTTATCTATTATATACCAATAACATGAGCACACATTGTCCATAGTCAGTTAATGCTGTCTGTCTCTGAATATATGATACGTACATCAGCTGGATTTGATTAAACAACAAACTACTGATCTGTGCTGCATCGACAGTTTTAACTAGTGCATCTTCATCATTGTGTATCATCTTGTGTGTTATTAATCTCACGTTGTTCATCTTTGTTGCATGTAGTTTGTCTGTTGATGTATAATAATGGACAGAGGTCTACTCTTCTCTGTGTTCTGTAGTTACTGCACTTTTTGTATCCCAGTAGCTCAGTGTCTAGTTCATTGTGTATTATCTGCTCTAAAGTCATGCCTGTGGATTTGTTTAATAATGTTTTACAGTAAAGTTGAGCTATGCTGCTAAAATGACAACAGCCAGCCTCAGCCGCCCAACAACGATTTATTGAAGTTATAAACAAGATTCCCCTTTCAGAAATAGCATCATAGAAGCAATGAACACAAATAGTTTTGAATGAACATCAAATAGAGTTGGACCTTGACCGATCATTATGTTCTTTACTTATGACGTTCATTTTACGGCTCTTGTCAGTGTTTTACATATGAACTTGACTTTGTTTCATGTTTCATGTTTCAGTTCATCTTGTCTTTGCTGGGGCTAAATCTTACAACATGACCCAATTATGTCACAAAGAGTTAGAACTTATTTCTGTAATTCATTTATTTGCAATTCCACAAACAAGCCTTCATGTTAACCTTCGCCACCTCTTTGTCTGACGTCTTTGTGAGCACCTACTGTAACCTTTATTTGAAGATGCTGGTCAGGACTTAAGTTCAGTAACATATGCCATGCCAGATGAAATAAATTAGGCCATGAACCATATTTAAAGAGGTCCTTGAATGAAACAGGACAACTAGATCCCATTACATTTTCAGCAACCTTTAAAGCAATAAAGTTAGGCAGAAATGAAACACTGCACAATAGATATCAACAACAGTGCCTGCAAGTTATTTTGTGAGCATTTGATTTGCCCCTTGGCACAGAGTCTGATATATTTTGAGGCAAACATTGTTCTAAAATGTACAGGGCACTGTCATGGACTCTAACCTACATTTCTGCTAAGAATTACCAATTGCCACAGTATTTTGTCATGCTTATCAGACAGACAGGATGTTGAGGTTTTTAACTAACTAATGGATTCTGACTTCCCTCTCAGATGGTCCCCTCTCTGTCCACTGTAGCCTGCCATCTGCTGCACTGAAGCACATGTTTCTTATGTATTGATTTCCATGCGCTGGGTTTAAGTCAGGTTTGTTTAGGGATGCTACATTATCAAATAGAGGTTGTTGCCAGCTTGGTGTCCTAAGACACGTACCAGACACAGTGATCATCAAGAGTTGCCTATCCCGCAACACAACAGAAGACCTGTCCATTGGTTTCAATTCAAAATACAAAGATTTACTGAAATGTATTGCACATGGATGGCCTTAAATAAGGAAAAAAAACAAAACAGTTCTTTCCGATATCACAGCAGTGCTTTATCATATCTATTCAATAAAAAGGTGGTCAAGTACCTCTGAAAGAACATGCCTCATCTTTCTTTGATATATTACCTACGTACTAAGTGAGATATGGTTGGGATTGTGTCTCCTTTAAAGATATTACTTTAAACAAGTAAATTAAATAAGCAAGTAGGCACTGCATATGTACCCATAACATGCAATTTATCCAACAGGTTTTTCTGCTTTATTGTGTGTAATCTCTGTTGTATAAGAACTATGTGTATGTGTTTTTCCTGAAATGCTAACTGAAGTAACAGTGTGGAAAAATCCATTACTCTGGGATTATTAGTTCATTACTGGTCCAGAAGTTGCAAACCCTGTCTCTCTCTCACAGATGTTCCAGATTTTCTTCCTCAATAAGCAAGTAGCCAAAGCAAGCATATCTATTTTGGTGTTCAACTATTTTAAGTAAATTCTGGATACCAAGCAAGTGGTAGTATCTTTAGCATGAATAGTTTGGTAAAATTATAATTGCAGACAGCTTTACGCATATAATTTGCCTTTCTATCACCTCCAGACACAAGCTGTAGGATATCACACAGTCTGGCGTACAACAACATAGTTCATTTACATTTTCTTTATAAAGGGGTTTTACTTTGTGCAGCCAAAACCACAAGTCCCAGTTTTCCAGCATTGAATGATGCATTAAATGATACCAAACTAATGCTGCTTCCCAGAAAGAGAAACCTACTAGCTGCACACTACGAAAAGCCAAATGTATTCTTTGCCCATGGATGTGTGATCTATTAAAACTTGCCGATGGCGTTGATGGAGTGATATGGTAATGATGAGAGAGCAGTCCAAGCCAGTAACATGGCCAGTAACATTTGCTCTCAGCTATGATGCCATGATAAAATGCATGACAGCATCAAGCCAAAAACACCATGAGATACACTTTTTTCTTACAACACCACAGTCTTCTTCTCCTCTGCTTTTGGTATATGGATGTGTGGAAAGTAAAGTGTCTCATGAAAAAAGACCTCAAATACATTTCCAATTAAATATATCAATGCACATTCTTACAGTGTTTACATGAACTTGGTGTAAAGTTTACTAAACCAAACAGAGTTGGCTTGTGTTTTTTCAAAAAGTGTGTTTCAGGAAGCCACAAGCCGAAACAGGGGTGTTGCTCTGTGCATATGGTGCATGGACACACTCACGTGATCAGAATCTTTAATTGCAGCTGACACCTCTTATTTAAAGACTGCACCTGGATCAAAAGATGACTTCTGACTCAGATGGCTGCTACGGTTTGATGAATGAGTTGTGCGGGGACAGTGGATACCGAAGTACTGACAGTATTAAAATGGTGACAGTGTAATAAAATATGTGGCAGACCAATTCCTTCACTTTTCTAATTGAAGATTGTGAACAGATGCATTGTGGATTGAGACCATAGTGAAAGTGAGTGGAGGAGTGGTATGTGACTAAAACAATATAGAGTGCTAAAAAAAAATGCTGCTAGTAATATGGTGCTTGCTGAACCATTCTGTGAGCACAGTGTACATCAACGTCTTGAGGGCAGTGCTCATGGTACGGGATCTCTTAGTCAGAAGAAAAACATGGCAGGGAGCCACGAAAAGGCTTGGAAAGATAAGGATGCTATTGCACTAGCAGTCAGCACAACACAATGACACAACACGTTAGATATAATGCCAGATAAGATTAAATGTATTATGATTGAGAGTAAGTACGGGAACAAACATTCTGGCCATCGGCCAGAGATTCAAACAGAATCTGCAGCCTGAAAACATACAATCACAAACCTTATAGTGTGAGGACATTATCCTATGATCAAAGGACAAAGGAAATAGGAAATAAGGAGTTAGTAAAAAACAGGCAGATGTAGTAAAAAAACCTTTTCTTTAATCACCTCCCTAAAGATCAGATTGCACAACTGTTTGGACAAACCCTAAATCCCCCTATCGACTCACACCAGCACCCTCGCACAGACTCACGCTGACAAGACTCCCAGGGCTTCCTTCTAACTACTGTGTGGGTGTTCCCGGTCACAGTGACTCACGAGGTGACACAGTCACCCACAGCTGACGATGAGCTGACGCGTGTGTCTGTGGGAGGTTACACCAAAGGCGCTTTTGTGATTTCAGAGGGCGGATTCAAATCTTCATCGGTCAGTTTAACTTTCTTGTTGTCAGGGTAGTGGCATAATATAAGCAAAAGATATTAACAACTATTGCAGCTTTGTGATGGCTCTAGTTATACGTTTAAATACATAAACATACACTAAAACACACTACCATGTCTTTGTATGAGCACTTCTTCTTTTGTGTTTTTATATAGTGCCAAATCACAACACAACAGTGCAAGGCACTTTACAGTTAGATAAGAGTATATAATCGAGAAAGTCCAACAATCCCTTCTGACCAAGCACTGGGCGACAGTGGAGAGGAAAAACTTTAAGGGAATAGACCTCCAGCAGAACCAGGCACAGTGTTGGCGACCATCTGCCTCGACAGGTTTGGTGGAGTGGACAGTGGAAAGTGGAAGAAAGGGGACAGTAAAAGCAATCAGCAAAACATGGACAAGACAGTAACTGCTGCTTTCTCATGGAACAAACAGGACTTTGGTCACAGAACCGATGATGAGGACTTGAAAAACAGATAGAAGAGAGAAAAGAGGAGAGATAAACAGCCTGCATTCTTGCTGCTTGGGAGAGAAAACAAAGTGTTGATAATTGAAATAAACAAAAAAAAGTTAATTGAGCATGACCTTGTTGGCAGGTCTAAGTCTGAGTCTACAATAAATGAGCAAAAACGGAGAATGAAGATCATCCAATGACAAACACTTCAGAGATAATTGAATGTTAGGGATATAAATAAGTTTAAATTTAAAACTTCAACAGAGCTAGACGGTCGGATTTTAGCACAGAGTTTATTCCAAAGGACGGGACGATAGGAAAAGGCCCTGCACCCTGCATTTTTACATTTTGCTTCCTGAGGTTTTAGGTAGCATTAACTTTGCTTTATTGATCACAGTACAGTTGTGTAGCATTAAGCATGATACACGTATTATCACCTTTCCAATAGCGCTGTAGATGTTCTTGTTGGATTTAATCCCACCAACAGCCCCCGATCTAAACTAGCAATGAGATCTGATTCCTTGCGAAGAACTGGTTTTGTATTAAGTACTGGCTCTGGACCAGTCCTGGAACTGACTTGCCGGAAAAGGGGTAATATAGAGAGGAGCTTATGAGAGAGGAGAGGTTATGATTTCAGTAATAAATATGTGACTACATATTTCACACTTAGTATATAGTAGCTTTTTTCAATATCCTATGTGAACAGCTACAATAAGATTTTTATGGGCATGGGCTTCAGATGATGAATCCTCCTTCAGTTCTTCCAGTTTTCCACCATGAATATGACATACTCTATGTGGTTTTGAGTAAAATGTGTAAAAACAAGTGATTGATGCAACACCACATAATTTAATTGCAGCATTCATGAATAAATAGCATCAACGCCTGGTACCAGCATCATGCTAATATAAAAAACTAAGATGGGAAACATGATTTGAACATTAAACCTATTATTAACATTGTCAGCTCATAAGCATGCTTTGCATTCAGCTCAGAACACAGCGTCACGACTGTGGCTGTCCACCTGGAGAGGTTTGATTTATGTTGGTAAAGATTTCATGCTCTGAAATTCAGAGGAAGATTTGTGAAGATGTAGAATTTAGGGTGTATATAAAGATTTCACATAGTCTTGATAGCAAATTGGATTTGCAAGACCGCAAAGGCCCAATTTGTTATAGAAGAGAAGCATTTATATGCAAAACGTAACACTTACTGGGTACTGAATATGTTAATTTATTACATACTGAATAACAAAATACAGACAGACAGGTTGGCAAACCTTTAAGGATCTATGATATCACTAAGGGACTCACAAAATTCAATGCATGTGCGTCTATTATACTATCATAGTACTGAAATGACACTGACGCAGGTTTGTGTTTTTCAAACCACATAGTTACTGTCACACAATTTACTGGTTTTCAAAGCATTTATGGCAGCTGCTGAAGCACTTCAGCAAGCTGATTCCACTCTATTAGAGATCCATACAGCTTTGGCTGTCCCAGCTCATTTAGCAGTGTTTAACTCTAAAAGGATCTCAGCCAAACATGTGTGCAGTCACTCTTGCTGTTGCCTAACGCTGCTGTCGTTGGCATCAGACGCCTGTACACAGCATCAAGAGCTTTGGCACTATGGGAAACAGAAAGCCTTTTCTTTACAGAACTAAAAAGAAACATGTGAAAT
The DNA here is from genome assembly GCA_032270685.1 of Microctenopoma stevenorrisi. Lineage (NCBI taxonomy): Eukaryota > Metazoa > Chordata > Actinopteri > Anabantiformes > Anabantidae > Microctenopoma > Microctenopoma stevenorrisi. The sequence continues at coordinate 15,429,127 of JAUMTR010000008.1, forward strand.
ATAATAATGTGTATATAACATAACCAACCCAACTATATTACAACACACAGTGTATTACCAAAATCTGCTGAGGCAGAATTACAAAACAGAAAGTTTACTTGTCCATAGACAGAATGGTTTTTGTGGAGAGTGTGTTGCAGCTGGATGAGAATGATTGTGTGAATACTTAATTGAGCACAATTAACTGTCACACAGACACAGCTAATCCTTTTGACCTCATTATAATAACAGCCACTCCCACTACATCATATTTGTCAGCATGTTTCCACAGCTATGATTACTCATTTACGATGGGCACTTGTCTTGGGAAAGGACCTGAGCCCTGGTCGGCAGTGGTGAAGTTGTGCTGTCTACAATGTTATTTTACATTTTGTATCTCTATTCCTCTTTAGAATGCAATTTGTATAAGTAATCATACAGTGGAGGAAATAATTATTTGACCCCTTGCTGATTTTGTAGGTTTGTCCAATGACAAAAAAAATGAAAAGTCTCACAACAATATTATTTTAATGGTAGGTTTATTTTAACATTGACAGCTAGCACATCACAAAGAAAATTGAAAAAATACCTTTAAATAAATAGAAGATAGAAACTGATAGAAACTGATTTACAGTTTATTAAGTGAAATAACTATTTGAACCCCTACCAACCATTAAGAGTTCTGGCTGCCACAGCGTGGTTAGACACTACTACTCAATTAGTCACGTTAATTAAAGACACCTGTTTTAACTAGTCACCTGTATAAAAGACACCTGTCCACAGAATCAATCAAGCAAGCAGACTCCAAACTCTCCAACATGGGAAAAACCAAAGAGCTGTCCAAGGACGTCAGAGACAAAATTGTTGACCTGCACGAGGCTGGAATGAGCTACAACACTATTAGCAAGACTGTGGGAGAGAAGGTGGCAACTGTTGGTGCGAAAAAAATTGTTCAAAAATGGAAGGAGCACAAAATGACCATTAATTGACCTCGGTCTGGGGCTCCACGCAAGATCTCACCTCTAAAAACTACACGGGAGGAGTTAGTTAATTACCTGGCTGAAGTTTGTCAACGAACACCTGAACCATTCAGAGAGTGACTGGGAGAAGGTGCTGTGGTCAGATGAGACCAAAATTGAGTTTGTTGGCATTAAATCAACTTGCCGTGTTTGGAGGAAGAAAAATGCTGCCTATGGCCCCAAAACACTGTCCCCACTGTCAAGCATGAAGGTTGGTCATCTTGGTCATCAATTACAAGAAACGTTTGACCTCTGTACTTGTCTTTTTTTGTTAGAGGGTTCAAATACTTATTTCACACACAAATCAGTTTCTATCTTTTATTTAAAGTAATTTTTTGTGCTATTTGTCAATGTTAAAATAAACCTACCATTAAAATGATACTGTTGTTTTTTTTGTCATTGGAAAAACTTACAAAATCAGCAAGGGGTCAAATAATTATTTCCTCCACTGTATGTGTACACTGGTTTCTCAAATAATATAAATAAGCAAGATCAGAACTTATCCACATTATATAAAAAGTTTCTTTTGTAGGATTTTGGCATGTGTAACTACACTTCTGGACTCCTCAATGCGGATGGATGCGCCACCAGGGAGCAGTGATGTCTCGGTGTAATTACACAGCTGCTGACCAGTCAGCTGTGGATTTTTCCCACCCCTGTCCAGTGGTCTGCACATCACGTCTCACCCATATATTCGGAGTCCCGCGTGATTTGAGTGGGACACAAAGCGTAGCTTTGTGGGAGTCCAAGAACTTGGCTTTTGCACATAGTTCTTTTAGGCTGAGAGAAAAATATCACAAAAACAAATATATACTGTATAATAATAAAATAAAATGTCTTTGTGTGATGCTTCTGATGCTCATGTTCTTGTACCGGTATACATTTAGTGTGTATCCCTGAGGATCATTTAATGGTTCATGATTAACTCACCTGCTGACCAGAGCTGTAGTTATCTTAGTTTATATATACAGAAGCTTGTATGCACAATACAAACGTCATATCTTGTTTTGTGAGGAGAGGTGTTCTGTTATTGTTGATGCTAAAAAAGGAACAGTCCTCCATTACACATTTTCTGTTTTATCTCAATGAACAATGCTCACACAATGCGATAAGACTGAATGGGCTCTCTGTGTCCTCTAGTGGAAAACAAGTGATTACAAGAGTCTACAATTAGAGCCAGTAAGACGATGGGGATAAGAAGCTCAGACCCACCAGTGTAAAGTATGATGTATGATGGCTCTTAATTGGTGTGCAGTGGTGTGAGATTGGCAAAGGCACCACAGAAGTCAATGCATGGATTGATCTTCATGATCTTTTGTACATTCAGTTTTCTAATTTGTACATTATGCGTAAATATATTGCTGCCAAAGATCTAAGCTCGCTTTTTAATATATCATATTTTAGACATAGCCACTATTGTGAAACTGACTTAAAAATAGATTTGGAACCAAAATGTGCCAGGACTTTAAATTACTTTTAGTATCTAAAGAGTGATGCCCTTAAATCACCCATGTGACAGTGACAGTGAGGAAAACTATCCTGGCTCCTTCTAAAATTACATTACAGACAGAAGTGGATAACACTCACACACAGAGACACACACTTAGAGAGAGATAGGCAACCATTGTAACTTTGTTCCAACTGGTGATTAGCAGAGGCGGAAACTCCCAAGATGTTGTAGTGTCTTTACGTACACACGCCCGTCTCGTGAGCTAATTTTCCAAACGAAACACTCCCTCTGTGTGTGTGTGTGTGTGTGTGTGTGTTTGACCCCTCTCCGGTCTAGATCAGAGGGAAAACTAAGGGTACACTAATAGATTGGAAATAATGTAATGTGCATGTGATTGTGAGTGTAAAAGGTGGAATTTCAGCCTTCTAACAGACAGGATCAACCATCCCTGACAAATCTGTCACATTATGTCTGAGCTGTAACTCACAGAAATCATGTTTTGAGTTGTGATTTAACATAGATTTTGAGTAAACATTAATTCAATGAAAACAAGGCTGATAAATCTGGCATGAAAAATCCTGTGGAGGAAATTTCTGACACACACACACACACACACACACACACACACACACACACACACACACACTGTCTCCTTGTTCCCGCTGCTTTATTGAGCATCTGGGCTCAATTTCACAGTTCAAAAACACTGGGAACAGCACAACCAGTGTTGGACAGCACTGTGTGTGCGTACAGTGTGTGCATTGGACATCCTATTGGTGGGAGATTTCACTGTTGATATTCTCCTTAATGGTAAAACTACCACCACCAATGATGCCAGAGACAAAATCTGGCACTCGGCTTTAGAGAAGTCACAACGCATGGTGGTGCGTGTGACCATGAATGTGTGTGTGTGTCAGAGCTGGAATGAGTAAGGGCAAGGTTTGGCTGCCAGATAAGCCACCCACCACCTCTGACCAGCTTTACAAATTAACCAAAAGACCAAACACATACACACATAATAGGTTTTAAGCTGAAGTAGACATCTAGTTAGACTTTTATACAAAAATAATTAAGTCAGTGGCTCACTGATCCTAACTTATACAAGTTGTTGTTCATGTTTATTTACAAGATCTCAAACACTGCCATCATGGTTGTTATTTAATCATCCTCTCTTACCCTATCAGTCTCAGTTTCATCTCTCTTATTTACTCTTTCTCCCTAATTACAAGTCATCATGTAATCAGCTGTGTGACTGAGAGAGGAAATCTCCTCAATTTTGTTATAGGAACTAATAATCTCACGTAGTCACACTTTAGTGTAGTCACAGGAACTTACACAGTTAGTCGAGCATAACATCTAGGAACATGGGGAAACACCTAGCTAGGCTGTTATTTTTGATTTTTACGTTTATTATTTTTGAATAGAAGTAAGATTCTTGTGAAACACCTTCTTGCATTGTACATATGCGTATACTTTTAGATCGTCTTTGCAGAGCCTGGTCAAAAGTTTTGAGATTTAATGTGTCAAATACACACCTTCAGCTTCAAGTGCATTGACAGGAAGGTTAACCTTGAAAGAAACTTCACCCTGTATGTGCTGCAGGTCCTGAAAGCTGAAGACCACCTGTTGCACAAACATACACACAAATGAATACATACAAATGCACTTTTACACACAACCAGCACTTTCTCTCTTGGAATGACATGACATTAAGGCGTATGAAAACTATTTTCATCTTTAGAGGAGCGGAAGCAATCACATAGAAAATTGCAGACCTGAATGTTAAAGAGGGATCTGTACAATCAGGTTGTAGTCATTATCGTGTAGCATGCAGGATGTGTGGTGCAGGTGGAACATACGTTTTTCCCATTTTACCCAACGGATGTCAACCTATAGTTCACTGAGTCACTGAGCTTAATTGTGGGTGGGTAGCCTCTGGGGAGATATTATTCAAGGAAAAATACAACTACATTCAAAGAAAAACTACTCTACACACAATTCAATGTATAACATTAAATAAATAATATCACCATGATAAATGACCAGAGATAAAAAAAAATAACAGAGATTAAAAAAAATTGTTTGTTTTGAGCAAAATCTGTTCACTGATGAATGTTTGTGAAGAACGCTGTTTCTGTTTTGGACTGTGTGATCATGCCTTCTGCACATTTGCCCTATTTGGACACGAAAGGTTGAGCCTTACTAGTGCTTGCCAACACTGTCACGGTAACGTTAAATGCTATCAGTCCAATAGAGCAGCAGACAGACTTGCACTCTCTTCTTCATCTGTCTCTGCCATTGTTACTTTAGCTCAGCCTCTGCAAAACCTCAGGAAGAGCAACTCAGTAGGAACATAGTAGGAAGTACTTCCAGAATGGACAGGCATTAATTATACGCTGAATGTGTAAAACTGAGCAACATGATAGATTTATATTATTGACAGTCCAAATGATAAATAGATGGTTTGACAACAGAAATAATTAGGGAATGTCAAACACACCTGAGCCACATGATATTCTCTATGATGATGAAAGACGAGAGACAGCAAAAAACCACCAGTTGCACACAAAGTTCCAGATTCAAAACATATGAAGTTAGTCAGGAGAGATCCCAAAGGCCACTGGGATTGTCCACCGAGACAGAGATAAAAAATATGGGTATGAATTGTACTACATAATTTAACATAAATTGTCATGTGGTAATTTGGATTTTATTTAATATTGCAGGCATCCCAGTTTAGGGAATCGCATATTATATAAACACAGAGCCATTATTTATTCTAAACCTGGTGCTAAAAACCTTGCCGTGATATACTACACTGGAGAAGAACACTTAGGAGTCCCAATCCACTTCTTAGCCAATGTATCATGATGATTCATGTTAGGTTTGGGAATATTGATTGACATGATTATGATGATTATTAGGAATATTTCTGACTTGAAGGGAAACATCAACAACAGGGGTGCCACAGTAGTTCTCCTCTTACAGCAAATGTGTAAGTGTGACTGGCAGTGAAAGGCAGTCACACTTTCTGTGACCAGCCTAGTGGAAAAGTGACTGCTCCCAATCTCATGTCTTGCAGAACGAGATAGTGTGATGCTACTGTGTGGGTGGGCTTGAATTTCATTCCCAGGGTGGTTATCAGAAGCAGTGTGGCAGGAACAGCTGCAGTGACTCGACTGCTAAAGGGACAAAATTGGACCTTGTGTTGTGTCTGTGATTGATTGTGTAAGATGAGTTTAAGTGTGTCTCTGTGTGTGTCTGGCAGAGAAGCAACTGTATTATTTCTGTTGGCGCGTGGTAATTAGCTCTAGGAAGACCCACAGTAGTTTCCAAGTGTTGAAACCTCCCGTGCTTCTGGAAACTTTCAATGTTTTGGCTATTTTCTAGCTTCTATGCTTTAGTTCTCTCTATAGTTCTCTTATGGGCCTATGGGCATTTCCCCCTTCATGGTTTTGTCACATGCACTAAAACAGTTTGACAGTGACAATACATGCACACAGAGTACATGCAGTACATACATGGACATTAAAATATTGAATGTTCTCACTTTTATAAAAAAAAAAAGTAAAATGATATAGTTTTTAGCTAGTTTGTGGTTTTCCAAAAAAGGCACACCTTGGGGTGGTTAGACATTCCCTGTGACCTGATCTGAGGCCCCATACTGCTTAGTGTTTTTAAAAGTTTATTAGAGGTTCACAACACGTGAACAAGCTAATAATAAAATGCTTTACTTTCGAAAAAGTTTTTTATCCCCATTGTTAAGGAGCTGCGTTTCAGATTGATTTCAGTGTCACTGTAAGAATTTGAATTGAAGCGTGTACTATTTAATGGGACTGTGTGAGGCTACAAGGAGAGACATTGTAAAAATCTTAACGTGTTTTAATTTTTGACTTTTGTAGTTTTATGCATAATTTATTTCAGCATAAGGCCTGGTCACAAAGACAGTGAATAGAGATCTGGCTTTTGCACATCTAATTCAGAGAAACCAGTGGCATTCCTCTCTAGTGTTGGGAAAAAGCCTTTCTAAGATGATCCAGCTCCATTTAATGATCCAGCTCCATTTTTAGCACTAATCTCCAACCAGGGAGCAGGAGAAACTCAAATGCAGATTTTCACAGAAGCAAAACTTGATGTTCTCTCAACATTTTCCAACTGGGGGTTTGTGATTCCCTGAATTCAAAGGCATGAACTCTTTACACACACACACAAACATAAACACACGTGCACCCCATTGTTAGTATTATTTTGTCCGAATAATAACCATCTGTTAATTGTGTGTTGACAAAGTTCGAGATGGTGGCTAGTGGAGAGCTTTTGGTGATGATGAGTAGAAGCCATATGTATTACAAGTTCAGCTATAAGGCATTGCTATAATATCTGGATGCCTCCTGTCAGTTAAAAGTTATATTGTTCAGCGTTTTTATCACCATCATAATGATTGGGTGAACCCACTACATACAATAATAACGTACGGTATAAACAGTGTATCACATGCGTCCCTGTGATATTCTATCAGGCTCATGTGTGCTTAATAAACAGATGTGAAATACTAACCAGATTTGGAAACAGTCAGCATTTACGGCACCATGAGAATGACTCTACCGAACTGCTTATTTCATCAGTGCAGTTATTTAAAACAAATATTTAGTTTGTCATTTTCTGGTTCACAAACAAGTACACCCGGGTGATTGTGAATCCAGTGATGATGGGATGTTTAGATCTGAGATTTCTGAAATCTTCCTCCCTGGATCTGTTACTGTAAATACGGATGCAGATTGGCCATTTTGATGAAAGGTTTAACCACTGCGCAGAAAGTGAGGGATTCAGGCAATCTGGATACACTCAATCACGAGTCATATTTACATTTACTGTAAAGGCACAGGTTCAAAGGTTTACACTATCACACTGTGTTTCCCTAAACTTCCTTTCAGAAAGCGCTGGTAGTTAACCCTATGTTAGAGCGAGGTCAGACTGTATTAAGACATCAGAGGCACCGGAGGCTAATGAGGTCACTTGTGGCTAATGTGTCTTTTCTTCCTCAGCATCTATCTGTCACGTTTACTGCTGGCTGTCTGATGACTGGGCTGAATTGTAGCCTAGAGGAAGCAACTGAAGTAGCCTCGTCTGTCAGAGTGAAAAAGAAGATAAAACCTATGGTTGCACATAGACACAACACAGGAGCTAATAGTAGGAATATATGTTTTTAATAATCTGTGGAACAAGTACCATTAGAAGCTGGGCTACGTTAATGGGCTAATGTGTACTAACTTCTAATGTGTACTAAAAGTGCAATAGTGAACCATAAGCCAGAACTAAGTATATGTATCACTACAGAAAACAGGTTCAGGAAGCTGACCAGCTCTAGCTGTTCACTTAGTAGCCAGAATGAGAATGAGTTGGTTTAACAAAATGCGCATGGAGTAATAACCTGGGACCGCAATTGGCTGCTATTGGCTGTTAATGGGGCTTAGGGTCGCAGGTCGGTAATGTTGGATGCGCTACAGAGATTTGATAAGATTTTATAAGGCACTGCAGGGGAAAATGCTCAGCTTCATGCAAAAGTCCTCTGGCACAATAAGTGATAGTTATCAGAGAAGAAGCAGACAGGAAACAGGGGAGAGATAGGAAGTGTATGATATGCAACAATGGTCTCCAGCTGAACTACCATGGAGCTCTGCACTGGTTTTAATGCCAGAGCCAGAGTTGTTCACTACTCCTCTCTCACTCTGGAGGAGTGGAGGCCCTACTGCTCAACAGTTTTATATTAAAACAGACATATACTGTGCATGTTGCTGAACAAGCTGAACATGATAATGACCATGTGTTATGTTAATAAGGTATTTTGCTTTAAGATGATACTTTTCTGATGATACTGTCGCTCAAATAACTTTAACATTATTTTGAAGAAAAAAGGTAAACCAATACAATACAGATGTTTAGGCTCTGAGCCTGTTTTTTGTGACATTTTATAGAGATAGTGGACTAGTGGTAAGTGAGGCTGGATCTGTTTTACTATCCTGACATAATATAAGAAGCAGTTTTTGTAATGATGGTATATATGTATGCTTCTGCCTTAAATCGCATCGAGACTTAAGAGATGACAGCTATCTATACCCAACAGCCTGTACATTTAGAAGAGTAACTATGTTAACTGGCTGTCCATTAATGACGAGAGCACAGATTTCTATCACAACGCACACCTTGGGACTGTGTGTATACAGATTCTATGTAACTGCACATGGTTTCCATTTCCTGTTCTGTCTTTAACTCCCTACCTGTCTCCTAGCATCTCCATTTTCTCTTTGCTCCGTTTCTCACTCATTTTTCCAGACGCATTTGTCTCCTTTGTGTAATTTTTTTCCCCCTGTGTTGAAGCGGCTCCACTTTCCTCTCAATCTACTGTTTTCTGTCACTGTTTTTCTGTTGGTATTTTTTGGTAACAAATTGATTGCATCTGGCTCTAGGTTAATTTTGTTGAAGGAAAAACAAATATTACTCAACCTTTTTGTCACTGAATAATAACACTACTTTCACCTTTTTTGCTCAGCCATAGTTCATTTGTTAAGGGCGGTTTTCAACAGATACATTCTCGTGTGGACTTCAAATGGAGCAAGATGGATGTGAGATGTAATCCCTGCCTGTAATCGAATCACTCTGCAACCATGGTCGCCCCAGCTTCTTTCATCTTTATGGATGTATATACATATACATCTCGCCTCCCTGTGTTTCTAATAACCCTCACCCCTTGTATTACACAGCGCTCAATTTCTCCCGCTAAACTTCGTCCCCTCCATTTGTCTTTTCTTGCGTCCCCATTTTTGTTCCACACCACCCCGCATTTCTGCCCTGAGGCCTCTTCTGATCTGCTGCTTCCAATATCTCTTTTTCTCCATTTTAATTCTTCTATCGAGTTCTCTCTCTTATGTTGACTCATACTGACCCTCCAGTTCCCTTTGCCTTTCTTTGCATATCTCTTTTTTACCCTTTACGAGATATGTAAGCCAGGCCTGACAGTGTGCGGTAACACAGAAGGCAGTGTATCCCCCACCCAAACAAACCAACCCGTCAATCTTGCTAACTCAATACAGGCAGCTCCTCAGATCAACACAGTGATACGACATTTAAAACTAGGTCAAATTTGGGAGTGCAGCAGAGTTATTATGGAACCGATGTACACTAATATTGTTACCCTTCAGGCCAGTTGAGGCAGATCTGCATAGAGAAAGTAGAATCTGACAGCATAATATGAAGAAGGAGAAAACGAGAAGAGCAGAGTCCCCAAAGCAAAGTTTTCTTTGCCCCATAATAGAAAACTGAGCCTGTCTGTAAAGGATATATAACACAAGGTCATCTGTGGTCCACTTGCTCCCCCTGAATGGTGTTAATCATGGAGTGCATCAGAAGTAACAGTGGGCCCAAGGATTTGTGCAGTAATCCACCATTCAGCTGGTTTACTGGTTCTCCTTCCAAACACTCATCTCATGGAGAACACTAATGTGGGGAACACTGTTAAGTCATTTCTTCGTTTTCTTATTATTTAGAATTGTAAAGCTCTTGACTTAGAAATATTCAGACTTTCCTTTCCCATTAGTATTTTGTCTTCCCTCTGGCTAGGATCACGATTTAGTTCCACTGATATAAACATGGGATTCATTACAAGGTTACTCTCTCGAAATACTCCTGCACAGTTGAGTCTGTGTTTCTCCACATCTACAGTACACGCACCACCATCCTCCATCAGTCACATAATTTCATTTGGTCTCTTTCTCCACCACCTTTTGACTTCCCCTCACATTTAGACTTTCAACTCTCTTTGCTTTCTTTATCTGTGCTAAGTTCTACGATGGAGGCTGAGCCAAACATTTTGACTTGGATTCTGTAAACATGGTCTGTGTTACTAAGATGTTGAGGATAATCGATTTGACCATGACGAGGTGGAAGGTAATTTGCCTCAAATGTCACCATGCTTACAGATGTAGGAGAACAGTTTTTGTTATTTGTGTATTCATCCCCCATTCATCAGATAACCAGTAGTGTCCTCCAGAGAATGAAATAATCTGAACTACAAAACTCTTCCCTGTATTGTCAGCTCTTATCTGATGCAAAAAATATTTCCCGCATTTAAAAAGTAAATATGTTTTATGTGAAGTTTTGACATCGACATATTCCTAAGGTTAATCTTTTGTGAACATTTTCTGTGAAAACGCTGTGTGATTGGCAGCACATTCTTTATCATATTGTTAAATTATTAAAATTATAAGTCCTGTCACAGCTCTTTAATATATTGTATTTAGACTGTATAACTTTTACTAGCCTGAAAAGTCAGAGATTTAAATTCACTCTAACAAGGGTGGAAAATTATGTGTTAGATAGTTTGTCTGATGGGAAACAGTTTCAATCTTTAATGTGTGTTCACGCATCTTCTGGTTTCTTTTCATCTAGCATCAAATCTGGTCACAGCATGCAACTGTGTCAGACAAAGCAATCTGTCAAACTGCCCTTAAGCATCTCTATCTGCCGAACGACGACTACTTAAAGCCTGAATAAATAAACCAAACAATAATACGTCTACAGTGTCCCATAAAGCGAGCCAACAAAATCAGTCTGCGGTCAGGGGGTTTGGAGTTATATGTGTTGTAAGGGAGACGCTTCTGAAAAGGTCAAAGGACCACTTGTCTCACGGTGCAGTATTCTTGTTTCTACAAAGGAACAACTTTCTATTAATGTATTATTTTACACCACTGCATGCTGCTACTGACCTTTCCTATTACTTAAATTGCATGTTCATCATGAAATGACCCATACACCCTCAGTAATATCTTTTGTACAGTATATACTGTACTGTAAGAATGGGAATCAACAAGCTGATCACAATAATATACACCCAGAACATGATTAATTAAACCAGTTGGGTTTGATAAAGACTTGTTAATCTGTGTAATATGTACGTACCACACCTCACGTATTTATGGTAAGTGGTGCTACAAATCATCTCTCCCCTCTCTTGTAGATCAACATCACTGTAAACGGCTATTGTAGCATAATTGTCTTCTGTGGTGATTCAGCAATATTATTCGTGAGACCTGTTGTAATAATCTTGGTTTCCAAAGGGCCATATTACAGTAACCACAACTCCAGTGCTTGCCCAACTGCAGCACTGATTTTACACTTCTTTTAAATAATTCTAATCTTCATACTATTATTTTGGGCTGGTTACCAGACAGTTTGAGCCATTAATGGTTTCCCACAATAGGTGGGTGGGATATTAATCAGAAATTTTGTTTTCGACTTTTACTGTAAAGCTCTAACATATTCAGATTTCTGAGTAGAAGTATGAGCGTCTTTAATGTTTCTTTAGTCCTTAAGCGCTGTAGTGATTAACGTTTAGTCTGGTCCTTGGAGGAAATGGCAGAAATTACTAACGAGATACTGATCTTAAACCTTACAGACACAAACAGAGGTGGTGGTCAAAGTCTGCTGAAGAACATCCAGTGAGAGTCAGACCAGCATGCTCCTGATACCAAGCTCTCTAGAGCCAGTCTCTGAGTAAGTCTGCAACTCTTTGTGTTTGTGTGTGTGCTTGTCACTTGTGCTCAACGTCAGTCCCTTTGTCTCTGACTCTCTTTCTCACAATAGTTTATCATTCTGGCTCTTCCCCTTACCCAATTTTAGCAGCCAGGCCAGACCAGGCCAAATGACGTCTCCGACACAGAAGCTTGAACTCAGTAACGCTGAGCAGGAATGGTCTAAAAGTTCCTTACTTTGGTCAGGCAGGGTCTGTAAGTGGGAAGCAGTAAAGGTCAGCAAAATTAGGTACGGACAGCGGTCAGAACCAGGTAGGCAGAAAGAAACTGGTAAACGGGCTGGAAAGAAAAGATAATCTGGCAAATGCCTACAAGATTTGATACATATTCAAATGGTCACGAGACAATGATCTGACTTGACCTCTCTAAGTCACCTTTTGGTGTCTGTTGCTGTCATCCTAACCTTGAAGGCTGGCTGCAACAGCAACAGGTCACCAAGGAACCTCCAGCTCCCTAATGTTGTGCACACCTCTTCATCTCGCACAAGCACATTCTCCATGTGTCTGTTCTTCCAGTTTCTGACTTGTAAAAAATGATAGTATAATGCAGGATAACATTATGTTCCCTGTCTCATAACCCTAGTAAATATAAGAATTCTAAAACAGTCTAAAAGAAAATAAAAGATACATTTCTGCACAATCAAACTACATAAAAATAAATCTGGTAAATTCATCAATATGCTGATTGTCTTGCAGGGTGTGGTGCTACTGCTTCCACAACCTGGACTGGTGTGTATGTTGCTGTCTGGCCAACATACTGTATGTAGAGGTCTGGCAGAGTGATACTTCTGAGGGTGTTCCTCGTGGATAACTGTGAGAAAATGTAAGAAGCTGCAGAGAGACTGTTTTTCAAACTCTGCGTCAGGTCAGGACCCACATGCTCTGACAGCTTCTACCGCTGTCCAGGGTTTAATTTACACAAGACTGTGCTCAAGGACACTTCAGCAGGGCGGACATTCTGTCCTGCTGAAGAACAAACCTTGGACCTTACCGTCAGTTGCGTAATATGTCTTTTTAACTTATTCCCAGGATTTAACTGACTTTTGGTGGCTAGACATGATCATTGTTCGACAGGATGGATGTGTGGTAATAATCAGATTCTTTTAAACGTTTTACCTGAGAAATGGACAAATTCCTTATATATCTATAGGTATATATACATAAATCTATAGATATAAGGAAATTTACAGTCTATCCATATATATATATACATACATACATACAAATACAGTGTAATACATATTTCCAACAGACACATTTCTGGTTTAAAATCCCTGAGTTTATAGAACAACAGGTAGAGGTTCTCCGTTTTAATCTGTTTAATCTTTCTTTCTTGTCGGACACTGTCTGACATTATGTCTGTATAATAAATACAGTTTATACTGTAGCTAGATCTGTTTGTCACATTGCTTGTACCATTGCTAAAGGCTATTCATTTACATGCTTTACATGCACAAAACTGTGGCGTCAAATAGAGACACTGTGGTTTAACTTGGAACATACGTGAAATCATTTCGACTGCCTGGAAAGACTTGGTGGAAAGGCCAATGGTTGACTTGCAGCCACTCGCTGGCTTTAGTTATATATTAAGTGATGTTCATCTATCTAATACAAAACGTGTTAAAACAGAAGCTCAGCATCCATTCATTCAGTTTTATAGTCACAACGTGTCACACACAAACCAAAAAGCAGGTCAGGAGTGAACGTAAGATCCAGGGCAGTGGTCACGAGTAAAGAGACATTATTTATGGACTGATATGGATAAAAGTAATACTGTGCCTGCTTTTTAAAACGACCTTGCTTTAAGAAACCAACTAACATGTGTTTTATGCATTTTGTGTAAACCTTACATTATGTTGAACATTGTCTAAAAATCTATTAATCAACAAGAAATTATTTACAGTAAAAGATCAATAAACAGTTAGCTGTTTTCATTAAGATACTGTAAGTCATTTAAAAGCTATTAGAAGTCATTACGAACATTTGTGCATGATT